>JAUMIR010000004.1:282542500-283742500 GCA_030847615.1 Gambelia wislizenii
TGTTCAGCCATGGAACTGCACTGGATGACCTTGGGCAAGTCACACACTCTCAGCCTCAGAGGAAGGCAAAGACAAACCCCCTCTGAACAAATCTTCCCAAGAAAATCCCTTGATAGGTTCACCTTTGGGTTGCCATAAGTTGGAAATTATTTGAAGTCAAACAACAACGACCAGGACTCAAAGAGGCTCCCAATTAATGAAAACAGGCAAAGACAAAAAAAGGAAAAAACAAGTACAAATGAAAACAGATAAAAAGTTATCATATTAAAACATAGTTAAACAATTACTATAAAGCACTGAAACACTATGATGTTTAAAAGACAGCTTTAAAACACTTCTTTTAAAAAGGTACAATTTATTAAAAGACCTTTCAGCTACAAAAAGTCAGTCAGTTGCAAAGATCTGGCTGAATAAGAAAGTCTTTTGACTATGGAAGAAAGGACAACAGGCTTTTTTTGGAAGTGAGTTCCACAGCTGAGGAGAAGCTGTGAAGAATGCCCTCTTTTGTGTCCCCACTAAACATGCCTGTGAGGGTGGTGGGAACATGAGAAGGCCCTCTCCTGAAGATTTCAGAGTCTAGGCAGGCTTATCTGGAAGGATTTGACCCTCCAGATAATCTGAATCCAAGATGGATAGGGCTTTGTAGGTCATAACCAATATGTTGAATTGTTCCTGGAAGCAGAGCTAATCACAGTAGTGAAGGAGGAAATGAAAATGGCTTTGCATGTGCTAACCTCTGTATCCATAGTCTGCATCTATGGATTCAGGTTCACAGTTGAATCACGGTTCAAAAATATTCCACAATAAATAAATAAATAAATTACAAAAAGCAAATCTTGATTTTCCCAGAGGTTCTCCAAGCCTGCAGCAGCCTTTCACCCCACTCCACTGGGCCAGAAGGCTGTAGTGGGACCATGAGGACTTCTTGGCAGCGAGGCAGCAGCGAGAGGGGGCGTGGCCAGGAGTGGCTGGTGTTTTAAGCCACTCCCACACCCCTCAGGAACACCAGCCAGCCAGGAAGACCTAAGCTTGCAACTGGAGTCAGCTGAGGCCGGGAATGGAGTGGGGGTGGAAATTGGAATTGTGCTGGGGAAAGGGAGGTATGGTTGGAACCAAGTGAACAGATGGTACAAAAGAAGGCAGGATCGCTGTTTGTTAGCTATCCCACCTTCAGTTCACCCTGTTTCCCGGAATGGATTGGAGAGTGTACCAACCATTCCACAGAACCTTACTTTGCTCCTCTCCAATGCCAGGTTGGTTAAGAATAAAACTCACATTATTTACGATCTTCTCTTGGATGAGGATGCTGACCTTGCTTGCTTCACAGAAACCTGGCTGGGAGAGGATAGCGCTGTTACATGGGCGCAGGCACTCCCAGCCGGTTATTCTGTCAGGACATCATCAATGCAACCCTCAGAGAAGGGTGTGTTCCATCTTGTTTAAAGGAAACAGCCATTAGGCTGCTCCTGAAAAAAATCTTCCCTTGATCCCCTGGACATGAACAACTATAGGCTGGTTTCTATGTTACCATTCTTGAGCAAAGTGATCAAGAGAGCAGTTGCGCTTCAACTCCAAGTGGTATTGGATGAAACCGATTATCTAGACCCATTTCAAACTGGCTTTAGGATGGGATTTGTAGTTGAGATTGCCATGGTTGCCTTGACTGACGACCTGCGTCTAAGCATCGACAGGAGTAATGTGTTCCTGTTGGTGCTTTTAGACATTTCAGTGGCTTTCGATATGATAGATCATAGCATCCTCTTGGATCCCTTGAGTGGGTTAGGAATCGGAGGCACTGCGCTACAGTGGTTCCGGTCCTTCCTCTCGGGCAGGTCCCAGAGGGTGTTGCTTGGGGACAGCTGCTCCAGCAGAAAGGAGCTTACTTGTGGTGTTCCGCAGGGCACCATCCTGTCCCCGATGCTGTTTAACATCTATATAAAGCTGCTGGGTGAGATTATTCGGAGTTATGGGGCTGGGTGTTATCAGTACGCTGATGACACCCAGATCTATTTCTCCTTGTCCCGAGCGTCGGCCTCGAATTCCGATGGCGTCTCTCCTCTTAATGATTGTCTTAAAGCAGTAATGGGCTGGATGAGGAAAAACAGATTGAGATTAAATCCAGACAAAACAGAGGTGTTTACGGTAGCAGCCCCAAAACCAGGAGTTGGGTTACAACCTCCAGTCCTGGATGGGGTCACGCTCTCCGTTAAGGACTGTGTTCGCAGTCTGGCGGTGTTCCTTGATTCATCGCTTCAGATGATGAGTCAGGTGAATGCGACAGTCAGGAGCGCCTGTTATCAACTTCGGCTGATACGCCAGCTGCGCCATTTCCTGGAAGTAAGGGACCTCGAGACTGTGGTGCATGCGCTGGTAAACTCTTGTCTAGATTTCTGCAATGCGCTCTACATGGGGCTGCCCTCATGCTTGGTCCGGAAACTTCAGCTGGTACAAAATATGGCAGCCAGAGTGGTCTTGGGAACATCTCAGAGAGACCATATAACTCCAGTATTAAAATCTCTCCACCGGCTGCCTATCAGTTTCCGGGCCCAGTATAAGGTGTTGGTTATTACCTTTAAAGCCCTAAATGTCTTGGGTCCAACTTATCTCCGGAACCGCCTCCTCCCATACAATCCTCCCCGCGCACTCCGGTCCTCTGGGAGGAATTTGCTTCAGCCACAAAAATCTAGGCTGTCTGCAACCTCCCAGAGGTCCTTTTCGGTAATCGCCCCCAAATTATGGAATGGCCTGCTGAACGAGATCCGTCAGATGACGAGCCTGAGTAGCTTTAAAAAAGCACTAAAGACGGATCTCTTTTGGCAGGCCTTTCCTAATTAGATCCCGGCCTCAGGGGATCCTGGCCTCTTTTAGTCCGCTGGCTATTTATTGTATTTATTGTTTTTACATGTGATTTTAGATCAGTTGCTTTTTAATTTATATTTGTTTAATTTTTTTTATGGGGGAGGGTGGGGTGGGGGGTGTTTAGGGATTTTTATCTGTATTGTATTTTAATTTTTGTAAGCTGCCCCGATTGTTTTAACAGAGGGGGGGGTATAAATAAATGTTGTTGTTGTTATTATTATTATTATTATTATTATTATATAAGAGATGCCATTTTACTACGCTATTGTATATAATGGAACTTGAGCATCCATGGATTTTGGTATCCACAGGAGATCCTGGTACCAAACCTCACCGGATACCAAGGCCCACTGTATCTCTGTCATTTGTGTATCCTGATGCTAGGGAAATTCTTCCAAAGGAACAAGCTGACACTGTGAAGGTTACATAGCATACTTTATTATGCTAAGATGCCAAGAGACTGGGGAATATGTTATATACAAAGAACCACCTAGGGAATGTCAACTGATGCCTAGGAGTTTTGACTTCTATCAACTTCGTTAGCTTCATGGAATTTTCCCAGCACATGCACTTTGCTTGGCAACTTGGCAACCTCAGCACTTTATTAGAATGTAAGAACTTGTGGCTGATGGCTCTCATTCTCCTCAGATTTTGGTCTGTCAGAAATGTAGTTCTTTCCCTAAATAAAGTTGGATCCTTGATTTACTAGGCCTGGTCTTCTAATTTCTCCCAGAGTTAAAGGGAAAGCAAGTTCCCTTCAACTACTTTCTTCACAGGGAAACACTCCATGTGCACATGGGGAATTCCATCACACATACAATACACACAATGGGAAACTCAACAAACAACTATACCACTCACTACCCAGGCACAGGAATCATTGGATCAAGACAAGTGATATACAAGCCCCAAGATTCCTGACAGGTAATTATAATCTGTGCATAATATCCTTAATAGGCCTTGTGAATCCTCTCCTGTTCTAATGAGCCCTCTTGAGGGTGATGTTGGGAGGGGAGAGAAAAGGACTATGTTGGAGGTGTGATGCAATCCCATTTAAGGCTGGGCACAATATGAAATGGGAACAAACTCCCAGTTGAAGAACCATGCCATACCTAAATAACACTTATTCATTAAAAATAAGCTAATTTCAGGGAGTAAAAAAACAAGCAAAAAAAAATCTTCCAAATAGTGTTCCAATGTATTCCAAATCTGGATACCGGTATTTAGACGTATTTGTTTACTGAAATATCTGAAAGACTGCCTCCTCCTATATGAGTCTACCAAAAATTTGAGATCTTCAAAGGAGGCCCTGTTGCATGTCCCAACACCTTGTGAAGTTAGTTTGGTGGGTACACGTAATGGGGCTTTCTCTGTAGCAGCACCTCGACTGTGGAACTCCTTACCCAAGGAAGTTACGCTGGCCCCAATTCATTTAAACTTCTGGCAGACAGCCAAAACAGTGTTGTTCCACATGACATTCGATGTTTGAAATTGCTGTTTTAACTGTTTTAAAACTGGATTCTAGGACTGTTTTTAGGAGTTTTTGTAAAGAGTATTTTAATGTGTTTTTAAAATGACTTTATCTTTGTACTGTTTTAATTGGTTTGTATTTGTTCATCCACCTTGGGAACCCTTGTGGGCTGGGAGACAATACAAAAATACTTTAAATAAAATAACATAAATCAATAATACAGTGTCTTGTAAGAGAAAAAGAGAAAGACCACTCACCTGAGGTAATTTGGGGGGGATTGGTTCATTCTGAAGAACCTGAAGTGCCTTCATTGCAGCATTGTGTCTAGCAGCTTGGCGAGTCCTCCCTTCACCAAAAAACTCATGGTCACCCACAGTCAATTGGACATGGAAAACCTTAGGCACTGGGCAGTGATATCTAGAAAAAAGTTACAGGCATGTTAATTCTTCATTCCAAACTAAATCAATGTACCAAACAATTTAAGAACACTGTACATAAACTCTGTTTGAAATATACAGTATCAATAAAGGCTCAATATTTCAGTCAAGAAAGTCAATTAAAAATGTTTTAATTTGTTAAATGAATGCCTCTGATTAAGCCAGCAGCAAAAGTTAAATATAGTTTAAATGTAAGCGTAACATACTTTTTAACTTAGAAAATTTCCACACAGTGGGTGCCACAATCGTGCCTCCCCTTCTTCTGTTGCTTCCCTTGTGTTGAATTTTGGACTGTAAATTCCTTTGGCAACCTGAATTCTGTAATGCAACAGTGGGCCCCCAGACCCATGGAAGTTACACACCCCACTGTAAGACACATAAATAATGATAAAAATATTCTGAGGTGTGGACCATAAATAAAATGGAAGTACGTATAACATATGGCCAATAAAACTCAGCTTTGGGAGATGGTAAGGTGAAGCTGAGAAATGTTCCCACTTCTCTACTCCAAATTGTTCTCCAACTGATTTTCTCCATACTGGGTCTGAAGTGTATTTGGTCTGACATACATGCATTTGGAACCCAGCAGAGGAATGTACCCGGAAGAATGTGGTATGAAACAGCAAGTAAAGAGAGATTATGTACCCCTGCCTCTCAAATGTACTGAGGGGAGAGGAATACCATAGAGGTTGTTCTCCTTTTTACATGTAACATCTAGTTCTGCTCTTACTATTTCACTTTCTTACAGAAAGATATGCCTCTTCTATGATGCCACCTGTTGCATTCACGTGTGGGCATCATATAAAAACAAAATATTTTTTCTTTAAAAGACTGGTTTTTAAATACAGATTGTTCCAATTAAAACTTCAAAGATTTAGTCTCAATTTTGTTTAAATGGCTAATAGTCCTAAAGAAAAGGGAAAAAACCTTTTTGATCATCACAAAATACATTGTACTAGCTGTACAATATATTTCTTCAATATCCCCAGTTACTACTAGCAACAAACTTTCCTATAACTGAATTACTGAAAAAAAATCCTGAACCTGAGTCTCAGTCCATATCCCTGAAACCAATTCTAAACCTTCAAGGCAGAAGATCTAGTAAGCACTCACTTTCCTGTATTAGCTTGAAGGGTTAGGCTAATGTCCCATCTCTCCAGACCTTGATAAAGTACTACTCCCATCATATCTCACCACTGGCCAGACTGGTTAGGTCTGATGGCAACTGGAGCAGATTTGGAGGGTCACAAGTTCACAGATCTGTCACAAAGAGGTATCATTAAGTGGCTTTTTGGGCAACTGATGGGTGTGTGTAATAAGGAAGTAAATAATAATAATAATAATAATAAAATTTATTTATACCCCGCCCCTCTGTTAAAACAATCGGGGCGGCTTACAAAATTTAAAATACAATACAAATAAAATCCCTAAACACCCCAACTCCCACCCTCCCCCATAAAAAAACATTAAACAAATATAAATTAAAACAACTAATCTAAAATCACTTTTAAAACTATAAATACAATAAATATAATAAATGGCCAGCAGCCTAGAAGAGGCCACGATCCCCTGAGGCCGGGATCTAATTAGGAAAGGCCTGCCGAAAGAGATCCGTCTTTAGTGCTTTTTTAAAGCCACTCAGGCTTGTTATCTGACGGATCTCATTCGGCAGGTCACTCCACAATTTGGGGGCGATTACCGATATGCTCTGCACTTGAACTCCTCTTCCCCCTCAAACTGAGCATCCAGGAGACATGTAATCTTCGCAGCTTCATTGGTCTACTAGAGCAAATGATGGATCAGTGTTCCACTGTGCTACATATCTTGGATTAGTTGTTTTATTGGTTTTCTTAAGTTCTTCCTTGTAATGTTCATTCAAAAAAGACAAAATAAAAATCAATTTAAAAAATGATGGTGCATTTTGATAATACTGTACACTTGAAGGAGATTCTATACACTGAAGAAATAGGGTCATGCAATTGGTAACACTACCAACAGTGCATGGTTCTCTTTTCTCCCTGTCATCTGATGTACCAGGGAAATCCACACATATAGGTTATGTGGATCCATGTGGGTAGGCCTGGCAGCTATGCAACACTGGGAACAGATCCAGTGACGTGGTCATTCTGACCCTTTAACATATGTAGTAGCCCTCTTTATGCATTAAACACATCATGTGTGAAGAGGGTTAAAAATAATTCAAATGCACTGGGACACATTTAATGAAAATAAATCAACAAACAGTGCAACCTACACATTTAGTTAGAATTAAGGAGATTTGGGATGGGGGTACCATCAGCATACTGATGACACTCAGTTCTACTTCCCCTTGTCATAAGATACAGCTGAGGTTGTGCAGGTGCTGGGCCAGCACCTGGATGCTGTAATGGGCTGGATGATGGCCAATAATATGAAGTTGAATCCCAGTAAGATGGAAGCTCTTCGATTAATGGTTTTCAAGTCCAGGAATTTGGTAAGCAACCTGCCCTAGTTGGGTTTGCACTCCAGCCCCACCCCTCAAGGGAAGAGGTGCATAGCTTAGGAGTACTCTTAGACCCATCTTTGTTACTGGAGACCCAGGTGGACTCCATGGCTTGGAGCACTTCAGGCCAGCTTCAACTGGCCCACCATCTATATGGCCTTTCCTGAACAGGGACAACTCAACCACAGTAGTCTGTGCATTAGTAACTTCCTGATTAGACTATTAGGGTACTCTTGAAGATGCCTGAAAAACTGTAGTTAGTGCAAAATGCAGCAGCTAGATTCCTGACAGGAACATCATACAGAAACCATATAACACTGGTTTTAAAGAAATGGCACTGCCAAGACACTTTCGAAGTGCTGGGAATTATTTTTAAAGCCCTAAATAGCTTGAGCTCCCAATACTTGAAAGAACATCTTTTCCCAGATATACCTGGTGGAGGTCTGAGGTATGCTGGTGGTGTCCCTTTCTCAGTCAGTGCAAGATGCTAAGGGAGGATATAGGAGAGTGTCTTCCCTGCTATGGCAGCTCAGTTATAGAATACACTCCCCTTAGATACCCAATTGGTGACAATGTTGCTATCATTCTGGTGCCAAACAAAAACATGATTGCTTACTAAAGTCTTTGGGGCCTAATTGGTTTTTCCAAAACCTGCACATCTGCATGGTTTTAAATCATTTTAAACTATTTTAACTACATTTAATCTGTGTTATATTAGTATTTTTTTAGTCTTTTGAAAACATTTTTATTACTTATACTTTTTAAAATCAGTCAGGTTGATTTTAATGTATGCCTCCATGATATAGGTTGAGCTGCTCTTATCCAGAATTCTGAAATCCAAAATACTCCAAAACCCAAAACTTTTTTCATGGGTGGCTAAGAGTGGCATCTTTGCTTTCTGATGGTTCAATGTACACAACTTTTGTTTCATGCACAAAATTATTAAAAATATTGTCTACAATTACCTCCATGCTATGTGTATTTTATTTATTTATTTATTTATTTATTTATACCCCGCTCTTCAGCCACAAGGCTATCACAGCGGCTTACAAATTGTTTTAAGCAATAGCAATTTACACATTTCCACTGCATTAAGCAGTTTCCAATGTGTGTTAGCTAATTGCCCCCACAAGCCAGGTACTTATTTTACCGACCTACGAAACGATGGAAGGCTGAGTGAACCTTGGAGCCCTCTGGAATTGAACTTGCAACGTGATGACTTGCAGTACTGGCATTTAACCACTGGGCCACCAGGGCTCCCTTCATGTGTACATGAAAAATAAATTAATTCTGTGTTTAGACTTGGGTCCCATCGCCAAAGTATTTCATTATGTATGCATATGCAAACATGCAAATTAAAAAAATCCAAAATACAGAACACTTTTGGTCTCAAGCATTTTGGGTAAGAGCTACTCAACCTGTCTTTAGAGGGTGAGATAGAAATATTTAAATAAATGAATACTAAAGAAATAAATAATCAAGTCCCATTTTGTTCCATCAGACTTATGCCTAGATAGATGTGGTTAGGACTGCACTCTCAGTATTGATCTAGTATCTGTCCATCCATCCAGTTATCTACTTTCTGATAATATGTGAGAGACCTCTGACATTTACAAAACATACTTAAGGATAGGAAATGTGCTAACAAAGTGAAGCAGCCTGTTCCTGTCACCCCAGCATGTCAGGACAAGAGAAGAATATTCATAGCCAAGGTAAACACTCTATTTTCCATTCCTGTTGTGGAGCTTGAGTCCTAGTCACTGAATAACTCTGTGGGGATTAAAGCTTATCTTGAATAAAATGTGTCCTCCTTTCCATTTCAGTCTGCATAGCAAAGCTAACTGTTGTTCTCAATGGCATGTTCCAGTGTATGACAAGATTTCTGAGCTGTCTGACAGCAGTAAAAAAAAAAAAAGGTTGGAGTTCATTTTAACAACCTGACATTGTTAGCTTGCAAAGAAGAACAAAAATGCCTTGTCAGATAAATTATTTATCTTAAGCGTTATCCTGCCACTGTTCTAAGGAGTTCAGGGCAGCATATATAGGACTCTTTTATTTTATCCTTACAAGAACCTTATGGGGATTGTGATTGCCCTAGGCTACTAAGTAGATTTCATGGTTGAGTGGAGAGCTGTAGCCGGATGTCCCTGAGGCAAATCATGCTTACTATTTTTCAGGCAGCCCTGAAAAGTTTAGCAGAACCTTTCTCTATCTGATGCCACCCAGATATGTTGGACTACAGCTGCCACCATCCCTAGCCACCATGGTGCAATATATCTGGCAGGCACCATTTCATGAAAGCTGCTCTCACAAATTAAACAGTCTTACATTTACAACACACAGTGCTGTCTATTCCAGCTTACTGCTCTCCAAGTTCCTAGGCTGAGCTCCCCCACACCAGCCCCAGTTTTGCTATCTGAGATCTTTTTAGTTCAGATATGGGGAACCTGTGGCACTCCACAAGTTTTGTAGACTGTGGCATCTTCTCTAATAATGCCTGCTGGGGCTGATAGGAGTTCAGCAACATCTGGAAGGTCAAAGGTTCCTCATCCTTGATTTTCTATGTTTAAAATACCCAGCTTCATAAGGGTTAGAAATGCATTAGTCCTATACCCACTCTAATGCTCTTTCCTTTTCACCCAACTAAGTGCTTTTTCTCTGTCCTCACTTATCTAAAGAAGTGCTCTTTCTCTCTAGGAGAGCTAAATGATCTCTCCCTTCCTTCACGCACCCAGTGCTTTTTTTCTTCCCTCACCCCCACCCAGAGGATCAATTCCACCCCCAGCATATCTACACCCTGGCGTTTTTTCTCTACCTTCTGCTCATTCTCTTCTCCCCCTTTCCATGCCACCACTTCTTCTCTTGCACTGGTCTTCATTTCCCCCACTCTGGTACTCTTTCAGTCTTCCACTTTGCTCACCCTCCCCTCCCCTTACTTCTCTCAGACTCTCTTGTCATTTACCTATCTGAAGAATCCAGGTGTCGTGAAACAACACTGGAGCTGCCTATAGCACACACTCCATCCCCCTGAATAATAAATAATAGTTTCCTCTCTGATGGTTAAAAAACCCTGACACATAGTGACTGTAGATGAAATTGCAGCTACAGACAGCTCTTAATTAACTTATTTGATTATTATTTAATTATTAAGAGAGACTGTCTCTCTTTCTCTCACACATGTACATGTTCACTTTTTGTTATTATAGAAGAAATACTTCCACTCAAAAGACCAGGGCACTACACATTAAGTTGTCAGGCAGCCAATATACTCATTTTGAATCTGCTAGTTCTCCAACAATCTTCAAGCTTAATTCTGCATGTATACTTCACTAGAAGAGACCTGAGGTATGTGTGTGTGTGTGTATTAACAGCAAGCATATTACCTATACAAGAAAACAGAATGAAGAGAACACCTAACAGTACAATTCCATATAAGTCTGTTTAGAAGCAACTCCACTCTCAGGTAAGTATATATAGGACTGGATCCCAAGTTTCTTTCTTACAGCAAATGAAGCAAAGATTTCTGTGGCTTTGTAGGCAAGACACAAATTTACCATGTATGTAGGCAGACAAAATCTGAGGTACTGTCACCACTGTGAATTTTAAAAGGGCATTTTAACTGGCTCAATTAACACAAACACAAGGACAAAGTTACAGAATAAGCAGGTCTCACATACAGGGTGCATAGAAATATTTTTAAGATGCAATCTTATGCACACTTAACTGGGAGAAAATGCTACTGACCTCAGAGAGCTTACTTTTGTGTAGATATATCTAGGATTGCCATGCGCATCCCCTGCTTCAACTTTTCAAAGCCCTAATAATTTTAATTTTTTAAAGCACTAGTGAAAGTAACAACACAGCACAAAATTTACTGGCACAACTGAGTTTCATAGGAGATGCCTCGATTAATCTAATGGTGCTTACATGGCAAAATGCCGGGTAGACTGCACCCAACATGTTTAGCATATGGTTTGTAAATACAATTTAATATGCTCAAAAATCAGTTTTTAAAGCTAGCATCTATTTTTAGAAAGCCATTAGAAAGAAGAGCATTAAACTAGAAATAAGCTTTTAAGCTAATACCCAGAATGCAAAGAGTAAATGTTTACAGCAAGTTCCTAACATCTAAAAACAGAGGTTCGTAACAAGCCTTCAAGTTGGTGTGATCAGGCGCCATTGTAATTAAATAAATCACTATGGTCTGTTGACAATTACAAAACTCATTTTGGTTTGCCACTGAGGCAAACAAAATTTCTGTTCATTATAATTTTACTGGAATATGATGTCATAAGATATAAGCATGCTGAAACAATCTGTTTCCTTCCTAGCCAAAATATTAATTGCATACTAAGAATCCCATAGGGCCTCCCCTTGAATACACAAGAAAACAAATAAAGTATCACTGTATCAACTAATGTAATAATAATGTCACATATTCTGTATTTCATTTTGTAAACTCTTACTTGCAGGAAATATAAGGGATAGGGACTAAAAGAAATTAGTTAGAAAATTATCCCCCGCCCCTGACGAAAGATAGAATGTAACAGTTAGTCCATTTTACAAATTATTAATAATATGCTTTCTTAATAATATGCTTCATATATGTTTTGTATCTTGATGTGAGCTAATAAAGGAGCATTGCTAGTCTCAATGCCAGATTATTACAGAACTACCTACCCATCCCAAGGTAAGCCCCTTCTCTTTCCATGAGGCTGCCTTAAAGAATATCCAAAGCCTGCCCACCACCTAAGAATACCCAAATGTGAAGCATCTTCTGAAAAGAAATTTGTCTCACTCCTATGGTTTAGCAACATTAGTTTGTCTTTCTAAAAAAATATTTTTAATGTATGTTGCTCTTGTGGTTTGACAGACTTTGCCTTGTTATTCATACTTATTCAATCTTTCTGTTATCTTCAAATGAATGTCTCCTTATTTTCTATGCTAAGAACATAATAACCCTATTTATAGTTTTTAAAGGACTTAGCTATAACGTACAAAGTTCTTGATCCAAATCTTGTCTCTGCCATGAATGCACTGGGTAGCTAAATGGCTCATTAGGTAAACCATTCTCATACCTGCAATAGAAGGATAATACTGACTTACTTTAGGGTTGCTGTAAAGACAATAACAAGATGAGTTAGACTGGACAACATAAATCAGAGTTTACTATGATGGAAATAATTGTAATGGCTGCAAGTTATGTGCTGTGCCTTGGAAGAGCAGAAGTTTTTGCTTTGTTTTCAGTTTGACCATAGCTTAGCATTGTGTCTGAAGCCTAAACTTACTTTAGTTTATAATTACGGTTTGTTGAAACAAGCTAACTTCATAACCCAGTTAGCTAAGAACAAGAAGAGTTTGTCAGATCTGGATGAAATTAAAATCTATAGTTATCAGAAACACACACTCAAATTCTAATCTACCCCTTGCAGTTATGCTGGAGGAGAAGAGAGCATGAGTCTACAGCTCACAGTGGCTTGTTCTCACAATAAAGCATGATTTCATTTTGATGTCTTGCCCAGGCCAAAATGACTGAAGTATTTTCAGCACTGGGAAAAAAGCTATTTGAATGCTAAGTAATAGTTCCATTACATTGAATCAGATTACTGACCTATACAACTTAGTAAAAAGCAGTTCTTCAATTAGTAGATGTTTTGACCTCTTGTAGCATCAACATCCATTTTTATCTCACCTATGCTAGTATCAGTTTTACTCAGAAACAAAAGTTCCTTTTTTAAACTACTACTGCCCAAATCCCCCAGCCAGGCTGGGGGTAGTAGACCAAAAAAAGTAACTTCTCTAGCTCCAGTTTTACTACAGAAGCCATGATCAATTTATGTAATTCATCTGTTCTCACATACATGAGGATCCTGTGAATAAGAGGCTAATCATCCTAATTGTTACAGAGAACTGCTGGACTTGCTTGATCATCTAACCTAAAGATTTAAGATCTCTTTAGAGAATTTTGAAAGTAACCAGAAAGCCTGCTCATCATATCTTGAAAGTCTATGATTTATATCAGGGTTGAGCAACCTTGTGCCTTCCAGATGTTTTGGATTACAGCTCCCACAACCCCTTACTACTGGCAGTGCTGGCTGAAGCTAATGGGAGTTGTATTCTAAAACATCTGGAGGGCACCAGGTTGCCTCCCCTGGTATATATTTTATTTCTTAAAAAAAAAAAACCCTGCAGAGAATCAGTTTTAAGGATAACAATGAACCTTCAGACCTAAAGCTGTAACATTTTTAAAAGCCCTCACTCGTTTTATACTTTTAAAAAAATGAAATTTATGCATTTTGGACACTAGCTAAGTATCAAAATTAGTGTTCTGTCTTTGGATTTTGAATGTTCCATAATCATTTGATTGAACTCTGACAGAAACCCTTGCTTGAGCACTCAATTTCAAAGGTAGGTTCAGATCTTGCTGCTCACCTACTTATATCTTACAACCAACCAAGCCCAACTGGACTTATCCTCTACTGCCTCCACCTGGTTACCTCAAAGCAGGTCCACTGCATGTGACTAAGGCAACAATAGAAGAATAACTGCATTTTATACAGTCCTACACAAAATGCTACTATTGTTTACTTGTGAGGACAGACCAGTAACAAACTGGACTTATAGCACTTTGCCAGGACATCTCTTTCAAAAGGATACTCCTGAAATGGAAGTGACTACATCTTCCCTCCCTAAAATTCAGTTAACTAATCATAGGCTAGCCAAAATACCTCACTGGTGTCTTCTCCATCAAGGTACACCATTCAGTAGATCTAAATTAATGTCAATGCTTACACAATTATTTTCTACTGCTGACTGCAACATCTACATAAACTCGTCAACACAGATCAAACGCTGTAGAAAGAATTGTTCTTAGCACCTCAGTCAGTTCTAGTGGAGTCATGCTATCAAGCACGGGACTAGTCTTTTACATCTATTCATCTGAATGTTAAGCCAATTTTGCATTTATGCTCACAGGGTGCCTTAACAATAAAATGGCCCTTCCACAGAATTCTCCAAAGAAACCACCAATGCATGAGATGTTACAGTTCTTTTGCTTTTCTCACTGAACATTGTCTGTTGTTAATAAATTCATCTGGTGTAATTTTATTTTTGTACTGAATTGCATTTTTAATCATATTTTCACGGATAATAGTGAATGCCATTCTGAGGGCCATCTAGCCTCCTCCCCTCCCCCCCCGCCATGGCCCTGCCACAGTGACAGGAGCCATCCGGAGGGAAGGGGGGGTGAGAGCGCTTCTCCCCTCCCTTCGCCCCCGCCATGGCCCCGCTGCAGCGGTGATCGCAGGTGCAAAGGGGGGAGGGGAGGATGCTAGATTGCTCCCCCTTCCCCTTTTGCTCCAGCCAAGGCCCTTCCACAGCGGCAATCATGGGGACAGAGGGGCTAGATCACTCTCCCCTTTGCTCCAGCCATGGCCCTGCCACAGTGGTGATCACGGGGGCGAAGGGGAGGAGGCTTGATCGCTCCTCCTCCTCCCTTCACCCCTGTGATCACATTGTGGTGGGGCCATGGCTGAAGCGCCCAGGAGTCCGCCCAGGGGAAGGGACGGGTGAGGTGAGATTCCTCCTCCCCCTCCCTTCCACCCACCATTGCCCACCCCGGATAATTGAATCCGCAGTGGATGCAGGAGTGCTACTGTACTGTGATTTGCTCTACTTGGGCTGCCCTTGAAAGTGTTTGGAAGCTACAGCTGGGGCAAAACATGGCAGACAGACTATTGTTAGGCATGTGGTTCAGAGACCATATATCAATAGTCTTATAAGAAAGACACTGGCTTTCCCTTTGCTTTCAAACTCAATTGACAATGCTGATTTTGATCTACAAAGCCTTAAATGGCTTGGGGCCAGAGTATCTGAAAGACCACCTCCTCCTAGGTGAGCCTACCTAAAATCTAAGATCCTCAGAACAAGCCCTCTTGCATGGAAGGAGGAAGAAGGAAAACAAAAAGCTCCTCCCACAAATAGAAATAGCCCTTAATTTATCTTGTTCAAAGTCAAGACATAAACATAATAAACTTATAATGCAGCTTGTAAATTTGAGAAAATGCACTATCCATATCACAGACTGTATCTGAGAAAGATCTGTGAGGAATTAGTTTCAGGGCTGGCCCATGAAATTCTGCTGCCTGAGCAAAGGACAAAAATTGATGATGTGTGCATCCTTCACACACCTGAGGATAACAGGTGAGGTTAGAGAGTGCAGGGCAGGATACATGGAACACATTACTAACTCTTTCAACAAGGGCCTGCCACCAGAACTACCCAAGATCTGCTGTATAATGGGACTACCTTACTCTGCCTAATGGTAGGGGAAGTCCTGGTAAGACTCAAAAGAATTGCTCTAGATTTCATGAGTCTTCTTTCAGAGTCAAAAATACTCTGTCACATGACAGTGGGCTCTTGCTATCTGCTGAGGTTTGGTTTGAGGACCTTCCCCCACCATGGATACCAAAATCTGTGGATGCTCAAGTCCCATTACAGTTGTCCCTTCATATTCGCTGGGGTTTGATTCCAGGACCCCCCATGGATACCAAAATCCATGAATACTCAAGTCCCATTATATGCAGTGGCATAGCAGAATGGAGTCCCTTATATAAGATGGCAAAATCAAGGATTGCTTTTTGGATTATTATTTTTTTAAGAATATTTTCAATCCGTGAATACTTAAATCTGTGGATACCAAATTCGTGGATACAGAGGGACAACTGTATATACAATGGTGAAGTAAAATGGCACCCATTATATAAAACAGCAAAATCAAGGTTTGCTTTTTGGAATTTTTTACTTTTTGGAATATTTTCAACTGTGGTTGGTTGAATCCATGGATGCAGAATCCGTGGATGCAGAATCTGTGTATACAGAGGGCAGACTACATCTATGTATCTTAGAAGCAATATACATTCTCCATCTTAACCAGAGTCAACGTCACTAACTTTTATAGACACAACCCTATGCAAGGTCAAAAGGGAGACTGCTGTTGGGCGTGTTACAAAATAGTACAGCAGAGTTGTGGAGTTAAAAAATAGAGCTTTACTCAGCTGAGTGTAAAACAAAAAAAAAACATGCAAAACCAAAGAATATAGCATCATGGCTAGGCACAAAAACAGTACAGCATAACTTCCTGCATACCTGCAGTACTTCAAGGAGATGACCTTACTTCCCAGCAACAGGCTTCAAACCAGCATAGAGAGTAATACACTCTCTATACCCCAAGCAGACTCCCAATACAGTTATACACTAGTAAGTGGCTATCAAGTCCACCTGGCCTAATTGGCTGACTGCATCATTAATTACTGGAGCTGGCTTATTATCATGGACTCCACCTGCCACTTTGCTATACCTTCATCCAGTCACAACTTAGTATGCAAACTGGCATACCCTGACAACTGCCACTCTCAGGACAGGAGACAATATGTAACTAAAATTCAAAACTGTACTCTTGGGCATGGACAACTTTGACACTCCTGAGAGCCCAGGTTTTTGCCCCCAGGACCTACTCAGGGCTGCACAAGTCCCAAAATGAACAAAAGTTACAAGAAAAGAAAAGAAGGAAGGACAGACAAGAAACGGATGGAGTTCATTCTGTTTCTGTTTGCGGGGTGGGGGTGGGGGTGGGGAGACAGACAACCTTGTATTCTATTCTATGTCAAAAACAGCATTCTTGGTCCCCCTACCCATACTTTTGGAGTGGGGATACAACTGGGAGTTGGGGACTACAAAATGATTTCGTGGCCATTTTCACAGCCCATACACTGCACTCCATCCCTGCTGTAATCAATTTATAAATGGCCATTTTTATGATATCTCTTGTTCAGTACAATGCACTACTTTGGAAAATCTGACTATGTTTTACATCTGCTATTACCATCTCATGGCCTTTTCACATATCACATGCAATATAGACTAAAGCAATTCCCAACTCTCTGATAAGTGTGTGTGTGTTAAACATGTTTTGAAACACCTGTTTCCCATATTCACACTTTGCATATTTGGGTGCACACCTATAGAACAACATAAAACAGGAAGAATTCCTTGACAACGCAATCATTAATGTATAACGTTAGAATGTTTTAACATAAAGCAAAACATGAAAAGAATTGCAAAGTCAACCCATTCATATTTATCAGCATAGCATCTTTCATCTCTATACTGTTTTATTTAGCTTTCCAAATGATTAGTCTAGATGGGGTAACCAACCCCTATTCTGCTCTCTCCCTCTTCTTTCTTTGTTCTGTTACCCGTACTGAATGAACTTTTTTTTCCTGAATCTGCCTCACTCCTCCTGACTGTCTGTATCGTATCCCACACTGTTCCAGGAAGCCCTGCAGCTCCCAGGAACAGCGTTTCAGTGGTAGAATTGGATGCCCGAACAAATGCTACCCAGACTTATCCCTTGGCTGGTGATCAAATCCAACGTCCATTAATGAACCTACTGAGAGCCATTGGGTTACACAGTGCAGAAATAAACAAAGAAAATCAAAGTGTGCAAGTATTGTATGTTCCATACACCCTCAACAGTTATCATAACTGTGCAAGCAGGTTAACAACACAGAAAAATTCACTCTCCCAGTCAATTCCTAACCTTCATATCTTTTCCCACTCTCAAACTGCAAAGTGAATGCAAAAATTATTCAACAAGACCACTAATACAAGGTAATTCTTTCTAAGAGGTGATACGATAGCCATGTTTAAATATTAGAAGTGATGTCATACTAAGAATAGAGCAAGGTTGTTTTCTGCTGCTCCAGAGACTAGGGCACAGAGCAAGGGATTCAAACTACAGGAAAAGAGATTCCATCTAAACATTAGGAAGAAATTCCTGATGGTAAGAGCTGTTCGGAAGTGGAATGCACTGCCTTGGAGTGTGGTGCAGTCACCTTTTTTGGAGGTTTTTAAACAGAAACTGAATGGCCATTTGTCGGGAGGGCTTTGATTGTGTATTCCAGCATGACAGTGGGTTGGACTAGATGACCCTTGTGGTCTCTTCCAACTCTATGATTCTATGATACCTTAGAAACACCACTGGACAGCTGTTAGCATTTGTCCAGAGTGTTAATAAGGACTCTAAAATCCATCTGCCTGGTGGAAGAGGCCCAACTTATCACAGTTAACAACAACAACAGAATAAAACCACATAAAAATCAAACCAAACGCAGGGATGAAACGGTGTCAAGATCTAAAAGCACTGGAAAAAGTTCCCAAAATGCCAGGGGAGTTAAAATATTTTTATGGTGCCAAAAACAGCATAAGGGCATATACCTGGGAACATCTCCAAGTAGAGCATTCCACAGATAGGACACCACCTCTCTCTTAAGCAGGAAGGGAAAGACATTTTGGTGGATTCAACAGTCTCAATGAATGTGGCATTTTGCACCTCCCAAGTTTTGTTGTGAAAAAAATATATTCCTAAGCTTGAGTGCTTATGCATTTGCATTTGCAAGGGCTGCAGGACACTTGCAAGAACTGAAATGAGCACAAGAGAACATCAATTGCTAAAATGCATGTAAGTGGAAAAATATGTGTCAACATGCTATAGCCAATGGGGAAAAACTGACCAAATTAGGTAATCTGAACAAATAAATGTGTGCATTAAGTAAAATGTGTAAAAAAAACCTGAGAGGAAAACACGGAGTCTTACAACACACGGGCAGGAAGAAAATGTAGGTGGGACTCAGAGAACCTTAACAAGATTGAAACTGTAGTACTTTCATATCCTTAGGTGAGGGAAATCAGCTGACCATGGGTGCTTTGGTGTAGCATCACCATTGTGCAAGTGCTTTTGTCTAACGTCACCACTGGAAAGAACCATAGATTCTATTCTGTGGTGTGAATGCTGCTGTCCTTGCAGACAGACCCCTGCCTACAATTCGGCCTTGAAGAGAGATTTAAAAAAACACTGTAGCAGAAAACAGAGGAAATGGTTATGGAGGGTGGGTGACTAACATGGAGGACAGTTACCTGGATTACAAAAATAATTTTGGTAATGTATTCTAAAGCAAGGAATGCTGAAGCTCCCTATGCAAAGTTGAAAGACAGTACCTGTAACACAGAATATGTATGTCTCTGATCTGTTTCTGCTCATACTGTATTAACAATCTTAACAGCCTGCAGAGTGGGCAGAAAGAACATTTTCCAAACACTCATTAAATCATAAGAACATAAATAGTGTTGCATTTCTAAGTGTAGTGTCTTCTTCTTACATTGAAAAGAACATTGTATTTGCCAACATAGTGGCTAGGTAAACAAAAGGAATGAAGTGCCTCTATTATTTAGTCCAGTACTACATTTACTATTATTAATAATTCCAGTCAAACAAATTATCCAGATGATTAGAGGAATATTAGAGGCAGTAAAGGAAGGTAAACTCTGGGATGTCAAAGGGTTTACCAGAGGTGATGGTCTATTATTTGTATATTACTTAATGACCTAGAAAAACTAGCATGCACCAAAAAGGCAAAATATTCTAAAGATGCAGAAATGTGTAAGTTTTAGCCAGAGATAAATCTATACTGGACAGAATCCAATGTCATGTAAATAGGCCTCTAGCCACAAGGAAACAGTCTCCTACCCCATTCCCACATGCCCTCTGTTCTGGAGTCCTCTTAACTTCTGGAGAAAATAGGGAGGGCTGCAGCAGGTACAGGGAATCAACCCCCTTCCTGTTGTGTTAATGGATGTCACTTGGGTATGTGCTAATTACTGGTAGATTCCACTTACTTTCAGTGTTCCAGTTTGGCATTATTTATTTATAAGCAGAATCTGCAACAAAATGTTCCAGTGTGGTGGGCTTCTTTTTGAGGATTCCAGGCACTCTCTTCTATTCCGCTTCTTCAGTTTTTGATTGTCTACCTACAAGAGTCAGTCAGCAATCTTCTCCCAGCAAGCATACTCAGTCCTTGTTGTTTTTCCCCTTTGGGCATCTTTTTTTGTGTGTGTAGTTGTTTCTCTACTTTTGCAAACCACGAGGTACCACCAGACCTGGTTTATTTCCCTCTTTTGTGTGAGCGGAGCTGTTTTGGCTGCATAAGGACCAGTACTCAAAGAACTGACTTTACCACCAGAACATACAATATAGCACCCATCAACAGATGTGGCACTGAATAGCACATCGTAATCAAAAGACAAATAAAGTATTTGCCCTGAGTTTACCATTCACATTTTGACAGCAGCGGAGAAGGATGAAGGTAAGGGAGGACGAAGAAACCGAGAGAAGAGGGAATAAATATATGCAAATGAATGAGGACATATTTGCAGTTATACTGTATATAGGAGAGAAGGAGTTAAATTTTGAAAAGCTATTTAAAAGACAGCAGAGAAGATGGTGTGATTCATGACATACTGAGTAGGGGGAGGGAAGGTTCACTTACAAACAGTTCAGCCCTTCAAAAACCCATCTTATTCCTCACTTAACTTCCTACCGATTTTCCTTGGGTTCTTTCCAGGCTGTGAGACCATGTTCTGGAAGAGTTTCTTTCTGACATTTCACCTGCATCTGTGGCTGGCATCTTCAGAGAATGGTTGGGTAGAAGTGTGTGGGGGGGGTTATATACTGTGAACCCCTGTTGGGGAGGATATGCAAATTTGTGTATTTGAATGGCTAGTTTCTGGGTGGAGATATGCACGGAGGATTACTATCTATTTGACTAATGGTTGGTTAATGGTCCATTATCTGCTGGAAATCCCCCTGTCCCTGGATGGAGTTCATTTGAAAGTGTTGGGTTTTGATTTTAGTGCTTTTCAGGACTGGCAACCAGACTTTGTTTAATTTAGGGTTTCTTCTTTCCTGTTGAAGTTGTCCAGGTGTTTGTGGATTTCAATAGCTTCTCTGTGCATTCTGACATGATAGTTGTTGGCCTGGTCCAGAATTTTGGTGTTTTTAAATAACATTTTGTGCCCAGGTTGGTTTATAACATGTTCTGCTACTGCTGATTTTTCCTACCCTCTGCACCAGAGGTGAGCAACTATGAGTACTCAGGGGTCAGTTTTCTGCCCCTGGTACCCTTCAGCTGCTGTTCATACTGCCAAAAATATCACACACACACACACCAAAACAAAAACCCAGTAGTGTACAGAAATCAATTTCTTGTTCTGAACAACTGGGTTAAACAGTGCAACATGGGCTGCAGCCTATCTGAAATAAGGCTTCCAGGAGAGGCAATTCACTTTTCTGGTGAATCTACAGGGTCAAGGATCCCCAAAATGGCTTGAGGGCCACATGCAGCCATTGGGTTGCAGTTTACTCTTTCTGTCTCTCCCTGCCCCAGTTTATACTATTTATCATCATACACCAAAACATAATAAAGGAGGAAAATACTTTTCTTTCTTAAAAATGTACTACACGCATGAAAGACTGTCCTTTCTTGAAGGATAGAACTGTATAGAACTGTTTTGTGCTGTTTTGTGTTGGAGCCCTGTTGCTAATCACCACCATCTGAAGTGATAACTACTGGCAAGGGCACAAGACATCACCTGCAGGCTCCCTTGCCACTGGGCTCCAGGGACAGCTTTCTGAAACAGATGTTCCTGCTTTTTAAAAGTCACAGGAAATGGGCTGGCTTTCCTCCTTTTCCTTTCCTAGAAACAAGCACTAGCACAGCTGTACTCAACAGTTCCATTAAAACAATGTGTGTAAGAGAGAGAATGAGTGTGGAGGGGGTGTATGGGAGTGGGTAGTAAAAGATCTTGTGCAGATAAATTCACCACTATTAACACACTTTACATTCTGATTCAGTGTTGACAGTTTACTAAAGATGGATGGGTTGAGATGACACTATCAGGCTTAAGAAACTATGTTTGCTTTCTTTTTTTGATCACCATTTTCCTTAGCTGAGATCAGCCCAAGGAATTCGGGGGAAGTGAGAAGGCTTGAATCAGCCCCTGTGCCTGCAGCAGCCAGTGGCTTCCTAGACAAAGCCATCAGAACGCTCGCTTAACAGGCACTGAGATCAATTCAACCCATGAAGTCAATGTCCAATTGAATCCACTGTCCAATTGTATCCACTGTCCTCTATCCTGCAGATAAAGATATCAATTTCATACTGAGCCCTTTAAGGGCGTGCAATCAAGTACTGATCCTTTATTCCCTAGTTTTCCTCTGTACCTGATCTGAATCGTAGTGCCATATTGTTTCCTCTGCAATACCTGTTCTTGGCTTCCATGGATGCAAACTTGGCTCTGATCCTGCCTACCCTAGATCTCATCCCTAGATCTCTCTTTAGGCTTATCCTCACTATATGCCTTGTTCCTAGCTTGTGATCCTAGATTCATTCTTTTTTTCCTGCTTCTTCTCCAAAAGCAGACATCAGAACCCTCCACTTTGCGGACTCCATATGCCCACTAGAGTTATGATGCTGGAAGGAATCTGGCAAGGCTGACATAATGGCCAATCAATGTTCAGTTTGGCAAGAGCGGAGAAGATAATGGATTGAGGGAACAGGAGGAAGAAAAGAAAACAAACCACAGCTCAGGCAGAGTGGTGAAGCGGAAGAAATCCTTGCATGAACTTTTCAATAGCATATGATGCACACACAGATTTGTTTTAAAGTAAGACAAAGTTAGAAAAATGTTGTGATTGTTAAGGTGTTGTAGTCTCTATGTAGTTACATATAGTTGTAGTCATGAAAAATGCTTAATGAAATAGGTACTAAATAAGTAAGCTAAAATAAATGCTTTTGTATAATCTTTTTGCACACAGAGCTGAACACAAATGACAAATTCATACTGCCCTCTGATGGCCTAGGAGGATTATTCTAAGATCCACTGTGTTGCAGCCAATTTTCTAAGTTCTGAGGTGTACAGGGACAATTGCTCCCCTAAAGTTCACATCTCAACGATGATGCATAATATTCCATACTACTCCAAAGCCCACAGTCCCTTGATTCTTGGTCTCTGCAACTTGCCCAAGTCTGATTTTCTTCCTTCATGCCGGGTCTGGCTCCTCCCTTGTGCTTTGGAGAAACAAAAAGCATACTGCCAGCGGCCTAACAAATAAACCATCCACCAACCAGGGTGGGGAGGATTCCTTTCCCACAACTGCAGAAAAGGAAGCTTCACAGTGAGTACCAATGTTCCATTTTCCTTCAATGTGGGGATGTAATCCTTCATGCTGGGACCTACACAAGTGGTCACCTCACCATCTGGGCACGTAACTCTCCAATTACAATGACATAACCTAGGCCAATTCAATACAAAGCCTTAACTAATGAGACAATGTGCAAGTGAACAGAAAAGAGACAAACAAAAATTCAGATTTACAAAATCCTTTGTTCTCTTGATGTGGAATTTAAGAGATTTACCCACATCCAATCTGTGCCATTCTTTCTCCTGTGGTGCTTTGAATCCAGGCAAAAAGAAGGCAGAACAATCTTTTGAAACTGATGAAATACTGAATTCACTTTAGGAACAAAAGAGGGATCTAGCCAGAGAACCACAGAATCCTTATGAAAAACACAAAACTCCTTACAAACTGACAACAACTAAAACTCAGAGACTCTGTGAGCAGATGCAACAAAACTTTAAATGGAAGAAATTTCAAGTCCACTGATTTCAAAGGTGTAAAAGGAGTCTTCAACACAGCCTGCAATACCACATGTGGATTCCAAGAAGGATAACAATGGACGATCACCAGCTGAAGCAAGGACGCTTCCTTCAAAAAGCATTTCCCATTAGGTTGGGACGCAAACAGATTTCCCCACTTCTCTTTTAGGGTGAAACACAAGACATGTCTACAGAGGGTACTGATACTGAGACCCTTATTCAATCCCACCTGCAAGAAGGCCAAAACCTACTGAAGCCAATTGAGGACGCACCCCTTTATGTCTGCATCATCTACAAAAAGCCTTCCCGGTGTCCTAGCTAAGAGGATGGTCTGAATAATACTCATCATACTCCGCAGCCACTAACTTTTCCTGCTTAACCTCCAGGCATGTAACTGTAACCAGCCTGGGTTGGGATGCAGAAGACTTTTTTGATGTATCAGGTCCGGCTAAGCTAGTAGAGGCCAATTATGGCCAATGAGGCTACCTGGGTGCCATCAAAATCACCTCTGCCCCTTCCAGTCTTATTTTCTGCAGTACTTTGGATAGAAGCACCACTGGAGGAAATGAATAACACAATACCCTTGGCTAACTGATCATCAGAGCTTTGAAGGCTAATGCCCCCTCTGTCCAAAACATTGATACAAATCGAGAAAGTTTGTAGTTCGCCTTTGAAACAAAAAGCTCCACCCATGGGTTGCCTAACCTTTGGAGTACTCTATGAACAACCAATGAATTCAAGGCCCACTCTCATCGATTGACACAGTCCCTGCTCAACCAATCAACCTGGCGATTCAGCTACGTTTGATATACTCCCCTCTCTAAGAGACTGAAGAGGAGACTCCCCCCCATAGCAACTGGAGCATCACTTCTCGCATCAGGGACCACAACCATGTCCGTCCTTGCCTGTTTATGAGCGCTTTGGTGGACATGTCCATCCCAATGAACACATGCTTGTCCTTAACTTTTGACTGCAAACTGAGTACTGCCTCAAGCTGAGCTCATAGCTCCAGCCAGTTGATATTGTGTATCTTCTTAAAGGTTGACCACAGGCCCTGTGCCATTTGTCCACTGCAGTGAGCTCCTCATCCTCACAGACTGGCATCAGTGAATAATCACTACTCTCCTCAGCTCTCTGATGGGCATACTCACCCTGAATACTTTGGAGAGCCACAAAACTACAGACAACCTCACAGTCCTGATACTTCATGACAATCTTGTCCTGAAAGGGCAAGAGAATCTACTGCACCCTCCCTCAGAGGGAACCTGGACCAAGGGACTGAGTTGACACATGCTACAATCAATCCTAACAACATGGCCAACACCATCAGCTCCAACACCAATTAATTCAACACTAACCTTACAAGCGACTTGTAAGTCGTAAACTTATAAATTCTCCTCCTATCTATCAGCAGAAACCCCTTGTGTTGCACTGTGTCTATGATGATTCCCAAGTACTGGATTCTCTGAACTGGATCCAGGTGGCTCTTCTCTCCCTTGATCACAAACCTATGAAACTCCAGACAAGCCATGGTAGCTTGCACATCCTCCCTGGTCTTGGTCACCGACAGTGAATGAACTGGCAGATTGCTGCAATATGGTGAACAACCTCAGATGAGCCACTAACACCTCTGTAAACACCAGAAGAGAGACTGAGAGGCCAAAGGGCAGAGACCAGTACTGGTAGCGATCCTCCATATAAGCAAACCTGAGCAGGTGAGCCAGGAAGTGCAAATACATCTCCTGGAGGTGGAGGGATGCTAGATAATCCCCCTCTTCCACCCCTTCCAGACTTGACCAAAGGGTTTCCATGTGGAACTTCCATGTGAGCACAAATTGACTGACCCCATGAAAGGAATATTAATAAGTGCAGTAGAGAGAACTAATAATAATATCAATAATACAAAACAAAACATTTAGCCATTCTCTGAGGATGCCAGCCACAGATGCAGGCAAAATGTCAAAAAGAAACTATTCTAGAACATGGCCTCACAGCCCGGAAAACCCCAAGGAAAATCTATGGATGCCGGCCGTGAAAGCCTTCGACTTCACACAGTCCCAAAGTGGTTTTCACACAGCCATAAAGATCACTGTATGGAGCTTTTCTACTACAGTTATGGTATAAGAAACACTACTTGTTTTCTGGGTTAATAAAATGTTGATGGTGAAAAAGATGGCAGCATGGGCTGAAGATGATTTGCTGTTAGATGACCAAGTTACAAAACCAGGCTGAAGTTAATAACGTCTGGCTTCCCCTGACTGGTTAAGATAACACAAGCTATCTCCTTGTGGGTGGGAAAATACCCAGATGAAATAAGGATGTTCTCAGATTCCCTATTGCCAAAGCTGTCTCTACAGACCACTTCCACACATTCTTGTAGTGGTTCAGTCTTTGAAAAGAGCAGACGAGTCAGAAAAGAAAAAGGGAAGCTTTGCTATTTCTCTCACAACAGCTGTTGGGAGATCACATCCATTCCTAGGAATGTCTTAAATGGGAGATTTGTAAAATGTAGAATGATTTTTTTTATTATTATTAATAAGCCAAATGCTATCGAGTAACAACATCTGCAAACTGAAGAATGTCATAAATATCTACTGGGATAGAGGAATAGTTCCGTTTCCTGCTAACTTTCCAGATGCAGCTTCTCAGTCTCATCCAGAAGGAAAAGGAAATTCCAGAATCCAGAGCACATTTGAAGCAGATAAGATATCATATAATGAATGCAACACATAGAAATGGGAAGCTAAAATCTGCCTTGTGATAGTTTTTGGCATGGCACAAGAGTGAGAGCAATTAAAGAAGCATTGGAAAATTCACAAACCTCTGATTGTACATGCCTCGAAAGTTATAATTTGCTCTGTAGTTTGGGACTGGCTTTTGATCTAATGGCCGATAGATGGCAGGCTCTCCTCTTTTCATAGCAAGACCATTCAACTCCACTGTTGGGGTAATACTACCTGTCAAAAATAGGAACACAGATCCAGGATTTAACAAGTACATCAGAAATGCAAAAATCAACACTGTTTCCAGTTTCAGCTTTTGTAGTCATGAACTATCAGTGATCAGAAAGCAGCATGAACATTTAAGTCTGAATTTATCTATGAGAGTTAACAGAAGCTATAATTCTCAAACCTGGAGATAGTCCTTTTGACTTTAAGGAGAATACTGTAGAGAGTACAGTTGTCCCTCCACATTCGCGGGGGTTAGGGCCATGAGACCCCTGCAAATGTGAAAAATCCACGAATAAAAACTAGGTCATGCCCCCGTTCCTCCCCCCCAGGAGCAGCGACGGAGCTTGGCAAGCCTCTTCGCTGCTTCCTCCCACCCTCTCCCGCGATCCTTGTCGCTGCTTCCTCCCACCCACTCCCGCCCCCCTAGGAGCAGTTTTTTTGGATGATGGGGGGGGGCGCTCCCAAAACTGCAAATAGTCACAACAGCGAATCTTAAAGCCGCGAATGTGGAGCACTATGTCACGCATTCTCTTTGCAATTTAGTACAGATGTTATAAAGTTGGGAACCAAGGAATGAGGAAAAATACCTTTTCCCCCTAAATGGAGGTTTTTAAGTGTGTATGAGGATGCGCGTCGCATAAGACTATCTAGGTATGTTCCAGCCCCAATACAAGTTCTGAAAAATAAAACCTGTATTTGTCTTCCAATACATCTACATGCCACTGTCTATGACACTAGTCAGGACTTAGCTTTTCTAAATGCTCACTTTGAGAAAGGAATATGGGATGAAGAAAAAAGAATATGGAATTGTGGGGAGGAGTATGGGATAGTGGCCCAGCCAAAGACCCTAAACCTAGATCTCTTTTCACACACACATGCACAGAAACATTTAATTAGCCATTCATGTCAGTCCTTATACTTTAACTTTTGACCCAACTATTGTAGAAGTGGGGGCAAGAGGCTACTTCAGGAAGCCTCCAGTTGGCAAATCAGTGCTCAGCTCAGAGCACACATTAGACAGAAAGCACTTCCATTGATGTCCTTAATTTCTAAAACATCTGCATTTTTTTTTGCACTGGTAAGCAGTTTACAAAAATAATGAAAAACAAAAGTGTAACAAAGCATTTGAAAGAGCATTTTGTTGGGAAAAAAATATTAAAAGAACCTTTTGTTGTGTGCCTTCACGTTGGGCTTGTCTAAATGGTGAAAATATTCCTCATAGAATTTGAGAATACCTTTTGTCCAAAAGGGATCCCGCAGCGATTCACCATATTTGGAAGGAGGGAGGTCAAAAACACCATATACTGCACGGAAAAGCCTTCATGGCTTTTCCCAAAGTTTCTTAAAAACTGTGAGGGAAATGCATATTCCTGCTCATTGGGAAAACCAATTCGATTTGCTGTGCAGTCTGGAGAGGACAGAACAGGAGATCTGATTGGTCAGATGTGTGCAAGGGGCCGGCTTTCTGTCAAGCATCTGGAAGCACTTTTCACACTAGTGATTGTGTGCTTTTTTTGCCCCCCCCCTCCTGTTACCCTTTGAACAGTACAATTTAGAGGACAATTCTTCATGGTGCAGGGAACCTGGCAGTGGCTAGAGATGACAAGGAGGGTGGACAACGCAAGGAACAGGAGGAGGGACCAAGCCACCAGCCCTTTACCCATCCCAGCAGTGTTGGCATCTGAATCTGGCTGGAATTAAAGGGATGGGAAGAGCTGCCTGGCCAGCCACTGGTTGCAGAGAAGGAAGAGGAAGGCAGCTCAGCAGGCATGAGAAAAGAAGCAGCCCAGTCCAGGGAGGCAAGATGAAGCCAGAGCATCAAAGGGCCACCCTCTTCATCCTTCTCCGCAACTGTCATGCCCCGTGAGCCTGATGAGGGTATGGAATCAAGGAGGAGGATGATATGGCAGAGAACAGCCCTACGGACCCTGGTACAGGTTTATCTATACTTGTGCCAGCAGGGAACCCTGCCAACCTGGAGGCTCGAGCAGAGGAAGAGCCTTGCCCTAGTGGGATGGCACAAGTCCTAGCAGAGAGTCCTGCCAATTCAGATAAGGACGAAGAAGAAGAAAGGGACTTACCTCCACCATGGTATACCCAGCAGCGATCTCAAAAAGAAGCTCAAAGGAAATCGCTGAGACTTTATTACAAACACCTGCTCATCAAGAAGCACCTGGCAAAGCGATTACTATATATGCACTTTGGGGGAATGTGGAGGCTTTGTCAGAGATCAACTGATCTTCCTGGAGAGAGCTCTGTGTCTGATATCTCTGACTCCATGCCTTGATTCCTGTTGCCTTGACTCATGTTTAGACCTTGGACTGTTCCTGACTACACTGTTGCCTGATCCTGCTGACCCATGGACTTACTTCTTGACTACGCTGCCTTCTGTAAGCCTAGACCTTTGGACTGTATTCTGGACTCTTCTCTGTGTGTCTTCTTGCTGGTATTGTTGCTTCTCCAAGAAAAGGAACCTTGCTTGTTCTAAGCCTTATCTGGCTCTCCTTAATTGACTTTGCTATCACTGGGAGTTGGCTGCTTTCCCAGACATTGTTTATCCTGTCACTGGCATTTTGGGGCTGCTTTCTCGGACAGCAGCCAGTGCGCCCTCCTAATCGTCTCTGGGCACTGCCGGGTCCCCTTTGCCTTCCTGCTCCGAGTGTCTCCCCAGATCACCCTCAACAGCCCCCCCCCAAAAAAACCCAAAACCTCTGCAGTGGCAGAAGAATATAACATGGCTGCCATCTTGACTCACAGGCATGTAAACATCAAGTGAGGAGAGCTTTGCAGCCTATTGTTTTTATTGAAAGACCATGGAAACAAAAGGATGCTGCTGCAAATTTACTATAATGCACAGGTATGAGCATTATTTCTTCTTGTCTAGACAAGCCCATTGTTTCTGATTTATGGCAACCCTAAGGCAACCCTATCATAGTTTTTTTTTTTTACAAGATTTGTTCAGAGGGGTTTTACCATTGCCTTTCTGAGGTTGAAAAAGTCTGATTTGCCGAAGGCCCATGGCCAAGTGGGGATTTGTATCTAATTCCTGGAGTCCTAGTCCAACATTCTAAAATTATTTAAATTTTCCAGACTCTGGGTAGAATGCAGTGCTTATGGCACTGTAACACCCTACAGTGAGGTTGCAGATTGACTCTATACTGAATGGCCTTCCATGTAAGAAATAAGTAATGTATGAAGCTATCCTGTACTGTATACACAATGGCTAGCATTAAAAAGAATGAAATAACTGACTATATTAGATGAAGTGACATCCCTTAATTTTAAATAACTTTGAAATCCACTCCAAATATGCTATTTTGTATAGAGAAAATATTTCTGAAGCATCTTCCACTTTCAGAATTCTGTTTTAATTTGTCATATCATCTAAACTGTATTATTCTTAGCTACAGACCATCACAATTTTTTACATAAAACACATATAAAAGACCGACTACAAAATGAACTTAGTATATCATTTACTTTTATCAAACAGTAACCATTCCTTAAAAAGCTAAAATTATTGAAGGTGACTAAAATGAAAACATTATAAAAATACTTTCCCTTTCAGAGCTAAAAAAACTCTGAGCCCCCTGCCAGCTTAAAACATAGGTACAGAAAACAAGGCAGGATTATATTTACCCTGCTAATTTTGGGGTGGTTGTTGTTAGGTCTTAGTTTTCTAGAAACCAGGGCAAAATCAGCAACCTGAATAGTAATAAAAATGTTGCTTCCTCCTACCAATATACATATATATTCCAAAGGGGTCTGTTTACCAAAGAGCAGCAGATATAGGGAAGGAATTTATGGCTTGAGGAATTGTACAATGGGTATCTTAATAAATATTGAGAGATAATCTCAGCTTCATCAGACTTACAGATACTGAATCTTTGGTGTGATGGGGTGTTGTTAAACCTCCCATCCCCAAAGGCAATAGGTATACATTGGAACTGCAGAGCAGTAAATGATTTTCTTAAAGGAGGCTACAAAGAGGAGTGTGATGTATGGTTCTTAACCAAAATGTCATGTTGTACAAAGAATACCATAAAGAATAGGATCTTTCAGTGATTGAATACAAATCTCACCATTTCAAATAGAGATGGACTCTTTCTTTGAACGTTTTAACTTTGGTGGAAAAGAGGGTTGGGAGACCTCAGTATTAATTCCATAGATGTGCAAGATGATATTGACAGAGTTTAGCCAGGAAGTTTGTGATGTAGTTTGCAGTTGTTCGAAAAAATATTTTTTGGCAAGAAAAGATTCATTCCTGCAAGCCAGTATAAGGCAAGAATAACTTAGGCACCTGTTTCTATAGGAAGTAGTGCTGTTTCAGTGCTCAGGAGAGAAGTAGGTACACCTTGAGAATCAGCTAACAGGGATCTCATAAAGGAGTTCTGCACAACCTCTAAATGAGGGGCCTTTAAATGCCCCCTGGTTTCTGCACCATACAACAATTGTGGAACTGTCTTCCTTGAGTAAATTTCCAATGCTGCTAAAACCAAACTCCCACCATGAATTTTAGAAAAACACATCAAAGACTGTACTGTACAGACTGGAAGGATTTCAGTTTGCCTGTATCCAAATGTGACTTCCATGAAAACAAACCATCAAATCCAGGTATCTAAAATTGTATTTCTGTTCAATGGGGTTTTCCTCCAGGTTCCATTTATGGATTTTCTTCTGCTTACCAAAAACTACCACTTTTGTTTTAGCATGGTTAATAATCTGTTCCTCTGTACAGAATTTACTCAATAGCCTCTGCATCTCAATTTGTGAAGTGAAAATCATAGGTATATCATCAGCATATTTAAAGCACTGTAAGCTTTGCATCTAGTACTGAAGCTGGGAAACATTCCAAGCCATGCAATTCTTATACAACATGGTTGACATAAAAATTAAAGAGGAAGGGGGCCAAGAGACAACCCTGTTGTACTATTCTACGTTTTGGTACGCATTCTGATACCATTTGTTTCTAGCATTTGTTTTGTTATTTTTGTTATAATAATGTACAACTAGTATAACTGCAAACATTTACCATCCAATTTTAACAAATTAAATAGAAAGCAGCAGAAATCTAGGAAGGTTTCACTGGTCCTAATAAAGGTATTATCCTACTATGACATTAATATCTTTTAAAGGTTAAATTAGTCGGGGGCGATTTTCACAAAAAATGAAATACAAGTTTGCAATTGTTTTCAGAAGCCAGCCATACCTAATATCAGTCTTCTAATTTAGTAACACTGGTTTCAAATTTATCAGCAAGTAAAGATTCGACAGCCCTCTGCTGGTCAAACAATAAACTTACAACCAACTACAAGTTTTGCATGTACAGTAATGATACAGCTACATAAAAAGACAGAGAGATATAGGAGATCTTCATTTTACAAAAAATAGTTTGTGGGAATGCAAATATGATTGCAAGAGTGGCAGAGGGAGTAGTTAATCCTTTCCCCGCCGGGATGTTTTCTCTATCCCAGGACTCTCTATTCTCCCAAATACACTGTTGTTGTGGTGGTGGTATGCCTTCATGTTGTTTCCTAAGGCAAACCTATCACAGGGTTTTCTGAGTAGGTTCCCAGTAGGTTCTTATGGCTGAGTGGAAATTTGAACCCTGGTCTCCAGAGCTGTAGTCCAACACTCTTAGTCATACAACCAGAGCTTTGAAGGGGTACTTCAGGGGACTATAACTTTCAGAATATACTAGGCAGCATGACCAAGACCACTGGGAAATATGGGAGTTGCAGTCCAAAAAGTAACATTTCCAAGCTCGGGCAAAAAACATCTTCGTGTGCAGAAGGATCTCAGATACTACGTACAATTCAGAAAACCCTGTGCCAGAGACCTTGGAAAGCCACTAGCCTTCAAAGTTGACAATAATAGCCTAGATGGACAACTGCTCTAACTCATTAGGCAGATTCATATGTAACACATTGCTACGCTAGACCAATCTGCTATAAATTAATGCAGCTAGTTATTTTATCTTTGTTTGTTTTTTAATCTGGTACAGGAGGTTTTAAAAGGGTTCAGGCAAAAGCATTCAAACTACCCAGCAATTTAAGGGTCCAAAAAGTTCAATGTTAATTTTACCTGTGAAATAAATTAGTTTTCTATACAGTTTCAAAACCATACAAACACAAGGCATTCTGCTGTTATGGTTCAGACAAAACACACCATTATTTTGAAAGAGAAAAACAAGCTTCAGTTTATGTCCTTCTATTTCTTCCTCCACTTCAGCTACAGGGAATTTTTAATTTTTAATTGCATTTTAAATTAGCCATAGTTTGCTGTGTTGCCCAAACTTGGACATAGCTAACTGTGGTCAGTAGAAACTAACCAGCTTCAATTCATACTTTATCAAGCTATCTCATTTCCACTTATTATCACTAAAACTAACCACAATCTGGGGATCACTAAACTGCAGCTAATCTCAAACAGAAGCAGATATATTTGTTTTCTCCTTGGCTGTTCTGGAGGAGAATAGCATCTACTGGACTTAATCCCCTCCCTCACTGCCATCCCCATTTCTTTGTATGCCGTGCCTTTTCAGATTATAAACCTGAGGGTAGGGAATTGTCAAATTAACAATTGTAAACTGCTCATGTAAAGCACCATGTACACTGATAGTGCTATATAAATAAATGAGAAGGAGGAGGAGAGAATGTATGCAGACATGAGGCTCACTGAAGTCTGCTCTTATAAACGATGGTTGAGTGCTCCACAGACAACGGCCAGGGATTGAGTGGCCTGGAAGACTGTATCCTATATTTTCATCCTCCTATATTCCAATGGCATATGAATACATTTGGATCCAATTCCCCCCCCCCCTTAAAACATGGAAACAGACTCCTATCGCTGGCCCAAATCTGACATACCACACACATTTCTTACTGGTTTTGAGCCTATACAGGCTTTCCACCACCACCAAAAAGTGAAATCTCTTCGGACAATCTATAAAAGATAGTAATATCTACTTATGTACATTTTTATTAGAGCCAATGTGGTGTAGTGGGTTAAGTATTGGACTAAGAGTCTGGAAGACAAGGGTCTGAATCCTTGCTCAGCTATGGAAACTCACTGGGCAACTCACATTCTCTCAGCCTTAGATGAAGGCAAGGGAAAACCTCCTCTGAAGAATCTTGCCAAGAAAACCTTATGATAGATTTGTCATAAGTTGAAGTAAACTTCAAGGCACACAACAAAAACAAAAACATTTCTGTTAGGACTGCATACTTTACATACTTGTGATTTGGTGATTTAAAAATGCAAATTGTTATTTTTACAACTTGTCAAATGACTGAAGGTGTTAAACATTAAAAAAAAAACATAATGTAGCTTGCACATGATATGGAATCATAAGAAATGTGGAAGCTGTTGAAAGAAAGAAAAATCCCAGGATGCGTTTTGGAAAAAGCTTTCAAAGTAGTTTCTAGAAGATTCAAAATATGTTTGGTTACTTATGCAAGACTTACCTGACTTGGTTTTTTCCCCATTTTGCATGTGCATAATGTTGCTTCTGAATAACAAGTGAGCTGAAACATGTAGAACTGTTTTTGTGGTGTTTGATTTGTTTTTTAATAACCAGCACAACTTTGTTGATATTGTGTCTGGTCACATATTTTCTCCACAGCCAATTAATCTAGTTTAGAGATTGAGCCTTCAGAGCCAAATCCTGAAGAAATGACATCTCAGTTGTTTCTACTGTGGTAAACCTGATTAATAGCTGTGCATTTTTCATTCAGAATATTAACTTTCCACCTTCCACCCCCATCCATCCACCCTGCTAATTTAAGTTTTGCAAATTCTTCAATGTTTACCATAAACTACTGCTGAAATTATGCTAGCTGATGCTGAACACACTCATGAATATTATAGGAAGAGAAACTGACATACCTGGATTATTATTAACATTGTTTTTGGGTGGTCTGGGTGTTGGTTTGGGGAGGGTACTTTCACTCAGAGCTCTGGTAGCAGCAGAATGATGTGCCTTTTTAATACTGCTTCCTTCAGCTTCCCACGTCTGATCTCCAAGAGTCAACTGCACTGTGAATATCTTCAAAGGCATAAAGGACAAGTAAGGACTCCATCACCAAGAGTAAAACCTGTGAAGTATACTGGCTACAGAACAACTGCATTGCTTGGATTCTCATGAAACTCTAGTTCAAACATCAGTGCATGTCTGCACCACACTTGTTTCTAGGAGCAGGAGAAATCATGTACAGCATTAGGATAATTTCTTTAGTTCGCTAGCACTGTATGCACAAGCATATTCTGTCCATTCTGTCTCCTCCAACCTTTTTGTGTACCACCCTGACTGGGAAAATCAAAGCCTACTTCAGTTGATTGGTATTTGCTGTACTTTTACTGCCACCAGGATGCATGCTATGCTCTTTCAACTTTTAGGTACATAAATCTAACATTTGCCAGAATTCACAATCTCTCTCTATATATATTAAGAAATACCACTGTGCTTAAAAATGATTACTCCCAAGTAAGTATATTAATGAATCACTGCTTTAAGGAGCTGGGGATTTCCCCCCCTCCCTCCCATTACTTCTCTTTCACAGATATATTACAATAGTTAGGACTGAGTTTGAATTGACCTTCTGCAGACAGAAGGACTTTTTTTATTTGTAGGAGGGATTACAGTCCAGTTGAGGTTCCTGTAGCAGAAGGGAAAGGAAAAAGATCATTGCCCCTGATTCTCCCTTATAGCCCCTCCACAACACCCATGGGGCACTTTTGGGTCTCACAACCCTCTAGAGCAGTTTTTCAGATGGTAAAGGAAGAACTGGCAAAATGGAAAAAAAATTCCATCAGCAATTTACTAGCTATGCTGGCTATATGGATTGAAACCACATATCTACAGAGTTTGGAAAAGTTACAGTTTGGACAACTACTTCCAGTGGTAATGCTAGCTAAGTATTTGGACAGCTGGGAGTCCAGAAAGTAACTGAATATGTATATATTGTATATATATTCTGCACCATATAAGTTACTGTAGGGCCAGAAGTGAAGCAGGGGTTAGAGTGAGGGATTTCACTGTTTGTTGTTCAATTACATTGAATTTTTTTAGTGTTCATTTGCTTAAAACATTCAGAAATACAGCAAAAATTTTATTTTATATCTTTACTTAGCTGATTTACCACACATAACATATATTTTATCTCAGCCTTGAAAATAAACCCCACACAGTCCATCCAATACTCTAGCTGGCCATCTATCTTATCTGTATATCTGAACTCCTTCTTTTATCCCCTTTTCTTCTTTCCTGCTCTCCTTCCCTCCCTTCTCTCAGTAGAGAAAAAGAGAGAGGAAGAACATAATCTCATTTAAACTGAAAGACTTGACTAACCATTTTGTTTTAAATATTTCCAAAAAGCAGGCTGTGGCATGGTCTAGTTGTAACCAAAAAACAGAACATATACTGACAGCAGGGGCAGGGCACATGTGGACCTCCAAGTGCTGTTGGAGTATAACTCCCGTGGCCCTAGCCAGCATAGGTAAAGGTGACTTGCAAGCCAACATTTAGAGGGCCACACATTAACCATGTCTCTTTTCAGGATTATTCTAAAGTTCCATAACTGCAGGATTGTTACATTGAGTACGGAATACTCTGCTGAATAATCTGTAGAAAACAAATCTGTAGTAGGAAGTCACATACATCCAAAACCAGTTTAATATTACCTTTGCGTGAGCAGGTCCTTGTTCACTCAGAAGCTTATAAGCAGGTTGGATTCTATTGAAACGGGCTAACTCATTGACCAGACACATTGGAGTTTTCTCTTTGGGGTTTGCCATGTTATCTTGCAGAGGAACTATAAACAGAAAGTTGACTTCTTAAATATGCAATCATAATCTTCACCACTTTGCAAATATAACAGCCATTTTACGACACACACACACAGAGACAGAGATTCTGGCTAAAATGTTCATTTTCAAGTATTTTAGCCATCAAATTGGGAAAAGAAAATGGGTTATGGCATTCTGCAAAGTGAGGGCATTGTATGTATTTTATTTTTCATTCAATCATAAGCAATATCATATAAATATATGTTTTAGAAATTATTTTATAAGTAATGTAATTTACCTACTCCAACCTGAATTGTAATACTTCTGCAAATTAAAGCCAATTATAGCTGCCTTTAGAACCAACTATAATTTCTTGAATTTTTGTCTCTGTCCATTGTTTCCTAGCATTTCCTCACTTACAAGTATCTTTATCTCTGTTCCTTAAAGTCTAGACTGTTTGCCTGGCATTGGATTTCCTAATATTTTATTCCTCTTGTCATTCCCCATTCCAATACGCTTTGCACTCATTCCCAGCAGGTTTATTTAGGGGCTCAATGTTTCCGTGCATAAGGACAGGAACTACATTTTATTTACAGAGTTACAAAAGAAATGGAACACTTACTGCCAAAAAAAAAAAGCAGGGGGGGGGGAGTCTGAGACATTTTGTTCTCTGGTAGGAAATGCACTTGGATCCCTTCCTGCAGTTTGAAACTTTTCAGTACCAAAAAGGAAGAGGTGAGCTGTTTTCAGCGATTCCACAGACATAAGTAAACCCCATCAAAAGCTAAATTTGACCAACACAGCTCAACTCAATGAAAGCAGCACTCTTGTGCTGATAGTTCTTCAGCTATTTTGATTGCTGCTCTCATTGTGAGCTCTTTGAGAAGTACTTTATTCCCAAAGCCTCAAATTGATCACACAAAATGTAATGAATAACTTAAATCAACCACCTCCTTACCTTGTGAGTCATTAGAAGGCACAGAATCCACCAGACCAGTTGCAGAATTATTGCAATCAACAGCTGATTCTGGAATGGATCCATTCATGGAGGGCTGAAGAACTGCTGGACTTGTTGCTGTTCCTGATGGAGTTAGCATTGCTGAGGACAGGGTAGGTCCAGAGTGGTTGGGCGTGCTCTGCATTTTGACTTGTGCCTCTGATTTTACTGAAGAAGAATGAGAGAGAAACACCAACATATTAGCATTATTTTTCACTAACAGAAACTGCATCTATGACCAACAACCTAACTGCAGTATTCAAAAAAGTTTCCTCCATTATAACATTCTTCAGTCCATGTATTCAATCCATGTATTCAATGTGTCTTTTCTACATTCAGCTCTGACACTTTATACAGTAGCTGGCAGCAGACTTCTGAGGGTAGTTTCCATGGGAGACCTCCTTGACAGTAGCTCACAGCTTTACAACTTCCTTTCTGTGCAGCAATGACAAATGCTGGGCCTCAGCATATTTCAGAAACAACATGAAATGGTTGCACTGAAACAAACTTACAGGGCAGGATCAAATGCTCGACTTCTGCTGGCGGAACAGCAAAACTCAACTGAAGTGAGAGGGAGTGCTCCCCTCCCTGCCATGTAGGCCTCTGTGCACCTCAAAAAACCTTCCTGACCTTTGCTTAAGAGCTCTGAGGACTGCAAGGTAGAGAGGGAGAGGACGTTTTGTCACATGGAAAGTAGTGCCATGGATTTTGGCCGTGGTTGCTTAAAATGTCCAACAGATTTCTTATTTATTTATAGTAATTTGTTTATGACATTTGTATGCCACTCAGTATCATTCTCTGAGCACTAAACAAACATAAAACACTTTAAAATCATGCAAAATAAAACAGGACATGAATCTTGCAACACTCCAAAATTAAGTGTCTATATTTAAAACTGAGAAGCCAGAATCTATGAATATTTAAAATAAATTGTTTTAAAACCCTGAGAGGCTCAGGCTCTATCAGGCTAAAGTACACCAAGTACTTTAAAAGCCCAGGTAAACAGAAAAATCTTCATCTGGTGTCAAAGGAGACCACAAGAAATGGTGCCAGGCCAAGCTCTTTGGGAATTCTTCATTTAGTGTGGACACTTAGAGCAGAATAGGAATGGAATATTTAATGGTTTAATAGTAGATTACTTACTTACTAATAGTAGATTCATTTGTGGATATATGGGTAATAACTCACTGTGGGATAGATTTTCTTCTTTTAACAGGCAGAAAGTGCTGTTATCAATCTGTTTTCACTGAACTATTCTGGAGCTGCTCAACTGATTTGTGCTAATAAGGTGCCATTTTAAATACCAATCTATCTAGACAATATTTAGTCCATGTGGTAATTATGTCCTTGGTAGTGTGCTAAAATGTATCAGCCATGGGGCAATGGTATTTCTTTCTGCTCAGTCAATGGTGTAAAAACAGGGAGTAAGGCAATGAGTTCAAAAGTCAAGGAGAAAGTCATGGGCAACAAAAATATAATCATCCATCATGATGACATATCCTTCCCTAGATTAAGAAGCAGAACACTAAGGCTAAGAGACAAAGACTTGAGAAAACTTGTCTACTTGCTTACATGTCTACTGTAGCTGTTCCAGTTCATGTTAGCCAGATGTCTACTTCACAATGTTTTGTCACAGAATTTGGTATCAACATATACATTCCACAGCCTTCATTAATCCTCACCACGTTTACTAATTTTCATGTACTGGTTTTATTTCACTAAATTAACTTAAAGCAACTTAAAAAATATTACTATGATCAGATACAAAATGTAATTGCAATTGTTTCAGACAGTGGTGGGAGGAGCAATATTAAAATATAATCGGTCCTCATTATCTGCTGGGGTTTGGTTCCAGCCATACACACACCCCAGTGGATACCAAAATCTCTGGATGCTCAAGGCTCATTACATACAATGGCACAGTAAAAAGGTGTTCCTTATATAAAATGGTGAACAGTAAGGTTTGCTTTTTGGAATTCCTCCCTCCCCCCCTCCGCCTGGAATATTTTTGAGCAGTGGCTGGTTGAACCGTGGATACAGAGGGCTGACTATACTCTTAACATTTAACCCAATCAAACTGAAAGTGGACTTACTCTTAACATTTAACCCAATCAAACTAAAACTGGACTAAAAGCCACAGTAATTCAAAACAATATGTTCAGTGGCTTCAGTTTTTTTGCTCTGTTCTAGCCTGGACCAACTTCCTAATTTATAAGCATACCACATAAGCTTTTTGCAGAGAGAGGGTCTCTCTGTCTTCATGATGTATTTTACCAATACCTTTTTCTTTCCTTTACTTACAGAACCTGAGTTGCAAACATTTGGACAGGTTCTCTCCCAAGGCAATTGGGAATTTTCATAAACATTCAAGGCCATCACATTGGTTTAGCCCACTAGTATCACAGGCACACTGGCCTAATACAAATTCCATTTTGGCTTGGTAATTTTTCTTTGTTGCTGTTATGTGCCTTCAAGCCATTTCCAGCTTATGGTTACCCTCAGATGACACTATTACAGGGTTTTCTTGGCAAGATTTGTTCTGAGGGTGTTTGTCACTGCCTTTCTCTGAGGCTGAGTGTGACTTGCCCAAGGTCAGTCAGTGGGTTTCCGCTGAGCGGGGATTTGAACCCTAGTCTCCCAGGGTCCTAATCTGACACTCAAAGCACTACACTACACTGGCTTTAACTTTTCTTTAACAGCTCAATTTATTGTGTGTATCTTCTACCAGTAGACAAGAAAATATTTTACCTTAATAGCACGGCCTTTGAAAACTAATCCAGCTATTCATTTATCCTGATTTCTAACTTATTCAATCATGAGGGCTTTACAAGTGAAAAGTCACACATGCCCCTCATAAGTGTCAGAAGACACATGATGCAACCACAGTGCTGAATGAAAGCAAACCTGACTTTGGCCATTTAGCCTCCTGGAAGCTTACAAACACTCTCCTGATTTCCACTGTGGATAAAAAAATACAAAATAAACAGGAAATATTCAGTTAAATATACTTAAAACATGATTTATGCCAATTGATTCCCACAGCTGTGATGTTAGCTACCCCTCCCCACAAGATTCCATAACTGGACATATTGGACACTTTTCCGGGTCAAGTTGGCTTAGGCAGACTAGAGGGCAATCAAAGGTCACAATGACCTCAGACATGTCTAGAAACATAATAATGGGAAAGCCCAAGTTAGGATTATGGGGAAAGCCCCCATAATGTGTTTATGCTAACAACTCAGTCACTAAGCAGTATATGCTAATCCTTTCTTCCAGCCCTGGGTGTTTCAAGCAATAATTCAATCAAGCAATCAAGTGACCATTCCTCATTCTATACCCTGCAGAAATCTCTCCTCACACCCCCTTCTGTCCAACCGCACGAGTGTCAAAAGTCCATCAATGTTTTATCTCTCTGCAATTAAATCAATCAGTTGAGTTTCAATTTTTTTTTTTTGAGAGAGAAAGCCATCCAAGCTTTGTTATTACTAACTCACCCCTTTAAGGCACAGGATAAAGTATAAATATTAGAGCCCAAACAATAGCAATGTGTGACATGGCCAGACCTCATCATTCTCTTCTTTGCTGTGCCACCCTCACTTGATAGTCTGAGTATCTTCACTGCATGGAACTCTCTTCTCTTCAAGACTGGTAACTATCACTCTATCTTCCTGGACCTCATTCTATCCAACCTTTCTGCCCTACTTGCTATAGTCTTGCATAGTTCATAAGAACATATTTGTGTGTGTTAGTTACTTTTTGTATTATTCCAATAAAATACTTTATTTTACTTTACCTGGAGCCTCCTTTACAGTTAGTACTGGTATACATAGGTGGAAAGATCCCCAAAGTTACCCTCCTCTTACAGGCCTCCTATCTGAGCTAATAATTCCCCCATATGTTAAAGAAGATTTTAGCACCATGGATGGGACTCTAATGTAAACCCCCCCACACTTTTAGGGTAACAATGAGCAACATGCTGAGAATGCTTTTCTGCACACCCTTGTTACATAACTTCAAACACAAGAGAAATAATCGAAATAACAGTCACATCTGATCAGAGAGATGGTACAATATCTCATGTACCTCTACCTACCTCACCCAACTTCAATTTGGCAGTTCAAATATAAAAACTGACTCCTTTAAATACATCTTACAAATATTGTGTGTATATAACACCGATTCTTTCCAAACCATTGTTTATGGCAGGTATAGCAAAGTAGGCCCTCCAAATGTTGCAAATGCAGCTCTCTGGATTCCTTGCCATTGTTCATGCTGGTTAGGGCTGGCAGGAGTTGCAGTTCAGAAGTATATGGAAGACCACATTTTCACCATGCTTGGTTTTAAAAGTTTCTCTCTTCCTCTCTAAAGTGAAATCATTGTTTCCTTCTCTCACTGCATTTAGGGTGAGAATTATATGTGTACCACTGCTAAACATAATCCCCATGTATTTCAGAATTTGAATTTAAACTATGGTTTGAACTTAGTTTGAACTAAGGAAACCTGGGTTCTGGAAATCTGGTGTGAAGAAATCTGGTTATTATTACTATACATTGTTAACACCAACAAGGAAAGGAAATAGGGAATCCTCCCAAAAAGGGGAGATGGTGGCATGGAAAACAAACTGCTAACTCTCAATTGCCAAACCATGATTTTCAAGAATCCAGCATTATATCTGTACTGAACAAGATTCAGAAGATATATTGGCAGGAGATAGGTCACTGCATTGTATCAGCTTAAGCTTACTGCCTTTAAGAATAAGTCCTACATGTGGTGCATTACGATAGTCTAGCCTTAGGGTTATGAAGTTCTAAAAGACAGTAATTCTCTCCAATAATACAACATGAATATGAATAAATGAACAAGGAAACAAAGTATTTTCTGGAAATTATTGCAATGTGCTCAAGGATGAGGCAAGAAACTACAGAACAGACTGAGAAGTTTTGAGTATTACAAGATAGAAACACCTCAAGGATATGATGTTTTGGAGAATAAAATTAAACAAAGTAATATATTTAAACAATGGTGAAGTGTCTGAGAAACATACAAATTCTTCCTGGGGAGAAATGAAAATAAGAATGGTCAGGATTTTCTTCTAATGTATAAAAACAGAGAGCATGCTATATGTTGTTCCACAGTTCAGAGGAAACACACTTCTCCTTCTAGATGAGTATTACTGGATATAATATATTGTTATTACATAAAGAAGAAAATGTAGGAATTACTACAAATGTATATCCCAGAACAAGAGAGGGGGAAGGAAAGGCTCAAGCCCCTGCAAATCTAGGGAGAGGGGCCTCTGAGCTCCCCAAAATGATATGTCCACATAGGATCACCAAGACTTCTATGTAGTTGAACTTCCTCAGGAATTACAAATCAGAAGTGTACTAAATGATCATCATTTCTCTATTGCTTTCATGGTGCTCAGAGTGTTACCAGCTTCAGCTGGAGAATGAGAAGGATGATGATGGTTTTAATATAATGTCTCTTGCTTTCATTATAAAAATGTACCTGGAAGGAGTCAATAATGTACTTGCCAATGGTGAGGCTCCTGCCCCAACCTTAAAAACAGTTCTGATATCCTTGAATAAAGACGTGTATTTCTTTGTGGTCTCATCTAATTTTACACTGTAAAGGTTGCTACAGACTGTGCCTATAGCAAAATGGATCCTTACTATTAGCTTTCTTACCTAAACCAAGCCTCTGTATAGTGAGAATTCTGGATGGTCTATTCCAACCACAGAAACACGTGACTCTCCAGATGTTGTTTGACTAGAACTCACATTAGACTTAATTGGCAGAATTAATTATGGGAGTTGCAGTCCAATATGTTTCCCATCCCTGATCTGCCCTGTTTAAGCAATGTCCAGAAATCAGCTGTAACATTTCTACAGTCCCTTCCTTGCTATTCATCTATTGGCAAGCAAGAGCATTTAATAGTGTGCTGCTGTTTCATTATTTTTAATAGACACATTTTAAATTGTTTTACTGCCATAGTTTAATTATGCTTAAGTTATAATTTTAAATGTTTACTTAATTTTTATCTATGTCAACTTTTGTAAATTGCCAGACGTCCCAATTCTGGATGGAATATAAATAATGAGGAGGAGGAGGACAGTTGACCACTATCTTCCAATTAAGAAAGGTAAAATCCAATTAAAAATATATTTGAATTTTCATGGAAGGTCTGTGAACAAACATTATGTATAAGTCAGCCTATGTTACCTCCCTCTTATTTTTAAAAGCAGGGTAGGAAGGAGATAAGCTATTTGCATTGTAGAACTTATACATATTTGGCCAGGATCCAAAGAATACACAGAGTCTGTGTGCTCAAGGAGGCTCTGAACTTAACGTGAACAGCAATTTTTCTCACACATGGAACAGGATGAGTTACTATTGAAACTGAAAATAATTTCAAAAGTTGAGATGGGAAGCCTGGGAGGTGGGGTCCCCCAGAAAAATCAGGAAAAAGCATTTCTCTCTGTTTTTCCTTGATGCTATTTTCTCCCCAGAAAAAGTGGGGGGAAATGGATTAGGTAATATTTTCTTTTACAATGATGAATAAAATATTTAAGACAAGGTGTTCACATATTTAATCCCCTAACATTATTTCTAAAAACTATGTAACAGGCGTTTTTGATGTAACATTATACTCAGTATTTCACCGCACTGAAATTCCTGGTCTTCCTTTCTTTTTCTCAGTTCTTGGTATGGGAATAAGTATTTTATGTCTGCATAGCACTATGGAGGATGAGAGGAACAAAAATAATTTTCTTTATTTTACTAATGTTGATTGTTTATTCTGTTTTTATTGTTATTGTTTTATTGCTTTCTCCTTATGAACTGACAGAAACAAAGAGGTTCCTTACAGTTCAGGCTCTTGTAGATCTAGTTGTAACAACATTTAAAAAGTTAAATTCAGTTTGTCATTATTTTCTCAATAAGCTGTGTTGTTGTCAACTGCCTTCAAGTTGACTTTGATTCATGGCAACCCCATGAATGAGACACGTCTGAGACTCCCTGTTCTCTACTACATTAAACATACTTTTATGCAAGGCCAAGTTCTGCATAATACCGTTTATTGAAGTTGAAGGATTTCACGGCTGGGATCCATAGATTTTCCTTTTTTTTTTTTCCCTGGATTCTGAGGCCGTGTTCTGGAATAGTTCTGGAACTAATCCAGAACACGGCCTCAGAGCCCAGAAAAAAACAAGGAAAATCTATAATACCGTTTATGTTCCTAAAGTATCACAGAGTTGGAAGAGACCACAAGGGCCATCTAGTCCAACCTCCTGCCATGCTGGAATATACAATCAAAGCACTCCCAACAAATGGCCATTCAATTTCTGTGTAAAAACCTCTAGAGGAGGAGACTCCACCACACTCCGAGGCAGTGCATTCCACTGCCAAACAGCTCTAACTGTCAGGAAGTTCTTCCTAATGTTTAGGTGGAATCTCTTTTCCTGTAGTTTGAATCCATTACTCTGCGTCCTAGTCTCTGGAGCAGCAGAAAACAAGCTTGCTCCATTCTCAGTATGACATCCCTTCTAATATTTAAACATGGCTATCATATCACCTCTTAACCTTCTCTTCTCATGGCTATACACATTGGAAACTGCTTAATGCAGTGTAGATGTGTAAATTGCTATTACTTAAAACAAACTGTAAGCCGCCCTGATAGCCTTTGTGGCTGAAGAGCGGGGTATAAATACCTAATTAAATCTTAAAAATTAAAATAAACATACCCAGCTCCCTAAGCTCCTCATAGGACAAGGCTTCCAGACCTCCCACCATGTGGGTCACCCTCCTCTGGACATGTTACAGTTTGTCAATATCCTTCTTGAATTGTGGTGCCCAGAACTGGACACAGTATTCCAGGTGAGGTCTGTCCAAAGCAGAATAGAGTGGCACTATTCCTTCCCTTGATCTAGACACTATACTCCTATTGATGCAGCCTAGAATCGCATTGCCTTTTTTTTAGCTGCAACATCACACTGCTGACTCATGTTCAGCTTGTGGTCCACTAAGTAAGTAATAAAGTAACTTTTGATCTGTCGAGTATGCTAATACTACCTTTTTAACATTTACCCCAAAATTGTTTTCCTGAAAAAATGGCTTCAAAATTTCCAGAAATTTTATATTTTTATTCAAAAGTAGTGTTGACAAGTGTCAAAAATATCATCCAGCACATATCCCCCTCACCCATATCTTGGCTATGCTTAGGTAGTTTCTGGCACCATCATATTCATTATATATATTACAGCATTTTCATCTGATTTCCCACCCCAAAAAGCTCAAAGTGGTCTGATTGCAATCCGAAGAAAGACAGTCCTTCCACGTAGGCTTACAATCTAAAATGATATGGCACAAAATGAAAAAGGAATAATCTGATGAAGTGTGCTATGGTCTGTGAAATCTTATGCCAAATAAAATATGTTCATTTTTAATAGTGCAGACAAATTTAGTGGATCTGGGGACGAATTCATACTCCCAAGGGCACAAGGCAAAGGTAGGTTTTATTTCCCCCAGCTGCCAAAACCAGAAGGCCATTTCCAGTTCAATCTCCCCACCCCCATTTTTTTATTCTAAAAGACATATGAGGTTGCACACTTTCTCTGAAAGAAAAATCATACTACCTGAAGGGTTCAAGAAGCTTACTCTTGGTTTTTTAAGATAGCAAAGACTTTTTGTTACCTGTGTTAGTTATGGCATGCCTATATTCTGAATCAGTCTATATAAGCAGGTGGGCCACAGCATTTGATTGTCCTGATGCATAATCTATACTTTTGACAAGAGGCCACTGTTAGGACAGAATATGGAAAAACAGAAAGGTTGCCCATTGGCAAGGGAGTTAGCCAAGGGGGTATTTTATCACCCTTGCTATGCAGAATATATCATATAGAAAGCAGAATTTGACTTGTAGGAAGAAGGTATGAAAACTGTAGGAAGGAACATTAACGATTTAAGATATGCAGATGGTACCATACTACTAGCAAAAAAGAAAGATTTTGAATGACTGTTGGGTAAAGGAAGAAAGTGCAATAGCAGGATTATAGGATTAAGAAAAATAATGACCACAGATCATTTACATAACTTTAAAGTGGATGATGAAGATATCAAAATAGTTAAAGTATTTTCTATAACTTATGTGATAATGGGCTTTCCTGTTATTTAGGCATTAAGAGTAAAGTTACAGTTTAATGATTGACGCATGAAATAACGAGACCAGACACAGAAGATTGGGTTGAAATACGGGCCACTTTATTGATATCTTTCCTATTTATTGTATCTTTCTTGGGGTATGCAAACCTATAAGATCCCTTGCGGGGGCATCTGGGCAGTTGGTCACAGGTGACCTAACTCCCAGCGTCCCTGGGTGACTCACCTGAGCCCCAATGGGGATCCCGGTGTCTGGGGTTCCCTTTGGGCGCCATCTGCTGGAGGGCCCTGCACCAGGCAGGAAATCCTTAAGCCGTGTAGCTTCTGTGAAGGATCACAACCCAATGCTGGCCCTAAGGATAGCCTACCTTGCTGCACCCCATCCATTAGGATGCCGGTACAGTTCAGTGAGGGCTATCCTTCCACTCAATTTGAGGTTGCCATAGGTGAACGCCAGATCATTATCTCCCCACTCCCTGCAACAGATAGGGGTAAGTGTCCACTTAGCCCCAAGGGACCCTGCCAGACCCTGCCAGAGGCCACGTGGCGAGAAGGGGGAACAGAAATACCAAGAAACAATCAAATCACTAGAAAACAATCAAATCACTAGAAAACAAGAAACAATCAAATTACTAACAATCAAATTATTACAATAATCCTAAAATAAGATACAGAGACTTCCAGAGATACAACCAGAGCACAATTGATAAACGAAAAAAATACGATTAATAAGGGAAAATTAAAACCAAATTAAGGAAAAGAAACAATCCAATTAATAAAATCCACACTAAAGACATAATCACACAGTCACAATCACCCTGCTGGGCTAAACCCTCATGCAAAGCACAAGCGCAGCCCAGCCAACTTAGCTCTCCCTTGTGGCTGAAGCAAGTTCAAGAGATAGATGTTCCTCCTTCTTCAATCCAGTGGAAAAGAGGAGGAAGCCAGGGGCGACAAAGGGTAAAATAGGCCCTGCCTCAGCCCTGCCCGTCTCCTCCTGACCAGGGTGTATCCACGCCCTGGCCAACCCCTGTGCTTATCTCCATGCCCATCATTAAAACACCTCCCCCGGATCTACCATTCTTTAAGATCGGGTGTGTGTGTGTGTGTCTGTTATTGGGGGGTCAGCATCATAAAGGAGTCACAGGTTATGAGGGATAGCTGACCTGGAAGATGCAGAAGCCATCTTTCAGATACTTCTGAGAAGAGGTGATAAATACTGCATCAGGGCCATGAGGAAGGAATAAGAAAAACAAAGAGAGGCCTGAGCCAGGGGGACTCTCATACCAGCTATGGGGAATGCTTGGTAGAGGCTGAGCCGAAAGGCTTAGACTCCCAATCCCCATGAACATGCAGTACATCTGGACCACACCCTTGTAAGTAAATTAGGGAACTGTCTAGTTTAGTTGTGTTAGGGCTTATGTTTATTTTATAAACTTGGATGGAATGACTAGACTTATCTGTAACTTGTAACTTCTAAGTGTACCTGGAAGGAAGGAGCCTTTCTTGGAAGAGATACCTTTACTTGCTTATGTAATCTCTGCTTGGAATAAACTTCCTTTAAATCTCTCCCTTCTGCACACTTTTTCATGTGCCTTGCTCGGCTTTCCTTCCACAGGGATGGGGGAAAGTGAAGCCCTGCAGAGTCAGAGTGTGAAGCACAAACTGAGCCCTTTAACTTCCCACTGGGTTACATGGAAAGGGTTAAAGTCAATGGGTGGGGTGGCAGGTAGTATAAATAGTCTCTGGAAGGTAACTTTTACTCATTATTCCTAAAACATTACTGTGTAGGTCATTTTTGTATATTTAAATATATTATTTAAAGTAATTAAACACTAACAAAAAAGTAACAAGCTATTAACAAGTAACAAAATGATGTTTACATAATGAGCAATGAATGACTGTAACATGGGGTCCTCTTAAAACTTACTCTTTAAAACTATCTACATTTTGCTAATTGTGTCAATATTAAAATTAGACACCCTTTTTAAGCATATACAATGTGTTATAACTTTGATCACTATATTTATCAACTAAAGCTTTAGCAGATTAATTTTAAGATAAGAAGAAATTTTAATGAGTGGAGCTGCAGGTTACGGTATATTTTTGGACTGTCTTTCACCCACAGAACTTGAGCTAGATATTTACTCATTCAGTGCAATGCATATAATTAACCTTTCTAGTCATCCAATGGCACAAGGAAGCCATCACAATTCTAAGACAACTATACTTGTAAATATGCCACAGCAGTTGTTAACAGAGCTAATTTTCAAGTCTGACCTAGCACAATATTCCAGCACTGACATTGACTCAGATCAATGAAAAAATAGCACTGCTATTTTCATGCCTGTCAGTACCACTAACTCTCAATGGTCAACAATGCACTGCGCCAAACGGATTCTGTTGTTTGAGAGTAGATGCCAATGGACCCTTATGGCCAGCGTAATTTTCCTTTTGCACTACTTTGCTTTAAATGGGTGCACTTAGAGGAATTAAGTTTAAACTGGGCATATACAAAGTAATTTTTTACATAAGTGAGAAGTGTGGATATGCAGTCTAGTAGTGAGGTTCACCCGAAAGAACTACAAGCAAATTTCTCAAAACTGAGAGACTTTAAGGAGTATGTTAACTATACATATAGCCCGATCTTAACTATTTTAACACAGAAATTGCATTGATTTACTTTGCACAAGGTTGAAGTCCTAAAGAGTTAGCCCCTGGACTTGCTCTTTCATATGTTTGTCTCTAATGGGGCAGATATGTAAGCTTAAGAACTGGTTTTCATGTCACTCAGATTTCTCATGTGATAATTTCTTTAAAACATGTTTGGCATCTACTGCCTGAGAAATAATAGGCAAAACTTGCATAGCTGCCTGCTCTTTAAGCAAAGGACATCTAGCATCAGGAGTATACATACTGAAAAAAGACAAATATTTGTGGGCAAACTGGCAGGTTCTTCTACTGTTAAGAAAAATGTACACTGGTGTAGCTATGTAACATTGCAATAAAAACATGGTAGATTCATAAAGGGACATACATCATTCTCTTCTCTAAAACATGTATTAAAAGTGCAATAGGCTGCCCATTATCCGCAGGGGATACATTCCGAGACCTCCAGTACATGCCTGAAAAAGGAAACAGATAGCACCAAACCCTGTATCAGTAATATTTTCAGACCATGGTTGACCATGGTTAACTAAAACTGCAGATAAAGGGGGACTAATGTAATATTTTTGGACCACAGCTGACCACTATCGCAGAAAACAAAACCGCGAATAAGGGGGTGGGGACTACAGTACTCTGCAATGGTTCTAAATTCCATCAGAGTCAAAACATCCTTTGTACTGAGAACAAAGCTAGAACACCTTAGAAATCACACTTACTTGCAGTTTCAGATAGACTGAGTCTACCAAAGCTTATGCTACAAACTTCTTTTAGTCTCAAAGGTGCTACAAGGCCTTTCTATATTGATACAGACTAACACATCTTTACCTTTGAATACAGTTCCAAATTAGGTTGTTGCAGAAAAGACAACGGTCTCATTGAAGAGGGGTTTCTTTTTCTTTTTTTAAGGCATTAAATATTTAATTAAGAAATAACACTCAGCTGAGAAGCTGATATAGGTATACCACAGTTAACAAAATAGACAAACTCCTTGGCATTACTTCTTCAATAGACTGTTTGGTACCAGAGGTAGAAGTAACATAGAAAGAATAGAAATAGGTGCCTATACCACCAAAAAGGGAGTGGGGGAGAAGAGCAGTTCAACATGTTGCAACAAATATTTTATTCAAAACTAACAATATGCACTTATGAAATGAGACAACCAGCAAAGGCAAACCTTGCATAAGTACATAAAAACTTCTGAACTTTTTAGAAACCACTTGAAAGCTTCTTCCAACGTATATCCAAGGATGATTTTTCCTTTCTTTCACCAACTTCCACTTTTCTCATGATTTCTGTTCTGTTGGCCAAACTTCTAAATCTATGGGTGGTTGTGGGTTTTTTTTTTTTTTTTTTAAAACATGATAGGAGCAGTTGGTGAGGCAAGCTAATCTACTTTCCCCAGTTCTCTTTGTTTTACTATTGAAGCATGCTAATAAGAGATTCTGGAGACATCTGCTGTTTACCTTGCCTGTTCCAGGCAAATGTGTGTGTGTATGTGCCTTCAAGTCTCCTACCGACTTATAGCGACCCCATGAATTTCATAAGGTTTTCTTAGGCAAGGAATATTCAGAGGATAGTTTTGCCAGTTCCTTCCTCTGAAATATAGCCTACAGCATCTGGTCTTTGTTGGTGGCCTCCCATTCTGCTTAGCTTCCAAGATTAGACAGAACCTGGTGCCTTTAGGGTATCACACAGCTATAGCAGGGTTGGCTGGAGTAGAATCCCATTCTTTCCCTGCTCAAGTTTTATTACACTGCTTACTGCAGACATGCTGATGCAACCTGGCACAAAAGTCTGTGTTTCTAATGCTTTCTTTTTTTAAAAAAAACATCCAGCTAGACAGAGGACAAGGAGGAAAAAGAAGGCTGAGTGGGCATAAAAAGACTTTGTAACAAGAAGCTTCTTTGTCAGAGGGTCTGTTAATTAAGGTATGATGTATTATGCTGCATCTTGCAATACTGATTAGATAACATTTATTGAATTGCCTTCAGTGTATGAGCACAATCATTTGAGCACATACTTTTAAAATGTCAAAAATTATATCTCAGTCTTTTTTCATCTGGTCTACTCTATAAGCCTGGATACATGGCAAGTGGAATGAGAAATGTGAAATCGAAGGCTTTCACGGCTGGCATCCATAGATTTTCCTTGGGTTTTTTCGGGTCTGTGAGGCCGTGTTCTGGAATAGTTTCTTTCTGATGTTTCGCCTGCATCTGTGGCTGGCATCTTCAGAGAATGGCTAGGTAGGAGTGTATGTGGAGCTTATATGCTGTGATCCCCTGTAGGGTAGTGTATGTAAATTTGTGTAATTGAATGGTTAGTTTCTGGGTATAGAAATGAAAGGCTCGTTAGTGTCTGTTTGGCTAATGGTTGGTTGATGGGCCGTTATCTGCTGGGACTCCCCTTGTCGCTGGATGGAATTTCTTTGTAAGTGCTGAGTTTTAATTCTATTGTTCTTCAAAACTGGGAGGCAGATTCTTTTTCCTTTTAAGGTTTCTTCTTTCCTGTTGAAGTTGTCCAGGTGTTTGTGGATTTCAATAGCTTCCCTATGCATTCTGACATGATAGTTGTTGGCCTGGTCTAGAATTTCTGTGTTTTCAAATAGCATTTTGTGTCCAGGTTGATTTATAACATGTTCTGCTACTGCTGATTTTTCTGGCTGGCCCAGTCTGTAGTGTCTCTCATGTTCATTGATTCATGTTTGCACACTGTGTTTGGTGGTCCCTATGTAAACTTGTCCACAGCTACATGGTATGCGGTAAACTCCTGCAGCTGTGAGAGGGTCTCTTTTGTCCTTTGCTGAGCGTAGCATTTCTTGGATTTTTTTGGTTGGTCTATAGATTGTTTGGAGGTTGTGTTTCCTCATCAGTTTCACTATTCTGTCTGTGACTCCTTTGATGTATGGTAAAAATACCTTCCCTTTGGGTGGCTGTTTTTCTTCTTCATTCCTGTGGTTTGTTCTGGGTCTGGCTGCTCTTGTGATGTCTAATCTGGATCTGATCTGATCTGATCTACGCTCAGCAAAGGACAAAAGAGACCCTCTCACAGCTGCAGGAGTTTACCGCATACCATGTAGCTGTGGACAAGTTTACATAGGGACCACCAAACGCAGTGTGCAAACACGAATCAAGGAACATGAGAGACACTACAGACTGGGCCAGCCAGAAAAATCAGCAGTAGCAGAACATGTTATAAACCAACCTGGACACAAAATGCTATTTGAAAACACAGAAATTCTAGACCAGGCCAACAACTATCATGTCAGAATGCATAGGAAAGCTATTGAAATCCACAAACACCTGGACAACTTCAACAGGAAAGAAGAAACCTTAAAAGGGAAAAAAAATCTGGCTCCCAGTTTTGAAGAACAATAAAATTAAAACTCAGCACTTACAAAGGAATTCTATCCAAGGACAAAGGGAGTCCCAGCAGATAATGGCCCATCAACCAACCATTAACCAAACAGACACTAACAAGCCTTGCATTTCTATACCCAGAAACTAACCATCCAATTACACAAATTTACATACACTACTCTACAGGAGTTTACAGCATATAAGCTCCACATACACTCCTACCGAGCCATTCTCTGAAGATGCCAGCCATAGATGCAGGTGAAACGTCAGAAAGAAACTATTCCAGAACACGGCCTCACGGCCCAGAAAAAAAACCAAGGAAAATCTATAGGAATGAGACATGTTAGTTGGTGCACTGTCATAGCCGAATGTGTAAGCTACAAAATCCTAAGTTCAATTCTTGCCACAGCTGTGAATTCACTAAATTGTTTTAGTGATATCAGTGTGACTTGGTATACAGCTGACTCTTCAGTCACATACCTACCATAAGGGGATGAGTAACACTCATTTTGCACAGCTATTAGAAGAATTTCTAAGATGATATATGCAAAATGTTTTGAACACTATTAAGAATGCAAACCTGCACATACTTTCTAGGAATAAGTCACATCTAACTCAATGGGCTTGCTTAGGATCATATGGGAAAGCTCATACGATATACCAGTTAGATGGTCTAACTGAGGAAGACTCAGGTTCAAATTCTACTAAGGTGTGAAATTCACCAGGGAACTTTAGGTCTGTCACCATTTCTCAACCTGACTAATATAACAGAGTTCCTTGGGAATATAGTAGAGGGCAGAAATATAATAAATATCGATTACATACTAAGGCATAGTACAATAATACTATGGATGGGGAATTAGCTGAGTTGGAGGAGAAAAAGAGCACCTGTTTCAGATGTCAACAGTAATTTATAGCTGGTACAGTCAGCCCGCCATATCCACAGATTTGGCATCCACAGATTTCACCATCCATGGCTTGAATTTTTTTAAAAACACTTCCAAAAAGTAAACCTTCCTATTTGCCTTTTATGTACGGGACACCATTTACTATGCCACTGCATGTAATGGGACTTGAGCATTCATGAATTTTGCCATCCACGGGAGTGGGGGGTGTCCTGGAACCGAGGGCCCTCTGTATAATCTTCAAATACAGTTGTCCCTTCACATTTGCTGGGGTTTGGTTCCAGGACCCCCTGAGAATACCCAAATCCGTGAATACTCAAGTCCCATTATATGCAATGGCATAGAAAAATGGTGTTCCTTATATAAGATGGCAAAATCAAGGTTTGCTTTTTGGATTATTATTTTTTTAAGAATATTTTCAAGCCGTGAATACTTAAAACTGTGAATGCCAAATCCGTGAATGTGGAGGGACAACTGTACACAAAGTTACATATCCTCTCCAACAGGAGTTCACAGGATGTAACCCCCCCCCCACTCCTAACCAACCATTCTCTGAAAATGCCAGCCACAGATGCAGGCGAAATGTCAGAAAGAAACTATTCGAGAACACGGTCTCACAGCCCGGAAAAAAACCAAGGAAAATCTTCAGCCAATTTAAGATTTCAATGAATGCTTCTTCAAGTAATAAGCCTCCTGCCTAGCTATATATCTGATAAAGAAAGAACTAAGGTAAATGAACAGTGCAATTCTGCTCATGTCTATCAGAATTAAGACCCGAGGTCAATTGAACTTTATTCAAAAGTCTGAAAATTGTAGCTTTGGAAACCAAAGATTTTAAAAATCTGTATTTCCATATTCAACACTTTTACTACATGCTGTTCACCTGAATGAAAAAAACCCACACACCTCATCTAAATACAACCACAAAGAAGGGAGAAGAATAGCAAGGATGAGACCAGCTTTCTCACAAACAATGAGGCTGGCAACCATCTTCAATAACTAGAGCAGCACTTAAATGGAAACAGATAAGTACCTGTGTTTTCTTAAGTGAAAACATAAAAACCCTACTGGATCAGACCAAAGGGCTATCACCACCAATATTCAGTTCCAACAGTGAGCAAGCAGATGCCAGTAAGAAGCACACATTAATAATAAATAATCACAATAGCAATCTCCTGCTTGTTCTCCAACAATGGGGAATCAGTAGCATACTGCCTCTGGCAGATAACATAAAGCCAACAGGAATAGTTCATCGGATAGACTCCATGAATCTATTTAATTTCATTTTAAAGTTGTCCAAGTTGGCAGCCATCATGACATCTTGTAGAAGTGATTCCACAGCTTAACTAAGTGCCATATTATATACTAGTTTTTGTATTTCTGTGAGCCTCCTACCACTGAATGAATTAAGATTCGAGCACTGAGAGAAGAAACATTTCTTATTCACTTTCTTCACACCATGCCTAATTTTATACCCTAATAAGATACTGGTCTTTTCCCCAAAAAACCCTTAAAAGCTTAAATATTATAATCTTTGATAATAAGGGAAGTGCTCCTTTATAATTTCAGTTAACCTGTCCCATCTCCACCTCTAGAATACTTTTTCTTTTAGTTACAATTACCAGAACTAGACACAATATTCCAAATGTGATTGTACCACAGATTTGTATAAAGGCATTACTGTGTCGGCAGTTTAATTTATCCTCCTTTTCTAATCATCTCCAACACAGAGGTTGACTTCCTCATAGCAACCATGCACTGATTTGACTTTCTCATTGAGCTATCTACCATAACCCCAACATCTCCTCATTTAGTGAAAATTCACATCTCACAAATAATCTAGTTTGAAACTGGATTATTTGCCATGGCTCCTTCCTACTGAATCCTGGGATTTGTCATTTTACAAGGTCTTTAGCCTTCTCTGCCAAAGAATGCTGGTGCCTCACCAAACTACAAGTCCCAGGATTCCATAGGAAGAAGCCATGGCAAATAATCCCATTCCAAACTGGATTGTTTGTGTAATGTGGATGCAACCTTAGTCACCATATGATCCCATGACCATATATGTAAAGCTGGGATGATTTCCGCCTCCCTGTAGGCATTGGTTTATATTTGTCTTCATTCACTCACATTAACTATTTCAAAGTCCATTCCCTTACTTTGACTAGGTCTTTTTGGAGCTATCTGCTCTCTGATTTTGTTCTAACCACCTGAAATAAATTGGTTCTTATCACTAACCCTAGGCATGACACTGTTCACCCCAGCTCTAGTTCATTCAGTTAAAATGCACCGGCCCCAATATAGATCCCACTGCTCCCATCATTCCATTAGGAGAACTGCCAATTTATTCCTATTTTTGTTGTTGTTGTTGTTTCCACCTTTAGGGAGGGGAGGGCATCCCTTCTTCCAAGATACGTTCCACTGCGAAAGGAGAGGCTTTGCCTTATTTAGTGTTTCTGAACTCTCCCTTTATATTTTGTTTTTAGTGTGTATCTCCCATGCTGGACCTTATCCACACCTCAGAGTGTGTGTGTGTGTGCCAATTTACTCCTAATTAATTTTTTTGTTTTGTTTCCACCTTTAGGGAGGGGAGGGCATCCCTTCTTCCAAGACACATTCCAAAGAGAAAGGAGAGGCTTTGCCTTATTTACAGTGTTTCTGGACTCTCCCTTTATATTTTGTTTTTACTGTGCATCTCCCATGCTGGACCTTATCCACGTGTGTGTGTGTGTGTGTGCCTGCCTACCCCAAAAGCAGTTTAGGAAGGGGTGACCGCCCCACTCGCCCACCCCATCCCCCTCAAGGCCGTCTTGGGGGCAGGAGAGAGACATAGAGCCCGAGTCTCACAACAACAACAACAACATCTCTCCCCCTTGTGTCCTGGTTCCACCAGGGAGGGCTACTATGGCTGTTGCTCTTGCTGCTGCTGCTGCTGCTGCTGGGGCAGAAGCAAAAGGAAGAGGGATGGAGGGAAGGAAGGAAGGAGGCGGCTCCCCATCTCCCTTCCATGCCGGCCGAGGCGGCTCCCAGCCTCTCCCTCTCCCTACGACCGAAGCCGAGGGCAGAGACTCGGTGCGCCCGCCTCAAGCTCTCCCCCAGCCCCTCCCGGTGTCCCTGCGGGGCCTGTCCGGGCGCCCCCCTCGGCCTCGGTTACCTGGTTCCCAGGGACACTTGGCGGGCGCCTCTCACATCGGCAAACACTAAAGAGAACTGACCCCGCCGCCGCCGCCGCTGGCCCCAACCAACCGCTTCGCCACCCCCTCCGCCACACTAGGCCCGCAACGGCCGCGGCCTGCTCTCCGGCTCCCGCCCCAGAGCCGCGGCCTAGGCTTGCCAGGCCTATCCCGTTTCCCGCCCGCCCCGGCAGAGGCCTCCCCGTGAGGAAGCCGCTCCATCGCTCCCCCCTCTTCTGGAAGCGCAAATGGCCCCGTCCGCCCGCCAGCATCTTCTTCTCCAGCGGCGGAGGGCATTCCGCGCCCCCCAGCGGCAGCTCCAGGCACCGAAGGACTCTTCCCTGACAGAGTTCTTCCAGTGAGAAGAACCAAAGGGAGGAGAGAGAGGATGGAGACAGATGAAGATGACCTACAAGTTGTCCCTCCATATCCACGGATTTAAGTATTCACGGCTTGAAAATAGTCTTTAAAAAATAATAATCCGAAAAGCAAACCTTGATTTTGCCATCTTATATAAGAGACACCATTTTGCTATGCCATTCATTAGCGCTGTATACGCACAATCCTAAATATACACTGGACTGACTATGTGACGAATGTTGCTGTCCTTGAGCAAGCAGGGATTACCAGCATCGAGGCCATGATACTGAGAACACAGCTGCGCTGGGCAGGGCACATTTCTAGGATGGAGGACCATCGCCTCCCCAAAATAGTACTCTATGGTGAACTCGCCACAGGTCAGCATAAGAGGGATGCTCCAAAAAAGCGATACAAGGATTCCCTGAAACAACATCTCAGGCTCAGCCAAATTGATCAACAACAATGGTCCGCCCTGGCCTCACATCGGGAGGCATGGAGATGCACTATCCACAATGCTGCAGCCTTATTTGAGAACTCACACTGAACAAGTGTTGAAGAGAAATGACAACACAGAAAGAATCACAACCCGGAAACACCACCCAAGGAGACCTTCTGCTGTGCTTTCTGCAACCAGACTTGTTTATCTCAGATTGGCCTTTTTAGTCATCAGCACGCTTGCAGAAAGCGTGGGATGAGTCCTTCCTGAATCCTGGTTTGCAAAGAAAAGCCAGAGAGAGAGCATATAATGGGACCTGAGTATTCACGGATTTTGGTATCCATGGGGAGGGGGGAAGGTTTCCTGGAACCAAACCCCAGCGAATATGAAGGGACAACTACTTGTTGTCCGTTTTGCTGAGGACACCATATGCACTGCCTCGGAGTGTGGTGGAGTCTCCTTTTTTGGAGGTTTTAAACAATTTTATTTAGTCTTTTATTAAAGATTTTGTAACAACATGTATAAATATTAATGCCATCAAAACACAATAAACAACAGTAACTGCAGGACTTTGAGATAATTATATAACAAGTTGCAGTATTTGTATACATTTTTCCTTTCCAGATATGTTTTGATGATCAAGAGTTTATAGAGAGAACCTGTCTTTCCATAGGAATCCATGGTCTCCTGGGGGCTTCAGTCACTGTGACTTTGTTTACATATTCAATAAAAATCATCCATTCTTGCTGAAATGTCATGTTTGTTTTTCATCCTCTAGTTCTAGTCATACTATAGGAAAGCTTTTCTAATAACCATGTATTCCAAATTCTGGACCACCATTTCACCATTGTCAGATTTTTTGGAGGTTTTTAAACAGAGGCTGGATTTGGGAGTGCTTTGACTGCGGATTCCTGCAGGGTAGGGGGTTGGACTGGATGGCCCTTGTAGTCTCTTCCAACTCTATGATTCTCTGGTGTGCATCCATACAGAAAAGACTGCATTGTTGAGCCTGGGGTGTGGGGTGTGTGTGGAATCCCTCAGGCCAAGAATATGCTCAAGCAAGGATCACACACCCTCCATTTCACAGACAAAAGCTGTGGCTCACGTGGTCAAGCAACATCACAGTGTAGTTAAATGGCAAAAGTTATTAATGGGAGGACAACACATAAACTAGGAGAGGCTGCAGCCCTTTGCTTTTGTCTCAGCCTGCTGGGAATAGCAAGACTCTACCCCATGTCCTCTCCATGCCCTGTTAATTGAGTGTAGACTACTGTAGTTTTGCAAAACTCCATTTGAATCAAATGAAGTAAAGGAGAAAGTGGGAAGAGTGAGAGAAACTGGGAAATTTTAAAAGCGGATGAAAAAGTGGGATGAGAGGATTAATTGGGACTGTTCCTGCTAAACCAGGGAAGTTGTAGGGTATGGGAGCAGCCAAAATTATACCACCAGGACGTATGTGGTTGAGCCAGTTAAGCAATAATTAGTAGTGTACTATATTATTAAGTCACATCATTGATTTGTATAAGGAGGGTATGATACTGCCAGTTTTATTTCTGACTCCTAATTATGTCTAACTTGGAATTTGCCTTTTTTTAAAAGCAGCCAAACACACTAACATTTTCCCAGTGACATTGGTCATGATCCCAAGATCTAATAATTGGTCATTACTGTTCAGATCCCTTCAGTATACAGTACATGCAAAATGAGGGGGGAGGGGTTAGCCTAAATATCATTGCTTTTAAATTTATTTTCATTGAATTTTCATTTGCCATTTTAAATCCCAATCTCCAAGTTTAGAGAGATTAGTTTGGAACTTTTTTGCAATCTCTTTTTGTTCTCACTACCCTAAAGCATTTATTGACATCAAAAAGTATAACTGTCTCACTGCACACCCCTAATTCCAGGTTTTGTATCAGAAGATACTCTACACTTCAAACTTGGTAGATGTACCAATTTTGTATTTTCTTTGTTTTGTCTTCAGTTCTGTATCTTCTAAAGTATCTTAACAGAACAGTTTGATCTTAAAGTAGTGTAGCAGAGGAATGGGTATGTCATTAAACTTTATAGGCACCTTTGCATGTGTTAATAGGTTGTTATATACCCTTTCTCCTTTTCTGCTATATTAATTCTATTGATTTATTCATTATTTACTCAGTTTGGGGGTATTTTATTTATTATGTTACCATTGTTTCCATGGCAGACAGGTTGCTTCAATTGGCTTTTTATTAGTAGTGGTACTACTATTTAAATGTATTTTGTGTTTTGTTTTCATAGAATCATAGAGTTGAGGGGGACTATGGACCATCAAGTCTGACGCCCTGCTCAGTGCAGGATCTCCACCTAGAGCAGTGGTCCCAGGACCTCCAGGGGCTTGGGAGTCAGTGCTTTCGGTAACCGAACCTCTGGAAGGTGTCAGGGGACCCAGAAAGCCAGTGGGCCAAAAGAGGAAGAGGAAGGAGTCTGGTTCCCGGCTGTGAATTTTTGGATAGTGCCCTGGTCCACGGTGCGCCTGATAAACCTCTATGTGATGTTGGGTTTATTCTACCAAAGACAAAGGGAGGTAAAGAGTCAAAATCTACAGGATGTGAAGAATATTGCTTATTATGTTAAAAACATAATTGAAAATTTAGCTTTGACTGAAATTTAGTTTTAGTTTTGACTGAAAAAGAAAAATTGCCAAACCATCATTGGAGAAAGTGTTGGTCGTGGTTTAATGAGACAACCCCAGCAATAACTTAAGGGATATCTTTAAATAAATATTTTATCATTATTTTTATTAATTGTTTTCTTTTCCAAATATGTATACTTGTAAGGTGTATCTTCTAATTTTAGTATAAAGGTGTAAATATGTTTATTGGAAAAGAAAAGAGAGTGATTATCATGTATTTAGATTAAGAGGGAAAATGTGTTAGTGTTAAGATAGATAGTTTTATTTTTGTATTAGTAAGTATAAATATACAATGGACTGAATATGTGACGAATGTTGCTGTCCTTGAGCAAGCAGGGATCACCAGCATTGAGGCCATGATATTGAAAACACAGCTGCACTGGGCATGGAATGTTTCTAGGATGGAGGACCATCGCCTCCCAACAACAGTACTCTATGGTGAACTCGCCACGGCTCAGCGTAAGAGGGGCGCTCCAAAAAGGCGATACAAGGACTCCCTGAAAAAACATCTCAGGCTCGGCCAGATTGATCACCAACAATGGTCCGCCCTGGCCTCACATCGGGAGGCATGGAGACGCACTATCCACAATGCGGCAGCCTTATTTGAGAACTCACACCGAACAAATCCACTGGATGTGAGGGTGAAATATAGTGTTTTTCAGGAACTGATATTTGACCATTTGTCACCACTACTCACCTATGGCCCTCCAAATGTTGGGACAGCAATTCAGAACAGCCTCAGCCAGGATGGCCATTGGTCAGTGATGATGGGAATCCCAAGCACCCCACCCCTTTTAAAGGAAAGAGAAATTAAAGTTGTCCCTCTGTGTCCAAGGATTTGGTATCCACGGATTTAAGTATTCACGGCTTGAAAATATTATTTAAAAAATAATAATCCAAAAGGCAAACCTTGATTTTGCCATCTTATATAAGGGACACCATTTTGCTATGCCATTGCATATAATGGGACTTGAGTATTCACGGATTTTGGTATCCACAAGGGGTCCTGGAATCAAACCCCAGAGAATATGAAGGGACAACTATATTTGCCTTCTAAAGAATTGCTTTATTATTTTATCAAGTAATTAACAGTGCAATTTTATGTGCATTTGGGTTACTTCCAAATGATGATTTTACTGTGCACTTTCTCTCATTTGTGCAATTTTACTGGGGACCTAAACATCTTCGGAGTAAATCCTATTAAATTCCTATGGGACTTACTTTTTAGTAAGCATGCATAAGGTCACACTTTTGTAGTAGTGCAACATTGCATGAAAATGGTTGAGCCTTTTTTTTTTTTACTTGATCTATAGGGGTTGAAATACATCCCTTATAACCTTTTGAAGAATTTGTGAAGATTTATTTATTTATTTGCTTTAGTAATAGTTGTTGTTGTGTGCCTTCAAGTCGTTTCTGACTTATGGTAACCCTTAGGTGAACTTATCACAGGGATTTCCTGGCAAGATTTGTCCAGAGGGGGGTTGCCTTTGCCTTCCTCTGAGCCTGAGAGTGTGACTTGCCCAAGGTCACCTGGTGGGTTTCCATGGCTGAGCAGGGATTCAAACCCTGGTCTCCAGAGTCATAGTTCAACACTCCAACCACTGTACCACTCTGGCTCTCATTTGCCTTAGACTTAAAAAATAACTGTGCAGTATGTTTACTGGTAGCTTTACTATATAAAACAAGCTGTACTCAGCGTAACATATGCCATTATAGTTTTACATGTTGGTGGTGTGTGGTTGAGGGAGTGAGGGGAGTGAGGGGCCCTTGTGAGGCTGGTGGTGTAGATGGAGATTGACTGGTAAGAGTCGATTGTGACGTGGACAGAGAATTTGCATGTGGGTGGTGATTGGCTGAGGGAGTGAGAGGAAGGAAGGGATTGGTTGGGTATGTTTCCTAAGCGGCCAATCAGCACACTGGCATAAGAAACATACCCAAGCATTAGATATATATAGATACTGATCACTTTTACAATGTTACGTTCACATAGATAAAAGGGATCAGATGAAATATTAGTAGCTCTCTCTATACTGTACCTATGATGACCACATTGTGTTTGAGGTATCTGTGAAAGGATCCATTCGGAAAATGTTAGGAGAATTCTCCCACTGTACTATAGCTATGAAAAACAAAGCCAACACTTCCCCAAAGATCTCTTATGTCACACAGCACTATTTCTCTCTGGCTTTTCTTCGCAAACGATGATTCAGGAAGGACTCATCCCGCACATTCTGCAAACGCGCTGATGGCTAAAAAGGCCAACCCAAGATAAACAAGTCCGGTTGCAGAAAGCACAGCAGAAGGTCTCCTTGGGTAATGTTTCTGGGTTGTGATTCTTTCTGCGTTGTCGTTTCTCTTCAAGACTTGTTTGGCGTGAGTTCTCAAATAAGGCTGCAACATTGTGGATAGTGCATCTCCATGCCTCCCAATGTGAAGCTAGGACAGACCATTGTTGGTGATCAATTTGGCTGAGCCTGAGATGTTGTTTCAAGGAGTCCTTGTATCGCTTCCCCCCCCCCCATTATTTATTTATCTGTTGGTCATTGGTACATCATAAAAAATCTTTTTTTTTACATATCCACAGTCATCATATCTTATAATAACAATATATTACATATGATGTATCCCTGTCAAGAAGTACATTAATATCTTCTCTTCTTAATTCTAACCTCTTCTTTATATTTTCCCACCACCAATCTTGACTTCCGTGTATTTACAAGCCCAAAGAATTTATTCCAATTTAATTCCTTTTCTCTCCTTGTTTCATAATTACCATATATTCTTCTCTTGTATGCATGATTGTATATTTTATCTTTTGTATGTAATTTGCCATTTATTTCAGCATTTGTTCATTCATTTCTAATACTATCGGAACCCTCACCCCCACCTGATGCATTCCCTAGTAATAAACATTTCTTCTTTTATGTAAATAACCAATAATGTGTTGCCATTCTTCTTTCACTTCTTCCACATCTCTATTATACATAATCCGTGTCAGTTTGTCATTATTCTCCATCTCAGTCAATTTCTCTAACCATTCCTCTAATTTTGGTACCTCTTTCAATTTCCATATTGCGGCTATCTTCAGTCTAGCGGCTGTTACTAAGTATAGCATCATCCTCCAATATTTTTTCTCAATCTGCTTCTCTAATATTGTTGTTATATTTAACAGGTATAATTTAGGATCCATTACAAATGTTATTCCAAGTATCTTTTGTATAACACTGTGCACTTTTCCCCAAAATCTCTGTATCCTGGGACAGCCCCACCACATATGATAAAGGGACCCCACCTCTTTTTTACATTTCCAGCATTTCTTATTAGTTAACTTATAGATTTTACTTAATCTCGCTGGCGTCAGATACCATCTATTTGCTATCTCCAAAAAATTTTTCTTCAAGTCTTGGTTTGCAATAAAACTATTTGTTTTAATCCAGGCACATTCCCACTCCTCCAAACTTATGACTTCTCCTATATCTTTAGCCCATCTTATCATTGAATCTGTGATTAGCTCTTTTTCTAACTTTCTTTCAAGTAATATCTTATACATTTTTGCTATTTTCCCTCTTCCTTGTTTACAAATGATCTTATCTATTTCATTTCGCTCCTTTACAAAACATGTGTTATCTTCCCTGAATCTATGTATTAGTTGAGCGTGGGTTAACCATTGTATATTATAACCTTGGTTCTGTATTTCCTCTCTCGTATTTAAACAGCATTCTCCATTAGGCCATTTTATCAAGTCATTGTAAGTCACCCAATCTTCTCTTTTTGTCCACCTGACCTGGAATGCTTCCACCGGTGATAACCATAAAGGAGTACTTTAGAAGAAGCCTTTGTGTTAAAGGTCTATATTCCTGCCTACGTCTAAGTATTTCAGGAGCATATCTTTAAAGATCAATATATCATTATCTTCTATTATTAATTTCTTTCGATAACTTTGTTGTACTATCTCATCTCTTATAGAGGTTTTCGTGTATGTAATAACCACATCTCTGGGTATTTTTCTTTCCTTTGCGACCTCTGAACTTATTCTAAATATTTTATCCATGTATTGCAGTAGGAGATCCTCTGGCATTTCCATAAATTGAGCCAATGGGGGAATTATCCTATCATACAAGTTTTCTTTTAGCTTTTCTGAAATTCCTCTTAGTTTGATACATTTTTCTAGATATCTCATTTCATGGATCAGATTAAGATTTTTTTCCTTCTCATGTTCTACCATCAGACTTTCCGATTGCTTCTCCAATGTTTGAGTTTTGCTCTTAACCTCGTCTAAGTCAGTTTTCATCTCCTTCATTTCTGCTGAGAGTTTATCTAGTCGTTTACCCAATCTTTCAATATCTGATTTCAAATCTTTTTTCATATTTTTAAATTCTTTCTTCATTTCCCGTTTAAATTCCCTCAGCTCCTGTAAAATCTGAGCATTAATGTCAACCTGTTTCCTTGACATCTCAATAGATCATCTTCTAGTCAGAGTAGTCTGCAATGTTGTATATGCCCTGGATCTCATGCCTGATGCCATTATGGGTTTTCGCTCCCCTCCTTATTCAATATATTATCCTCAAATTTTATTCTCTCTTTTTCCTGGTATTACCTCTGATTTCAGAATCTTTCAGACCTTAAATTCTTTCCAACCCTCAAATCTTCAAAATTTCTACCACAATTTCAAATCTTCTTGAGTTTTTGTAATTTCCTCAAGTTCTACCGCTGAATATACTGGAATTCACCAATTTCTTAAATCCCTTTAGTACATGATTTTTTAAAATTGGATTCTCAAATTTTCTAAATCAATAAATTCTCACTTACTTGATTAATTAATTCTTAATCAATTCTTACTTAATTCTTAAATCCTCAATCAATTTTCTAATTAATTTCTGATTAATTGATCAATCAATCAATCATTCAATTGATTCTTGTTTTCACTAAATTCCTAAGTCTTTGTACCATAGATCTTTACCTAATAAATTTGGGTATATAAATCTATATCCCACGGTTCTTATCAAAACTTAAAAGTTTCAAATCTCATACAAATTCCAATTTCTTACAGTTTATCCAATAAGTCTCAAAAAACATTTAAACATGTTGATTTCATTAATTTCTTATAAATTCATTAATTTCTTGTGAGTTCATGAGCAAATGGATTTCAAGTATATTTCATATATATTTCACACATACAAATATTATATATTTCATATATATTCCAAAACCTACAATATCAATTTCATAGAATTCACTAAATCAACGATATCTTTTCCTTAAATTCATTAGTTAGTGTACTAACTTATAATTCCAAATTTACTCAATTTACTTAAATTGCTACTGTATCAGCAAATCAGCAAATCAGAACCATACAGTGGCAATATCCATAAATTTATGAGTTCATCAGATCTATAAATCAATTAAGTTCTTGCTAATAAACAATTGAAGATAATCAAATTAAATTAATGCTATTCAGTCAGCATTAATGTGGCCCGATGTAGACCACTAAAAACTGCCACAATATGTTTCTGTATAGGAATGCAGTTTCAAATACCATTATTGTACTGTAAGATATTTAATGCCAGGTCACACCACAAACTGCTGATCCCTAGATCTGACAGCAACCACTAAACAATTCTTAAAAAAAATAAATGCAAAATTGGCAATCTTTTAATAAAAATGTGCAACTTAGAATCATGGAATCATAAAATTGGAAGAGACCACAAGGGCCATCCAGTCCAATCCCTGTCATGAATAAACAAAGCATTCCCGACAGATGGCCATCCAGCATCTGCTTAAAAACTTCCAAAGAAGGAGACTCAACCATACTCCGAGGCACTGCATTCCACTGCTAAACAGCTCTTACTGTCAGGAAGTTCTTCCTAATGTGAAGTTGAAGGCTTTCATGGCCAGCATCCATAGGTAGTCTGTGGGTTTTTTTCTGGGCTGTGAGGCTGTTCTGGAAGAGTTTATTCCTGACATTTTGCCTGCATCTGTGGCTGGCATCTTCAGATGCAGGTGAAATGTCAGGAATAAACTTCCAGAACATGGCCTCACAGCCCAGAAAAAAACAACCCACCGACAACCTATAGTTTTTCCTAATGTTTAGATGGACTCTTTTCCTGTCGCTTGAGTACATTGCTCCACGTCCTAGTCTCTGGGGCCAGAGAAAACAAACTTGCTCCATCCTCAGTATGACATCGCTTCAAATATTTAAACATGGCCATCATGTTCCCCCTCAACCTTCTCTTCCCCAGGCTAAGCATCATACCCAGGTTCCTAAGCCGTTCCTCATAGGGCATGGCTTCTAGACCTCCAACCATTTTGGTCACCCTCCTCTGGACATGTTCAAGCTTCTCAATATCCTTCTCGAATTGCAGTGCCTAGAACTGGACACAGAATTCCAGGTGAGGCCTCACCAAAGCAGAACAGAGTGGCGCTATTACTTCCCTTGATCTAGACACTATACTCCTATTGATGCAGCCTAGGAATGCATTGGCTTTTTTAGCTTCCGCATCACACTGCTGAGTCATGTTCAGTTTGTGGTCCACTAAGACTCCTAGATCCCTTTCGCATGTACTGCCATCCTATATCTGCGTTTTTCATTTTTACTGCCCAAGTGTAGTATCCTACATTTCTCCCTGTTGAAATTCATTTGGTTAGCTTTGGCACAGCTTTCTAAAGGTCATTTTGAATTCTGATCCTGTCAGAATTGTCTAGCCCACATGTTACTAACTTTTTTTGCAAGAATATCATGGCAACTTTGTCAAAGGCTTTACTGAAATCAAGATACACTACATACACAGCATTCCTTTCATCTACCAAGTATATAACTCTATCAAAAAAAGATTAGTCTGGCATGACTTGTTTTTCAAAAACCTATGTTGACTTTTTGTGATCACAGCATTCCTTTCTAAGTGGTTACAGACTGTCTGTTTAATGATCTGCTCTAGAATCTTTCCTGTCAGGCTGACTGGACAGTAATAATTTGGGTCTTCTTTCATCCCCACTTTTTGGAGACTTGAATTAATTTATACTGGCCAGGTATTCCTGAACAACCTCTTTACCTATTCTATACTGCATTTCCCCTACTGCATCATCTAATCCATCTTCTCCAAGAGGAGTACTGTTCTCATTTTGGGAGAAAAGCGAGGCAAAGAAGATGTTGAGCAGCTCTGTCTGTCCCGTTAGCATTTCACCATCTTCTCCCTGCAGTGGTCCTGCCATTTCCTTATTCTTTCTTTTGCTATGGACATATCCAAAAAAGCTCTTTTTATTGTTTTTAACCTCTCTAGCAAGCCTGAGCTCCATCTGTGCTTTTGCTTTTCTGATTTCCCCCCTACATGAGCTGGCTATTTGTCCCTAAAACTGGATGGAGTCTGAGCCAAACAACTGGAAAGTAGGACACCATTTTTTAAAAATGGGACTAGTAAATTATAGACTACTTTGCATAACAACCAGGTAAAATGGTAGAAATAATTACAATAAAATTATTAAGAACAGAGGGGTAGTATTGCTGGCACAGAATCAAAAAGGCCTCTGGGAAGTTTTGGTTTACCACCTTTTGGATTTTTTATGCGTATTAATCAACATGTAGATAAGCATGATATGGTAAGCAATGTCTACTTAGACTTCCTGGTAAACTTAGAAGTGACCAGTTGAAAGTTCAGGTCTTCTTATAGACTCATAAATGGTTAAACAACTTGAAGCAGTGGAAGAAAAGCGTGAGGTTCCTCAAAGATTTAGATTTCGGTTAAGACTAATACTTTTAACATGTTAATAAATAATATGGAGTTAGGACTGATAAGAGAAACAGCCAAATTTGCTAATGATACAAAATTATTCAATAAATAACACCCTCAATGAGGGAGCTCCAAAAGGACCTCAGGCTGAATGGGCAATAAAATGGCAAGTGAGGTTCAGTGTACTTAAGTGTAAAGCCTGAAGGAGAAAACTCTGACTGCTCATATAAATTAATGAGGACTTAACAAGCAGTGACTAATTAGGAAAGAGTGGTGGATAGCACTGTGAGAATGTGTGTGGCTGCCATAAAAAGGTAAATTACCTTTTTTGTAGGTGATTCTTAGGAAAGGATTAGAAATAAATAAAAAATGTAGTATTATAATGCCATATACCAGTTTTAATGCCATGCTGCAACAGTAATTCCCAACATTTTCAGTCAGTTGCTATGCTTCATGAGAAAGATGGGAGTAGTAATTCAACATGCCTGGGTGGAAACAGATTGGGAAAATACATCTTATATAAATGTATATAAATACCTATGGCACAGGTATACTTGGAATATTGTGTATAGTTGTGGACCCAAGCACCGGGAAAATAATGAACACAGAACTTGAAAATGAGCATAAAAGTGCAAGCAAAATTATCAGAGTACTCTAAAAGCAGGCTTAAGCATTTGGGGTTTGTTTTTTTTGGGGGGGGGCAATTAAAGGGGAGTGAAGACAGAAATGTGCATTATGCATGTTTAAAATAGAGAAACATTTTCCAATAAAATTAGTTGGTGGATTTGACAGAACATAAGATTTTATTCTGCATGACAATTCTTAAAAAATAGCCACTTAGTTTCACCCACCAAAAAGGAAGAACTATGATGTTAATGTGGAGTATACACACACTAGGATATTCTAAGTGGGATTTCCTGTTCTTCCTTTAAATTAAGAGTGGCAAAATGTTAAGATAACAATGGGATTGATCCACAGTTGCCTCTACACAGTGCAATTGCTTATTTGATTGAGAAGTAGCATAGGTTGCCCTCTGAAAGGTGTGGGGTGGTGATTTTCACCAATTCCTCACTTTGCTCACACCTCACACACTGTTCTGGAGGGCTTCTCGACCCTCTAGATCACATGAGAGGGCTTAGGGTACTGCAAGGGACTCAACAAACATTACTTCCTCCCTTCAGCTACTGTTTGCAGAGTTCCCCTCTATCAAACTCTGAATCTGACTCAAGTGTTATCACAGAAGTTTTTAAACACAGCAGTTGCATAAAGAAACCCAGATACTTAAATTTTTGCTTAGTAATTTCTATTTAATTCATCCTGTGATATTTATATAGGCAAATAAAAATATGTGCAATAGTAAAGCATCATTTTTAATACCAGTGGAATATATATATATATATCCATATTATTGGGACAATGGCATTCACCTTTGTGATGGATGAGTTAATCCAAACTTTCAGACATATAAAAGTGTTCCTTCACTATGGATTAGAGAACAACATGATTACATAAATCTGCTGTATGAAGAAAATACATACTTTCCTAAAATATAGTTCAAGTGAATTATGCAGGTATGAAGATACCAATTAAATATTCAGTGGTTTAGTGATAATGCATACTGCTAGTTTGCATACACTTCTTAATGGATTGTTAAGATTTAATTTACAAGTGAAAAGATAGGCTAAAAGAAAATCATAAAAAGGAATACATATTCCTTCAGAATTTTTTTTTTGGCTTGACGAGATATTTCTCTTTATGTAACTGAGGACTATGAACATCTGTACACAAGTTTATATCCATAGTATCTATTCATTTTTTATTAAGAAGCTAATGAACATTCCCTCAAAATAGAAAAGATACCATTTCACTTTTAAAAATAGCCCTCCCAAATTGATAGTTTGTAATTCACTGCCTCTACAGAACACTCTTTCCTTTCATGTGATTTGTACCCACCCCTGAGTTTAGCAACAGAGTCATTTTAAATAGTAGAGAAGATGCAGTAGGATTTGCATATTTATAAAATTTAAGTTACAGTACAGCAGTAAAAAAAAACAAAAAACAAAAAAACCCCGAAAACAAAAAACCTAGAATATCCTCAGCCAATCCTGGCAGGGCTGTTTAGCTGATCTGGTTCTTACTTTAAAAATCAAGTAAGAGTTTTACTCAGTTCAGACATTCATTTATTTACTACTAGGTTTGATTTTTTTTTTCTTTTAGTGCAACAATAAGGCAACATTAAAAAGAGCATTGATAGAAAGTTTGCATATGTGTAAAGGTAGTAAGTTTATAAAAGACACATCAGTGCTTCCTAAAAAGACAGCCTAGATGAAATATCATAAAATTACATAGATGTGAAGAACAATTCACTATTATTTAACAATTGTTTTTTCTATATAAAAAGGTAGATCTAGTAGTAGTTAGATCTTTGAAGAAAAAAACTTGAAAAATTGCTATGGCTGTATGGGACAAGGAAGGTAAGAAAAATATATACTTGTCTTAAGCATAAATAAAAAGATCCACACTTTTTTTGTCAAAACAGTTCGTCTCTGTCCAAAATGTATTTCTTCCTTTATAGTACAGGATTAAAAGACAAGATAAATGTTTACAAGGTAAAGAAATAATTTACAAGAAAATATCTTCTGACAGCTTTTCAGTGAAAATATTGTTTTGTAACATTCAAATATGACATACGACACAACAAAAGAACAATGAGCTCAAACAAAAATTTCCAAACATATAAATAAATGAAATATTGTGTAGGCAACAGGGCTCATGCTGAAGGCTAGTATGAAATAACAGTGTGCAATCTACTCGGAAAACAGTTCTAGTGTACATATTAACAAGCCCAATTATGGACTGCAGCAAATTCAGTTTTATCACTGCCATCTGTTCCCATTCACAGAACAAAGTTTGCCTTGATTAAATCATTCTACCCTACTTTACTCATACCTTTGCTTCAGAAATATAATATACACATAAAAAGGTATTTATTTCACCATAGGGATAACATAGTAATGTACCTCTTTGCTGATATAACTTGAAAAAAATTGTTCCTTGTCAAGACATTGACAGTTCAGTAAATATGCAATGATCTTATTAGTTCTTTAGCTAAGCATGTTTTAACTCACGCTGCTAGTTTTATGATCACAGTGCACAGAATCATATCTAAACAATTAGGTGGCTTTCAAAGTAAATATAGGTTACTTATACTCCCAATATATTTAAAACTTTTCATAGGCCCTATCATGCATCTAACTTTTATTGTGGCAGGGGCATAAGTTTCCTGATACAATCTATTGCCGGCAATGGTTACACCAAAACCGTCAAGAAATTCATATTATTGCACAATACACGAAGACCTGAAATTCTTCCCAAAGTTAAAAAATTTTATTCTTACATTTTCTGATGCCTGCATTAATACTGCATGACTAAGAAAAGCATTTCAGTAGCATGGACTGAACCAGCGATCAACATGCGCCCAGAATGCACACTAGTAAAAATGCAGTCAAAGGAAGTAGTCTTCATTGCCTATTTCTCACTTCCAGTCAGGAGGTTAAAGTTCAAAGACTGAATGATCAAAGTGCTCGTTTTCTCAGTAGGACTATCTTCTGTTAGGAGAATCACGAAACGGTGGCATCAACAAGTGTCATCTTCAAAGCAAAACAAAAAAAAAAATATGTAATGCATTGCATTTTTATTTGTGTCCAAAACCAGTAAAGGTATTTAATGCAGGAATTTGAAAGTTGGATTTAGGTCATGATTTAAGATCCAAAAAACCCCCCTCAAAGCTTGGAACGTAAGGTTTGAAAATTAATTTGACAATGTTAAATGCTGGAAACTGGAAAATTAATGAAAGAGTTTAAGCACTAATACCTGAAATCATTTAGTTTGGCAAGTTATTATTAATTATTAATTATTATTATTTATTAATTCATTAACAGAGAACATAGAAAAATCTGGTGCGATTCTATGGTCAACCTCTGGAAGCTGACCACAGTCATGATGGAGAACCTCCCAGTGCCTAGAGAGACCACTTCCAGTGTGTTTCTATGGTCCTCCAGATGCCTTGAGTGACCTTTCTCTCCTGACAGTGGGTAAGTGAAACCAAGGGTACTGATCCTGCATAAACGAGGGGCAACCAGTACTATCATACAACACAGCTGATAATTGGTTCATCTTGCCTCTGAATTTCTACTATCATTAACAATTAAACCTCTTAGATATGAAGGAAAAAATTAGATTGTTTATATGTAATGCTAATGTTCTACCTCTTAGGTATACCAATTTTGTACACTGTTCAGAAACAAACCCAAACTAGTTGGAATGCATGCCAGTTAAAATGCATTTGGTTGTATTATTTTAGTTATTATTATTAAGAATCCCAATACTTAATATTAATACACAAAGTTAAGCAATTTCTCTTATTCATTGTGCAGAATGTTTTTTCAAGGTAAATACTCACCATGATACCACCATTTTGTCTTCTTTGGATTCTTGTTACACGTTCTTACATAAAATGAATTATCTGGTGGTCGTCTCTGCAATAAAGAAGACCCAAATATCAAATAACCAATATATTTCAGTGATACAATAGACTATATAATGGCTATGTAAGTGCAAGAAGAAAGTTATTAAAAATACATTAATAGCAGTGATGCACTAACTTGTCATTTATGAACTTTGTCTTTTTTCTGAGACTTCACTTCTAATGTTTTAAATTAGATGTTCCTCCCACCTCCAAATTTATATTTTTCTTGATTAAAGTGCTGGACTCTTAACTACATCTTAGAAAAGGATATGTCACCTTTGTAAGCACCCACATCTACCTCCCAGGCTGATTTTTTTTAAAAAAAAAAAGTTCCAAGGGAATTTTCATTTCTTGCAGTCACAATGCTAGGAGGCTAAAGCTTAGAAGTCCCTTTATTATTCATTGTAAATCCTCCTTCAGCTCATTTTTGGACAGTGAGCAGAGAAAATGCATGCACAGTTACATATATTTGGAAAACTTTGACACTGTTGTGCCAGCAGAAGAGTTATATGTAACCTTATACTTTCCAATTTTGCCTGCTATTTATGAAAAATAAATTAACCTCCCCAGTTCACAGGTTCAAATTCCCACTCAGTTATGGAAACCCACTGGGTGACCGTGGGCAAGTCACACTTTCTCAGCCTCAGAGAAAGGCAAAAACAAACCCTCTCTGAACAAATATTGCCAAGAAAACCCTGTGATAGGGTCGCCTTAGGGTTGCATAAGTCGGAAACTACTTGAAGGCACACAACAAAAAAGTTCCTTACAGCTGAGTTATTATTGCTGCTTGAACTTGACATGGAGGTATCTAATGGTAACAGTTCATTATTGCAAGCCAATTTTTTTAAAAAAACTGAATCTTTGAACTTAGAGAACTGTTGTTTTTTATTTTATTTTTAAATTGTACAGTATCTATCTATCTATCTATCTATTTGACCTAGGGAGGATGTTACCTGCTCAGTGAAATATATTATGATCACAGAAGAGTTAGGCATAACATCTAACTCTACAGAAGCTGTTTACAAATGCAAATTACATGTTTAAAGCAAATATTTATATTTTATACCTTAAGCGGCAATTTACAGAGGAAGGAACACTCAAGTAAATTCTTTGGCGGGGGGGGGGCAGCTTTGAACTGAATGGGAAGAAATTCCTGTTCAAACTACCTCCACTGTGTGAAGACATTCTCCCAATGTGTCATTTTTGTCCCACATGCAACAAGTATGGGAATTATAGCACTTATTCCCATAATGTGAATTATGGCAGTAAGTCTGTTATATGTGAACATGTTTTTGCATTCGTTCCTATTAAATCAGGACAGAAAGGGATTCAGAATGGGCACTGCGGTATGGTGATCTATGCACATGATGCTATTATGCAAAGATCTAGAGCAGTGTTACTGATGCTTGAGTCTGTTCAGATAACACTGCTACATTTTTATATAAAACTGGAGGGTTTTTGAGCCCAATAGGTTTGATTGCTTTTGGTAAGGGACCATGTGTGGACAGCAAAACAGAGAGAGAAGGGGAAAGCAGATATACCTACCACACCAGCTATGCAAAGTATGTTTTAAAACCCCAATAGAGCTATAAATTTACTACCAAAATGGAAATCATAAGAAAAGTGGAGGCAGGTGAAAGGGGGGGAAATAATCTCTGGATCCATTTTGAAAGAAGCCTTCGAGTGGTCTCTAGAAGGTACAAAATGTTTTTGCTTCTTATGCAAAACTTACATGATCTTCTTGTTTCATTTCACATGGGCATATTGTTAGTTTTGAACAAAAAGTTTGCTAAAACATGTTGAACTGTTTTTCTTTTAGAAAGATCCTACGTTCCCTTTTTAAAGGTAGGAACCTATCCCTATTCTTTCCATAGTATTTCTGCCTCTGTTAACATTTTTTCTGTAAAAGAAATAATGCCTAAATGTACCTGTATATTTCCTGTGTGATTAACCAATTCAACCATCAGACACTTCCAGCCCAACTGCCCTTGTCACCCTGTTCATTTTCACCTACAGAAAACTTGTTTAACACAAAGGGAGTACTGTCTGGTGAAGTAACACAGACATCTTGGGTTCTATGAAATATTAACTTAAGGAAGCTCAATTAAACCATTATGCTGCCAAAAATACTCTTCTGAGAATCAAGTGACACCCCCCCCCAACCATGCTGAGATGCAGAGTTCTGTGAGAGAAAGGAATGATCCTCAATGGTCAACTGATATGGGGCAATTTACCTTTCCCCAGCAGCCCTGTTGAACATCAACCTGCATAATACAGAAGGATTTCCCAGTCTCTGGATGAGAGTGTTCAAGGGCACAGATGGAAGGAAAGTGCGGAAAGGAATGGGGAATGTTACTTTATTTATTAGTTACATTCATATCCTACCTTTCCTCCGGGGGAGTTAGGGATGGCATAAATGCCTCTCTTCCTCCCCCCTCTTTATCCTAAAATACCACCCTGTGAGCTAGGTTTGACTGTGACAGTGTTATTGGACAAAGATCACCCATCCTAGTGTAACATTCTAATCAACGCACCACACCAGTTTTCAATGATGTACAACATACAACTCTTCACACATTTAGTTTATACTGTATTAGGACGCAAACACCAAAATTTCTACTGAAGGCACAGAACCTGCTGAATGTGTCTCTGTTTTATAGCCTTTTATCTTGTGACAATATGTATAATCAGTCTAGTATCCATTTCCAGTAGTTTGCCTGAAAAGGTAATTCATATTGCATCAATATAACTTAGTGCTTTTTAAACAAAGGGATCTTGTAGCACCTTTGAGGTCAACTGAGAGAAAGAAGTTTGTAGCATGAGCTCTCATAGACTGTTTACTTCATCTGAAGCACAATGAATCTATGAAAGCTTCTGCTACAAATTCAGTCTACTTCATCAGATGCAGACTGAGTCTATAAAAACTTCTGCTACAAATTTCTTTCTTTCAGTCTCAAAGGTACTATAACATTCCTCTAAATACTTACAGAGTCTTAACATGACTATGTCTTTGAATATAATAATGTATAATATCTCTAATAACTTGATGAAATTGGCAGATTCTTTTGAAGCTTTCTTCAGGACTGATTTATTTCCTCAATTAAAGTACATAGTTTAAAAGTATCCAGATTCAGACTGACTATTTTCAGTTTTCTGCATGTCCTTAAAGAAAAACACAAAGAAGTCAGCAACAGTTTAAGCTCATGGTTTTAAAAAGTTTTAAACCTGCTTTTAATTTGCTAAACTGTTTCATATGTTTTTTGTTTGTTTAAATTGTTTTCATTGTTTTGAAGTGTTTTAATCTGCTAAAATCCATTCTACTTGTATGCTACCTTGTGATATGGGATGGAATATAAATATTTTAATAAATAAAATGCCACAATGATAGTCTTTCAGGTATCAAAGGACCTGTTATTATTGTCATCATCCTCATCATTTCAAAGTTAAGATTCTGAATCAGGCTATCTTTGCTATAAATAATGACTGAATGCAAAATTTGTGAATTTGAAGTACATGATAACTAATCTTTTGCATTTAACAGCTCAGTAATAAAAAAAATCCTGCTAGTCTTTTTATTTCTGAAACAAGGTAACATCATTCCTTACAGCATTTGTCTATATAAATGTTCAATTATTTTAAAACTTCATTCAAAATAATATCTCCATGCTGAAGTATATTCTGCTCTGGCCTGAAATTTTTCAACTATGTACCTCATTCACTAACATAGGAACCTACTCAGTCCTAAGGTTTAAGCAAATTGGATTCTCTTGTTCTGTTCAAGCTCTTTCCTTGAAGCAAGTAATTTAGTAAAAATGATATTTATCTACAAACTTTGATATCTTTTACCTTCATGTCTAGCATAACACTATCTTAGAGTTACAAAACTATTCTGAAATCATTTATAAATAAAACATTAATAAGTAACAATAAAACCTCAGCTTTAAAATGGGAGCTTTTACTCCCACATACTTTTTTCAATTCTACAGTATTTCAGAAGCCATACCTTTTCCTTGCAGCTGGAAAGCATGCTAATAATGCTAAGACAAACTGATTGCACTGAAAGAGCTGGAGACCAGTCTTCTGTTAGAATAGATAAACAGATATGACCATTGCTATAAACATGAGGATGAACAGGAATATTTTCACCTGTAAACATGACCTAAAAAAATAAAATAAAAATGCAGTTAACATTTTATTCATAAAACATCCCAAAAAGCATATACAGTAATTATCTGTTGAGAAGTGTTCAGTATTTAATACTAAAAAATAGTGTTAGCTATGCAAACATATCATATTAAGATGAAACCCACTGAAATAAATGGGATTTCCAATCATGACTACCTTGTGTATTGCTTTCAATGAATCTACTCTAAAATATGACTAAATCTGGCTCTAAAACATTATCTATATAAGTTATATATTTAACAGTCATTACAAAATTAATTAATGCAATGTTCCAAAATCTATACGTCAAGAAAAACTGTAACATTTTAACCCAAACAAATAAGTTTACCAATCACAATCTACTTTTCTTGGATCATAGCATGTAAAAAGCCCATTGTTTCATCAGCTATTACCTAATTTACAGGATTATTTCCCTCTACAATGAGATTCAGCTAATATGTTCTGACATTTTCCTAGGAACACAGAATGTTGCCTCATACTATGTGAGACCACTGGTCCATATAGCTCAGGATTGCCTACATTGATTAGAAGTGGCTCTCCAGGATTTCAGACACCTGGAATGTTTTGGGATTGAACTTGGGGCCTTTTCCATACCATGCATATGTTGCAATTTTGAGCTGCAGCTCTTCTACATCTTAGCAGAGTTCGCATATGTAACCCCATATATTGAAATATAATGAACTTGCACACATATTAAGCAATAATACCTCATCAGGCTTCTGATTTTATTCTTATGAGACATAATTTAAATATGCCTTTTAAAACTCATAGTTCAGTATTCTTTTCATCAGTCTTCATTCCAACCTGAGAAGCATTGCTCCTTGTTCTTTTTTTCTAATTATGTTCTTGCAGGAGATAATTTATAGTCTTCCATTATATATGTTAAGTTACTGTTTTCAAAAATATTTATTTATTTATTTATTTGGAGTATTTATACTTCACTTTTCAGCCAAAATGTTGTATTTTATTTAAGTTTTTTTCTACCAAGATTGATTTTAGCTGTATTTTATTTTAATCTAGGTTGTAAGTTGTTTTGGGTCCTGCACTGGGAGAAAAGCAGGATATAAAGACCAAAAACAAAAACAAAACAAACAAACAAACAAAAAAAAAACAAAAACTGTTTTTAACACTGTTAATATAGACTGAGTATTCCTAAAGCAATGTTACTCAAAAGTGGTGATCCATGGACTGCTGCCAGTTCCCACACCAACAAATACCAGTCCCTGGCAAATTTACAGGGGAAAAAAAAGCAATTATACCTGATAGACACAAATATGGTACAAGTCTCTGACACATGGGGGTGAGGACTGCCAGTCCCCCATATCAGATAACTTGAGATGCACTGTCCTAAAGGATCAATATAAAATGATTCCTTAAATGAAATTTCAGATCTGTCTTCTCTCTTAATTTTAACTTATTCTGTCAAGTTAGATTTCACTCTTCCTTTCATTTTCCTATACCCTAGACAAATATTTTAAACCCATTTAAAATATATTTAAATACATTTGTGTTCATATATTAGATAATTTACATTGTTTTCTTGCCCAATCCATGGTCCCAATGCTCAAGTATTTGAACTGCAAATGCTGCCAATACTGTTTGAGGTTCAGATTATGACTGGAGAGTTGCAAATTCAAATCCCTACTCAGCACAAAACTAACAGAGAAACACTGGGCCACAGACTCATTGTGTATCAACCTACCTCATGGGGTTCCTGTAAATTTTAAAAGGGGCAAGTGGACAAAAGAGCCAGACCAACTGAGGAAAGCCAACTGTCTGGGCCAAGGGATAGGTTTCACCACAGTTTCAAAACAGGTAAGGCAGACAACTCAAATTAAATGGGAGACTGGTGTTAAATTAGAACTGTAAGTGTTGTTATAAACACTTACAGTTCAGTTATTGCTGGAGAACTTTCAAGTCACAGCTCCATTTTTTCATCATAGAGAATGCCTTCTTTGTGTCACCAAACTACTAAAAAGCAAAATAAGACCTTCAGGCTAATTTTATCAAGTAAAACATACAACAAGCAAGCAACCTATAATACAGACACTTTAATGGAAACTTGCTGTTCAAGTCTTTTGTGTTTAACTCTCAAGATGCATGTTTTGTTTTGTTTTGTTTTTACAAAATCACAAGCAAGTCTTATGCGATACTGTGTATTTTAAGGTTTTGGTGAACAGGAGCCAACAACATTATTAGTTTTGCACGTCTCTGGTGAGTTATAGTAACATGGCCAAGATTTATTTCAATAAAAAGACATATACCTACTTGAAAAGAGAAGAAAACTACTAACTTAAGAGAAGCACCTTGCATGATATGCCCTGTAATCTATTGCTGCGGCCAGGAAAGCCACTCAAAAGTATCAACATTTGGGAGGGAAATTAGGTGTCAGATTTATTGTTAAAGTATTGTTCTTGCTCTTGAAAAGAAACAAAAGTCAGTAAGTAGTGATATATCTGTACTGACTATACATCACATAACTGCTTTGTAATTTAAGCCAAACATATGATAGCATATATTACCTGAGGAGAGTCAAATGGATAGCGACTACTGAATTTAAACAGCAGTTGAAATTTCTCCCCTTCATATAATGTTCCAGGAGCACCTTCCATGTCTACAATCCACCTTCAGAAATAGAACATAAAAGAGGGATTGCTATCTTCCTTTAATAGATACAACCATAAAACAGAATGAGTAGAACAACAAGTCTAGTAGGGTTTTTTATTTAGTTTACAAAAGGCTGTTCCTCACAATGAAAATGCAGATCTCAATCCCCTCAGTTTTAAAAAGTAATTTTAGCATTAAATGGAGTTCTGGTAGTCACATTAAAAAAAAAAAAACCCAAGTCCTTTGCTATGTCTAAACATTAGACTCTAAAGGAATATCTAAATTGTATCTTCAGTACTCCTTCCAGGTGAAGATCATTGAATATCTTAGACATACACACATAATGCAAATTCAGACGAATACCTGCTGCAGTTTCTAGTAACAGCCAACATGGAATATTTCAGCAGAACATAAAAAACACAAGAGATTTCCCTGGCTATTCAATTCTATATCGACCAATAACTAATTAATATTATTAATGGATGAAGTTTCATCTCATTTTGGAAATTTGCCATTGACAGAATCTATTTCCACTGAATATGTTTTTTTTAAAAAAAAAAAAAAAAAAACTTTCAGGCATACTCTCATATCAAAATAATCCATCTAATGAACAGGGATTATCTTTAAAAGTTCTAGAGTTTATTGTTCTCTTCATGCAACCATTTCTCACCAACACTTAACAGAGACTAACATTCTACAAGAACCATAATAGTGGGTTCTTAAATCAGGGCTTCCATTTCTGCAATGGGACTATCCCTTCCTCTCTTCCTTCATGCACACCTGTGCACCAACTCAAATTTCCTTTGGAGCTCTCCAACAATTTAGAGCAGATTTGGGGATAGATGGGGGAACTGCACATTTATTGTTTCATTAAGCATTATAAAAATAATGAGCATTACAAAGTAGTTATTAGAAGCTGGTATAGAATCATAGAATCATAGAATTGTAGAGTTGGAAGAGACCACGAGGGCCATCCAGTCCAACCCCCTGCCGCGCAGGAAAGCGAACGGGAGCAAAGCTCAAATGTGTTTTTAAATCTTCCGAGAATGTCTGCATTTGGAGCCTGAAAGGTAAAATCCAATCCAGGCATCATTTACTGGGGAGGAGTAACAACTAGCCGCCAAGAGGAAAGTTCTGAGAAAGACAGATCATTGCTGAACGAGGCGTGCTGGAAGGCTCCGATCGTGCATCGCCCTGTGGAGACAGAGAAAAAACCCGGAGCCCAGGCTCTCTGCGGCGCGATCCAGGACCGCCAGCCTCAACTGCCTGCCGCCCGATGGGAAGGACGCAGGGGCAGCGAAAGGCGAACCCCCGCGAAAGCGCTTCCTAGCCAGGCGGCAGCCGGCCAGCCGACACGCGCCCACCCTCTCCGCCGCTGTTGACGGGGACGGCGCTGGAGCGAGCGAGCCGCCCTTCCCGAAGGCTGCGTGTGGCGGAGCCGGAGCAACGAGCCCAGCGCCTCATCCCGGCTTCCCGTTTCCCACCGGCTGTCCAAGGGCCAGCGGACCTGGGAGGGTGTGAGGGAAAGCCCCAGAGGCGGGGCGGGGGCGAACTGAACCGCTGTCCAGGGCCCATAGAATGAGACCCAGTGTGGTGTAGTGGTTTGAGCATTGGAGTACAATTCTGGAAACCAAGATTCAAGTCTCCACTTGGGTGACCTTAGGCAAGTCACACTCCCAGTGCAACACCCCCTGGACAAATCTTGCCAAGAAAACTCTATGATAAGTTCGCCTTAGGGTCACATAAGTTGGAAATGATTTGAAGGCACACAACAACAAATAGAATATGACAACAATAGTTCTACTGATATCCACTCCATCTGGACACATTCAAGATGCTTAATTTTTTTTTAACTTTTCAACACAATGACTTCTCAGAGCAGACTGAAAATGTATACTAATACCTATCTAGTGTGGTAAAACCAAGAAAGGGATACTGAAAAGTTCCAGAATGAGCTCTACAAAACAGGGGAAATCGCAAATGTGGCTCACTGTAAAGCAAGTGTAAAGTGATCAACACTGGGGCAATCCCCATTCTAACTTCACATACAGAGATGTGATGGCCCAGAAAAAAAATGTAAAAATGAAGAAAAAAACCATTTTCCCCATTTTTCCCCTTAAGTCTCCCCCCCCATTGAAAAAAATTGAAAAAAAGGAAGAAACTCAATTATGGAATGTTTTATTTCAGCATGAAGAATAAAATCTTTAAGACAATTAAATATTTAATATACCAACTGTGATAATTTTATGCCAAATCAAATTGTATTTAGTCATATTTTATGATCCTAAAGTAATAGAGTGACTTTCAATCTGTAGAAAGTGCTGATGTTGCATTTTTTTTCAATTTTTCCAACAGTTTCCATTTTTTTCTAGAAAAAAAATTCCCCCATGGATCTCTGCTTATAAAAATGGATTCAAAGCCAGCAGTAGCTGACCAGAAAAAAGTATTCTGTGTTTGTGTACATAACCTGGTAAAAAGTTTATTCAGACTGAAGGCCCTGTGATAATAGCAAATTCTTCAAGTAAAATTGCCATTATCATAACACCTTTATACAAAGTGGAAGTGGACAGGTATACTGTAATTCCCCCTGCCAGCTTGCTAGAAATCACAGTCATCTACTGAAACTGAATCATGAGAGACTGAGCATAAAAGAGGAGTTACTTCTTCACATTTCGCATTTTCGTATGAACATACAAAATTCAGATCTGCCAAACTTTAGACCCAGTGAAACCAAAGGAGTTTAAGGTAGTCAAAACTAACTTACATTTCACAGATTCAACATGTCTGCTCTAACTATAACTAATTATGGAGAGGTTTCAGTTTCAACCCTTTGTCCAGCACAGATCACATTCAATTCCATTGATGCCAACACCACAAAACTCCTCCTGTCCCAAGACTGTGAAATATTTTCCTTCGGCTTCACATTTTCAACGATCACTACTATATCCTATGTTTCACTCCTTTGAGACATGTTTCCCAATGTCACTCCTTCTCCCAAAGCAAGGAACATAATGTAGAGGTTTAGCACATAATGCACTGTGCTAAACCCCTACATTATGAAAGAGCTCAACAATGTTCCTAGCAATGATTCTCAACCAGTGGTACAAGTATCACCAGTGGGACATCAATATAGTCTAGAAAGGACCCCAATACTTTTAGTCACAGCAATAAAAAGGATTATCAATACTACTATTTCAATTTTCATTTATATTTTTTGTGCTACAGTTACTGTGGCAATACATTTATTATCAACAGTATTATTTACTACTATTAATTTATTATTATATGACCAGCATGAAGCCATTTAAAGTAGAAATTAAACACTTAATATATAAAGCAATAAAAGATATTAGAATGCATATTTTATAGTCATGTTCTAAACACAGTATATTGGTAAGGAGATACCTAAATGGTAAAAACAGGATCCCAATTCCTATTTGTTTCTATGTACTCTCCAACTGAAGTAGCAGCACAGAACCAACATACGCAAATAGAACCTGATTTGCTAAAATGTATTATATGACTGTGTAAGTATCACTGGAAAATTTAAATTGAAGGATAGCATATAATTTAAAAAAACATTGACTAAGACTGAATTAGCCCCTAAGTAGGCAAAGCCATCTGGCACCAGCCTGCTCATTCAGTTCATTACAGCCAGCAAGCAAGCCAGGCCAGAAAGTTGGGGGGGGGGGAGATTAACAGTAGAAGACATGGGTGGTCTTGATATGGCTCTGACCCATTTTTGCTGAGACTTGGCCAAGGTGGAGGAGGTAAAGGTAACTGCCCTGGCCTCAGAGGGAGAAAAGAAAAGGCAGGCATAGTTCCATTATGCCTAGACGCAGAATCAGATGAAAAAGGTCTTCCCCTCCATTCAGCTACCAGTGCCCAGGCTTGGTTGGGGGTGGGGAGGGAAGAAGAGGCAGACATGGCTTCATCATGCCTAGGCCCAGAAGCAGGTAAAAGGCCCTCCATCCATCTGAACTGCCGCTGCTGTGGCCTTAGAAGGAGAGAAGAGTCATTATCTGCTGGACTGAATCCCCTCCCACACTGCATCTCCTTTTCCTTTTGTATCATGTCTTAATTAGATTGTAAGCCTGCAGGCAGGGAACTGTTTTGTTGTTCTTTTACTTGTAAAGCATGATGAACAATGATGGTGCTATATAAATAAATTATTATGATGATGGTAAAACTTTGTGGGTAACAAAAGCCTTCAAATGGTAACAGAATACTAGAAAGATGTTTTGCCTTCCCTCAGGGCATTTACATTTTATTTACAGCCAAGAGAAGAACAGAATTTCAAGAGCATCAGCAACTTAAAAATTAAAAAAAGATTATATATATTTTTTAAACTACCATCTTGCTGTGCTTTGGCGAAAATAGTGAACACTTTAATAAGTAATCAAGAACAATGAGGATACAGCTTTCTTGAAGAAAGCTGACGGTTATTATAAAGCAATATTTCATGATGACGGTTCCCAAAACTTTATCTGGAGAAAAGGCTAAAAAATTCTCAAACCCCATGAAACTACCAGAGCTACTCTCCATTCTTGCCTATAAAAAGTGACAGATGCCCTTTTTAATCATGTCTCCAAGTCAGCAATACTTTAAGCTGACAGCAGTACCCATCCAGCCATGCACGCCAAGTGGGATCCTAATTCTGTGATTCGGAACCAGGAAGTACCGGTATATCTACCGTGTCCTTCAAATTAGCCAGATAAAAAACGAACAGAAGCAAACAGGCAGCATCTCACTAATATAGTGAAATAGTTACATTATTTAAGTATCCCAAGGGTAAAAGAAATACCCTTTAAAAATAGTATACATTCCAATTAAGAGTTTTATGACTCCATTTTAGGCTAGATGGCCCCAAACCTCAAAGTTAGATAAAAGAACATTCTTAATTTATTGGTTCATATTTTCCTATAAGTTTACAGTTATCCAAGGCTATGGGGAACAGCAAAACAGGGCCAAGTGCAGAATGTGTAGTAATGATATACAAGTATACTCTGCCATACTTGGAAAAAATAATTAGCATACATGCAAGTCAGATATCATATATTTTATATTTTAAAACCAATTTATCACCAGGAGAAAAACTTATCAGGCTCATTCTCAATTTCAGCTAGACCAGAAATGATAAAAATGTAGACACTCACTGTGTAATTGAATTTTGTACACTCTTTTCATTCAAGGTCATTCCTGGTGGTGGGTCATTCTGTAAAGCCAATAACTCTTTCTGTAGCCTCTTCTAATTGAAAACAAAAAGAGTATTAAAATATTTCATTAGATTGTTACTGTTTAGTACATACCACCACTAAGCTATAGACAATATTGCAGACCAAACATGTTTATACTGCAGAACATGCATAATGAAAACATGGCTGAGTTATAGTTTATGGTTATTTATTTGGGAACCAGCTACCTAATAATATGCAATGACTGGTGAGTTCCTTATTAGTTTTTTAAAAAAGCTACATAATACAACTATGTTATATTGGTAATAATGTAATAATTTTGTTTAAAAAACCCAAAATTATAAGCTGCATTATTTCTAAACACTGGTCTAACTTTGCATCTTGTGTGCCATTACAATTTCTGGAAATAACATACAGTATACCGTACTGAGAAGTACAAGTTCCGTCTCCTCAGGACAGATCCTAGTCTTAGGTATAAACATGACTTTCATTATTTCATTTGCCCCCAATATTACTCTTGCGCAAACAACTATGTACTTGCATAGAGTGAATTTTTAAAAAGCTGAATTTGCTTTACATACTATTTTATAGGCTATAATATTGCAAACACCTGTTAGGAGTGAACACCCTGAGTACTCACTTCTAAGTAAACAAGCACAGGATCAAGTAATTACTGTGGTGAAGTCACCAAGAATTGATTTATAGAAATAAGTTTCATAAGTTGAGTATGTTATGTGAATGAATCCTCAGTGGTTCCAGTGGAATTTTCCTATTTACAATGTCAAAGCAAATCCTGAGTAGTAAAACTTGGTAAAAATTTAGTGTGATTGGGCAAAAGCGATCTTTTTCACTTGACAAAACCGCTGAACAAATTAAGGATTCAGGTGTGTTTTCAATGTTTGAGATTAGTTGATACAGGAATTAATCTGCCCTCTAATTCAGGAGGAAAAAAAATGTTCACGTATGGAGAATGCAACTGCATGACAGATCATGATGCAAATACAACAAAAGCAAACTACAATGTTAAATTCAGGGAGGCCCAAAGTGAGAGACAGACAGCTTGTGTGTGTTTACTCTGCAGAACGTTTTCATAAATACAAGTGTCTCAGCTCCACTTAAAAGTGCAGGAAGCTTAAAGCAGCTGGAAACTTTTTAGAAAACAGACTCTGCCCTTGATCTCTCTCATACTAACTGATTATAAGGGGAAAACAATGAAATGTGAGCCACCAACACACATGGTCAGATGGAACTCTAGAGTTCTGCATAGTGGAGTACAAACAAAAACAAAAATGTCAATAACAAGAGTTGCCAAGTTACAGCAGAATTCTATGCATGTTTACTCAGAAACAAACCCCACCAATTTAGTTGGAATTATTTCTAAATAAAAATATTTAGGATTGCTGTCTCAGTTAATATTTAAAACAGAATAATATATACATTCCTTAATTTCTGGCATGAGCCCTTATTTACAGAGAGACATTGTGAACTTTATGGCACTTCAGCAAACACTGGTGCATTTTTCTAGCCAATGATCTAAAACCATCACAATGGCAGTCAACTGCCAGAGCAACAGAAATGTCCTTCCCTTCCACCTGCAACACTTATCCTTCAAATTTAATGCGAGTTAGTAAGCTATTTGGGGGACCAAAGTGTTACGGAAGTACCAAAAGACCCCGGTATCTATGGGTTCACTTACCCAATTCCAGAAAAAAAAGGCCTCTCTAGACATCTAGGTCCTCCAGTGCGATTCTATGTTACGCTGATCACAGAGTTGCGCTGGAAGATCTAGAAGATGCATAGAGAGGTGTTCTCTTTAGGTATATTCTTGGTCCTCCAGTGCGACTCTATGGTATGCTTGGTCCAGAAGTCATTCATTTTAATAGGATTCACTATTATCCGTGATTTCCAGTATCTATGGTAAGTCTGGAAATGTATCCCCCATGGATACGGGGGTCTGTACTACTACAAGTAAATTACAAACAAGATTGCTGATAGGAACATTTCTACTACTTCCACCCCACCCCACCCCCACAAATGCTCCAGTCCAGAGAATGATAAAGCTAAAGTAACAAAAAAGCTTGAAGTATTGGGAATTAAGAAGTGTCTTAAGATGGGAGTGTACCAGGTGCTGCTGCATATACAGTGCATTGCAGAAGTACAGGCCACATACATGTATATGCGGGGGATAAGTTCCTGGACTTATAGTGTATAAGTGAAACTGCTGACAATAGCAAACACTTTAAAACAAAGGACTTCCTATACAAACGTACCATAGAGTTTCATTGGAGGACCTAGAAGATTCCAGCACAACTCTATGGTATGGTCCCCTATTATGTATTCCTCAGAAAATTGAAACCATAGATACTGGTTCTATGACATGGGGGGGGGGCAACCTGTATCAACCTCTGCCTTTTTTACTTTCCCACATTTTGTTGTGTTACAACCTGGAACTGAAACAGATTGAACTGGCACTATTACCACCATGGACACGAAATACTCATCACTGTGAAAGTGCAAAATATTTTTATTGTGACAGAAGAGTGAAGTAAACAAAAACAAATTGCAACATGTCAGTTGCACAGATATTCACTACAAGTCTATACTTGGTAAAAGCATCTTTAATAACAACTATAGCTGCAAGTCTTCTTGGATAAGTCTATCAGCTTTGCATACTTGGATCCTGTAATTTTTGCTTCCACTCTGCCCAGATTGATATGACAATTGAAAGCAACTTTCAAATCTTGCTACAGATTCTCAGTAGGGCTGAGGGCTGAGCTTTGACTGGGCCATTCTAAGATATTCAGATCCTTGTTCTTCAACTACTCCAGTATTACTTTGTACTCTACGGTGAACTCGCCACGGGTCAGCTTAAGAGGGAACTCCAAAAAAGCGATACAAGGACTCCCTGAAACAACATCTCAGGCTCAGCCAAATTGATTACCAACAATGGTCCGCCCTGGCCTCACATCAGGAGGCATGGAGACGCACTATCCACAATGCTGCAGCCGTATTTGAGAACTCACGCTGAACAAGTCTTGAAGAGAAACAACAACACAGAAAGAATCACAACCTGGAAACATCACGTAAGGAGACCTTCTGCTGTGCTTTCTGCAACTGGACTTGTTTATCTCGGATTGGCCTTTTTAGTCATCAGCGCACTTGCAGAAAGCGCAGGGTGAGTCCTTCCTGAATCTTTGTTTGCGAAGAAAAGCCAGAGAGAGAGAGAGAGAGAGAGAGAGAGAGAGAGAGAGACATGCCTAGGATCAGTGTCCTGCTGGTAGGTGAAACTTTGCCACTGTCTGAAATCCCTTGTAGACTGCAACAGGCTTTCATTTAGAATTGCCCTCAGCTTGACTCCATCCATTTTCTCTGCAGAGAAAAAAACATCCCCACAACATTATTCTGCTACCACACTTCATGGGTATAGTGTTCTCAGGGCAGCATGGACATCATAGGTAGCGTTTTGTAGTAAGGCCAAAACATTCAATTTTGGTCTCAAGGCAGAGGACCTTTTCCCACATATGCGGTGTCTTCCACATGCCTTTTCCCATATAGCAAGTGGCTTTAATATGGATTTGTTCCATAGAATCATTGAATTGTAGAGTTAGAAGAGACCATGAGGGCCATCCATTCCAACCCCCTGCCATGCAGGAATACACAATCAAAGCATCCCTGAGTTATGATTTTCTTCTTATCACTCTTTCAAAAAGCCTAGCACAGTAGAGCACATGGATCATGGTGGTCCCATGAGCCATTTCTCTAATATCAGCTGTAGATCCTTCTAGCTCTTTTAGATTTACCTTTGGCCTCTGGGTAGCTTCTTCTCTAACTCATGGGGTAACGAGTACAGGTGGGCAGACTTCTCTAGACAGAATGATCGGAATGTCCTTTCTCTCATTCACACACACACACACACACACACACACACATATATATATATATATATATACACACACATACATACATACATACAATAACACAATTTTGATTGGTGCTATTGCACACCTTTATCCTGCACTTATTTTGATAGCTTATTCATCTTCATGAGGCTGTTTTTATATTCTTTCCAATATACAGAAACAGACTATTTTATTTGAAATCATGGGGTGCTGGAACTGCACACAGGTTGACACAATTCAATTACTAACATGACTTCTGGAAGCACTGAGTTGTGCCAGAGCTTATTTCAGTATGTAACAACATGACGGTATTTACCCAATAAATGCTATTTTTTTCTTCACCTTTGTGCTAGAGTAAAAATATTTTGCACCTTCACAGTGTTGTATACATCAAGTGGTAACAATGTTAATTAAATCCATTTTATCCAGGTTGTAACACAACTAAAAGTGGAAAAGTCAAATGGGAGTGGTGAATACTTATACAAGGCACTAAATAAAAACATACACACAATATTGTATAAACTGTTAGCATTTCACGAGGCAGATGATTCCTTGGTGGTTTGTGTGCTTAAAGGGTTTATCTGAATTAGTCTCAATATTTTCCTAAATTAACTTTAATTCAACGGAAAACAGCAACAATTAAGAGGCAAGCAGCTGAAACAACAAAAGGAGGGTGAGGACTTTCAAAAGATCCCCTCCCCTATTTCCATGACTACCATTACTATTCTTTCCAGGAGCTCGTCCACTTAAAAACAACCATCATCATCATCATCATCATCATTTCTTACTACCTCTCTCTGTGGATCGGGGCCGGGGGGACAAGAAATGGTTGGAAACCATGGAATCCCAAGTATGGATACCATTGTTAGCTCAAGCTTGATATTATTGCAGGAGCCTGGGTACTGGGAGGCATTTCAGAGCCAAGACCTACTATGAGTTCCAGGACACCACTGGTAGGCATCCTCAGTAGGGCCGCTCAGAAAAAAATGGCACCATGGGGGAATTGCTTTTGGGGCTGGCAAGAAAGTACCACTTGACGAATAGTTATTATTGACACTTGTATAAAGAGTAGAACTTGTTGGTTTGATTGCTCCTCAGTTGTTATTTTATTTTCAAGTTATAAAAGTCCTAGGAGCTGGGTAAACAAGGCAGTAATTGTTAGAGATTCTGCCACAGTGAGGTGGAAGTGACACAGCAAAGGAATAGGATGGTCAAGTGAGGGGAAGAGATTTATATATACAGTTAGCTACTTGATGTTTCCTGGAGATTTTCCAACTGGCATGTCTGGTAATTCTGGTATAGCCATGGTTGATCTCTGGGACATAGATATAATGTGGATTTATTGACACAATCACTTTTGTACATTTCCTCTCCATTTGTTGAGCTCATAATTTGTCTTAGTTTTGTGAGAAGCCAGACTGGAGTCTTACACTCAAGATGAATCTAACCCAACAGAGACTATAGTGGCAATGTCAGTAAAGAAATATTACTTTTCTTTCACTACTGAAGCTATCAGTCCACCAGTTTTTCCTGGTAATGAAAGGCCTTCTATAATATGACCAAAGCTGGGAAGTACCACAGTCCCTAGAGTTCCTACCATTTTGGATAATATTTTATATATGAAATGACTCACATCCATGTTGACTTGGATTCAACTTCTGAGACAAGATCAAAGATGGAGGATACTATAAAATTGTGTGATCAAGCTTTTATGCATTGCTTCATCTCAATTCCAGAATGTCCTTAATGAAATTATTTGAATCAATTCCAGTCTGATTTTAGGCCTGGTTTTGAAACAAAAACTGTAATGATACTGGATAATCTGTGTATAAGGATGGATGCAAAGTGCTACTTTCTGAGTTTCTTAGAAAGCCTCAGAGGCTTTTGATACACTAAATCATGTCACTTGCTTTGGACCATCTAGCAAGGATGTATATGTGTGTTCCTGTTCTTCAGCGGTTCCTTGCTAGAAGTTTATACTCAAGAAGACAGAACTTGGGGAATGTTTTTAATGTCATAGTCATTTTGTTTCCATCTTGTTTCCCATGATTTTTAGTATCTTATTTTTAATAATTCCTAATGTGTTATTGAATAAAATTAATTTGAAGACAGCATGGAAGTTTCAACTGATCAAAAAGGTAGCAAGCAAATTTTTGTCTGGTTGTGTGCTAATAGGTCAGAGCATATAAGTGATTTCATGTCAACTTCCTATCTGCTTCAGAACAGTGGCGCCAATCTTAAAATTCCTAAATGGCCAAGGACAAGATTACTTTACAGACAATTTGCTCCTATGCATCCTTGTTTAGAAATTACAGTATGAGCATCAGGGGATTTGTTCTACAATGCCATCTCAGGAGATACGGTAAGAGAGCATGATAAGATAGTGGCTTCTTGGTTGTGGTACCATGACTCTGGTATGCCTTTCCTAATTAAAGTAATCAGTCTCTCTGTGTATCTTGTGCAAGAGACATACTTCAATAGGCTTTTAATGTGTAACACCTACTTTTATTGTTTCTGGTATTAATGTATAACATCTTTTACTCTTGTTGCTGCACTAATTATGTTTTGTTTTAAATGCTGGTTGTATTTTGATCTCACCAGAAACTGCCTTTTATAAGTGTATCAATTACCTATCCATAATTATATGGTGATGTATTTATTAGATATTAATAAACACATCATCATATTGGATGTTAATCTCTGTAGTTGTAACAGAAGAGCAAGATATAAATACTATATCATCAATATCATCATATCAGATGCAGTATATACCGGTATTTCGGGGGGCAAGTCCACACAAGATACAGGAATTAAGTGTACTCAGTCAACCACTATTTCTGTGGTGTTTGGGCTGCAACACAGCTTCAGCAAAAAAGCCAAGTTCAGATACAGTAGGAAACTAAGATTTCTCACTATGGAAGATAGCCGCATCTTTGAAAGAAATCAGAAGCAACCATTTCCAACTTTGAACAATCTACAGCTCCTAATTATAACTACTGATTACAAGAAAAGAGATTCCATCTAAATATTATGAAGAACTTCCTGATAGTGAGAGCTCTTCAGCAGAACACACTGCCTGGGTGGGGGGTGAACTTTCCTTCTTTGGAGGTCTTTAAACAGAGGTTATATGGTCATCTTTCAGGAATGCGTTAGTTGTATATTTCTGTATGGCAGCCGGTTAGACTAGATGGTCCTTGTAGTCCCTTCCAACTCAATGATTCATGGCTAAAACTATTTTGATTACACAGGCTCAAGTAAAATTAACATTGTTAGTTTTCCCAAGAATGAATTTGACTTTGACATGTCCCACTGTCCCAATCCTAAACTGCATCATTAGCTTAAAAGTTTTTTTTTTAGATTGCAAGCACATTATATAACATAGCATTAGACTAACATTTCATGATACTAAGATGTATCATCAGTATCTGAAACTGTTTGCTTTCATCTGTGTTTGAGAAAAAGATATATATATCATACGTTTGTAATGATACAACCAGCGGAAAGAAAATTATTAGTCTTAGACCTTCAAGCAAACTTCATGGCTATGTGTAACAATGCACAAGCTTATCCCCCAGAGCAAAATTAATTTTTGTATGTGTGTATGTGACTTCAAGTCACCTGTCGACTTATGGCAATCCCATAAATTTCATAGGGTTTTCTTCAGTAAGAAACACTCAGAGGTGGTTTGCCATTGTCTTCCTCTGAAATACAGCCAGCAGCACTTGGTAGAACAGATTATGTCATACATGTCATACAAAATACAATTATTTAAATTGCCAATTTTTAAATCTTTCAACAAAAAACCTTCAATTTGATTTATAATGCAAGCATGCAATACAATTTTTAAAAACATGTTTCATTCTCTTTAAGGCAGTTAAACTGTTACAACAATTTAACAACACAGAATACTGGAAAGTGTGCACCTTCTGCTACTGTTAAATCTCCCGGAAGCCATTGCTACTAAATATCTAGATCACAAATGTACAATTATTACAATATTTCATTCTATGAATCCTTCATTAACACTGATTGAAATCTCTATTTCAAGATTGTTCCATAATGTAAGCTGGAAATAAACAGTGCCTAACCCATTCCCTAATCAAATCCTCTAAGGAAATAAGGAATCCCTAGAATAATATTTGAAATTTTAATAAATACCTCTGGCAACACAGCATGTATAACAAGGAACAAGAGCTATGATGGATTTCATTAATGCAATAGTAATAATAATAATAATAATAATAATAATATTACTACCAAGAAACAGATAAATTAACAAGTACAACTGTGACAGAATTGCTATATTATTTAAAAGTTCTTTCAGTAATGTTTCTGCAACAATGGCAATAAGAACCCTTCAAGTTAATGAGACCAAGTAATCTTCTACATGTCTATGGAATTCCTATGTAGGCATATAGGATGGCAACCTTATTCTGTACTGTGAAACTAGAGCATGGAAAGAGCAAAGAGAGAAAGTGGAAAGGATGTGTTTGACTCTTATGTGCCTTCTGTGTTCTACTAATAACTGTCATAGTTCACATATTCAAATGCAATACAGTACTTTCTTATTGCTCATAAATTCGTAAGATGACACCCTGAGAAGTCAACATATTAGATAAATAAAACAAGTTTCACACACTTCTGTCCATTAACCTGTTCAAATGTGTTCTGTCCATTACCCTATTCAAATGTATTGCAGGTTTATTTATACAGTACAGAACATAACTGTATCATTCAGATGTATAGAAATACAGTACAGTTGTGCCTTCATATTCACTGGGGTTTGGCTCCGGGACCCTCCGTGGATACCAAAATCCGTGAATACTCAAGTCCCATTATATGCAATGGCATAGCAAAATGGTGTCCCTTATATAAGATGGCAAAATCAAGGTTTGCTTTTTGGATTATTATTTTTTTAAGAATATTTTCAAGCCGTGAAAACCCTTTTCTACTATATAAGCTGAAGGCTACAGAAAATTTAATCACAACCTTAGCAGATTACAACAATGCTTGTGTTGGGACATTTTTCCTATTTGTTTTTAAATTTAACTTGTATTAGATTGCACCTAATATTTTAACATCCACTACCACAATCACCACCTTCATATATTTACCTAGCATGCCTTCAAAAGTACTTCATATATGATTCCCACAAAACAGTAATCTACAGTTACAATAATTCTGTATGGTAGCACATTATTGAGAGAAGCAAATTGCACATGTGTTTTGCCAAGGTGAGATTTGGCCAAAGTGAGAAGTAGAACCTTGACAGCTCAAAACTCATTATCAGCTGAAGAAGGAAGTCAAAAGGTAAAACATGATCTACCCATTGCAAATCACTGAATGATCAGCAATTCTTGGGATTGCCGATAAAAGTTTGTCTAACAACAGCAAAGAAGTTAGGCTGTTAGAGGATCCTTGATCTACAGTAACATATGTCTAAATTTACGCTTGCATACACAGGTGTGTCACAATAAGCGACACAGACTCACTAAACTCTCATGCACTGTCTTTTTGCATCTAGGGTCTGAGGTCTATCCAACCACTCACTATTTTGAACTTGATTCCAGATGATGGAGCCTGTGGTTTGATTTGGTGTGTGTGTGTTTTAATGACAGCTCTCAGAAGTCTGAAGTCTGCCCACACTTGATCTAGAAGAGTGCTGCTCAAAGTGTTGGTCCCTGGACCAATACTGCCAGTCCCTGGAGGCTTTCCAGGAAATAAAGAAACAACTGTACACACAGTGGCCACAAATACAGTGCTGGCCCATGGCACACTGGCAATAAACAATGGCTGGTCCCTCACATCAAATAGCTTAAGAAACAGTGGATTAGAAGACCAGACCCAGCAGGTAAAAACCAAACCCAGAGAAAGAGCTGCACTGTAGTGGTGACCGCACTGCTAGTGCCACTCCTACTAAAAGAAAACATACAATGACTAATGTATGAAAGACTGGGAGGAGAAGGACGTTGAAATGACTTCCCACAGCTTTTCTGTGTTTTTTTCCCCCGGGCTGTGAGGCCGTGTTCTGGAAGAGTTTATTTCGTCTGCATCTGCGGCTGGCATCTCCAGAGAACGGTTGGGTAGGAGTGTGCTGGGTGTTTATATACTGTGAACCCCTGTTGGGAGGGGGTATGTACATTTGTATATTTGAATGGGTAGTTCCTGGGGGTAGATATGCAAGGAGTATTAGTGTCTGTTTGGCTAATGGTCCATTAACTGCTGTAAATCCCCTCCTGGGGGGAGATATGCAAGGAGTATTAGTGTCTGTTTGGCTAATGGCCATTGTCTTCTCTAACAGGGACTCACGGTATATAACCCCTCCCACACACTCCTACCCAACCATTCTCTGAAGATGCCAGCCACAGATGCAGGCGAAACGTCAGAAGTAAACTCTTCCAGAACACGGCCTCACAGCCCGGGAAAAGCTCACGGAAAACCTGTGGATGCCAGCTGTGAAACCCTTCGACTTCACTTGCCACCTCCTTCTTAAATCTCAACTCTCACTTCCTTCAGGTCTGATTTAAGGCACCAAAGGCGACAGCATCCCTAGGGGGGCCCTATCATTGTGGGGGCTCGTAGTAACCCTCCTCCTGCAAAAACATGATTAGTAATAATCTGAATATCCTGAACTGTGAATCGCTTAGGTTGAGTTAGGTGACATTGACCTGAGATAAACATATTGCCCCCCCCCAAATAAAACATTGCAGGGCCCCCCAAAATTCCTTAAATGGGTCCTGCTTCCTTGCACATTAAAGAGCCCAACATTTAGATATGGGGGAGAGAAAGAGGGTTGGAGGGAGGATACCGTCTAGTATTCAGAAAACTCCAGAGAGAAGCGCCGCGCACCCGGCCAGGGAGGCTTAGGAAGGACGGAGACCTGTCTCCGCGAGCGAGCCAGCAAACAGGCCCAGCTGCCTTGGCCTACCCCGGCCCAAGGCCACGCCTCGCCACACGGGAGCCAGCCGGCAGAGGCACCGCGGAGGGAGGGAGGCACCTGTGAGACCCTTCGCCTCCTCTCCTTCCCTCCCCTGGCCAGGAAAGGACCAGGGAGGGGCGGCTGAGGCGGTTTTATTTGGCCGGCCCTCGCCTAAGGCTCCCCCCACCCCGTCCTCAGTCAGGGGCGAAGGAACTCCCCTCACACGACGGCGCCCCGCTCTTGGCCGGCCGGCTCAGCCGAGGGAGAAAGAGAGGGAGCGCCAACGGCCAACGGCCAACCGCCGCGCCCCGAGACCAACCAGCGCCCGCTCTCCCCCTCCTCGCCACGAAAGAAAGGGCCACCTGGGGACGAAAGGACACCACCACGCCGCCGCCACTGCCGCCACCTCAGGCTGCTCACCTGCATAGACGCCATGATGGATCCGCCTCCCCACCCCGCCCCCTCCCCTCTCCTCTCCGCGCCGCCCGCCTGAGAGAGCGAGAGAGAGAGACAGACGCAGCGCGGCGTCGGCCAGAGCGCCGGCTCCTTTCCCTCGGCTTCTCTTTCGGCCCCCACCTTCCCGGTCCTAGTCACGTGGGCCCTCCTCCGGCCAGCCTGAGGAAGCCGCGCATGCGCCCAAAGGAGCTGCCGTGGTAGACTCCAGGTAGAGAAAGGATCGGAAATTCTGGCTTACTTTTTGCTTCCCTCCCTCCCTCCCTCTCTGTGTACTCTCTCTCTCTCTCTATATATATATATATACACATACACACACACAATACTCTGTGTGTGTGTGTGTGTGTGTGTGTGTGTATATATATATATATATATACATACACACACGCACTTTTAATATATAAATTATATATCCATATACTGTATATATACACACACGATTATATATCTCTCTCTGGCTTCTCTTCGCAAACGAAGATTCAGGAAGGACATATACATGAATCTTAGTTTGCGAAGAGAATATATATATATATATATGTCCTTCCTGAATCTTCGTTTGCGAAGAAAAGCCAGAGAGAGAGAGAATGTATGTGTATATGCATATATAATTTATGCATATATATCTAGTGCGTGTGTGTGTGTATATGAACTTATGAACATAGTTTTAGGCTATAGATATATGCATATAATATCTATAAGATATTAGCCCCATCCAAAGAATTCAGTGCTGCTAAAAGAAATTCTGCATCTTAGGCATGCAGTTCACCATCTTCAACAGAGGTGCCCAGCCTAAAACTATGTTCATAAGTACATTTGCTTGAAAGGTCCATTTAAATAAAATAAACTAAAATACATGTTTTAGTAAATAAGCTGCCCGCTCCTATGCTCCTTTATTCACATACTTCCCTCTATTGATTGAATACAATCAATATTCAATATGGATTATTCCCAGCTTTAGAATGGAACATACTCACTTACCTGGGACCCACTGTATTTGGCATTTATTTCTGAGTAGATATGTACTGCGATCTTATGCCCATTTACTTGGGAAGAACTCAGACAGAACAAACAAACATGCACAGGGTGGGAGACATGCATTCTAAAGCTTCTTCTTTGAAATAGGAGTATTGTAAGTTCAATATTTTCACATATACAATTTCACTATAATACAAGTCTATATAATTGGCCTTTTTAGTCATCAGTGCTACTATCTAAGATCTCTCTGGCTTTTCTTCGCAAACGAAGATTCAGGAAGGATTCATCCTGCGCTTACTGCAAGCGCACTGATGACTAAAAAGGCCAATCCAAGATAAACAAGTCCGGTTGCAGAAAGCACAGCAGAAGGTCTCCTTGGGTGATGTTTCCGGGTTGTGATTCTTTCTGACAGGAGGAAATACACATGTTTTTATGCATCCTTTGTAGGGATCCTTTTTACTTCAGAAATCAAGAGGGGATCAACTCAACTTTATATTTGCCAACATTGCCTTCAGGATTTACAGCACTCTTAAGTAAATAGTTCAAAGACCACATTGGAAACCATGAGTTCAAGGTAATGAACAAAAGGACAGGGCTTTTTTATGTGTGCATGTGTGTGGCTTTTTTTTTAAACATATGCATATTGCAAATATTCCCAGAACTGCTGTAAATGCCAGGCCAGTGTTGCATTCAAGGGCAAGACTGATAGCCATAGGTGATTAGGAATTTCATGCTGGTGGGGAATGCTGCATTTTGACCCTCTGCTGTACCAACAAGAAACCAAGAGGGTTGCTAGAGAAAAGAAGCCTTCTTTTCTCTCATTAGCACAGAAATTGAGCTTTCTGTTCATCCTTTACCAATTCCCCAGCAGGCTAATGAATGTTTCACAGGCTGGTAACTTTTGTGGGCTCCTTTACAGGGCTGTACTAGACCATTAGCAGTAGATAACTTTGTATCTCAAGTCTTCAAACAAGCTAAGGGACCAACTTCAGATATTAGATGGTACTGCCTGCCCAAAGCAAATTCATTGTAAATACAGTTGTCCCTCCATATCCACAGATTTAAGTATTCACGGCTTGAAAATATTCTTAAAATAATAATAATAATAATCCTAAAAAGCAAACCTTGATTTTGCCATCTTATATAAGGGACACCATTTTGCTATGCCATTACATATAATGCGACTTGAGTATTCACGGATTTTGGTATCCACGGGGAGTCCTGGAACCAAACCCTAGCAAACACGAAGGGACAACTGTATTAATGGAATTACAGTTGTCCCTCCACATTCACAGATTTGGCATTCACGGTTTTAAGTATTCACGGCTTGAAAATATTCTTAAAAAAAGAATAATCCCAAAAGCAAACCTTGATTTTGCCATCTTATATAAGGGACACCATTTTGCTATGCCATTGCATATAATGGGACTTGAGTATTCATGGATTTAGGTATTCACGGGAGATCCTGGAACCAAACCCCAGCGAATGTGAAGGGACAACTGTAATTAGAATAAGGATGAGAGCGTTGAAATTTCTGTGGCACAGGAAATTGCAGATGTATACCATATAACAACACTGTTTTATGTTGAGAGGGCAAGAAAGCTTGGCATGTATCAGAAACTAGTGCTTACAACTTATGTACTTTTGCAAATCAAATGATAGTTTGATAGTGCATACACTAACAGAATTGTTTTGTCCCTATTCCTCCACAGTATAGCTGTTTCACCATTTACCAGCCCTTATGGAGGTTATACATTCATCTTCCTTTGTTGAGTCAGTTGCATAGCAACTATAATTTGCAGTAACAGAAGGCCATATCTCACTAATACTGTACTACACCTCAATGGAATTGTGGTATGTCTCACACCATCAGCGCATGTTTATCTAAGGAACTCCTAGGAACAAGATATTCCAAAGAAACTGGTTTTCTTTCACAAGACACTTTCCCTTTGAATTTCCCATTTCCTCATCTAGCAAAGAAGGCAGGAGAAAAACCTGATCTGTCCAGGTAAAACAAAACAAAAATTCTGTATGCTATAAACATATGAAGGGGCAGCATAGGAAGTTTTATCTCTTGGTCATTTAAGTCCATGAACACTACAACGAGCATAGCAGAAATGCCGTACTGCCTTACATACAACAGCCACCTTGCGTTTCTGGGGAGGTAGCATAGCTCTCAATAAGTATGTAGAAGATTTCATGGCACAGCAGGTTCTAGACCATATTGTACCATACAGTGGATCATACTTCGGCTGTTGTCTCCTCTACACATACATAATATTCTTATGTTAACAAGTCATTTCACACCCCAGCAAGAAGCAATTTCAGTCAACTAGTCTCTTAAAGATTCTACTATGTATATTCCTGCAGGGCAGAAGGTGGTTGAACTAGGTGACCCTTGGGGTCTCTTCCAACTCTATAATTCTACGAAAGAGTCGTTCCCTGCAAATCTGAAAAATGGGGCAGTGGGAAGATAACTTCTCCCACCTTCCCTCCAACCCACACCAATCATCTTTGAACAAGAGAGCTTGGAATAAAATCCCTAGGTAGCTGTTCCTGGAATCGTTGCTATACCTAGAGGAAATATATCCTATCTTCACTGGAAACATCAAGTCAAACAGAGTTAAAATATGGCCAGGAAAGGAAGTAGAAGGTCATGATTTTCCCCAGTCCTTATAGTCAGTTCATGGTATTATGAAGTTTAGTGCAATTGGTAACAGAGACTGTTTCTGATGACGTAGCCACACAGCTATGTTTAAGAAATCATGTTGCTCTTTGCCCGCATTTGTTCTAGACTGATTATCAGTGTCTGGCACTACCCAACATATGGATCTAAGAGCTGAATGATAAGGTGAAAAGACTTGGAGCTTTACGTTCTCCCCCCACAGCCCCCAAAACCTTGCCAATTTTGTTAGTAATTTTGCTAGTACAGCATGAAAGTATAAAAATATTACAGTATTTGAGATTTATAGATAGCCAAGGTTGACAATTTCATCAAGACATTTTACTGCCCACTTAACTGCAGCTATTAACAAATAAAAGTGATTAATGTACCCATGTTTTATGATAAAATTAATTGCATTCCTTTGGCCACAAGCCAGAGAGACGAGTGTTTAAGATGGCTAAATCCCATTTATCTTCAATTTCTAACATTTAGTTTCTTATTCTCCTTTAGCCTACCCCACCTTTTGTTAGTGACATTTGATTTTACACTCCAGGTGTGGCTGAAAAGCTCAGATTTCGGTATTTCTATATTGCATTTTAACTAAACTTATATGTCTACCAGAATAGCAAAATATGAATTTGACACAAATCTTGTAAAACTTGTGTTTCATTTCTAGATCTGACTGGGTTTCATTTATACCTTTGACTTTGTGAAGCAAATCTTTTCAGTATCTTTGTGTATTCATAACTGACCTGCTCTTCTGCAAGAACTGCTAAATAGTAATATCCAAAATGGTCCTAAGGTAGAGGTTGGAAAAAGTCCTTATTACAGTATTACAGAAAATATCCAATAGAACAAAGATACTAACAAACCACTGACACATAGCATTTGCTACTTCTCTCCACCAAGCTGGCATTTTCCAAGACAGAATAGCATAAACTACTGCTTCAGACAACCTTGCATTTATGCTGCCCATTATTTACTGCACAAAATCTTTAGAGCTTAACAATTAATTAAAACTACCAGGAAGCATTCACACACAATTTAGTCTACTTGTAAGTTAGACTCATTAAAAAGTGCAATTTCTGTCATGAAATTAGAGGTTTCTGTTCTTCACATTTCACAACCTTTGCCAGTAAATTTAAAGATACTGGGAATAAATATGACTTGAAGTAGTAAGAAGAGATTGTGACAGGCGACCATGCAGACCCAGTAACACCTACCAATATTATGTACATTCAGGTGAAGTGAAATGATACAAGAACATTGCATTTAACATTTGTTACAAACATGAATATCTAACATGTCCTAGAACTACCATCATGGAAATCAATTTAATCAGCTCAGACAGTTTAAATACTTGGACAATATACAAGGTCAAACAAAAAAACAATAAAAAAAGGGGGACAGCCTTACCACAAACATTTTAACAGAACAATCCTATGCATCCTATGCAAGTCCTGTAGGTAGGTGAATACAGGATTATAGCCATAGCAATCTGCTCTTAGAAACCATTTATCTAATTTCAGTGATCCTATCATGTTAAAAACAGAGTTCTGTCACATTAAAGGATAAGGCGAAGTCATCCACTAATTGGCATGTTTATTTATTTTTCAGTTGGTAAGAAGTCTGTTACTTGTATAAGCAACAAAAAATCTGAACATGAACGGGCGTTATGTAAAATCACTGCCAGCAACAGTGACTATTACATTTCTTAACCAAACATACAGAACATGCTAGATGAAAATAAAAAGATACTAATGGAACTACGTATATTAAATACTGAGGAAAGTTTACATTTTTATTATAATTTATTTTATTTAACAATCTAAGAAGTTTGCAGCCATCAGCAATTCCAGTGCAATTTCAGGTGCAATAGGAAATTCTGGGATCTCTGTGGAGCTGTTAGTGTAGCGAACCTTGTAGGTGAAATACATGCATACTTTGGATAGGACGTGAGAAGGAATCTCTCTAAAATTTACTTCATTTGTTTCATTTTCAGCAAATTGTCCTATACAAAAAAGAGAGATAAAAAGACAATAAATGAACATGGAAATCTTCTGCAAAGTGAACATTTATACAGAACAGCATGTGATTCAATAATGCCTTCTTTTTCTCTTTTGGCTGTTTAAACTTTTCTGGGCCTCTCATTATTTGTAAAGTGTGATGTACACAAACAATGCTAAATAATAAATAAGGTAGTGCCTAAATCAGCGTCTCTCAACCTTTTTACCCTGGAGGTGGTTTTTCAGATCTCAGGGAAACCCTGTATTGAAAATATCATATCTACAGCTTTAAAAAAAATGTCCTCCCCACATATCCACAGGGAATACGCTCCCAGACTTACTGTGGATACACAAAACTGTGGATTATAGCAAACCCTATAGAAATGAATGGTTTCCATCACAACTTCTGGCAGAAGCATACCATAGAATCGCACTGGAGGACCTAGAAAATATGTAGAAAGGACATATTTTTTTCAGATGTGGATAAGTGAAACCACAGACACTGGCCACATGGATATGGGGGTCAACCTGTAATTGATCTCTCTGCCACTTAGCACTGCCTATCAACAAGACCGATGTGTACAAAAGGGCCCAGTTGTGTTGCATGAAGAAGCAAGGCCTGGGTGAGTGATGGACTACACTAGTAAGAAAATGAAAGGAGGACTGTGAAGATCCAAGCATTCCATTCAACAGTGACCAGCCAAATCTTGTAGGGAAACTCAGGTGATGGGATTAACTGCACTCTGCTCTTCAGCACCCCTCCACACAGAGAGATATACTGCTTCTAGTCCTGGAGGCTCTATTTAAACGTCCTAAAAGGCTGGGAGGTTCCACACAGAAACCCACAGATTCAACTTACTTTAAACACGTGCACGGTTAAATCCCGATTCTGTGGGGTGAGGTCGCAGGCTGAGCAGCTTCATGCAAAACCCACTCCTTCCCCAAAGTGTCCTCCCCTCCCCCACTTTTCAGTTTGCACCTCCCTTTCCTCCCAATCTTCTGCCCCTCCTGCCATTCTCCAAGCCCCTGCAAGCAGTTTATCCACCCCAGATGCTTTGCAGATGATTCCACTCATGGTAAGGCAAGGTGTGGCAAGCTGGAAAGGAAAACACAACTGGCTGGTCACCCCTGCACCATGGGTGCCAGCTCTGAACACAGTCAGGCAGCAAAGGCCAGCAAAGAGGGGCAGGGTGGAGGCTAGAGCCGAGGAAAAACACTGAGGGGGGGAGGAGAGAGAAAGAGACGGAGGGGAAAAGCTGAGTTGAGCTGGAGCTGTGGAGAGAGGCTGTAGCTAGTCCAGCACAGAAAAGAACTGGTAGGGTGCTCTGAGGAGTTGGAAGGCAGCTGGGACACAGCTGGGTCCTAAAGCCCAACAGATCTGATTACTATTTCTTGCGGAACCCGTAGCCACATATCACAGAACCCTAGGGTTCTTCAGAACCCTGGTTGAGAAACGCTGGCCTAAATGCATATTTTTCCTTCCACAACAAGTTATTCACTCAGTCTACTATGACAACCATTTGTGCCTGCTTCTTTCTGCCACCTCCTCACCACTCAAGAGTAAAGAGTGCTGAATTTTATAAGGAAAACAGATAAATACAGTTGTCCCTCCACATTCGCAGGGGTTAGGGTCTTGAGACCCCCCGTGAATGTGGAAAAACCACGAATAAAAATGTTGTTCCTGCGACCCTCCCCTAGAGGGAGGGAGGTGGCGGGAGGGTGTCTTGCCAGCCTGGCCGGCCTCTCCACGGCCTTCCTGAGGGGACTCCGCGGCCTTAGAAGCCCAGGAGCCCGCTTAGGAAGGCAGCGGGTGGGCGGGTGGCTGGCCTGCCTCTCCCCAGCCTTTCTGAGCGGACTCTGGCACTTTGAAGCCTCGCAGCCCGCTGAGGAAGGCTGGGGAAGACAGCGGGTGGGAGGGAGGCTGCCTTGCCTCTTCCCAGCCTTCCTGAGCAGGCTCTGTGGCTTTGAAGCCCCGGAGCCCGCTTAGGAAGGCCAGGGAAGGCAGCAGGAGGGAGGGAAGGAGGCTGTCCTGCCTCTCCCCGGCCTTCCTGAGCAGGCTCTGGGGCTTTGAAGCCCCGGAGCCTGCTTAGGAAGGCTGGGGAAGGCAGCAGGCAGGTGGCTGTCCTGCCTTCCCCTGGCCTTCCTGAGCGGACTCCGAGGCTTTGAAACCTTGGAGCCCGCTTAGGAAGGCTGGGGAAGGCAGCAGGAGGGAGGGAGGCTGCCCTGCCTCTCCCCGGCCTTCCTGAGGGGACTCCGGGGCTTAGAAGCCCTGGGGCCCGCCCAGGAAGGCTGGGGAAGGCAGAGGGTGGGAGGGAGGCTGCCCGCCCCCCCCCCCCCCGGCCTTCCTGAGTGGACTCTGGGGCTTTGAAGCCCTGGAGCCGCCTCTGGTAGGCTGGGGAAGGCACAGGCAGGAGGTTGCCCCGCCTCTTGCTAGCCTTCCCGAAGGGGCTCGGGGCTAAACCGCGAATAATCAAAACCGCGAGTGTGAAAGTCACAAATGTGGAGGGGCAACTGTACTCAAAAGCAGTGGTACAAAAGCATTTGATAAAGCTCTATATTCCAAAATATGCTTAGGTTAAAGAGATCTGTAGATTAGTGTACTTCTAGTTGCTTAGGCATGATTTTTGACAAAACCAGAATGCAAAAAACTGCAGAGTTGAATTGTTCAATAGAGAAGATGATAGAGCATTCAATAGATCATTCTAGTATTCATTACTGGCATAGAAAACCATAGTGAAATCCAAAAACATATTAATTTTTAAAAGTCTATAGTTTGTTTGCACCTACCTGGACCACTCAACATAGCTTTTATTGTTCCTGATGTGAGTGCATGTTCTCGTTTAACAATGAATTCATGGCCATCCGAGGATATCAGTTTCACATACATAGCATCAGGGCCTTCGCACCCACCATATGTTTTCTCTTCTCCATCTACAATACACAATTATGCCACTTCAATATATGCAGGTTAGAAGACTAAATAATGAATTTTTTTTTCATTTATGTTACCAAAACTAATGCAGGAAGGAAATATTTAAAGAGTTCTAAAAACTTTCATCTTTAAGTTGTTCAGCACCTCTTTATATTGGGCTAATACGAATCTATTAATCTGAAAACCATGAAATCAACAGGGAAGATCTTCAATAATTTCTCTCACCATATGAATATAAAACTGCAGTGTTAATGACTACACTTAAAAAGCATGGATGCTTTCCTTCATTTTTTTTTTAAAAAACAACCTCTTTACTTTAGAAACCAATGGAGAAGAGTTGCTGATAGTTTGTGCCTTATTGCTCTTATATGGTTTTTGTCTGTGGGTGAAAACATTTTTTAAAGAAGCAAAACAGGTATGTATATAGCTTTGGCATTCTATACAACAACATTGGAAAGGGTTTCAATCTGCTTCCTCCCTTAATATCATACTTACACACCTTTCTTTCTTTTTAATTTTATTTCATTTTAATTACATAGGAAAAAAACAAGAGTGGGAAAGAAATACATAGGATCTAGTCGTGGCTTACGGAATATATATGTTGTGCTGGTGTGTGTGTATGTGTGAAATATGTTTTAATCTGGTTTTAATTTTTTTAATTATTTCATCTTGTTTTAATAATCATATCCTGTGAATTTTTAATGTGTTTTTTTAACTCACTGTAAGTCTGAGTCGCAAACTGGAAAAAAGCTAGGATGGAACTAATAATAACAACAAAAAATTATACATTAATACAAGCTGAACAAAGATTTTTAAATTGTGGCTGAAGTTAGTATTTGTAAGATACAAGCTCATTCACAGACAGAGCAGTAAGATCCTCTGACCACGGAACATGGGATAGTAAGGATTTGTCACTTGCAGATTCAGGTATCTCTAGAATCTGCATTTATTGTGTGTATGTTCTGCCCATATTTTGAGTTTCTGCAAACAGAGCACAAAAACAAAACAAAACAAAAACACACACCAAAACAAAACAAAACACCCAAGCAAACCCTTGAAGATTAGAGGAGTGCCATGGTGTCACAGAAAGGAAACTGAAGACTAGAAGGCAATCCATGGAAAGCAACTATATATGCGTCTCTAAAAGACCTTATTTCCCTGTGTGAGCCTGCCCAAGTTTAAAAGGTTTTTGGAGGAAGGCTTTCTCTCAGTCCCACCACTATCACAGGTACATTTGGTGAGCACATAGAAGAGAGCTTTTTCAGTGGTTGCTTCTAGACTATGGAATTCCCTCCTGCAGGAGGTTTGGTTGGTCCCCTCTCTTTTCCCTTCACCGTCAGGCAAAGACCTTTTTATTTAGGTAGGCCTTTGGCTTATAATTCATGTAGTAAAAAGAGCTTTTAATGGAGTGGCATTTTTATCCATTTTTACTACATTTTCATTGTTTAATGTTGCGTTTAACTGAATTGTCATTTAATTTTTTTTTAACTTTTGTGTATAATTTTTAGAACTATACCTTGATAGGGTTTCTAGATGTTTGTAAGCTGCCTTAGATCCTGTTATAAGGAGAATGGTGGGATATAAACAAATAAAATAAAAATACAAATATAACCATTACAGTAATTACTGCTCTCAAATGTCATTAAACATCCTTACAAAGCAAATCCACTTAAGGATATTTTTCACAACAGACATACCCATCTCTCCTTGTTAAATGGCTGGTTCTTGGCCTTTGTAGATTTACCAATAGGATCTATAAATAAATGGAAAAGTACATTCAAATTCAAGTTCACTGTTGAAAGCAATCAAGGTCTGGTAGAAATATAAGGCCACCAACTACAGGCCTTTCTAGAGTTGGTTTTGAAGTTAAATAAACATCTAAGTTAGCTGTGTTTACTGTCTAAGCCAAAGGCAGGTGGTGCTTTCGTTAGTCACTACCAGCTCATGGCCAAGGTTATCCAAGAATCCTTGCTGTGCAATTAGAGGACAAATGGCCAACATCAAAGCCGTTTCCAGGCGCAATATCATCTGGACATTTTTACAAGACTGGCAATAAACTCTAACATTCAAATCTTACCTCTTACATACACACAATCTTACCTAGATTGGACAAATCTATCTAAATTCAATTGGTCACTGACCACAGTGACTGGAGAATTGTGGGAGTTGTAGTCTAAAAAGTCTCTCTTCCAAGCTTTGGTGTTGACACCTGACCACTGTCACACATTGTTGCTGTTATGCGAGTTCAAGTTAACTCTGACTTATAGCAACCCTATTATGGGATTTTCCAGGAAAGATTTATTTAGAGGAGATTTGCCTCCGCTTTCCTTTAAGACTAAGTGTGACTTGCTAAAGGTCATCCAGTGGATTTCCATGGCTGAGCAGAAATTCAAACCCTAGATTCATAGTCCCAACACTCAAAACACTACACTATGTTGGCTCTTTACTGTCATCCATACTCTACTAATATCAAGTTAAGATTACTAAAATATAATGTACTTTATAGGAGAAGGAGGGAGCTGCACTTAAACCAATTAAGAATATTCAGATGGTACAGAATAAAGTTGCCCAGCTATTGACTATGGTCAGCAATGGAGAACATATCTGATTCTTGACTGACTAGCTGTTCAGGCTCAAAGCAAAGTGTTACTGTATTCTTTACCGTAGAAGCACAAAATAGTACTTCCAAAAAAAGGTACTACAGCTAGTTAAAATAAGCACACACCAACTTAAAATGAGTTGAATTTATTTACAAAAGGAAAGGGGAACAGACAACCATACCCAATGGAACACAACAAAACCTGAGGGAATATGCACACAAGAAAAAGCAAAAAAGCTATGCTCACCTAGCAATTCATACCAGCAGGTCTCACACAACAGCAGCTCAGGACCCTGTGAGAGACTGTAAGATGCAGAGTGTGTCACAGAGCCCAGCTTTTATACAGTATTCTTTATCCAGGACAATTAGGAAAGTTCCAATCAACCAATCATAGGGCAAAGAACCTCACACATTCTAGCATTCAGCATGCCTGCAGACTTTGACCAAAACCAGCTGGAGACAATTACTGTACTTCTAATTAGGGAAGACTAGTTTATTGGCTCTGAAGTTCCAAAACGACTAATAATAACACAGGTGTTCAGACTATAATATTAGCTCACCTTGTTAGCAACAGAAGAGCCAGAGGTGAACTGCTAGAAACACAGAACCAGAAAGACAGAAAACTAAAATCCCTTACAGGCACCTTCCCACTCACCCTCTTATCTGAGGAGATCCACTTACAGAGACTTCATAAGATTTGGTTCATACCTACTAGGATTGCTGTTGTTGCTTCACTGGTGAAAGCTCTCCCTACTCCCACAAGGCCTCTCTGGAGAGAATCCTGCCTTTAGAGTCTGGAAAGCCTCTGGCAGTCAGAACTGAACATACTAACCTAGATGGACAAAGGACCTGACTCAGTACATAGCAGTTTCCCGTGTTCCAAACGGAGGATAAAAGAAGCCTGCCTTATATGAATCCACTGTACACTTTAAATATGCCACCACACAGATAAGAGAATGAGGAGGCAAACACAACATAAACACCACTTGAGTCGGCACAGCAGACACACTAATTTGCCTGTTATCAATACCAACCAGATTATGGATGTGCACACATGCCAGTCAGATAAGCCCCCCTCAATTTTGAAGAGTGTATGGAAAGTAAAAGTGGGCAACCAGGAAGGCCCATTCACAACAGTTCAGGCTTCTCCATGGGAAGAATATGAATTTTTGAGAATCTGACTCCAGTACAAAAACTGAGCTGAATGTATTAGATATTCTGTATAAACTAAAACCAAACAAATCTCTGAGTTCTGAGTTAACACAACCAGTTTTATACTAAGGCAACTACAAGTACTAGTAGTGTAAACTTTGCAGGTATACATATTTTTGCTTATTTTGCCTACCGTAATTCAAAGGATTGCTAGACATGGGGAGAGGCAATGAATATGCCAAATACTGAAGTACAATCCTATGTAGCTCCACTAGTAGACTACCCCACTACTTACAATCTTACTTCTAAGATTTTAGCAGACTTTGTCCACAGAATTTTGAGCCTATTTGGTACATGCACCCTATTTTTAAAATTGAAATTATGACGATTCTTGTGAACACTGAAATACAACATATTGGGTTATACACCCACCTTTCCTGTTTCAACTGTGGAATATACAAAATCATACATGCAGTAATTTATTTATTAAAATACTTATCATGTCTCAGCCTACAAGGGCCCTTGAGGTGATAAATAGATAAAAAGAGAAATTTACTTAGTTACACTTTCAAAGATTGTGCTTCCATTTTTACAAGTTATCTATATTAAAAACCCTTCGAACAAATATAAGCAACTTATCATTCCCACACCAACAGAACTTAAGGCCTTCCTCCTGTCTCCCACCTTTGTCATGTTATTCCTAAAATGTCTCTACCCAATCTCAACAAAGTACTGCATTAGGCTAGTAGAATGGGTACTAAACATTTAACCCTTTTCAATTTTGAAGCATCCCCAAAGGCTAAACAATAAGCATTATGAACAGCCACTCCTTCTAGTTTCTAAAACACACATACAAATTCCATTATTTAAAAATAATAACATTATTTAACAAGTTATACCAGAGTTGAGGATATGATACAGAAGGGACAACAGCTGATCAATCACAGACAGTAGAGTTATTCTTCATTTATGTGGTGGCAAAATCATTGTAATTTCTAACTTTGGGTCCCTAAAACATAGTAGGTTTATTTTTTGTATCATTCCTATATAAAGGAATGACCATGTTTTGCCTTAGATGTATACCTTGACTTCTAACAATTGGGCCCAGGTTCTACCAACACTGCTTTCCAAGGGACCTTGTTCTGTTCTGCTATCTCTTCAGAAAAATCTGAGAAAGAAACAAGAGCTCCTTTTCTTTTGTCAACAGCCAATGGGATGAAGAGTCTCCTGAATGAACATTGTTTGCCTGGAACACATCAAAATTGTCCATCAAGCTTTTTTATGACTTCTCCAAATATATCAATGAAAGTTGTCTGCTCTTTTTCCACACTGCATAACAACCAACGTGTTTTTACCTTCAACTTAGTAACTCATTACCCAAAGACTGCATTGCAAATAAACTGATATTTCAGCTTTGTTTCTAATTGTTGGGAGACTGCTGGATGAACTGCAGATTATCTAGGTAGGACCTATGACAGTCTATAGCAGCCTTTCTCAACCATTTTATCCTGGAATAACCTTTGCTAATTTTCAGGTCTCAGGGAACCCCTGCATAAACATTATTCTATTGCTTCCCCCCACAACCACAATTTCTTGAGGAACCCCTAGCAACCTCTTGTGGAACCCTAGGGTTCCAGGGAACCCTGGTTGAAAAACAATGGTCTACAGGCTTTTTTTCCCAGTTTAGTACCACTTCTGAAGATTCCTTGCCTAAGAAAATCCTATGAAATCATGGGGTCGCCATTTGTCAACAGGCGACTTGAAAGCACATACACACACATGAGGCTCTTAAATAAATAACTGTATTACTTGGGGATGGGGTGGGAAATGTAGCTGGTGTAAAAAAATTGAACTTGATTATTAGTTTCAGTTCCCTAGTCAAAGTTCCTAATTCCTTACTGAAAACACAGGTGTACTCATAAGCTCATTCTGAACCACTGTTTATCAATGAATAGGCATATTATCATTCTGTTTCCATGTAAGAATAAATACCAGTTAAAATAAAATTTATAACAAGGTAAATAAGGAACTGAAATTTATATCTGTAGTCCAAAAAACAGTACGTGCATCACTGCAGATTGTATGTCTAAATCCCCCTGAACACACTGCTCCCATACAATGCCTGGTATAAAAAAAATAATTATAGCTGATGTCCCCCCAGGCATGGCAACCAAAACATATTTGTTGTGACTGGCAATTAAATCACAACACAATTATTTTTATGGCAGGGCAGTGTGAAAATTGTTTCCGTTTATCTTCAGACACACAGAGAAATGGCTGAACAGCAATTTTAAATTTAAGCTTCATTGTCCACAAGTAGGAGACGCCAAGAATTTCTGTAGGAGAATCATATTATTTATTTATATGCACCTTTTCAACCAAGGGACCCTCAAAGTGTTAAACATCAATAATATTTTCCCAAAATAGCAAAACCATAATCAAAATAGAGCATCAAGATTTTAAAAGACAAGAATCAATAAGCTCAATAAAGATTTCATCAATTTCCTAAATGTTCACAGGAAAAAAATTAGACAGGCCTCTGAAAAGAGGACATTCCAAAATGTTGACACTGTCACTGGCATACTCTATAACACTTTCCATGGTGGGGAGATGTGTAGAAGGTATCAGTAGGTGAGTGAAATCATATAGGAACAGATGGTTCCTTAATAGTCAAACACTGGACCACTGGAATACCCTATTTCTTGCTTGACCAAGTACCTGCATTTTAGTATTCAGACTTATGAGTCCTTCTGGCAAGCAGTCCAACATGTCTTAAAAGTTGTCTTAAACAACAACAACATTTTTTTTTAAATGACCATATTATCTGACAATTAGGGGAAAACTTCCTGTTTATATATTTCAGGCCCCATTCTCTTATCTAGATGGAGAATTACTAATGAGACAGCAAAACATTACTTGGAATGGTTTTTTAAAGACTGGAGTTTAGATGTGAAATTTTAACACATACCTAGATGTTATTGCTTTCTGGTCCAATTTTAAGAACATATGATTTCATGATAGTTTAAAGTTAAAATTTAATAATACAAATTACAGTATGAGGTACTAAAAATATGGTTTTGATTAGATATACTAGATGACAGCTCAAGAACCCTTGCAGAACAAAATTTTTACCATACCAACGGCCAGCAAACAACTACTAGCTGTTCCTTTCTAGGCAGCACAAAAGAAAGAAAGCAGTGTCAGCTCAGTTCTATTGAAACCAATTCAGTCATACAACATTAGTATTTTCCTCATTCACGAGGCTAGCTCTTCTTGTTCGCTATCAGAGATAGACAAATCATAACAAATTTTGTTTAAAATGAAAACACATACAAAGAAAGAGAAACTATGTAAGACAGAAGTTTGTTTTTAGGTAAGGCTAAGTAAGTCTAGATCCTAGAGACAAAGAAATCATGACCCTTACTAGCAGATATCGCCATGATGCAATTGAAGAGACAGAGCACCATCTCTCTTCAGTGGAATAACTGCACTTATGGAATGTTTGACCACAGTCAATGGTATGGTACATCAGTATTTGACTTGTCAGTTGACCAGTGTCAAAGTATAAGCAGCTTTGAGGTAAAGCAGTGAATACGAATAAGCATTCTACACTTTGGATACCAGTCCAGGAGCATGATTCTTAACATCCACCACCCATGGGAGGAGTAGAGAGAGCAGCCCAAAGGCACATTCTTTCCACTGACTATGTATCAATTTTGATTACCTTTACGCACCAGTGAAGAAGGTTTTACTTGGGGTGGGAAGAGAGAACTAACAGCTGTTCTTAAACTTTTCCTAGTATGCTGTATTTTTGTCATTGTTCATTCACTGCTTCTTCTCATTTTTTAAAATGAGGTTGAGTGACAGATGGGGATAGCGGCTAGGTTTAGAGAAGTTTCTAACATCTTAATAAATGTTGCTTTTTTGATATTTGATTTATGTCTCAACTACTCACTGAAAGCTTACTTTAATAATAATAATAATAATAAAATTTTATTTATATCCCGCCCCTCTGCAACGCAATCGGGGCGGCTTACAATATAAAAACCCCATACTCACAATACCCTAGCCCACCCACCCCTTAAAATAATATTAAATTACGAAGGATTAAAAACATGCATTAATTAAAAAATATATATAACTTAGAAGAAAAAAAATTAAAACATACAATCATAGCCTAGAAAGGGCAGCTGAGTCTTGGGCCGGGATAATTATTCAGGAAAGGCCTGCCGGAAAAGATCCGTCTTGACAGCTTTTTTAAAGCTGTCTAAGGTGGTAATAAGACGGATCTCGTCCGGCAGGCCATTCCATAATCTGGGAGCGGCAGCAGAGAAGGCCCTCTGGGAGGTCACCGACAGCCTTGTTTTCATAGGCTGTAACAGATTCCTCCCAGAGGACCGAAGTGTACGGGGAGGGTCGTACGGAAGGAGGTGGTCCCGGAGGTAAGTTGGAGCCAAGCCATGTAGGGCTTTAAAGGTCATAACCAACACCTTGTACTGTGCCCGGAAACTAATAGGCAGCCAGTGGAGAGCTTTTAGCACCGGTGTTATATGCTCTCTTCTGGAAATGCCAGAAATCAACCTGGCTGCCATGTTCTGGACTAGTTGAAGTTTCCGAGTCAAGCACAAGGGTAGCCCCATGTAGAGCGCATTGCAGAAATCCAGACGGGAGGTTACCAGTGCATGTACCACAGTTTCGACGTCCCTCATTTCCAGGAAAGGGCGCAGCTGGCATACCAGCCGAAGTTGATAACAGGCACTCCTGACCGTCGCATTAACCTGATTAGTCATCTGGAGCGACGGGTCCAGGAGCACCCCCAGACTGCGAACACAATCCTTGGAGAAGAGTGTAGTTCCATCCAGGATTGGAGTTTGTATTCCCAGACCTGGTTTTGGGCCTGTAACTGTTAGTACCTCCGTTTTGTCTGGATTCAGTCTCAATTTGTTTTTCCTCATCCAGTCCATTACTTTCCGAGACCCCTGGGGGCCTCCATCACCTCATCTTTCCTTTCCTAATGCTTTTGAATTCAATTTGAAGAGAAATGTTAGAAGCCAATTACAAGTGATACAAAACAGGCATCGCTGTTCTGTAAAAGGAAAGCACCTATCCCAGAGATTGGTGTTGCCTTCTGTCACAAATACAGCCAAAGTGTATTTATGGCAGAAAGCAGGAATGCAATGAGAGGACATTGCAGCCAGGGTATCACATGTGATGGATACAGACATTTCAGATTACAATATATATCAGTGGTTCTTAACCTGCGGTCTGGGGACCCCCAGGGGTCCATGATGTGTGCACACAGGGGGTCCGTGAAGGCTTGGAAGTTGCTTGACCCACCCCCTCCCTGCAGTAGGAGCTAAGGCAAAGGCTGGCTGGCTGGGCCTGCACATTGCCATTCAATCTGCTCCAGCCACAAATTTGCAGGAAGTCTTCCCTCCCTTTCCAGTGCCTCTGAGGGAAAGTTTCATGGCTGGTGTAATTGTATTATTATTATTACAGTTGTCCATTCATATTCACTGGGGTTTGGTTCCAGGACCCCCCCCCCATACCAAAATCCGTGAATACTCAAGTCCCATTATATGCAATGGCATAGCAAAACGGTGACCCTGATATCAGATGGCAAAATCAAGGTTTGCTTTTTGGATTATTATTTTTTAAAAAATATTTTCAAGCTGTGAATACTTAAATCTGTGAATAACAAATCCGTGGATATGGAAGGACAACTGTATTATTATTGTTGTTGTTGTTATTTTAAATACTGAGTTAAGTCTTGGGGGTCTGCGGCAGGGGAGTCCCTGGTAAAAAAAAGGAAGAGCCACTGCTATAAGACTTTTATTGTTGCTTCCAACACCACCCAGTTTAGTGGCTGGGGTAACTGTATTATTGCTTTTGTTGTTGTTTTGAATCTTGAGTTAAGTCTTGGGGGTCCGCAACAAAAGATATTTAAAGACGGCCCCTGGTAAAGAAAAGGTTAAGAGCCACTGCTATAAGACCTTTATTGTTACTTCCAACAGCGCACAGTTAGTTGGCTGGGGTAACTGTATTATTGCTTTTGTTGTTGTTGTTTTGAATCTTGAGTTAAGTCTTGGGGGTCCTCAACAAAAGATATTTAAAGGGGGTCCCTGGCAAAGAAAAGGTTAAGAGCCACTGTTATAAGGCTATTATTGTTGCTTCCAACAGCGCCCAGTTTAGTGGATGGTGTAACTGTATTATTGCTTTTGTTGTCATTGTTTTGAATCTTGAGTTAAAGTCTTGGGGGACCTCAGCAACAAAAGATATTTAAAGGGGATCCCTGGTAAAGAAAAGGTGAAGAGCCACTGCTATAAGACTTTTATTGTTGCTTCCAACACCACCCAGTTTAGTGGCTGGGGTAACTGTATTATTGCTTGTGTTGTTGTTTTGAATCTTGAGTTAAGTCTTGGGGGACTTGAGCAACAAAAGATATTTAAAGGGGGTCCCTTGTAAAGAAAAGGTGAAGAGCCACTGCTATAAGACTTTTATTGTTGCTTCCAACAGTGCCCAGCTTAATGCCTGGGGTAACTGTAGTATTGCTTTTGTTGTTGTTGTTTTGAATCTTGAGTTAAGTCTTGGGGGACCTCAGCAACAAAAAAAATATTTAAAGGGGGTCCCTGGTAAAGAAAAGGTGAAGAGCCACTGCCATAACATATCTTTTAGGTTTCTACTAAAGGGGAAGAAGGCGGGGCTGAGGCGCTTTGTGTTCTTCCCACGGATGAGGCTACTTCCAGAAATCTGAAAACGCAGCCCACGCCAGGCCAACGAAGGGGTTTTTAAGGCGGATGTGTGGAAGCGCCACGCGGGGGGATTTTCCACTCCCGGAAGCCCAGCTCACACCTGCGGTGGGGTGGCAGCAGGAACCGCTCCCCACTCCAGAGCCCCTCAAGCCAGCCAGCCAGCCAGCCACCCACCCAGAGGCGGAGGAAGGGGCCCTTGTGGCTTTCAATATACTGTATAAGGAAAGGGCGAGGAGGAGCTCCGTGGGGAGACCCGCTCGCTGGGAAGGACTCACCTCTTGCTCGCCAAGCCCGCCCGCAGCTGCTGACAGGCTTCCTCCGCAGGCCCCTCGCTCACGGCTCCAAGCAGGACACCCCCCGCACACACACCGTACAAACCACTTCCGCCAGGTCAAAGGCGCCTACTTCCGGTCTCCGAAGCACAAGCGCACAAAAAGAGACCATAGAGAAGGAAGGCGAGACTGGCAGATATCTCTCCCTCTCCTCTTTGGTCTGTTACAGTGGCTCTTAACCTTTTCTTTTCCAGGGACCCCCTTTAAATATCTACTGTTGCCACAGACCTCCAAGACTTAACTCAAGATTCAAAACAACAACAACCACAAAAGCAATAATACAGTTACCCCAGCCACTAAACAGTGCACTGTTGGAAGCAATAATAAAAGTCTTATAGCAGTGGCTCTTAACCTTTTCTTTTCCAGGGAACCCCTTTAAATATCTACTGTTGCCACATCCAAGATATAAGTAAAGTTTGCGGTTGGAGCAGCTTGAATGGCAATGCGCAAGCCTAGCCAGCCACCCTTTCCTTGGCTCCTGTCAGGTGGCCACTTCACTGCAGGGAGGAGGTGAGCCAAGCAATTTTCAATTGTTGCAGCCCCCTGGGGGTCCCCAGATCCCAGGTTAATAACCACTGCACTAGACATCCTGTTGAATCTTTTTTGGTAGAACTATGCTTCCCAGTGTCAGGCAAGCCTCGTCCTACCATTAGGCGGAATAAACGAGGTGCCTCAGGTGGGAGATGCCTATCTTTGTCTCAGGCAGCAAAGTATCTTGGGACCACCTTGCTGTTAAATGAAATGCGGTGTGTAGAAAGAACACCAGCAGATTAAGAATCACTGGATTAGTAATTTTTGAAAAAGCAACCGTGTTAGTCTCTTGTAGCATAAAAAGGAAGAAAGAAGAGTGAGGGGAAAGAAAAATAAATGTGGCAGCATTTTTAAGATTATAGTAAGACTCCTGTATCCGCTGGGGATTGGTTCTTCACCCTCCCGTGGATCCTGAAAACCATGGATAATAGTGAACGGCATTGAAAATAATGGGACTTCTAGTTTAAAATATCATAGAGTTACCTTGGAGGACCTAGAAAATGGCTAGAGAGGACATATTATCTAGGAAGACTCTATGGTTTGTGTGCTGTTTGTTGACCTGTGAATAACTGAATTAGTGGATAATGAATCAGTGGATATGGGGGTCCTACTGTAACATTAAAAAAATGTACATGAACTTTTGTGGATACAAACCCACTTCTTTGGATGCACTACCCAGTGGCTGTTTGATTAGAAATCACTGGCTCCCTCCCTCTCTCAGAAATTCAAATGACTGCTGAGATTGGTTCAAGCCAAGGATGTCCATTCAACCAGGGCGCAGCAGAAGGCCATTGATCACTCCTAATTATTGTAAACAAAGGGTGGCATCAGTATATTTCTTGTTGCTAAGGTACACAGCAGCCCTGGACTGTTCAAGTAATTCTCACACCCACAGCCACTTGCACGGCCTATAACAGAATGGTTGAACCGAGTTTTAAATAAACTGAGGATAGGGAATCAACTTTAGTATCGTGGCAAAACCTGTTGTCTTCTGCAGCACACAAAAATAACTTTCCTCTACAGACAAAATCTGGATTACCAAGAATATATAACACACACACACATATACTTACACAAGCCTGATTTCAGAGGGCTCCAAGGTTCACTCAGCCTTCCATCCTTTCGCAGGTCGGTAAAATGAGTACCCGGCTTGTGGAGGCAATTAGCTAACACACATTGGAAACAGCTTAATGCAGTGTAGATGTGTAAGTTGCTGTTGCTTAAAAACAATTCGTAACCCACTCTGATAGTTTTGTGGTTGAAGAACAGGGTAACTAACTAAATGCACACATATACATATATATGTATATGTGTGTGTGTGTGTGTATATATATATATATATATACACACACACACCCCTATACATACACACACCAGCCCGAATTCTAATAAGGGATGAAGGACGGTATATGTAAAGGTTTTTAAAATAATGCAACGACACTGATTAATGAACGGGTTATAAAACCCAACACCGGCTTTCACAGCTATTTTTGTTGAAGAAACATCAACACCGTCCTCGGAACTAAAGGAGCCACAGCTCTCGTCACCCACTCGGCTTCATTACTCGAGAGGACCAGGGCCTCCTCTCGCGAGATTTCATCAGAACTTTCCGTCTGTGGCGAGAAGGTGGAGGTTTGAATCCACCGGCCGGCGAAGGGTCGGAGCGTCGCTTCAGTTCGTTCCCGGGTTTTTCGAGGTGCGCTTTCTTTCTTTGTTTCTTACTGCGGGGTGAAGAAGGCAGCCGCCCTTCTGCTAAGCCGCGGCTGAGTTACGTGCGGGTGGATCTTCTGCATGACCCACTCGGGAGTAAGTCTAGCAACGCAACGTTTTGTACTCTCTAGTAAGGGAGAGAATGCAGTTGTCCCTCCGTATCCGCGGATTTGGTATCCACGGATTTAAGTATTCACGGCTTGAAAATGTTCTTTAGAAAATAATAATCCAAAAAGCAAACCTTGATTTTGCCATCTTATATAAAGGACATTGTTTTGCTATGCTAGGAGTGCAACCTAAATCTAGTTGGGAAAGGATGGGTGGTGAGGATTTTTTTTTTTTAAGTGGTGAGGAAATTGGTTTTGTTAACTTCTCTCTAAATTTAAAAATTTCCTTAACTGGTGTGTTCCTTAACCTGGTTTTAACTTGATGTTTTAATCTTGTTGTACGCCGCCCCGGTTGCTGAGCAGAGGGGCGGGTTAAAAATAAAAATTTATTATTATTATTATTATTATTATGCCACTGTATATAATGGGACTTGAGTATTCACGGATTTTGATATCCACGGGGGGTCCTGGAACCAAACCCCAGCGAACATGAAGGGACAACTGTAGTAACCAGCCGAGTTAATGGGCTTCAGCAGACATGGGTGGAAAAGAGAATTATTTTACTTATACAAACTAGCCAGTTTACAGCTCGACTTTATGCTGGTCTACTCAAAAGAAAGGCCCATCGAGTCCAATGAGACTTCATTCCAGGTCAGTGTATGTTAGGAGTGCAACCTAAATCTAGTTGGGAAAGGATGGGTGGTGAGGATTTTTTTTTTTTTTTTGAAGTGGTGAGGAAATTGGTTTTGTTAACTTCTCTCTGAATTTAAAAATTTCCTTAACTGATGTGTTCCTTAACCTGGTTCCTAGAGACAGTTGCTTGTTCTTATTAAGCAATTAGTTGCTGTATTTTGTTTCTAGTTCCTGCTTGTCGTCATAATGCAAAATTTTAAATAGCCCACTAACAGTGAAGTTGAAGGCTTTCACGGCTGACATCCATAGATTTTCCTTGGTTTTTTTCTAGGCTGTGAGGCTGTGTTGTGGAAGAGTTTATTTCTGATGTTTTGCCTGCATCTGTGGGATTTCCAGCAGATAATGGACCATTAACCAACCATTAGCTAAACAGACACTAATCCTCCTTGCATATCTCCACCCAGAAACTAGCCATTCAAATACACAAATTTACATATCCTCCCCAACAGGGGCTCACAGTATATAACCCCCCCACACCCCTACCCAACCATTCTCTGAAGATGCCAGCCACAGATGCCAGTGAAACATCAGAAAGAAACTCTTCCAGAACACGGCCTCACAAGCCAGAAAAAATCCAAGGAAAATCTAAACCCACTAACAGTTAGCCTTGTTTCTATGTTCAGTTTGTTCTTCTTTTAGGTTCTGTTGCTCACTCTGTACTTTTGTTTGTGATAGATACTTCTGAAGCTTATTGTCAAACATCTGTAACCGTCAGGTTGACAACTGAATTTGGCATCATGGATTGTGGAATAAAGTTTGTTGAAACTCTAAAGAGGATAGGATATTCCAAGGCACATTCTCTTAATGGAGAAGACTTTGACTGGTTATTTGAGACTTTGGAAGATAAGTCATTTCTGGAGTGGTTTTGTACAACTTTGAATGAGCATCAGGTAGTATCTGAAGAAGAGCTGCAATCATTTAATATTCTTAAGACATCAAAACCAATATTAGAAGAAGAGGCTCTAGATGAAGTTCTCAAGATGTGTAAATCTCTGGAATTAAACACCAATAATTATGAAGAAGAACAAGAAGAGGAAAAGCTTAAAGCATTGGAAGATGAATTTCAGGCTCTTCAAAAGATGAAACAGCTAAAGATTGCCCGCCGTAACAAACTTCAAATGGTAGCTTCAAGCAATAGCTTGATGTCTCTTAAGCTTAAAGAGAGAGAAGAGGAAATACATAAAAATGTGAAAGAGGGGCAGGTTTTTTTTATTGCCCTAAATACAAAGATAAATAATGAGTTGCAGTCTCTTACTGAACGGGTTGAGAAGCTGTCCTCTTTCCTTACAGTTGTGCCTGGACAAAAAGAGCTAGATACCCATTTGGTGTTGCTAGCTCAACACGACTTAGATAAATATTTGCATCAGGAAGAAGAGAGCACTGCATCTCTTACTCTCTATACTAAAAAGCAGTTTTTCCATGGCATATTTGACTTGGTTGAAAGTTCTAGGGAAGAAAATTTCCAGCTTCTAGATATAAGGAATTCTTCTACTTGTGAAGAGAGTAGTGATTTATTTGAAGAAAGACTAGAGCTGACCAGGCTGCAGATGGCATATATTTGTGCTCAGCACCAACTGATTCAACAGAAGGCTAAGAATCTAAGCATTAAATTGGGTCTTCAATGGGCAGAGGAAAATATTTCTTCTTTAAAGAAGGTAAGTTTTACTGTTAATATTACTGTGTTTAGTGTTATTTTACAGCTCAAAATAACTTAGATTTTAATTTAAATGATTTCCTGTATTCTTATACATTTGGTCTACTAGGTAAAATGCTCTTTTGTTGCCCACGCATAAGACAGCTACTGTTCCATACACCCTTACACTCTGACACCCTTGATTTTAAACACACAGGACAAGGAAGGGACAGGTCCTGGAGATGCAGTGTAAGCTCTAATGGTCACACAGATCACTGCAAGGGCTTCTGGGGAGCTTCTTGTTAAGTCAATACTGATGGTGGTACCTTTTATTTCATTCACTTTGCTACTCTAACATCCCCTTCAATCTGCCAGAGGCAACTCAACCTGTGCCTTGAAAACTGTCTTTATCTTATCCAGAGGTCAGAGCGTATTCTAGCTTTGGCAGCTTTTATATTGTTTGTCTTTCTTATTTTTGACCTCCTCACATCACTCACCTCACATCACTGGAGGTAAACATTAACCATCCAGTGACAAGCCAGACATGTCCATTGTCTTTCAGCCCTCTAACGTTTGTCTAAACATTCATCTATTGTCGGTATATAAATAGTTTTCAAAATTTGGCTAACAATAATCGAAATGCTGAGAGCATGTAAAGTATTAATTTCCAGTGTTGTTGTTGAATTTTCTTATCCAATATAGATTCTAATCTATTTATTTGAATGCAAAGGAAACATTAAATCACACAGGAGTGGTTTAATGTTGCTCCACTTCCTGCTCTTAGTCTCTTTCCCTCACTTATTTTATGATTATCTGATTACAATATAATTTTATGGTATATAAACTGTTTTATCATTGTTTATCCTTTTTAAATAATTCTGTGACACTTGTTCTTTTTATTCTGATTTGTTATACAGTGCCTTGGTGAATTCTGTGGGAAGGGCTTATAAAAATGTAATTTATGTCTGAAATTGAGTCTTATCCAGGGTGTAAAAGGCTGGCATGAATTACTTTGACAATGGTGTAATAAGAAGTGATGAACTGGCAGGGACAACCAAGACAAAGAAAAGCCAAGCAAACCCAACCCTATAACCCAAGGATGGGAAACCCTTTTCCCATCAAGGACCACATTGTCTTAGAGCTGTTGTTTTGGTAGTTGCTGAGAGCAGATCCACTACTCATCTTATCTCTTGAGATCACCACTACCCTATACATTTTCTCCCTCTTTTAAGACAGAGAGAGTGGATTAGGTATAATCTAATCTGAGTACCCAGTTTGTGGGGGCAATTAGCTAACACACACTGGAAACCACTTAATGCAGTGTAGATGTGTAAAGTGCTATTGCTAGTGCTATTGATAGCCTTTGTGGCTGAGAGCAGGGTATAAATACTTAAATAAATAAAATATAATTATAAATAATCTGAGAGAGTTGGAGAGGTAGTGAAAATCTTAGCTTAGTTCATCACCCTTCAATACCTTTTTCTGTCTCGCTGCCCCACACTCTGTTCACTATATCACATTTGCAACCCCCTACCACATTCACATCCATCTATCCACACAACACCAGTCAAGGTGACAAAACGGTATTTCCAAGAGAATTCCTAAGGTTTTTATAACATTTTAGTCTTTGCCTCTCCTTCAAAACATAAATCCAATATGGGAAATAAGAACTTGTTAGTGATAATGAGCATAGACAGACTAGAAGTGTATGGCTTACAGAAGTTTTTTATTTGTTCTGCAGATTATTGGAAAAGAAAAATTTGAAGCTAGAATTTCAAGCTTGAACAATGAAATTTCAAAAATAAAAAAACATTTGGCTCAGATAAGCAATGAAACACTCCCTTTGCTGATAAAGGAGGGTGCAGAGTTATTGAATATGCCAGTGGTGAGAGGTGATTTTGATCTACAGATTGCTCGACAGGAATACTACATATCAAGACAAGATCAGATTTGTCACCAGCTAATTAAACAGAAGGCGTCGTTTGAACTTCTTCAGCTGGCTTATGAAATTGAGTTGAGAAAACTTAGGGATTACAGTCGTCTGCTAGAAAATATGGTTGAAAATCTGAAACAGAGCAGTGACACTTTGGCACAGACCCTAGAAGCAATGTCTGAGCCATCTATATCCCACCACAAAATATTAAGAAGCACTATTGATTTGAAGGATAATGCAACACAAAGGTAAGTTTCTTACTGTGGCTGGGAACCAGTTGGTGCACTCTGCTGGTCTAATAGTTTGTTACACAAGTATTTGCACTATTTTCGTAGTTGTTAAAAGAAGGAGAAGGCTGCTGGCTCTAAGCAGCCTATTTCTCCAGTGGGTGGATGGGGGGAGGTGGCCTTGGAGCTTAACCACTTAGGGCAGGATGGCTTGGACAATCACTTGTGCTACAGGGCAGTCAGTCAGTCAGTCATAAAAGCTATCCCTCCCAGAGCACTTGGCTTCACACCCCTACCCCCTGGAAGACAAGACTAGAAAACCAGGCAGCTCGGATCTCTCAACCTTTCTCTTCCAACAATGCCAACTTTATCTTCATTATTTTTTTCTATTGTGTTTATGGCTTTGTCATTCCTGCCATTGTCTTCACTGGTATAGTTATGCTGGATGGAGGATACAACACAGTATTGGTGATTCCCTTTACCAGATTTGAATGATGAATGTACTAAGTATAACATTTTTGGGTCATCTTAAGCCGAAGTAAACTTGATGGCAGTTAACAATAACAAATTGTTTCTACTTCAACCTCAGATGACCAGGAAGCACAGGCTACCACATGAAAATGAAAATGTTTTTCATTTGCTTCCATTAGCAAAAAGATTGTCATACACATGAAACAATAATAGTAAGCATGTCTTCTGCATCAAAGTAACTGTACACTTTTAGCTGCCAAGGTTCAGCTACTGTTACGCTACAATACTTGGATGAAGACTAAGTTTCCACAATTAAGAGTTATCTTTTTATATTCTATTTTCTTGCTGCTTTCGGAAGATTAATTGTACCTTAGCTAATATAATTTTTACCATATACTCATGTCTTTAAAGGTTATATCAGCTTCTTGAAGGGAAGAATCCAAAGCAGTTGTTCAGAACACACGAAGGCCTTGAGCAAATGGCTGAAGAATTACATCTGGATATAGTGTCAGTACGTGATCAATTAACAGCAACTAATGAAGATCAAACGCTACTTCTTTCAAAAATGGATGCTGATGTAATTACCCTTCATGATATTATGTGCCACAGTGGGGAAAGCATCTCTCTAAGTAATCAGGTGAGTAAGTAAATTAGGATCAGTTGTGATAATAGTTGTAGAGTATATACAATAGTTTTTTTTTTAAATATAATATTTAGCATGAGGCCTCAATCCTGTTTATGCTACCTTTACACAGACACTAAAAGCTTTATTGAACTCCACTATGCTACTATGTTGACTGACACTGAAATGTGCTATACGAAAGCTACTCTTCTTCCTATACACCTTTAAATATTGTGTGTGTTAGCTGCATGCCATCTAGACTCTCTAGCAGGCCTCCATCCAGAAGTGAGTGCTACCGGATTTCTGAACTTTGAGCCTGGCTAGAACACCCTAGCTGAAGACTCATTTTTTTCCTGCAGGCCCTTTTTCTCTATCAACAACCAGGAACATAGTTGTTCCCAGGGGCAAAAGCATTGCTTAGCTGTGAAAAAAGCAGGACAGATTATTTCCCTTGTGTATAGTTCTTGTCTCTTTTTTTCTCAGAGTGCACATTCTCCCTTCTTTAACTCTGAACCATACAGCCAACAGAAGGATAAAGTGTACCTTCTGTGGCTCATGTGAGACCTTGCAGCTAATACTGGCACACTACAAACCTCAATGCTTCCCCATCCTCCCCTCACTTTTGCCAGGTGCCCCAGGATATGCTTGCTAGTCCTCATCCCCTTAGTGGTAAGAAGGTAAGCTTTGTAGCAGTGGCTGCTTTTGGAGAAGACAGAAACAGCACAAGTCTCTTGCTATAATTTTGTCTTCTCCAAAACCGAGTGGAGCAAAACCATAAGTTGTCTGAATTACCCAAATGATTCAGCAGAGAAAAGTGGTTCATGGCAACCACAAAAAAAATAGCTTGGCTACTAAGCCAGGCCAAAATCTGTGGCTCTTTGTTCTAAAGCATAAATGTAGGCTTTCTGACAATGTAAAGTTAAACTGATAAAGAAGCTAATTTAAAAAAAACACACACATATGGCCAGCTGCTGAGGATGGTTGTGAATATGTGAGGTTGATTTGCTAGAATTGTATGTAATATATAGATGTATTAAACTCATTGTGTTTTCCCACTTTTAGGAACTGACTGAGCAATTTCAGCAATTGGAATTCCAGCTGAACAAATTAAATCAGCTTATTATGGATCTTCTTGCTGACATAAAGGCTAAGAAGAAAGTGTTGGAGAATAATAAGCAACAGCAAATGGAAAGAAAACTGTATGTGTACTTTTTCCAAGATGAGGAACGTTTGAAGAATGTTGTTGAAAGACTGGAACAACAAGTTAAGGCACAACCTGTGTCTTGAAGATAAAAGTTTAAGCTGATAAGATTTTATAAAAATGATTGAACTCTTGTTTTGAATATTGAAATGTGACAAATACAAGAATAACCAGAAGTGTTGTTTCTGTAGCATTAGGTCAACACATGAAGTGAGTGAAGAGCCACAGATACTAAGTACTTATTTGAAAAGTCAGGTATCTACACATTTTTAGGACAGAATAAAATTTGGGAAATGCCTTCATATAATAAATAGGAAAAACATGCTTTTAACTGGTCTACATAGATTTGTTACATTGTTTTCTATGTTTGTTGTACAGTTTTACTGGGGATGTTTTACCAGATTTTATTTTACTCTAGAGAAAGAACAATGCAAAATTGTTCCATTAGCCTTCTCTCTCTCTCCACCCCACAGCTAATAGTTGCATCATTACAGCTTTATGTTATTATAAAATGGATCACATGAATGATTTTCAGTGTGCCTGTTTGGGTCTAATGCTGGTATAGATTTCAGTCAGCAGTCATCTGCTTTGCATTTAACTCTGCTGATATCCTGTGCTATACTTTTTAACAGGTTCCCCACCTCAGTGTTCTTGAGATGTGTTAGGAATGCCTATCACACCCAGAACACAGTAGATTAGGAAAGGCTCTTCCACAGACTGACTAATGCATTAGAGAAATACAGCACATGCAATCCTGTATTTATTTACTTAGGAAGAATTCTTACTGAATTTGACTTGATTCTAAATTTTAGTTTAATATTGTTTTATAATCTTGAATATTTTGATTACATGTAGTTGTCAGTTTGCTTTAACATGTTGTATTTATTCTTTGCATTTTATCTGGATAATTTGTTTTACAATTGTATATTTTATTATTCCTTCCCTCAATGTGTATATATATGTGTGTGTGTACATACGTATGTGTACACATATACAGTATTTTAGACTGTACAGGCAGGACCAATAGTTTTTGATTCTTTTACTTGTAAAGCACCATGTACATTAACAGTGCTATATAAATAAATGATAACAATAGGACTGCGCTGTGCTTATGTACAGTGAAGAACTGTGGCCTTTTCTCTTAGCTATAATAGAATGTGAGCTTAAGGCCAAAGTCCTAAGTATATTTACCTCCATAGTGTTGGATGAAACTGCTAAGGTTAAACACATTTTACTTTCAGCTGTAAATATTCCTTCTATCAAACTGATTTTAATATTTATGCAAATACTTTTTTAACAGTTCCATGGCTTGTTTTACTTTATAGGAACATGAAAATGTGTAGAATTTTATTTTATTTATATCCCACCAATGTCCTATGTGTGTAGTGCAGTTCTAAGGACTTCTGGACTCTATTCTACTTGAATTCCTGCTCAGCCATCAAAACCTACTGTGCGGTCTTGGGCAAGTCGCACTCACTCAGCCTAAGAGGAAGGCAATGGCAGACCTCTGAATAAGTCTTGCCAAGAAAACTAGGGTTGTCATAAGTCATAGTTGACTTGAAGATACATAACAAAAAATCACACTGTACTCGCTGTAAATTTCATTACTAAGAAGGGATTTTTGTTTGCGTCCCCCTAGCATGCTAATACTTATTGCAGAAGGGGTGGGCAACTTGTGATCACTGTTTATTTAAGGGATCACAAGTGTAAAATGTTTTTGTTTTTTAAAAAACCCACAATACAGATAAAACTGGTGCAAAAATTAAAACACAAACTAAACTTTGATTTAAAAATCTACAGTTGTCCCTTCATATTTGCTAGGGTTTGGTTCCAGGCCCCCCTGTGGATACCAAAATCTGAATACTCAAGTCCCATTATATGCAATGGATTAGGGTGTTATGAAACACACTGGTGGGAATAGATGATTGCCATAAATATGATGGGATGTAGCTTGATGTTGGATAAGTGGTATTTATTTATTGGATTTATATTCCACCTTTCCCAAGATGGGATTCAAAGAAGCTTACAACTATTAAAAAAAAACAACTAAAATATTACCAGTTACAAAAGTGAAAAAATAATTTAAATATCAGGTTCCTTTATTTGTAGGTTTGTTACTTCCAGGTGTCATTCTTAACCACTGGCTATATGAGCTAAGGATGATGGCAGTCTGTGACGGGTCTGTTTTTAACTACAGTTGTCTCTCTGTATCCATGGATTTAAGTATTCACGGCTTGAAAATATTCTTTAAAAAATAATCCAAAAAGCAAACCTTGATTTTGCCAGGACACCGTTTTGCTATGCCATTGCATATAACGGGACTTGAGTATTCACGGATGTTGGTATCCATGGGGGGTCCTGGAACCAAACCCCAGCGAATATGAAGGGACAACTTGTACAAAGGACTCTGATTCAGTGTTTATCCCTATATGTAAGAGCAACAGTTTGTGGATGGTTGCTGTTCAGTCCTAAATAAATTATCGGAGAACACAGGGAGCACCCAACCGGATCAACCCCCACCACCGCTCTTTCAGGGCAACCCACCAGTTTCTGTGCTGCTGAAGACTAAGTGTCAGTGTGCAGTGGCTCCCAGGAACCACTGGTGTGTGAAAGGCAACACCAAAGGAAAAGACTGGAGCGTTACAGCCTATGATCATAGTTCTTTGGTGCGGTTGGGGATTGGTTAGCTCTCAGCTTGTCCCAATGAGGGTTTAATGGCTTGACATAACTGTTAGGGTTTTTTTTAAAAAAAAATCTTTATAAGTACACCAGATACAGGGATCCTACTGTACAACTCAGATCCAAATTATTTTTAGGACTGTACTTTCCCTATATAAGGCTTCCTGTGTTTCCAGATCATCTGGGGAGGCCCTTCTCTCTGTCGCACCACCCTCACAGGTACTTCTTGGAACATGGGAGAGACAGGACCTTCTCAGTGCTGCTCCCAGGCTCTGGAACTCACTTACTAGAGACAGGTGCCCTCCCAGCTTTCCGTTTCAAAGACAACTGAAGATGGTTAAGGGGCGATATGATAGCCCTGTTCAAGTATTTGAAGGTGTGTCACATTGAGGATGGAGCAAGATTGTTTGCTGCTGTTCCAGAGACTAGAACACGGAGCAATGGATGCAAGCTTCAGGAACAGAGATTCCACCTCAACATTAGGAGGAACTTTTTGACAGTAAGAGCTGTTCGGCAGTGGAACACACTCCCTCGGAGCATGGTGGGGTCTCCTTCCTTGGAGGTCTTTAAACAGAGGCTGGATGGCCATCTGTCAGGGATGCTTTGATTGTGTATTCCTGCATGGCAGGGGGTTGGACTAGATGGCCCTCGTGGTCTCTTCCAACTCTGCAGTTCTATGATTCTATGAAGGAAGGCTACGAATTTAACCATAAGGTTTACTTGGGATTTTTTTTTATTGGAGTAAGACCATTCTACTGAAAAACACACCCGACCGCAAAAGGCCGTAACAATAACGCAATAATAATAATAATACTTGTTTTCCTATTTTCTTACTAATACAATAAAACTATCCTAACACTTATACATTTCTCCTCTTAATCTAAACACACTCTAATCACTCTTTTTCTTTTCCAATGAGCATTATATTTACACATTACAACTATATCGATTTGGAAAAATAAAATTAATAAAAATAATAATACAAAAATACAATAAAAAATGTCCCGGCGTTAAGTTTCACGGGGCAGAAGCCCAGGTGAAGTGAGTTGAGGATGGCCGGATTAGTGAAGGATTCCCTTTCAGGAGCAGAGGGTCCAAGGTTGCCAAAAGTCCCAAAAGGAGAGCCTTCAAAGCCCTCCTCCTGGGCAGGCAGCCAAGCTTCGGCGGAAAGGGCGGGAGCGGAGGAGGAGGCTCAGCCGGCCCTTCCCACCACAGCCGCGGCTGCGTCCTCAGCAGAAGCGGGCGCCACTTTGGGGAGCCGGAGATGCTGCTGCGGCTGCTCCTGGCCGAGGCGGGGTCCCGGGCGTCCGGCTTCAGGAGGCCGTGGCTGCGGGACGCTGGCGGCTCTCGGGCTCTCCTCCTCTTGGCGGCGAAGGAGGCAGCGCCGGAGCAGAGCCCGTCCTGGGCGGCTGCCTTGTGCTGCAGGCCTCCTCCGCCACCGCTGCGAGTTGCTGGGCGCGGAGCTTCTGGCTCACTCTCCTGGCTGGCGGGAAACAAGCAGGTGCGGGCACCAGGGGAGGGGGGTTGTGGTGGTCCCGAAGAAGCACTACCCAGACAAGGGGCCTCAGTCCAAGGTAGACCCCACTGGAAAGGGAGTCACGACAGGGGTCAACCCCATTGATTCAGTGGGTCCGTTCTAGTTGGGATGGTTCTTAACCTGGGGTCCAGGGACCCCCCCTCCAGGACCCTGTGATGGCCTCAAAGGGGGTCCCTGAAGGTTTGAAGGCTGCTTGGCCCACCTCCTCCCTGCAGTGGAGTGGCCACCTGACAGGAGCCAAGGCAAAGGCTGGCTGGCTGGCTTGGCCTGCATATTGCCATATGCCATTTAATCCACTCCAGCCACAAGCTTGAAGGAAGATGCAAGAGGAAAGGCTTCCCTCCCCCTCCGGTGCCTCTGGGGGAAGGTTTCATGGATGGTGTAATTGTATTATTATTACAGATGTCCCTCCATATCCACGGAATTGGTACCCACAGTTTTCAGTATTCAGGGCTTAAAAATATTCTTTAAAAAATAATAATCCAAAAAGCAAACCTTGATTTTGCCATCTTTATAAGGAATGCTATTTTGTTATGCCATTGCATATAATGGGACTTGAGTATTCATGGATTTTGGTATCCGCGGGGCGGGGTCCTGGAACCAAACCCCAGCAAATATGAAGGGACAACTGTACTAGGATAGCTGTACCCAGCATAGCATATGCTGTTATAGGAGATTGTAAAGGTTATAAATTCATAACTCAGTTTATATATTTATAAATATATTTCATTAATTATTTTGCTTTCACACAGTTTCAGCTACATGGTATTATTTTAGGGAAAAAAAGCATTGCATTGTTTTACATGTGGCTGGTGAGTGGCTGAGGGAGTGAGAGGAGGGAGGCACCCTTGTGAGGATGTAGATGCAGATTGAGTAGCAAGGGTGGATTGTGAGGTGGAGAGGGAATTTGTATGTGGGTGGTGATTGGCCAAGAGAGTGAGAAGGATTGGTTGGGTTTGTTTCTTGAGCAGCCAATCAGCATACTAGGAAAGGAAACATACCCAAGATATATATATATGTATATATGTATATATATGTATATATATGTATGTATATGTGTAGAGAGAGAGAGAGAATTATTGTTATTATTTTACTGTATTATTGTTGTTGTTTTAAATCTTGAGTCTTGGGGTCCATTACAACAAAAGATATTTAAAGGAAATCCCTGCTAAAGAAAAGGTTAAGAGCCACTGTAGTAGGATTTGAGGCAGTGTTTGCCTTCTCAAAGGAGAAATGCTGGGATTTAGGCTGGGTGGCCACACTACAATTTGCCTTTAAGATAACTTCGCTTTCATTCTCAGTGTGATGAATGGCAAGCTTTGGATCAGTGTATGCCCCTCTGCATGTATTCAGAGGGAGGCTTCTTTGTTCATACAGTAGTTGCAAGGCCTCTGCTACAGAACTGCAGACAAATTGCAAAGCAGATTCCTGGTCCTAAATCAAAAGGGTAAAGCAAGGGGACTGTAGCAGCTGAAAAAGCTTCCCCCCCCCGCCCCAGATGTGTTGTTTTCCTAACAGAAGAGTAAAGGTAAACAGTTCCTATTAACCAAGCCAGTAGAACATTTTAAGTATATTATATCCATTCTCTCCTTTGTGATGAATCATAGAATCATAGAGTTGGAAGAGACCTCAAGGGCTATCCAGTCCAACCCCCTGCCATGCAAGGATACCCAATCAAATCATTCCTGACAGATGGCCATCCAGCCTCTGTTTAAAAACCTCCAAAGAAGGAGACTCCACCACACTACGAGGCAGTGTATTCCACTTCCAAACAGCTCTTACTGTCAGGAAGTTCTTCCTAATGTTTAGGTGGAGTCTCTTTTCCTGTAATTTGAACCCATTGCTTCGTGTCCTGGTCTCTGGAGCAGCAGAAAACAAGCTTGCCCCATCCTCAGTATGACATCCCTTCAAATATTTAAACATGGCTATCATGTCCCCTCTCAACCTTCTCCAGACTAAACATGCCCAGCTCCCTAAGCCTCTCCTCATAGGGCATGGCTTCCAGACCAGCCACCATCCTGATTGCTTTCAGTAGAGTTGGATTGGCTGGCCCTCGAGATCTGAGTTTAGGTCTCGCATTTTGTTTCTGCATCGGTGCAGAAAAATGAAAGCACTGTTCGTTGTCTGTTTAAAGTTGAGTGAGCTGTACTAGCCTGAAAGGAAAACAGTTGGATGGCGTTTATACAGATTTCCCAGTGCTAAGTGAAGAGGGAAGGCTGGCTTTCTGATTCCAGATGTCTTTGCAAGGGAAGGATAGTGGTACTTATTTGATGATGAGAGAGGCACTCAGTATGTGTTTAGGGAGATCCTGTTTTTTACTGCTAGGTCTGGATTGTGCTAATTCCTAGTGAATGCTGGTTCAAATAGTTATGGATGCAAATGACTCCACAATGTGAGTCACGAGCTAGAATTGGTAAGTGGTGAATTGCAAATGAAGACTGATAAAACCTTTGTAGATTTCTTTGGTTCAAAGTGTACTCAGATCTCATGGCCTGTTGGGTTGCACACTTTGCAAAATGTATTTTAGGGATGCATGTTCTTATGACATATTTTAAAAAAACCATACATTTTCTTACAAAGTCCACTGTGTTCATTAAAAGTTTAGTCTTGTCCTGTAATTCAGCAAAGGTGTCTAAAAAGCATGTGTATCTGTAGTGTGTGTGCATGTGTGTGTGTGTAAATAATGAACAATTATTAGAAGAAATGTTGATGCGTATTTGCTGTATGCTGTTCTCATCTTTAAGGTTCTGTTTCACCACAAGGAGGCACGTTGCTGCTTCAGCACATCGTCCCACCATGAAAATTCTGAATACGGAAGATTAATTTATAGTGGAAATTTAGCAAGAGCCGTGTTAGGTAGGTGTAATAAGGTTAGACAAGTTGTTATATTTCAACACTTACATTTTTTAAAATGTTTAAATTAATTTTTTACACCGAGTGGAAATCCCTGGATGTCCAGATGTTTATGTGAAGGATATTATGATTATATTATTATTTTGCTTGTATGGCTTAATCCAGCAGTATAATTAGATGCTTGGTGAGTTTGATATGTTTAGCTTTACAGTCGCCCCTCCACATTCGTGAACTTGACATTCGCGGTTTCGATTATTCGCGGTTTTGCGAGGGGCCCCCACGGGCCCCCCCAAAACCGCGACACGGGGCCTCCAGAGGCCCCGTGAAAGCCCTGGGAGGGAGCGGGGAGGGCAGGGGAGACCTCCACGGGGCCTTCGGAGACCCTCCGGAGGCCCCGCGAAGGCCTTGTAAGGGAGGGGGGAGGGCTGGGGAGGCCTCCATGGGGCCTCCGGAGACGCTCCGGAGGCCCCACGAAGGCCTGGGAAGGGAGGGCGGAGGGCCGGGAGAGGCCTCCATGGGGCCTCCGGAGACGCTCCAGAGGCCCCACGAAGGCCCGGGGAGGGAGGGGGGAGGTTGGGAGAGGCCTCCATGAGGCCTCCGGGGACGCTCCGGAGGCCCCATGAAGGCCTGGGGGAGGGCTGGGGAGGCCTCCATGGGGCCTCCGGAGACGCTCCGGAGGCCCCATGGAGGCCTGGGAGGGAGCGGGGGGGCCGGGGGAGGCCTCCATGGGGCCTCCGGAGACGCTCCGGAGGCCACATGAAGGCCCGGGGAGGGGGTGGGGAGGGCCGGGGAGGCCTCCATGGGGCCTCCGGAGACGCTCCGGAGGCCCCACGAAGGCCCGGGAGGGAGGGGGGAGGGCCGGGAGCGGCCTCCGTGGGGCCTTGCTAGGCCCCACGAAGGCCCGGGGAGGGATGGGGGAGGCTGGGAGAGGCCTCCGCGGGGCCTTGCTAGGCCCCACGAAGGCCTGGGGAGGGGGGGGGGAGGCCGGGAGAGGCCTCCGTGGGGCCTTGCTAGGCCCCATGAAGGCCCGGGGAGGGAGGGGGGAGGCCGGGAGAGGCCTCCATGGGGCCTCCGGAGACGCTCCGGAGGCCCCATGAAGGCCTGGGGGAGGGCTGGGGAGGCCTCCATGGGGCCTCCAGAGACGCTCCGGAGGCCCCATGAAGGCCCGGGGAGGGGGTGGGGTGGGCCAGGGGGGCCTCCATGGGGCCTCCGGAGACGCTCCGGAGGCCCCACAAAGGCCCGGGAGGGAGGGGGAAGGGCCGGGAGCGGCCTCCGTGGGGCCTTGCTAGGCTCCACGAAGGCCCGGGGAGGGAGGGGGGAGGCTGGGACAGGCCTCCGCGGGGCCTTGCTAGGCCCCACGAAGGCCCGGGGAGGGAGGGGGGGCCGGGAGAGGCCTCCGCGGGGCCTTGCTAGGCCCCACGAAGGCCCGGGGAGGGAGGGGGGAGGCTGGGAGAGGCCTCCGCAGGGCCTTGCTAGGCCCCACGAAGGCCCGGGGAGGGAGGGGGTTGGCCGGGAGAGGCCTCCGCGGGGCCTTGATAGGCCCCACGAAGGCCTGGGGAGGGAGGGGGAGGGCCCGGAGAGGCCTCCGCGGGGCCTTGATAGGCCCCACGAAGGCCCGGGGAGGGAGGGGGGGCCGGGAGAGGCCTCCGTGGGGCCTTGCTAGGCCCCACGAAGGCCCCGGGAGGGAGGGGGAGGCTTGGAGAGGCCTCCGCGGGGCCTTGCTAGGCCCCACCAAGGCCTGGGGAGGGAGGGGGAGGGCCCGGCGACGCTCTGGAGACCCCATGAAGGCCCGGGGAGGGGGTGGGGAGGGCCGGGGAGGCCTCCATGGGGCCTCCGGAGACGCTCTGGAGGCCCCACGAAGGCCCGGGAGGGAGGGGGGAGGGCCGGGAGCGGCCTCTGTGGGGCCTTGCTAGGCCCCACGAAGGCCCGGGGAGGGATGGGGGAGGCTTGGAGAGGCCTCCGCGGGGCCTTGCTAGGCCCCACCAAGGCCTGGGGAGGGAGGGGGAGGGCCCGGAGAGGCCTCCGCGGGGCCTTGCTAGGCCCCACGAAGGCCCGGGGAGGGAGCGGGGAGGCTGGGAGAGGCCTCCGCGGGGCCATGCTAGGCCCCACGAAGGCCTGGGGAGGGAGGGGAGAGGGCCCGGAGAGGCCTCCGCGGGGCCTTGCTAGGCCCCACGAAGGCCCGGGGAGGGAGGGGGGAGGCTGGGAGAGGCCTCCATGGGGCCTCCGGAGACGCTCCGGAGGCCCCACGAAGGACGGTGAGGGAGGGGGGAGGGCCTGGAGAAGCCTCCGCGGGCCCTATCTAGGCCCGAAGAAGGCCCGGGGAGGGAGGGAGGAGGCTTGGAGAGGCCTCCGCGGGGCCTTGCTAGGCCCCACCAAGGCCTGGGGAGGGAGGGGGAGGGCCCGGCGACGCTCTGGAGACCCCATGAAGGCCCGGGGAGGGGGTGGGGAGGGCCGGGGAGGCCTCCATGGGGCCTCCGGAGACGCTCCGGAGGCCCCACGAAGGCCCAGGAGGGAGGGGGGAGGGCCAGGAGCGTCCTCCGTGGGGCCTTGCTAGGCCCCACGAAGGCCCGGGGAGGGATGGGGGAGGCTTGGAGAGGCCTCCGCGGGGCCTTGCTAGGCCCCACCAAGGCCTGGGGAGGGAGGGGGAGGGCCCGGAGAGGCCTCCGCGGGGCCTTGCTAGGCCCCACGAAGGCCCGGGGAGGGAGGGGGGAGGCTGGGAGAGGCCTCCGCGGGGCCATGCTAGGCCCCACGAAGGCCTGGGGAGGGAGGGGAGAGGGCCCGGGGAGGGAGGGGGGAGGCTGGGAGAGGCCTCCATGGGGCCTCCGGAGACGCTCCGGAGGCCCCAGGAAGGACGGTGAGGGAGGGGGGAGGGCCTGGAGAAGCCTCCGCGGGGCCTAGCTAGGCCCGAAGAAGGCCCGGGGAGGGAGGGGGAGGCCGGGAGAGGCCTCCATGGGGCCTCCGGAGACGCTCCGGAGGCCCCATGAAGGCCTGGGGAAGGCTGTGGAGGCCTCCATGGGGCCTCCGGAGACGCTCCGGAGGCCCCATGAAGGCCTGGGAGGGAGAGGGGAGGGCCATGAGAGGTCTCCGCGGGGTCTCCGGAGACTCTCCGGAGGCCCCGTTGAGGGCTTGGGCGGGAGGGGGGAGGGCTGGGGAGGCATCCACGGGGCCTCGGGAGGGTCTCCAAGGCCCCAGGAAGGCCTAGGAAGGGAGTGGGGAGGCTGGAGGAAGCGACTATGGGGCCTCCGGAGGCCCCATGGTCGCTATGGTGGGGGAGGGGGGGCAGTCGTTATTCGCGGATTTTTCACATTCGCGGGGGTCCGTGGAACGGAACCCCCGCGAATGTGAAGGGACGACTGTATTTTTAAATTGCTTTTGTTTTTAAGTGTTGCTGCTACTATTTTTGGTTGTATTTTATTGATATAGTGATGATTATAGTCAGACTCCCATATCTGCGGTGGTTTGTTTCCCGGACCTATGCAGATACCAGAAATAGCAAATCCTATTAAAATAAATGATGCTAGTATGTCAGTATGATTTGAAAAGAAATAGAAAAAGGGTACATGTCAAACAACTTGAGAGCCTATACTCTAGAAATACACTTTCAAGTAGTTCTATTCATGGTAACTTTTAAGCCCCCCTGTATTCATCAGTGCTCTCTTCTTAGTACAGTTGTGGGAATTGTGTGGTATTCCAGAAATTATGATGGCTAGGGCTAATGGGTGTTGCACTCCACCAACACAGAGGCTTTGTAATTCCCACGTCATCCTTGTTGGTATGCTTTTAGATTATAACCTATACAGAAATAAGGCCCTTTGAATTTAATGGGTCTTCCTCTTAAGTTACTAAGTACAAGATTGCAAACAAGGTATGAGAAGGACTATGGCCAAATCCAATGTTAATCTCTACTAGAGTAGACCCATTGAAATCACTAGGACTTATATGAGTGGTGACTAATAAGTTCCATTCATTTTGTTTGAGTCTAAAATTGGATTTTGTCATATGTGCTTGATGTACGACAGCAGTATATGTAAGGTAAAAAGCTATTTTCTCCTTCTAAGTAATTGCCTCTCTTTGTTTTTCAGGAGTGAAGTTCTTCTCTTATTCTACCAGCATGTTTAGCATCTGCATGATGCCCATTATCCTCTTCAAAACTGGTGTGGGTGTTGACAGCCTTCCCTTGCAAATCGCCTTTTACAGTATAGTAGGATTCTTTACGTTCATAACACCTGTTACTCTGCATTTAATTACTAAGGGCTATGTAATCCGACTATACCATAAAGCTGAAACGGACACCTACACAGCCATTACATATAATGCTATTCTGGCAGAAAAGAAAACTGTGTTCCATCAAAAGGATGTGAAGATCCCAAACATCAGCAAGATGTTCACAACATTTTATGCTAAAACAAAATCAATGCTTGTTAATCCATTGCTTTTTCAGTATCCTCAAGATTATAGCCATCTTATGGGCTATGACAAACCCTTCACATTTGAATTGGAAGAGCCAAAAAAATCCAGTGAAGACAAATAAGATTGTAAATTTTCAGGGGTTTGTATTTAAAAAAAAAAAAGTATTTCTGTATATGCAGTTTGTTCAGAATTGTTTTTGTATGCTCTAGGTTTAAAAAAATCGCATTACGTTTTTTTTCCTGTATTTAAAAATGGTTAATTCATTAAATTAAACATTGATTAAAGTTACTCAGACTCTTTCCAGAGGGATAGTTTGTTGCAGTAAAAACAAAAAAGTTCTGTGGCACCTTAAAGGTGAAAAAAAGTGACATAAACTTTCATTGACCTCTTTCTTTTTCAGTGTACCCAAGATTTTTTTTTATAATTAGCTTTCATGTAGCAGTATTTTTTTAAAGTGCATGAAGTGAGTTGTGGGATAATTTCTGACTCCTACTGAAATTCCAGCACGCACAGGGTTAGCAGTAGTGTTAGCATTGTTGCTAGGGCTAGAGTTAGCAGTAGAGTCTAATGTATACTACTTGTATTTCCTGGACACACTGAGATATTCCAATATCTCCTAGCAACCATCCTGCTGACAATCAGAGTGTGATACCTCTCCTTCTTGGCATCATGGTTCACCCAAAAATGGCATGGGAGTTTTTTTGTCCTGATACAGATTGAGTCTCTCTTATCCAGAATTCCAAAATCCAATATAGTCCATAGGGGTGGCTGAGATAGTGACATCTTTGCTTTCTGATGGTTCAGTTGTACACAAATTTTGCTTCATACACGAAATTATTGAAAACGTTATATGTAAAATACCTTCACGTTATGTGTATAAGGTGTATATGAAACAAAAATGAATTTCATGTTTAGACTTGGGTCCCATCTCCAAGATATCTCATTATGTATATGCAAGTATTCCAAAATGCAAAATACCATTGGTCACAAGCATTTCAAACAAGGGAAACTCAACGATTACTACAAAATACTACTCCAGTAACAGAAAATGACAGATTTGTTGTGATAGTTTTTGTCCCAGTTGTTTTTGGTTTTTTGTCTGTAGAAAATGAAACTTGTACATGTGTATAAATATTTGCCTTAAGTTGGCAATACTGTAGAATGCCTACACTCTAGGTCTAATGGTATATGAGTTCTGTAACAAAATGTGACTCTCAGGGAGTAAAATGCATGAAGGTTAAAACATGCTCATTATAAAAGCAGTTTGCAGAAACATGGAGTTAAGTTTGATGCCTGATTCACTTAAGCACATTTCAGATTTCTGCTCTGAATATTGGTTTGTGGGTCACAAATATTAGAGGAAAGCAAAGGTACTTCAGGGACATGTAGGAGCCACCCTCTTCTGGTTACACACATCCTATTTGTCTTCTTGCAACGCCTTAAGCTGTCCTTGCTGTTGGCATCCATTTAGATCTTCCTTCTCTCTAAGAACTTTGACAGCCAAAGCTGTTAGACTTTTTTAAAAAAAATACATCTGAAACTTTTAGGTCTAGTTGTATTGAGGGTTGCTTCTACCTCTTCCTGGAAACCTCCTGCTGAAGGGCTACATATATATGGCAGAATAGACCCCTTACACTACAGCTCTGAAATGGTGACATGTGAATGGCAGATGTCATGAGTCTGGGAGTAGCAGAAGAGGAAAGGATAAAAAACCATTTGAAATTCAGATTTCCAGATCAACCAAAGCTCAACTACCTCAATTTTGGGGGTTATCTAAATAGTAAAAATACTCCTAATAGAATTTTGAGGAGAATACCTTTTGTCTAAATGGGATCCTGCAGTGATTTGCTGTATTCTGTAGGAGGCCCCCCCAAAAATGCCATATATTGCGCAGGAAAAGCCTTCGTGGCTTTCCCTGAAGTTTTTTTTAAAACTGTGAGGGAAATGCACATACCTGCTCATTGGTACAACCAATTTGGATTGCAGTGCATTCTTGGTGACACCAGAAGTAGATTGCTGATTGGTTAGATGTGTGCGGGGGGCAGATCTTGCTGGCAACAAGAAGTGGCCAGAACTGCCATGTTGAATATTTGTGGTAGTGTTCATGCGCTGAGGTGATGAAATTGTTTTTTTTTAAAGCTTGTTTAAGCTGAAGGTTGCACATCCGCACCTTGGATTTACTTTTTTAAAAAGAAATACTGTTTGGTGGTGGCAACTTGGGGAAAATAAAAACACAAGTAATTCACTCGCACCCACCATCTTGATTTGTTGGCATGCCCATGTGAACATCAAACACAGATAGCTTGCGTGCCTATGATCTTGCCAAAGAACCATGGAGACAAATGGGCACTGCTGCGAATTGGCCTTACTGCACACCATTCCACATTTTATTGCCTTGCATAGACAAGCCTTAAGTTTGGGAGATTTGCTACCAGGCAAATCTGTGTAGAATTAGTTTGAGTACTTATTGTGTGTTTAACTACTGAAAGAAATATGACAGAGCTTTCCAAAAGTTTTAATTCATAGAAATAAGGTTCCATATTGTTGACTGGTAGGCTTTTCGGCTGCTGTGGATACATCTGCTCATGTAGATACTAGTTTGTTCCTCCCTGAAACACTTAGAGCAGGGGTTAGGAATGCATAACTTGGTTGTTATACTGTATTGCAGTTTTCTTTAGCCCTAAGTAGCATAGAATATTTTAAGAGACCATGGGAGTTGCAGTCCCAACAGCATCTGTGGAGCTACACATTCCCATTCTTGCTGTTTGGTGATACTGAAGTAAAAACTGTTAATGATACTTCCTGTGTGGGGTGGTGGAGTGGAATGGAGAAGTGTAATTGAGCGTTCACTATGCACATAAGTCTCTTTAAACAAAACCCACCATAAACATCCCATGTGAAAAGACTCTTGTGCATATACCTGGAAAAGTAGGTAGGTATTCTACCCACTGTAATATAAACATGTAAATTGCATCTGTTGCTTAATGTTAATGAATAGCTGGCATTACAACTTCATTTACAACAGAGAGGCTTAAAAGACCAATAGATGTATAACAGCTGGATACACAATCTTCCTTCCTTTGCCCAAGAACTGAAGTTCTCCGGGCAGTGTACAAATTAAAAGCAAAAATACAATATAGTAATCAAAGAAGTCAGATAAAAATTATGAAGCAGTATGTACTAAAATGAGAATTATGTAAATCAGAAATGAATAAATAAGTGCAGGGACTTGCAGTGGTTGAGAATCATAGTCTTCAGAAGTTGGACCTTCCTTTGGCTATGCTTGCTAAGGCTGCTGGAATTTGCAGTCCAACAACTTCTGGAGGGGTTGCAGTTATTCCTCCCTGCTCTAAATGCACAAAGCTGCTGTGAAAGCTCAATTAAGGTCTTAGCCAAAGAACAATATACATGGATGTAAAGTATATACTTTTATTTTAATGATGTTTATGTGGCTGTGAACTATTCATTATAATTTCATCCATCTATTTACTTTTTCTTTTTTTTTTTGCTATAGCTGGACGAATGTGTAAGATATACACATATGCGAACTAAGAATAGCAGTTCATATAGCTGACAAATTGGACTCTAGTCGACATCACAAATTGGTACTCAAGCTGCTACAAACCTTTGCTGTTGCTGCTCTGGACATAATGGCAGTATGGAAGTGCACACAGAAGATCATACTCTGTTTAGAGGCAAATGTTTCTTGACAACATTATGATGGACAAATCAAATGAATACTTTGTGATTATAAAAATTAACTGCTCTTGTTCATATCCTTCTCAAATAATTTCACATAAAATTTAGGATGTGATAATGGAACCCAAGGGATTTGTCAAGAGAGAAGTAAAACGAAACACTTGCTTTCTGGTACTGTTACTCAAAATCTTTTTACTATGGAATGAGTCAGCTTCATAGTATCATAGTTCTTCTTTGATATTTAGATGAAAGTATTTGGCTGTCTGTTATAGAGCAGAAAGTAGAATAAATGGTCATTTAAATTTCCAACAATATTGGGACACATACCCTTTTTATTTCTTTCATAAATGATCTGGAGCTAGATGTGGGATATGAGGTAGGTAAATAAGCTGATAACACCATATTATATAGATTTTTTTTTAAGAATAAGCGTGGATTGTGGAGAACTCCAAAAGGCATGCCTTCTGAGCCCCTCACTTATTAGCAATCACTACATCTCATGGTAGTGAATTCAAGTTTTAACTACACAATGTATTAAGTTCTTTTATCTGTCCTGAATCTTTTACCATTCAGGTTCAGTGGATAAGCCTGAGAACCAGTATTAAAAAGAAAGCATCTAACTGCACACTGCATTTTGTCTCGCTTCAGTAAATACCTGTTTTCTAAGCTAAGCAGATCCAAATGCTCGAATCTTTTCACGTAAAATTGCTCCAGCTCCTCATATTGTTGCACCATTTGCAGATCTACAATATTCTGAGGTGCGGTGGGTGACCAGAAATATCCATAATAGTCCAGTGTGGTTGTGTTTATACCATAGATTTGTATAAAGACAGTATGATACTGGCAGTTTTATTTTCAGTTCCTAATCTGATTTTGTCTAGCACAGGATTTGCCTCATTCACAGCCATCAAGCTATATACCATAACCTTAAGAGCTCTTGGTCAGTTGTCACCAGTTGACTTCTTATCATTGTATGTGAAGCTGGATTTGGTGATTTTTGCCCCAAAATGCATCTATTTGCACTTGCTTAAACTGAACCACATTTTCCTCTTTTAATTCCTTTTAATTACACCCCCCCCCATTTTTAACAGAAAAATCACCAGTTTTTACAAACCAGAGGTAGACTTCCACCCACTTCATTTTAAGAATTTTTGGCAGTCTATAGCTCCAGAGAGTTCCAGGGACATATTTCTCACGCTTAGCTTATAGGCATCTGGTTGGACATGCTGGGGTTGCCTAGATGATTAAAATACTCCTCATAGAATTTGATAAGAATACATTCTGTCCCAACATGCTGCGAATGAGATTTGCAGTGTTTGGAAGGGGCAGAGGCAAAAACTCCATCTGCTGCAGGGGAAAAGTTTTTGCAGATTTTCATGAAGTTTTAAAAATAATGTGTGGACCTGCACATTATTGCATCTTTGGACATCCAATTCGGGACACTACACATTCTCAGTGAAGGCAGAAGTGGACAGCGGATTGTTCTGATGTGCTGGTGGGGGCTTGAAGTAGCTGGAAGAAGGAAGTAGCTGGAATTGCCATTTTTGTGTTTCATGTTATTGAGTGTGAGCTTCTTTGCTGTGCTGAGGTGACCAAAGAGCTTTTTATAAGTGTAAGGTCACACTTGCGCATCTTTGATTTACAAGTAAAAAACAACTCTGCAGTGGCAACAACATGTGTGGGGAATAATAAATAATGTGCTGTACTTTTGGCCACCATATTAACTCGCAGGCATGGTTGCATGTGCACTTCAAATGTGGGTAGCTTTGCATACAATAGATTTTGCCAAAATACTGTGGAGACAAATGAGCACTGTTGTGAATTTGCAATAATGCACACCAGTCTGCATTATATCTCTCATCTAGACAAACCGTCTGTAAACACAATGCTGGCCCAGGTAAGATTTAGCCTGATCCAGTATGTCTTAATTTTTATCTCCATGGTATTGTCCTGAAATACCAAAAGTGTTTCAGGACAACACCCTGGAGATAAAAAATTAAGACATGTTGGATCAGACTAAAATCCTATCTGGTCCAGCATTCTGTTTACAGAGTTCTGAGTCAGCGTGATGTAGTGGTTTGAGGGTTCGACTAGGGCACTGGGAGACCAGGGTTCAAATCCCTACTCAGCCATGGAATCCCACTGGGTGACCTTGGCCAAATCATACTCTTTCAACCTCAGAGTTTTTGCAGATTTTGTTCAGAAGGCAAGGGCAAGCCCCTTCTGAACAAAATCTGCCAAAACCCTGTGATAGGTTTGCTTTAGAGTCACTATAAGTCAGAAATAACTTAAAGGCACACAACAATAAATGAAAATTGCTAGTTTGATACTCTGATTACTACAAATATATTGATGCTAAGTGAGTTCTACTAAACCACTGGAGATTGACTTCTAAATAATCCAGGGTTAAAATTATATTAATATCTAATTTAATTCAGTGGGAAACTGCCCAGTTGGTATTTAGAATCCATCTCCTGAGAGGAGTATCAAGGAAAACTCCAAGGTTATTATTATTATTTTGTAAAAGTGTTTCTATAGTAGCCACTAGGCGGACTCATTACCTGATGTATAGCACTGAAGGGACCTTTAAATGTATAAACCATGTCTATAAAATACAAGGTAGAAATAATGAACTATTTTTTGTGTGCCTGCTTTGATTTTGCCAACTTGTGATGTTAAGCATAGGTTTCAAAACTGTTTACTTCATGAAGCATTGCAACAATTAGTAGCACTGATAACCATAGTATGTGGTTCCTGCCCGCAACAGGTAGAAGAGGAAATATGTGCTCAGGGATTTTGCTTAAAGGCTAAGCATTTTTTAAAAAACAACCCATAATAAGGTAGTACTTTTCAATTATATGACTTAGTAATATTTAAGAGATAAATGAAAAATTGACATATTCATTCATCCTACCCTTAACCTAAAGGAGTTCGTAGTATACCAATTACCATAGTATTCATAGTGAGAATATTTTTCTAGAGCAATTTTTTACATGGAGCTATTCAGGGAAAATATAAATTTCATGTAAAGTATGAATGCAACAGACAAGATGCTGATGGTTTGCTGTGTTTATCAGCCACATGTTTTTACTGGAAGTATTTCTTGCTCAGTAAATTAAAATGTTCGGGTATAATCTTTTCACTTCCTTCATTGATTTCCTCCTGGGATGTTCAATAGCTTTCCCTTCTACAATTCATTTGTGGAAAACCACAAATGTATTTTTATGCATATTAAATTCCATGTAGGTGATATGGAACAGTCTTCTGAAATAATGAATCAATGGGAGGAAATTTTTTCAGATATTTGCATTTTGTGTTGGCCTATGAAGAAATGTCCCCCTCCAAGTCCCAGAAATCACATGTCTGTGGGTGACTAATCGTAACTTAGTTCCTCTTAACTGAAAGTTAAGTAAGTAATGCAGCATAGCCCTCTCTTTGACTTCTTTTAAAATGGTTTAGGGATATGTAAACATGTTCCAGCTTGCTGTTTTGATCCTTTCTGTTTATGGATTTACTGTGGCAGAAGAAAAACGCCTGCTTTGCAGATCAGATGACCTGGACATTTTCTTTTCCTCCTGTGGTAAGTAGATTGTTTTCATTTAATAATGTGTGCAGAAGCAATAGTTCTCCTTCTCCCTCTGATTAAAACCCCGATGGGACATTTTAGTCTCCCAGATGGATATTTTGTTGCAGAAATTACCCAGAAGCATAATTCCATTTTCACCTGCATAGTAGTAAAAAAAAAAAGCCTCAAAATTTCATCAACTTGCTATTTACAGTTTTCTTTCAATAAACAAAAAGCCAAGCAAAAAATTGAAACTAATCCATTGATTCTTACAACTGGGGTACAGTTTTATCCCAGCCAATGTAATGTATTGGGAGAAAAAAATGGCCCTTGCCTCTTTAGGACAAAACTTGGCACGGAGAAGATGAAGTGAAGTGCTCTGCTTGTCAACAGAAGTATAAAAGCTTCCCTTGAATTAGAGGGCACTGGAAATCCATATGGTCAGGAAGAACCTCACTATATTGGTAATGTGTATTTCATCATCTTTAATTTTTAGGTCAAAAATTAAATATTTTATTTTGTTACGCCTTGGATTTTCTAGTTGTGGGTGTTTGGATATTGTGAAGTACAGCTATCTTGCAAACATATCTGTTCATTCGGCTGTGGTACATTATGCTGGATTTCTCATTGAAATCAAAAAAGATCCCACTATATGAGTAGTATAAAAAAAAAAGCACATGTTATTAAAACTCCCAAATTATTACTGAAGATAACAATTTTAATTGTTCTTATTTCCATTTGTTTAACAGAGCCAGAAAAATGTGTTCTGAATAGCATGAGAGACAGGTTGGAAAAATTCCAGGTTTTTATATTTTATATAGAGATTGATCCTCTTCTTCCAATAACCTATTCCCATTCCTTATCAAACCCCAAAATCACCAGTTCTTTTCACTACCCCCAGACCTTAAGAAAATTTATAATAAACAACTTTTCTCTAATCAAATCAATTACTAGACCCATGTTTACTATATTTGTCAACTCCAGTGTCCATTCCTCCTCCCTAGGTAGTCCTTCCTAGGTAATACAGTTGTCCCTCCACATTCACTGGGGTTAGGTCTCTAGGCCCCCAAACCATATTAGACAAACAAAAAGTACAATACACAGATTCAACCCGCTGTGGATGCCTCTGAGGTGATGAGATTCCTTTGCATGGCAGAAGCGGATGGCTGGCAGGACTCTGCTGCTGCCCTACGCCAATTTTAATAGGGACTTACAAGCCTTGTCACACATTTGCAGCCTCTCTCAGTCTCGTGAGGCTTGCAGTCCTTATTAAAAATGGTATAGGGCAGCAGTGGAGGTGGCAGCAAATAATCTGCAAATAATCAAATACACAAAAGTTAAACTCTGCTTCATGTTTAATATATCTACTCAAATATATAACAGGATTCACCCATCAGATTGTGTAGAGAGTTGGGTCTGTACCACCAGGCAAATGGGTTTGGGAGTCCTTCTCATCATTATAGCAAAACATTAACAGCTGTCCACAGTAGAGAAAGAATCAACTTGTGTTGGTGACCTTGTCTGATACTTTTTGGCATTTGATTGGCAATTTGAGGCTGAGAAAAGATATGAAGGCTGGGAATGGACTGGGGGCATGAATATTCCTTCACTGCTAACCAGGTTGCACATTTCTCATAGTAATTGGGGTGTGGGAGAGAGATGGATCATGCATGTGCACTTTGATTTTCTTTATTTCCTTCTGCAGTATATAACCCTTGGGAGTCTTATCTTTCATTGGCCTCAACCTGGGTGGGGTGAATCCCAACCCAAATTCCCCATATATCCCGTGATGGAGAATTTAATTGCTGGCTGAAGGTAGAATTATGTTTGTGGGCCCAGTTCTATCATTGGCTGTGAGAGAATTCTGGACCCCATCAGTGAAAGGGTTGAAATGCTTCTCTGCTGTGTACCATCTGCTGTATCATTCACCCCCAATAAAGCTTATGCTATAGCAGTAACGTGCATCAGTGTTCCATAATGAAAGAACTTTTGGGGAGGCCTGGAACAATACCCAGTTCTGGAACAAGTTCAGACTGTTCGAATAGCCTTAGGCAAGTTGTACCACTCAGATTGGAATAATAGTATCCTAACTCATAAGGATAATGTAATCAAGGAATGGGCCATAGCTCAGTGTTGGAGGGCATATTTTTCATGCACGGCATCCCTAGTTCAATCCTTGATGTCTTTGGAAGAAAGCATTTCAGGCAGCACAGTTGAGAACAATATTTGTTTGAGAATGTGGACACTGGAGAGACAACACTTTTTTTTTTAGTATTTATTTGCATAAAATAATCTCAAACAAATTAGCAACATACATAAATACAAAAAAGGAAAAATACATAAATACATTAAATATGATGATTAATTCTCATACTAGAAAAGTAAAAACCCATATTTACAACATCCAAAAGAAAACATCCGCTTTCCTAATGTATGTAGTATTGTTGCATATTACTTCCTATCCTCTAATTTCTTAGAATCTGGTTCTGAATTTTAAAACAACTAACCTCTTCTATATTATACATTATATTACTGATATATCTACTGATTACTTTGCTATCTTAAATATAATTATATAGACCAGGAGATATTCAAAGAAAAAAGAAATAATAATAGCAATAAATGTCAAAATATTTCAAGATATAACTTAAAGACATTTAATTATACTTCAGAAGGTTGCTAACTTCCACCATTTCTGATTCTGATCCTGAAGCACAGTTGAGAACAATTTTTGATTAAGAATGTGGAGACTGGAGAGCCATAGGAAACACAGAGCTGTGACTCAGTATAAGGCAGCTTCTCATGATGTAGCCATAAAAGTAGCAGGAAGGAATAATCACAAGATAGGGGAAGTGAATTCATGTCAAACCCTTCCCGGATCTGTTGAGTCTATTAAGAACTACGATAGAGTGAGGGCTGAGTAGAGCTGAGAATTCATGCAGGCCATGAATAGCATGTGTAACCCCTCCTAGGCCATTCCTCCAGTTAATTATTTTGCTGATGCAAACTGCTTCTCTACAGGAAATTGTGGTCCGACGCCTTGTTCTAGCCCCACCCCAAGCCTCACTTCTCAAAAGGAAGTGGTATTTTCATAGTAGAAGTAACTTTCTGGCAGTATCTGGATTCACATGAAGGGGCTGGTACAGTCCCTAGAGGGTGCTGTGGGCCAAAAAAAAGCGCCCCAAATCCCCAGACCTTGCATGTCTCTAGAGAAGAACATGCGTGTGATCTTCAGCTGCATGATGCAGAAACTGAAAACAGTTGTTTTCTAGGGGACACTGCAGATACCACAGGCCTGTAGAGGTTGCAGGTACTTCATACCCTTCAACTGTCCCAATTGGGCAGGGCCAGTTCCAATTAAACCTCTTTTATCGCACTTTTCAGCTATTTTGAAAATGTCCCATTTTCCTCCCACTTTCCTCCTTTGTAGCCAGCTTACTTCAGTTATCGCAAACTGAGTTTAAAGTGCAAAAGCAGTTTGCACCAAAAGCAATTCAGCAAAAGTGGGGAGAGGAGAGGCGCAGGGAGAGTCTTATCCTTTCTGGTAGACTCAGGCAAAAGCAAACTGTTGCAACTTCTACCTTGTGTGTTCTTCCTCTTTACTCTCTTGTCCACACATGTCCTGGTTTTCATCTGTGCAATGTTGGAAGATATGATGCTTATGGCAGAAAGAGTAAGTCAATTATGCTGCTATGGCACCTTGTGCCTGGACAGATGCTTAACAGCCCACAGCTTCCCTCAGTTTGGTCCTTTCTGGCAGAAGTTCATGAAGCACTCCTTGAACTAACATATATACAGTTGGCCCTCACCTTTCACAGTGGTTCAGGCAGAGGACCTCCGTGAAAGTGGAAAAACTGTGAATATAGGCCCACTATTTTATTTTATTTTTAACTTGAGAGAACATTTCTCTAAGCATTTGTAGGTCCTCCAGCATGATTCTGTGGTCAACTTCCATCAGAAGTGTACCCTAGAATCGTGCTGGAGGACCTAGAAAATGACTAGAGAGAATGTATTCAGTAATCCATGCATAATCAAATCTACAAATGTTTAACCCACAAATGTGGAGGGGCAACTGTATATCATGAGTGAGCTTTCCTAGGCTTGATGGATCACATGGTGCATTTGCTTTCTTCACAGCTGAGTAAAAACCCTTCCTTTCGGTTGGCGGATTCTGAAAGTTGTAGTCCAGGAACAATGATTCCAAGCTCTGATTTGGTGCGATTGGGAACAGAGCCTTCTGAAAAGTGCCTCTATAGGTGTAGAATTCCTTGCCTTTTTATATGTTATTGTATTTTATTTTTTAAAAAATTGCATAGCAAAAAGAAGTATTATGCCCCCTCTCTAGTCTTTAGGCATGGGTTGAAGACATTTTTGTTCTGCAAGGCTTTTTTGAACTGGTTATCATGGATTTATACTTTTTGCTGTGTCATTTTTTAAAAATTAAAATACGATAACATATAAGATTACATGATGTGGTATTTTAAGGTTTTGAGATAAGATGAAATACGGAAGCTTTGCTGACAGAATGGAAAAATCCAACATAATCGTCTGTGTGTATGCAATTTTTCCCCATCGCTGCTTCCCCTGCCTCCCCTTCTGGCTCTGGAGGGCAGGAAACCCTTACAAAATTCATTTTCGGTTAGTGAACTTCCTATCCCCCCCCCCAGAATGAATTTAATAACATTATCATTTTTTCCTTGACCTGCAGGTCCTGGAGCTACAATGTTCTCTTTTTCAGTAGAACCATGTTCATTTAAGGTTTCTGTATGGTGGGGCAATATGTTCTGGATCCCAAGTAAGTTATTTTCTTATACCAGAGAACACCAGACCTAATGTTTTACATTACTAAAGGCTGATTACTTCAGTCTGAAAGTTTACCCTATCCAGTTTGCTCGATTGTATTGGAAGGAGATATTGGGTTCCTAGAAAGTGGTTTCATTTCTACAAAGAAACACACCCGATTTTTTGGTGACCTCCCCTGCCTCCTGTAGCATTTTCTGTCATTCCACATACCATTCAAGAGGGTCCCACAACCCTAAGCAGCTGCGTTGGAGGGGCATGGTGTTGGAGTTAGCAGCCTTTACATATCTATACTTATTGACTGCTAGATTGGATGCCACTATCTAGGACGGGGTGGTCAAAGTGCAGGCTACATGTGGCTCACCAGGGCCATTGTTGTGGATGCTTGGGGCCCTTGAGGGTGGCCCAAATGAATTTTTTTCTCCAAAACTTTTTATGTTTCAAAATACCCTGGAATGACCTCTAGGGTGTGTGGAGAGAATTTCCACCATATTTGAAGGTCCCCCGGGAGTCAAAACAGTCTTTTGCAGAAATTTCCCCCTTTTTTGGCCTCAGAATGACCCAAAATGCATCTATGGGCCCAGAAAGGTCCAAAAACATGGTGAGAATATCCCCTAGTGGGCACTTGGGGCAATATATATATATATATATATATATATGTTTTGTGGAAATGGATATGGTGGGGGGTGCGGCCCTCCAAGGTCTCCTAGGGGTTAATGCAGTGTCCCACCTTTTCACAGCCACCTACCCCTGCTCTAGGAGATTAGGAAGAATATGTTTATAGTTAGCATATGTGTTAAATATAGAGATTTTAAAAATGGGAAATTTTGAAAGCATGAAAAACCCAAGATTTATTTCTCTGGTTTTTTTTCTTGGGAAAAACAATATTTTAGAAAAATTGAAAAAAAATAGCATTAACCCCTCTTTATAGATGGAAAGTCATTTTGTTACTTTAGGAACATAAAATTCATTAGGTATAACTTCATTTGGCATCACATTATCAGGTGTGATATAAGAAAAGTATAGTTTATTCAGAATATTACAAATTGAACTTCCTTTTTTAAATTTTATGTTTTGCTACAAATAAGAGCTACAAGGTCCTGAACTGCAAGGAACCTCTTTATTTTTGCCAGCTTGAGGAACAGCAAAATAAAACAAAACAATATAAAACAGAACAACCATCAACATTAGTAAAAACCCCCACCATTTTGTCTGCACTAATTCTCCATAATTTAATACAGACATAACAAACTTATTTCCATAAAAGGAACTGAGAAAGGGGAAACAAGACCAGGAATTGTAATGATCTGATATTGTGCATAGTCTTACATAAGAGTCTGAATTTGGGGCAATAAATATGTCTTACATATTTTATTCACCATCCTAAAAGTAAATATTCTATAATACTCCCCACTCCCGATTATTATGGAAAAAAGGCTTTAGGAGAAAAAATACAGGGGTTTATCCCTCATTTTTTCCCACTTTTCCCCCTAGGCCTTCACATCTCTAGTTTATTATGCATAAGTGTTGGTGACTAAGGACTTTATCAGACTAGTCTCTAAAAATGTTCTTTTGCCAGCATAATTAAAGCCATTTTTATGCCGGCAAAAGAATGCTTCCCACCAGACTTACCTTTGTCTCCTGGCAAAAGTTTCCCAAGCAATGAAGAGGAAGTGAACGGAGCTTTGTTCACTTCCTCATTCAAAATCCCACAGATTCTTGCAGGACTCCATCGTGTGGGAAATTCAAAAATAAAATGAAAAATAACACAGAGAAAGTTTTTAAAAAGCACATTATACACACTTAAAAACTTCCATGTAACTTGGGGAGGGTCATAAAAAGTGGGTCACTTACCTGGCTGTCACAATCTCACCCAGAAGTGTTCGTGCTGGACCGGCCATTCATGCTACGTTCACGTGAGTTAAATGGCGTGAGGTTTCACATGCCGGCAATGCCAGCACAAAAGCACCACAGGGGATCAATTGATGGCTTCAGCTGGCAATAAAAAGGTATGGGTTTTGGCCAGGACATAAACGTGAAAGGGCAACATCTATTATGATGTCATATTTAGTGCGTCTGATAAAGTCCTATAACTACTTTTAAATACCTTACAAAGAAGACTAAGTTTATGTTATTGCTGTGTTTATTATTTTACAGAGGCTGATATAATCACTTTGACAGCACGTATAGGCTTGTGGCACGAAACAACAAATGTCTTAAAATGGAAAACTGTTCTTTGCCATGGTGTGGATGATGATTATTCATTTTGTGGAACTTTGAAGGGAGGTAAGCATGGATTATAGAATTTTTAGCTGATCCAAAACTTCTACACTGATAGGGACTGTAATTTCATGGTGCCAAAATAGATGTGTAAGGCATTAAGGTGCCACAGAGGACTACATTAATATGGCTGGGATGCTGATGGTTATAACAAAGCGTTTGCTTCACAGTGGTATGCAATGACACACTGACAAATTTCACACAACTAGCTATACCTGGTGTAGCATACACCACTCCCTCCATGTGCTACAGACAGACACACTCGATGGTACACACACTGCTCCCCCTTGCCACCCTCACAGTGCCCCCCTGCTGTCCCTGGCCCCTCGCTGCCCCTTCACCACCCTCCCACTGCCCCTTGTTACCCCACTGCCTCCCTCCCTACCCCCTGCTGCCCCCCTGTGACACTGTGCCCCTCACCACCCTCCCCGTGCCCCCACCACCCTCCTCACCTCCACCGTGCCACCGTCCCCCTCACCACCACCCCCGCGCACACACATCATGCCACCTCCCCCCCATGCTACTCACACCTCCTTTCCGGTGGCCATGTTTAGAAAGGACTTAGAAGTCCACATGTTCCCTGCCCCCAGTGTGCTGATTGGCTGCCCAACCAAGGTTTGATTGGTTGGTCAGTTTCCTAAGCAGCCAATCAGCACACTGGAAATGGCAACATATCCAAGAGAATTATATATATAGATTGGGGTTACACTGTGCCTGTGCAGAACAGCATTCGGAACATTCTACAGCAGTTATACGCCTCCGCATGTAAGTACCAAGCCCACCAAAATCACCTCAGTTCTTTTTCATCTGCCGCGCTAGCAACTGCAGCAGCAGTTTTTTCTTTTCTGGGTCTTGTCTTCTTCTCTCGTCTTTGACCCCTCCCCCCAAATGTCCTGATTTGGCAAGGACAGTCCCTATTAATCCTCTGTTGTCTCACTTTTTCAACTGCTTTTAAAATATCACAGTTTCTCTCTACTTCTCTCACTTTCTCCCTTTATCCTTGGCTGACTTCTATTGGTGCAATCTGAGTTCAAAGTGCAAATGTAGTGTGCATTCAGTTAACTCAGCAGGGGGAAAGGAGAGAAGGGGTCAGAATCTTGCCCTTCCCTGTACATTCAGGCAAAATGAAACTGCTTCAGCATCTCCTAGCTTTTGTTTTCTTCCTCATTAATAACCCTTATTATCTTGACTACGCTCTGATGTTGTTTGGCCACATGTGTTCGTCTATGCAATGTTGGACAATATGCTGCAGATCTCATGATCTTTCATCATCACTGGCAAGGGTTATTATTAATGCTATTTCTCCCAAAATGAGAAGTAAAGGTTACTTCCAAATCAAAATAAATACAATATGAGGTCTGTCTATTAAATAATGGGACTGTATTTCTACCTTTCAGACACATCAGGGAGAACTGATTGTGAATGCTTGAGTGGTGACCTTGAACATGTCTGACCCTGCATCACAAACATGAACACTCTTGGCCAGTCAGTTTGTCAGTCATAGTTTAAAGCAGCTGTGTTGTCTGTTGTGTGCCGGGAAAATGCTAAGTTTAAAAGTCAAGCAACGTGACATTCTGCAGCAACTTGAGGCAGGCCCAAACCTTTTTCAAAAAATCATCACTTGTGATGAAACCTGGATCTTCCAGTATGATCCTGAGACAAAACGACAGTGAGTGCACTGGAAAACACCATCATCATCACCAAGAATGAAAAAGCATGCCAAAGCAAGTCCACATTCAAAGCCATGCTCATTGTGGTTTTTTGACACCAAGAGTGTCATTTTGGTAGAATGTGTTCCAGAAGGCAGAACAGTGAGCCAGCATTATTATAAGGAAGTTTTGACAAAGCTGAGAGAAAGAGTCAGGAAGAAAAAGGCCAGAACTGTGGAAAAACACTTTCATTCCTCATCAAGACAATGTGCCTGCTCACACAGCACTTTCTGTGATGCAGTTTTTGGCTGAAAAACACATTGCTACACTTGAGCATCCTTGATATTCATCAGATTTGGCTCCATGCAACTTTTTTCTTTTCCCTAAAGTGAAATTGGTGCTTAAAGGAACATGTTTTGAGTCAATTGACACAATAAAGAAGAAAATGGCAGATGTGTTGACACAGCTGACAGAAACTGATCTGCTCCATGCCTTTGACCAGTGGAAAAGAAGACTGCACCAGTGTGTGAGTGTGAACAGGGAGTATATTGAAGGGGACAAGCATTATATATATATGGGTTATTGTATCAGTCTTATTATTTAATAGACAGACCTCGCACAGTAAAAAAGTACAAAAGATTATCATCAAAACAGAGGTAAACTTCTAACAACATTAAAAGCCATTTAAAGCAATTGTTAAAAAAAATAGTATAGCACCCTCTTATAAGCCCTTTTTCTAAAGCTTACTGTGAGCTGTAGTGAGCAATACATCAACCTTTATATGGTTGAATTTAATTCACCACCTCCCAGTAATTAGACCATACAAGCTGACTCTTAGCCCAAGGGGAAAGGAGTGTGTGACTCTTTCAGCCCAAAGACTGAATTCACTTCTAGAAAAGTTCCCAGGAGTTGCATTCCAGTGGTGGGTAGAAGCAAAGGCAAAAGTAGGGGATAAAAAAAACTATCATATTTTAGCTTAAAGGTCTTACTGCTAATAACACTAACCCGTTGTTGTTGTTGCCATTGTTGTTTTGTGCCTTCAAACCACTTCCAACTTATGGTGACTCTATGGCAACTCTATCATGGGGTTTTCTTGGTAAGATTTGCTCAAAGGGGGTTTACCTTTGCCCTCCTCTGAGGCTGAGAGAGTGCAACTCGCCAAAGGTCACCCAGTGGGTTTCCATTGCTGAGCGAATCCTGGTCTCCAGAATCTTAGTCCAATGCTCAGACCACTATGTTGGCTCTCTAACTCTAACGCTACGTTGGCTCTCTAACTCAAAGAGGTATTACCAGCCTTTTAACATGAGGATAATCTGTACAAAAGCTGGGAAACCACCACTGGGAGTGGCTTTATTGGGAAATGGGCATGAACATCTGGGGAAGCTTTGAGGGCCAGACTGAAATCCCAGGAGGGCTGGATTCAGTCCCAGGGCCTTCCCCTTCCCCACAGGGAGTCTGTAGCCAAGTTAGGGGATGCAGTTCTCTCTTACAATATTTTGGGCAAGATTACAAGTTTCTTTTATTCCCCAGGCTTTTCCCATTAGTTTTCCCCTTTACTATATCTCTGAATTTATTTTCAAATCCCCTCCCAAGAAATGTATGTTTTAAGTTGTAAGGAAATAATGAAGTGACATTCATTTGGTCAAGCTCCTGATAACTGTTCTTTTTCTGCAGAGACGATCAACACAACTGTGAGGATCAGTGGTGCTCAACCAACATATCTACAGGTACATTTCACATCCAGCTCCTCCTGAAGAAAAATCTTACGTCCAGATCCTGTATAGCACAGTGTAGTGTAGTAGTTCTGAATGTAGATCTATTCTACACTGGCCATTCAGCATCCCCAGACTTACCACTGAGCTGCTGCAATGCAACCCCATAGTCATTCCTTGGCTGGTGGAAAGGGTTGGTGAAGAATCTGGCTATGTCCCCATAGCCAGATGCAGAATGCTTACATTGTCCTCTGAGATCCTCTGGTGTTCTCAATAGTAAGTGCAGATGGTGGTGGTGGGGCTTTGATCATTGCTGAAGGTGGAAGGGAATGCCATCTTCTGGAATTACCAACCCCCACCAAAACAAACACATATGTATTGACAGGTGGAGTTGTGCCTGCATATGCCACTAACAGGATGCCAGCCATAGTGTGTTAAACATTAGAAAAATATAGTAATCTGTTCAACAAATATGAAAAAAACTTTCCTTAATTAGATCTAGCTAGAGTGCCTTCAGACCAATCAGTATCCTGGATGCATTCTCCTCCATTTGATTTCACATTTGCTTCTCAGTCTCAAAATACTGTTCAGCTCTGACAAGAGCTTTATGTGTCAACACATGAAGAAGGGATTGTGCAAGACCCATTCCCACCATCTCAGTTCCATTGCTCCTTTCATGTGAAAAGTGAGGAGTCTGATCAGGACAGCTTCTGCTGTATGTAAGTCTTTCCACATGATTATTAACCCTGATTTTTAGTGTTCCTGATCACATGGATCCATGTATAGCAGAAGCTTTCCTGTTCAGACTCACTGCTCTCCACTCTCCACATAAGGAGAATGATAGAACTGGGGTTATAACGGAAATAGGAATCTCCTTTTTGAATATTGATACAACATATTTTTTTATCATGACTGAACAGGACTGCAGTAACAGATCACAGCATGCAATCTGGCATGCACCAGCCTCTTCCAAATCACTTTGTATCAGATCACAGGAACAACTTACATTTCCAGCTTCAGGGACTTTGGCCAGGACACTCTCAATCAATCAATTTCCCTAAGCAAGTCTACCTTTCTTCCTCAGCATGGCAACTACCTGCAACATTGCAGGTGCCTGGATACCTCCTGCATCCAGGTAGAGAGCCAAAGAGCAAATAGGCAGTGACATCTACTGCTCCTGCTTCACACTGCCATCATTGTCTGAGCAAGAATGAGAGGTACCTGAAGGGTGATGAAGAAGTGGAGGAGGTGGCCCCCTAATAAGATATGCCTTCAGTAGGTGCTCAACCATGCCAGACCTTGATACCAGTCCTATCAACTTGACCTAGTCCCAACCTTTTGAGTAGGAGGTTAAGTGATAAACATATCACAAGATCTCTCATAGATATATTAAATTGTCATATGAGTATCATTTGCAGCAGGAGCAACAGCAAACCAATCAACCAACTAACTTCTAGAGGGCAATATCAACAGTGGAGCAAAGCCATTTTCTCTATCGTGTCCTCAGGCACTTATTCCTAGAAGCAGACAGAGTTCCTGTACATCATCCAGGACACAGAGTGATGGAGGCAGCAGGAGTTGCTACATGCCCAAGCCAAGGTTGACTTAGTATGGCAGAGGGTAGTCTGCTATATGAAATGTATGCTTTTCATTCCTATTATGCCAGGAGATTCCCCGGGGCCTCAGCTTCTGCAAGTAGGTCACCCAATTTTGTAGAATTATTTTTGTTAATACGCTAACGAGGGTCCAGGCTAAGAGGCTCAAAATTCTGGAATTTCTTTTTAAAAAATCACCAGAAAACAATAAGCAATAATAGATAGCATAAAAGTATTTATGAAACTGAGTCACCATACCAGATGCCTTTGAAAATTCTACTAGAGGCGACTTAAGCTAGTATTACATGCTTAAATATTACCTTCAGCTCCAGAGAACATATTGCAAAAGCCAAAATATTCAGACAAATTCCTGGCTTACCCCATATAAGGTAGACAGAATTCTTTAAGTGGAACCAGTTCTTCATGACATAGGAGATTATCACATACGTTTAATAATCTGGGACAGGGATGCCACAGGATCGAGAAAGGGCTTCCTTTTCAGCCGATGTTGTCCCTATCCCATTCTGTCCACATGCTGCTTCCATTCCCTTCTGGCTTTTTTATTGATGGGCAGAAGCCGTCAATAGATTGCCCATTCCGTTTCAGAAATGGAATCACGGGCAAGCAAAAAGCCCCCCCCCCCCCGTTATGCTGGCATGGTCTGGGAGGTCCGTGCCGAACACTTCCGGGTATGATCAGGACATCCAGGTAAGTGACAGTCTTTTTTGTACCCTCTCCTGTTTACTTGTTGTTGTTGTTTTGCATGTGTGTTTAGGTGCTTGGTTTAATTTTTTGAGGTTTGTTTTGTTTGTTTTTTTAATTCTCCACACTATGCTGGCCTCCCTGTAAAGGTCCTGGAAGGTCTGTAAAAAACACTTCCAGTGGCAATCAGGACATACAGGTAAGTGACAGCCTTTTTTGTACCCTCCCCTATTTACTTGTTTTGTGTGTGTGTGTTTAGGTGCTTGGTTTGATTTTTTGAGGGTTTTTTTTTTAAATTCCCCACACTATGCTGGCCTCCCTGTAAGGTCCTGTAAGGTCCTCCATTCACTTCCTGGACTGCCAGAGGGGTGGGGAGCAGTTTCTGTCTCATTATAAAGGTAGGTGTGTGAAATTATTATTTTTTAATCGTGACAGGGACGGGAGCGGGGCAGGAATTAGAAGGCAAGATGGAGATGCTATCTCCATCTGGTAATCTCCATAGTGGATGGAAAGGACTTTATCTATTTTGCAATCATTACTTTAAAACATGCAACAAAAATACTTCATGCAACTAGGATATAATTCCTCTTTTCTGGTTCTTTGTTTTAGGGAGAATATACAGCTGTTTTTGAAGCATTCTCTGGTCACTTTGAGGAGCTGATAGCCTGCATGAATTACACACTTATAATTAAACAAAAGCTTTAGGAGGTGCCTTTGTTCCAGCAAGCAGCAGAATGGAATAATTCCACAGAAGTAGTCACCAGTTCGGTTTGGGTTTTCTGAGAACAAGGGCTGAAAATATTTAACAATGCAAATACCCATTTTCATCACATTTCCTCATTAATTTACACACCCTTGCATATCAAATGGACTCAAGGCACTGTCAAAGCATTGTCTGAATTGCTAGCAACAGCTGATTGCTTTCACAATTTACTCAGCATGAGCATTACATAAGAAGAATTGTTTTGGATCAGACCAAAGGCCTAAGCATTTGAGCATTCTGTTTAATATTATTTTAAAAATTTATAAAGCAGCCTTGAACCACAAAAATCTCTGGGTGGTCTAAAACACATTTTAAATACCATATAAAAATGTGCATTTACAAATTGGGAGAGAGAACAATAAATACTTCAACTGTTAAGCTAACAAATGCACAACAAACATTTTGAAAACTAAAATTTAAATGTATTTATTTCTTAAAAATCAACACAATATTTTCCAAACCCTACAGTTGCCAAGCAGATACCACTGAAAAGCATACAAGCAGAACAAAGCAACAGTAACGTCCTCTTGCTTGTGTCAATTATATGTTGGAAAACACTGTACTTTTTGAAATGCTTGTGTTTTTCTTTTCTTTCTTGAAAATATTTTCCCTCCTTTCTTCATTTTCTACCTTTTTCTCTCTCCCACTTGCTCTCTTTCTCAAGATAAACTACACCAATAAGCTGTTACTATCTTAGGGGTAACTGCAGAGCCAGTGTGGTGTAATTGTATGAGTGTTGGACTAGGACTCCAGGAGACCAGGGTTCGAATCCCTGCTTGGCTGTGGAAACCCATTGTGTGACCTTGGGCAAGTCACACTGTCAGTTTCAGAGGAAGGAAATGACAAACCTGCTCTGAATAAATCTTGCCAAGAAAATGCCATGACAGGGTTGCTTTTAGGTTGCCACCAGTTGGAAACAACTTGAAGGCATACAACAACAACAATGCTTTTAGGGGTAATTTACAAACAGCTCAGGTGTGTGACCAACAAAAACTTTTGAAAAGGACTTAGATGGATCCCTTATGTGTGACCTACATGGTGAAGGACACCCCTATGAAGGTATTCTTTGCCTGAAAGGTGAGGACCCACAAACTACTTGTTTATATGTATACCAGGACCAAGTGTGATCTCTTTGTCACTCTGTCTCAGATTCAGAGTGCAGAATATTACTTTTTAAATTACTTTCTCAAGTCAGAATAAGAAGACATATTGGAAAGGAGATTACCAAAGTTATTGTCCCCCAAAGTCCAAACATCTTGTAGGGCACAGGTGGTGGGGGGATGCTGCTGCATGGGACAACAATGTAAATATGTATACTAGTCATTTTTCATGGGCTTGAATAAACCACTCTTTGACATCCTGAATAGGCAATGCCATGATAGGAGTTAGCCAATCAAGAGTATGCCATCCACACTTCATTATAACTTGCAGGTAATAATTGCTTTTGTAACACAATAAAGTCTGGAACCTCAGATGGCAGTTTTTCAGATTCTTGACTTGCATACAATGCACTTATTGAAAAGCTTACCTACTGGCAGATCAACCAATTTCCTGTTGGAACCATACCATAGTTCTCAGCATGCAAAATGGAAAGGTTAAAGCTTTGCCTTCCTGAGTTTTTCGAAGGATGAAAATGGGAGCTGTTCTATTTTGCTCTTTTTTATGGTTTTTGTTTCTGAGGCTGTTCTCAAAAGAACAATTTCAGACTGAATTTCATTGAATCTGGGTAGGAAAACAGATATGGTTGGCTATGCCTCTGGTGATTCCTTTTCTCCACCTCTGAAATCTGCACTCTCTGCCCCAACAATCACAGTAGGCATCAGGTGCTGCAGAACAAATACGTAATTTGTTGAATGACAAAAGGAACTAGATAAATAAAATCCTCAACAAAGACAAAAAGTGCTTGAATAATTTTGGCTGCATTACCAGCAAGCTGAATGTAACAAAGGAAGGCTTCTTCAAGAAATATCTATCGTAAAAGCCAAAATTTTTAGAGACAATTCCTGACTCATCCCACTAAACAGAACCATTTCTATATGAGATAGTGTAGCACTTGAAATTCAAGAAAGCAGTCCAGAGGAAATAAAATATAAATGTGCTTGGGTTAAACCAAAATGCGGGGGGGGGATGTTTCATGGAAGTCATACATTCTTTGATTTATTATTTCATGAGACAGTTGGAGTGAGCTGTGGGACTCTGAGTTGTGTTGAATTATGATCCCCATCCTTGCTGAAAACTGCAATACTGGAATGGTTTGACAGAAGTTGGTATTCAACAGCTGTAACTGGGAGGGCCACACAGATTTTCCAAAGAGGATGGCCTCCAGTGCAGATTATTTTTTTAAAGAATGAGGCAGATAGATGATAGGTCCATCTTCCAATTAATATTTGCTATGACAGCTAAAAAAGGATCTCATTGTTCATAGGTGTCAGTTATAGATGCTGAGATAACTAATGGTGATGACTGTCATCACATGAACACTGTGAGCAGTGAAGGATGTCTGGCTGCATAGCTGGAAAGAGTGTGTTGAAATATTAGTATCTTTGGTCTATTCAGCAGTTAAAGCCTTTTAAGTATCTTGTGCCAACACTGCATCTTCTGTTGCATAGATTTTGGTGCCTGCACACAACCCAGGATTTCTAGATTTGTAGGTGATCATGGCACACTGTGTGGATATGCATGGTTTCACATCTTGGGAACACTGATAAGAAGATAGGAATTGAGCCAAAGGCCTGTGTAGCTCAGCATTCTCTTTGCAAAATGTTCAATAAAATGCCTAAGGGAAGCCCACAAGCAAGATATGAATGAACCTCCAGCATATGCAATAGCACATTCCTGCTGATTATCTGTGTCACTGGAGGTAATATCCCATTATGATGACCAATAGCCTAGCCCTGGTAACCTTATCTTCTATTAATTTGTCCAGTCCCCATTAAAGCCAACCAAGCTAGTTGCCACTGGTACATTTCCTAAGGGAACTCCATGTTTTAACTATGTGCTCTGTAAATAAGTACCGGTACTCCCTTTTAGCTCTTCTTCCTTCGGAAGGATCACCCATATCTCATGTGAAATCATATCTCTTATGTATCCCACACCACCCATGAAGCCAATTGCCTCATTTTAGGTGCTGATCATTTGCAATTCAGATTGTGTGCCAAAGCTGTATGAAGAATCCTGACCAAAATGCTTGTGGGAAGAGAGAAAGAGAACAAAAAACAGATGGGGGAATACTTGTTTTGAACTACAACTCCCACTGGCCATACTAACTGGGAGATTCTGGGAGTTATTGCCCCCCAAAAGTAACTTTTCCAAGCTCTGGCAAAAAACAACGCATTTCCTTGATGAAGGGCTACAACAAAGCACAGTGCTGTAGCTATGTGTGCAAAAAGGTGACATCATACTCTGTTTCACTTACTGCTTTCCATGAAAATGAAAAAGCTGGGTGCTTAATTTCACTGTTCAGTGTTTCATTTGTCACACTTTGGAAGAAGCAGAACAAAAGCTCATTGTCTCAAAAGTTCAAGAAATTACTGATGTTCTCTATGCATCACCCAGCATCAGAACAGTGTTCAATGCAATTGTGGGTGCTCCTCTTTTATGTCACAGCCAGGTGGTTTGTAGTAAAAGAATTAAGGAGTGTGGCTGTGATTTCATAAGATAAGAGAAAGTCTCATGACATCCTCAAGATTCATTTGTATGGAAGAGGAATAATTCTTAATTGGGAGTGCAATGCCTTCATTTTGCCCCTTCCCCAATAGCTCCAGCTCATCTACATTTCAGTGCAGTGATCAAATGTATACAAGTTAAGAGCAGACACAGCAATTAATAATGGTGACAACTCAATCTTCCTATTGATTTCTAAGTGGTAGTAGTATAGTAGTAGTTGTGTGCCCTCATTTCCAACTAAGTTAATGCAAATAAATCTGATGATGATATTCTAGTTTATCGATTTCAAACTGAAGTTCCTTGTTGCTCAGTAAAAGTGACTTGCAGATCAGGAGCAGAGATCTTAGCAATTTGTCTTGGCGACCATTTATTATTTTACATAGGTGATGGCCAGACCATCCTATATAGGCAGGAGAAGGATGCATTTGGCAAGGGATGGCATTAATTTTTAATTTATTTTTAATCACCCTTTGACAAAATTTTCCCAGTATGCTCACTTATAAAATATATAAATAATAAAATGTATCATTCCAGAGATAAAATGCAATCACAAGCCAGCAATTAGAAGCAGAATAAAACAGATTTTTAAAACATGTGAACTGGAAGGAATAAAAAAAAAGCAATGTCTTGGTTTGCAGAAGACAATGGTGGGGGACCCATGAGCTTTGCTTTAGAGAAAGTTCTACAAATAGGCATGATGTCCCCGAATGGCCCCACTCCAATTACCATGGGCTACCTGAAAAGCTATGGGTATTGGAGGAAAGAAGATGACCATAATGCACAAGGCAGGAGGATACTAGAGTGTGAGCAAATGAATGAATCAGCCATGTAAGGACTTACTCTATTAGATTCTATAACTAAGTTGCATATGGCCACAGAGTTGGTATCTGGGATGTGGGACTGTTGCAGCTGGTGAGTAATTTTGTAACACCATTAACCCTCTGGATTTTGGTCAAACTGTAATTCTGGCACTACAGCTGCACTTTGCTCTTTAGCCACTAGGCTGTGATGTATTTCACTGATGGAAGTGAAGTTATGATTCACTGATATTTTACAAATTCTCAGGCATGCAGGGCCAGTTTTCACATGTTCATTTGAAAACAGGGCTGTGGTATATCCATAAAACATAACCGTAGCATTTACAGACTGCAGGAAATGTTTCATCATTCCTCAAACTGTTGTTTGCTTATCTGGGTAGTTCTATTTGTCTTTGTATGGCCATGAAAAGGAGGGCTGATTTGGTACACTCCTTCCATGCTGGCTAAACAAGAGAAACATAGGGAAGCAGTGATCAAGGTGATTGCCAAACCATGTGCTGTACATCTTGGCATTCAAGACAATGGACCTCGCAGAGCTCAGCCCAATGCAATTCTAGAAAAAGTGTTTACATCTATTACTAAGGTGAGTGTTGCTTCAGATTTTACTTGGAAGATATAAAATGGTTGGTGGGTAGGGGAGAAAACCAGTTGCACTACCTTTAACCCCTTGGAGAAAAAAAAACATTTTAAAAAATGTACATTACAGTTGTCCTTCCACATTCACGGATTAGGCATTCACAGATTTAAGTATTCATGGCTTGAAAATATTCTTAAAAAAATAATAATCCAAAAAGCAAACCTTGATTTTGCCATCTTGTATAAGGGACACCATTTTGCTATGCCATTGCATATAATGGGACTGGAGTATTTATGGATTTGGGTATTCACGGTGGGTCCTGGAACCAGGCCCTAGTGAATGTGAAGGGACAACTGTATATATAAATGTAACTAAACAAATACTCCCCTCTTCTTGCAGTTGTTCTATTGCGTATACAGTCATCCCTTCACATTCATGGGGGTTAGGACCGCAAGACCCCCATGAATGTGAAAAAAACCGCAAATTAAAATTGCCGCTCTCCCAGGCCTTTGCATCCCCTCAAAGGGGAGAGAAAGCCCAGGAGAGGTTCAATTTTAGAGGCCTCGCCTGCCGCCGCTCTCCTGGGTCTTCTCTCCCTTCGGGGGGTGGGGTGGGTCTGGGAGAGTGGCGGCGGGTGGGGCAAACCCCTGGAATTGCCATTCTCCTGGGCCTTCGCTTCCCTCCTAAAGGGAGTGGGGGCCCAGGACAGTGGTGATTTTGGAGGCTTTGCCTCACCTCCTGTGCTCTCCTGGGTCTACACTCCCTTTGCGAGGGGAAGCGAAGGCCCACGGAATTAGGGGCATACTTATCAAATTTGCAGATGACACCAAATTAGAAGGAGCAGCTAAAACCTAGAGGACAGTATCAAAATTCAAAATGATCTGGATAGATTGGAGAGCTGGGTCAAAGCTAACAAAATGAAATTCAATACGGAGAAATGTAAGGTACTACACTCAGGGCAGAAAAAGGAAATGCATAGATACAGGATGTGGGAGACCTGGCTGAATGAGACTACGTGTGAAAGGGATCTAGGAGTCCTAGTAGACCACAAGTTGAACATGAGTCAACAGTGTGATGCGGCAACTAAAAAGGCCAATGGGATTTTGGGCTGCATCAATGGAAGTATAGTGTCTAGATCAAGGGAAGTAATAGTGCCACTCTATTCTGCCTTGGTCAGACCTCAGCTAGAATACTGTGTCCAGTTCTGGGCACCACAATTCAAAAAGGATATTGACAAATTGGAATGTGTCCAGAGGAGGGTGACTGAAATGGTGAAAGGTCTGGAAACCATGCCTTATGAGGAGCTGGGTATGTTTAGCCTGGGAAAAAGACGGTTAAGAGATGATATGATAGCCCTATTTAAGTATTTGAAGGGTTGTCACATTGAGGATGGAGCAAGCTTGTTTTCTGCTGCTCCAGAGACTAGAACACGGAGGAGTGGATGCAAGCTCCAGGAACAGAGATTCCACCTCAACATTATGAGGAACTTTCTGACAGTAAGAGCTGTTTGGCAGTGGAACACACTCCCTCGGAGAGTGGTGGGGTCTCCTTCCTTGGAGGTCTTTAAACAGAGGCTGGATGGCCATCTGTCGGGTATGCTTTGATCAAGATTTCCTGCGTGGCAGGGGGGTTGGACTGGATGGCCCTCATGGTCTCTTCCAATTCTACAATTCTGTGATTCTAAGAGTAAGCTTCTGCTTCCATGAGTTTTGGCCATGACTGTACACTTTAAGAATGAATTTCTTTTGTATATTTCTCAGCAACAGAGAATGCATGTCTCCCATATCAAATATCATAAATGTGTCCATTTTTGTTACTCGTGTTAATGAAATCTGAACAATTTCAAAATATTTTCATTCATTCAGATGTAGGGATCTGCACCAGAATCCTATGTGATCCTGTTAGGTTATATAACTTTACGTATATCTAGCTATGGAACAGAGGCACTAAGAAACCCCTTTGCTGAATTGCGAAGATGCATAATGGGACGCCAGCACAAGCACCTGATGCTCATTGGTCACTTTACTGGCTCTGCTATGTAGTTATGTATCAGCAGCCCTCTACTGGATACGGATATTATGCAACTGCCCAATTCTAATTCCAGTATAGATGTAAGCCCACTTGCAAAGACATAAGACCCCAACAGGATTCCAGCCCTGGTACTTAAGGTAGGTGGTTCCTACAAGGATTGCAAAATAGGTAGAGCCATCTGGTAAATATCAGCACATTTCTCACTTACTCAACTATGTACTTTATCTTATTTGTGCAGGTGTAGTTGAAGCATCCATTTGGTATCAGGTACCTGGTTTTATTCTGTCAAGAACAAGAGCAAAGGAAATCAGAAACTGCAGATTTCACCTATGCAAACTTTTCCTTCCAGCCTCATGTCACTCCAATGTTCTTACTAGAGTTATGTGACAGCTGTCTCTACATTCAGTTCCTTTTACTCCTGGATAAAATACTGCTCACACAAATGTGTGCCATAATGGCTGATGATACTATTGGGAGGTTCTACATATAAGGACCAGGAGCTGGAGGCTTGGATTGCTGTCAATCCTGGTGAAGAAATCTCTAGTTTTCTTTAGTTTAGTTCTTAACTTTTAGTCCTCCAGAAGCCCCACCCAACCATAATGGTGGATTGTCAAGGATTAGAGGATGTAAAGTGCAAAATATTTAGAGGGCCAATAGTTGGGGACTACTGCTCGAGTTATGCTTGGCAGAGATTCCTGTAGATACATGTGGAAACTAGATATATGCATGAAAGGAATAGGGCAGCCAGATGCAAAAGAAAACAAGGTTTCTGCTGAAATTCCTTCTTCTGCTCCACTTTTATATATGAACCTTGCTCACTTTTATATATGGTCACCTTAAACAGGCTAGCATCCTTACATTTCAATTGAGGATGAGAATCATGAGATTCTCCAGAGCCTGTTGGACAGCATATCTCATAAGTCCTAGCCTGCACAGCCCATCATGTGGAATGCTGGAAGCGGCCGTTCAATAACATCTGGAGGGCACCATGATTCCCACCCATGATTTAGGTAAAGGAATTGTAAGCCAGATAAAACCAAATGCAGCATAGATCCAAGTACATGGTACAGAATGTTGCAAAGAGGAAACTATAGGCTACCTAAGCCATACTTTCTTCACTGTATGACAGGAAAAGCATGCAGAAGAATATAAACAATAAATGTGCAGCCTGTCCTTTAAAGATAAGCACAAATACATCAAGCCTTGCAGATAAACTGCTGTGCAGATGACTCAGTACAAACCTGGAAAGAGGAGAGAGGCCAACCTCATTTTTGCACCAGAGTTTATCCCCATTTAAAGTGGAAAGGTTGTTTAAGAGATAGCTTTTTGCTCTTTTGTTTGCTCCATCAGAGGATAATATGGCTCTTTCTTTGCTCTTTGTGCACAAATGTCAAAATTCAATGACCACAGTTTCTCAAATAGCCTTCTAATGAATGCTCAGTGACTGAATATACTGGGAACTAGAATACAGTACTGTACATCATTATAACATAGGCACAGGGGAGAGGTGCAGTGGGGTGGGAGGGCTGCAGGCCTTCATGGTTTTCTGGAGGGATAAATCAGATCCTTAGCCTCTAACAGTTCCCCACCCCCGAGGCAAATGGTTAGTATATATATTGAACAGAAGCCTACAGAAGTGGCTAATCAGAGTAAACACAAAATATTTTGACACTTGAAGACATAAAAGCAAAATAATGCAGTTTTGGTAATAAAGCATAAGAATATGGTTTAAATAATTAAAGAATATAAGAATATTGAAAACATTGATCCTGAGGTCCATACAGCAGATAGGCCATAGTATTCATTGCAAGGCAAATCTAGAATTCAAATCAGACAGTTCTAAAGCAGGGGTTTTACAACATCATGTGATGAAATTAAAAGAGGGATCAATGACTGTAAAATGGAATGTACCTCTACTCTCTAGCTTAGAAGACTAATATCCCTTCCCTCTTCCTCTGACGTTTTGTTTCTTCCTCTTCTTCTGCCTTATGGACCAATTCCATCTTTTCCATTTTCCTAGTCATGTTGTTCATTTGTTTTGCTTGCTTTTGTGTTATATAAGTACATGTCTGTGGACATGTATGCACACACACACACACACATGCAGTTTGGATAGGATGATTATGTATTTTTCCCAACAGTAGCTGGTTGTAATTTTCTATTATGGAAATTCCAAGTAGATGGCACACAAAATTTATATGATCAGAGAAGATTAATACTACTACTACTACTAATAATAATGATAATAATGATGATGATGATGATGATGATGATGTCATCCCTTCACATTCGCGGGGGTTAGGGGCAGACAGCCCCCGTGAATGTGAAAAAAACGCGAATAAGAAATGAGCCTGCAGGTGAGCGGTTTTCCACCCCAGTCCCTTCCCAAGGCAGCGATGAGTTTCCTGAGAAGCCCCTCACTGCCTTGAGAAGGGAGTGGGGTGTAGCGCGAGCATGCCAGCTGGTTCCCACCCCGCCTTCCCAGGGCAGCGACGGTCTTCCTGAGAAGCCCCTCACTGCCTTGGGAAGGGAGTGGGGTGAAGCGGGAGGGCGCCAGCGACGGTCTTCCTGAGAAGCCCCTTGCTGCCTTGAGAAGGGAGTGGGGTGTAGTGCGAGTGCGCCAGCTGCTTCCCACCCCGCCTTTCCAAGGCAATGACAGGCTAAGCCCTTCGCTGCCTTGGGAAGGGACAGGGTGTTGAGCAGCGGGGGAGGGGGCAGGCAGCTTTCCATGAATTATCAAAACCGCGAATGTGAAAGTTGCGAATGTGGAGGGGCAACTGTAATATAATTTTATATTCCGCCTTTTCTCTAGGGAATCAAGGTGGAGTACAACATAATTATAACAATAAAAGCTCAAAGTTAAAAAAACAATCCCATATCCCATCCCTCCCACAATCATAAAAACAACAAAAAGCAATAAAATAGAAATTAAACAGCAGAATATATTAATATTTACAAGTACAAATTCAATAAAATTGTGGGTAGATTTGTTGGTTTTTGTTTTTGTTTTTTTATCTGGAAGGCTAATCTGGAAAGGCCTGCCAGAAGAGATCTGTCTTAATGGCCTTTTTAAAGGCTTCTAGGGTGGTAATATGATGGATCTCATCTGGCAGGTTGTTCCATAGCCTTTGAGCGGCAGATGAAAAGGTCCTCTGGGTAACCACAGCCAATCTGGTCTTCTTTGGCTGCAACAGGTTCTTCTCAGAGGACCTAAGTGTGCAGGGTGGATTATATGGAGGAAGGCGCTCCTGCAAGTAGCCTGGACCCAGGCCATGTAGGGCTTTAAAAGTTATAACCAACACCTTGTACCTTGCCCAGAAACTAATTGGCAGCCAATGAAGGGATTTTAAGATAGGTGTTATGTGGTCGGTTTTAGTTGTACCCACAACCAACCTGGCTGCCATGTTTTGTACCAATTGAATTTCTGAACTTGGCACGAGCGTAGTCCCATGTAGAGCGTGTTGCAGAAGTCAAGCTGAGAGGTTACCAGTGCATGTACTACTGTTTCTAGGTCACCCTGCTCCAGAAAGGGTCACAGCTGACGTATCAGCCAAAGCTGATAACAGGCACTCCTGACTGTTATATCTATCTGGGCTGTCAGCTGGAAAGACTAGTCAAGGAGCACCCACAGTCCTTCAGGAGAAGTGTGACGCCATCCAGGACTGGTGGACATATCTCCATTCCCAGGGTAGGGGTCCCAGTAGCAAGTACCTCCGTCTTATCTGGATTCAGCTTAAGTCTGTTTTCCCTCATCCAATCCATTACCGCCCTAAGACTGTCATTCAGAGGAGAGATGCCACCCTTGGTCACTGCAGCAGTCCGAGACAAAGGGAAATATATTTGGGTGTCATCAGCATACTGATAACACCCTGCCCCATGTCTCTGGATGATCTCTCCCAGCAGCTTCATGGAAATCTTAAAAAGCATAGGAGACAGGATGGCACCCTGGGGGACACCAGATCTTAACTCTCTTTTAGAAGAGAAACTGTCTCCCAGCATCACCATCTTAACACTTTTTATGTCTCTTATGTCTTTTTATGGGGGAGGTTGGGGGCGGGTGGTATTTTTAGTGGTTATTATTATGTTTTATTTGTTGGAAGCTGCCCCGATTGTTTTTAGCAGAGGGGCGGGGTATAAATAATAATAATAATAATAATAATAATAATAGTAATCTGCCTGAGAGATAGGAATGGAACCACTGCAAAGCAGTGCCCCCAATTCCCAATTCTCCCAGTTGTTCCAGAAGGATTCCATGGTCAATGGTATCAAAGGCCACTGAGAGGTCCAAGAGCACCAGCAAGGTCACGCTTCCCCTGTCGATGCCCAGAGGGAGATCATCAGCTAAGGTGACCATGGCAGTCTTGACTCCGTATCCTGTCCTAAATCCAGTTTGAAATGGATCTAGAAAATCAGTTTCTTCCAAGACTACTTGGAGTTGAATGGTGACCACTCTCTTTATTACCTTGCTTAAGAATGGTAAAAGCGAGACTGGCCTATAATTGTTTTTGTCCAGGGGGTCAAGGGAGGGCTCTTTAAGGAGTGGTTTAACCACTGCCTCTTTTAGGCAAGATAGAAGTCGGCCTTCCCTGAAAGATGCATTGATTATATGCTTCAACAGCACCTTGATCGTATCTCCCCCTTGGACAGCCAGCCAAGATGCGCAGGGATCGAGAGAGTAGGTTGTCTTTTTCATACTACCAAGGAGCTTGTCCACATCCTTGGCACTCACCAACTCAAACTGATCAAGTATAAAAGTATTCACGGAGATGCTAGATACCTCTCCTGTCACTTCTGCCACAAGGCCAGCATCCAAATCAGCTCTTATTCGAGAGATTTTGTCTGCAAAGTGATTATTTAAAGCATCACAGCAGGCTTTAGTTGGCTCTAATAAAGGGTTCTGGGTGGAGGGCATTTGTGTTATATCCCTTACCATCCTGAACAGGCCTGCTGGACAAGACTTCACAGACGCAATACATGCAGAATAAAAGGAAATCTTAGCTGCATCTATTGCCACTAGATAGGATTTAAGAAATTCCCTATGATGTGTCTTGTCGGACATGAGATGACTTTTTTGCCTGCAGAGCTCTAACTGTTGTCCAGCCCGCTTCATTCTCCTGAGATCTTTAGTATACAAGGGGCTGCGGTTAGAAGTGGCTTGGAAAGGATACTTGGGAGCAATAGTGTCTATAGCCCTGGTAAGATTGTTGTTCCAGGTATTAACCAAGGCTTTGACAGTATCGCCGGCATTACGAACCATTAAACTCTCTAGGGTTTTTTGGAACCTAGTGGGTTCCATCAGCCTTCAAGGGAGGACCATTTTAATAGGTCCTCCACCCCCAACAGGGGGAATAGTGGCCCTCAGTCCAAGCTTGACCAGGAAATGACCCATCCATGACAATGTGGAGATATTAACTATCTCCGCCCTTGAATATATCTGTTCCATACAAAAGACCACATCAAGGGTACGACCTGCACAATGCGTGGGCTCAGAGACTATCTGGGAAAGGCCCATGTTTGTCATGAAAACCATGAAGTCCTGAGCTGCACCCGTTAAGTTTGTTAAAGTGGCCTCGAGGGGATGTTGAGGTTGCCCAGGATTAAAAGCCTAGACAACTCCAACACCAACTTCGAGACCAGATGGGTCAGCTCGGCTAGGGAGTCTGTTAAGCAACAGGGTGGATGGTATACTAACAGAATCCCCAAACTTTCCCTTGTCTTTAAGCTAAGGTAAATACACTCAATGTGGTCCATTCTACAGACTTCTCATCTTATGCCTCAGTCTAGTGGTTAGAATGTATCAAACTAGGCATGAATAGAAAGCCAGAGCAGCTTTTTTAGAAAACAGATTTTTGGGTCTAAAACTAAGGCAGACTGGGAAAGATTTACAGGGAGGGTTGAACTGAATTTCTGGAGCTCTATAGGAGAACACAACCTGTGATTTCCTGGACATCTGATACAGGGTCCTCGAATTTACTAAATTTAAGCCCTGAAAGCAAGCCCCGTTTGCTTTACCTGTGTATTTGTATTCATATATCTTTGTTGTGTGCCTTCAAGTTGTGTTCAACTTATGGCAACTCTAAGGCAAACCTATCACAGGTTTTTTTTTGCAAGATTAGTTCAGAGGTTGTTTGCCTTTGCCTTCCTCTGAGGCTGAGAAAATGTGACTTATGACCCATTGGGTTTCCATAGCTAAGTAAGGATTTGAACCCTGGCCTCTGTAGTGGTAGTCCAATGCTCAAACCACTACACCACCCTCTCATTCATATATTAGAAAATATTAATTAGTCACAGGAACCTCCTTCCAAAAAGAAACCAATATGAGGCAAGCACTGCATCCCTGAAACTTCTTACTCCTTACCACATATTCTGCATCCAGAACTTAAAAATATTTCCCCCCACCAAATCCAAAAAACAAACCTTGATTTTGCCACTTTATTTAAATGACATCATTTTAATCACAGTGTACACTCTGTGGTGAGCCTGAAGGTGAGTTGTATTTCTGTATCTTTAGTAATTTTCAAAGCCAACAGTGATGATGCTTGAGTCCCTTGATTTGTTTAATCTAGTTGCAATTACTATGTAGTTATTTGTAACTACTATGGTATCAGACTGAATGTGGTTTTAGAAGCAACGCTAAGAAAAGGGAAGAGTGGGTGGGTGGGACAAACTGCTGTGTGGTAGATGCCAAGTATTGAATTGAATTAAGTGCTGAGTAAAGCACAGTACATGCTTTGGGCAGATGATGACCAATACTCTTTTGCAATAAAAATGAAAACATTTGCTCCTTTACTCAGGTCTTGTGCGTTAGTCAATAAAATTAGCAGGAAGAATGACCACAAGTGTTCACTTGAGATCATATGGAATGATCTCCACATGATATAGCATGATTAGGGTTTAGTGTAGGCATTTGACCTTCATCTGTTGAATTCATACTCCAGCAAGCTGATTCTTAGTCTGGACAAGACAGCGATACTAGTTTCCTCTCCTGGCATCATTATTTTATTCTCTCAAAAACTCTACGAGGTAGGTCAGGCTGAAAGATCGTGACTGGCCCAAGGTCATGGATCAGTCAAAAATTGAACTTGGGATTCCCTTAGCGTACTTTGATACTTGAGATGTACAACCTGTAGCCAGCAAGAGCTCCCCCCTCATTATATTGCAAGATCCTCAGCTACTGGTGTGAAAACCACAATGTCTAAAAGTAAGGCAGGGGAAAAAAACTCGAAGTTAAATATGAAAATCAGTTAAATTAAGTTGCCTGTTCCCAACCCCCAGTGACCCCCAAATCCTGCCACTGCCATTGCTGGAGAAACATCAACCTCACTGGGGATTACAAGGAGTTGGGAATGGTCCCCACATCTCAATGAATAGGGAGGAGAGGTTTAAACTTCTCACCTGTGCATGCTGAGATGTGAATGTGGCAGAGGAGAGGGATTTTGTGTATGGGAGGATAGAAAGGGTGTGTGAGGGGGTAGGAGAGCATGAGTGTATGCTGTCTGTGTTTGCACACATGTCTATAACCCAGACCCCCACATGATCCCAGATGAAGCTTTCAGGGCTGAAAACGTTGCACCCCCTTGTTTGTACCACTGATTTCCCCAGGGCTGGTTTTCTCTGTGTTCCTAGGAAATCAAAACAGTTAAACATAACAGCAATATATCACAAATAGTGCAAAGAAAAGGTATGTGTCAGAGAGGCTTATTATTTACCAGAATAAAGGACTAAATAAATAAATAAATAAATAAAGTAATTGGAATATCCATGAGATCCCATTGGCACAAGCCAGAAAAAGTGGCTTACTTACCTTTTAAAAGAGATTTGAACTAAACCATTGGTTGTGAAAAAGAAAGTAAACCCTCTTTGAATTCTATAGTTTTACATAGAATTTTGGCTTTATTTTTGTTGAATAAATCACGACAAGCTGAATATGAATCAGCAGTGTGATGAGCAGCTAAAAAAGCCAATGTGATTCTAGGCTGCATTAATAGGAGTATAGTGTCAAGATCAAGGGAAGTAATAGTGCCACTCTATTCTGCTTTGGTCAGACCTCACCCAGAATACTGTGTCCAGTTCTGGGCACCACAATTCAGGAAAGATATTGAGAAGTTGGAATGTGTCCAGAGGAGGGTGACCAGAATGGTGGGAGGTCTGGAAGCCATGCCCTATGAGGAGCGGCTTAGGGAGCTGGACATGTTTAGTCTGGAGAAGAGAAGGTTGACAGGGGACATGATAGCCATGTTTAAATATTTGAAGGGATGTCATACTGAGGATGGAGCAAGGTTGTTTTCTGCTGCTCCAGAGACTAGGACACAGAGCAATGGGTTCAAACTACAGGAAAAGAGATTCCACCTAAACATTAGGTAGAACTTCCTGACAGTAAGAGCTGTTTGGAAGTGGAATGCACTGCCTCCGAGTGTTGGGGAGTTTCTGTCTTTGGAGGTTTTTAAACAGAGGCCGGATGGCTATCTGTCAGGAATGATTTGATTGTATATTCCTGCATGGTAGGGGGTTGGACTGGATGGCCCTTGAGGTCTCTTCCAACTCTATGATTCTATGATTCTACTTTGCCATTGTATATAATGGGACATGAGCATTCACAGATTGTGGTATCCACAGTGGGGGGGGGGGTCCTGGAACCAAAACCCAGCATATATAAAGGGCCCACTGTACTTTGGAAAAGTTAGCTTAACAATGTTAAATCAAAAACTTGGAAAAGAGCCTAGCCAGAACATGGTTTCTTCTAATACAATCTCTATTTGAATGATTGACTTGTAAGGACTTTATCAGACTAGTGTCTAAAAACACTGTAATTCTGCAATTGAGGAAAGCAGAAACATAATAGCATGATTACAGTAATTAGCACACATTGCAGTAATCATGCAATACTACTGCCACGGAATTATTGCATGACCACCACTAGAGGTTTAAGAACACGATTTCAGTTCGCGCTGTGGTAACACTTATCTTTGCATTGCCTTCTAACGGCAGAGTATTAATGCTTCGTGCATGTGCCTTTAAGATATATATATATTTAATGTCCATGATTTTGCAAGGGTAAGATTTTGGCTGTTCTTGCGAGAAGATGTGACTTCACTCTAAGGGTCCGTCTATATGATTAAAAAAAATCCACTTGGGGGGGGGGGTAAAAATACGAATAGGCAGCCGTTCGTATGCATACGATCCGCCTACACAATTTTTTACCCCCCCCTAAACTCTGTATGAGCCCTCTTCCCCAGCTGGATGGAATGAGCAAGCCAAGTGGCAGTTTAAATCTCCCGCCACTTTTTTTTTTTAATTTAAAAAGATGCCTGCAGACATTCGGTTTTCCCTATTTACAATGTAAAATAAAAATAAATATATAAAATTCAAGGACTTACTGGGCACTCGCTTAGCTGGGAATCCAACATGGCGGCCCCTCCCAATTCCCCTCCTTGCTAGTCCTGCCCCCTCTACTCGGCCAGCCAATCAGATTACACTGCCTGTTTGTATGTGTGCGAACGGGGCGTACAGACTATCAGCCATTTGAACAGCTGTACGTATTTTATGCCGAGATCCGTTACTCCTTCCTAATGCTGAATCCATGTAGTTTACGGGGGATTCACTAGTCCCCCTTCTGAATGACACGTATGAATCCATACGGCTGTGTGTACGGAAGAGCGATCTTCCGAATGGTGTATGTATTTTTTTTACCATGTAGACGGGGCCTAAAACACTAAAAACAAATAGATAACAAATTAAATTCATGAATAAACACTTTAAAATGCATAAAAAGGTACCAAGAAAAGGTGACAGTTGATTAAAAGAGCATCCTGAAGGTCCTCTTCATGTTCTCACCCAGAAGTTTAATTATGTTCTTGTTGGGAAAGGGAGGGGGAGAATAGGACTGCCCATTCATGCTAGAATTGCATGATTACAGTGGGACATGATTATCACATACTTGTAAATACCACGATATTGAGGGGTATTGACAGCTTTGCCTGTTAATTAAAAGTTACACCTAATTAATGGGTGGAGCAGGCACGGAGCATGGGAGGATGACAATAGCATGCAATAATGGGAATCATTTGTGACACTATCACGTTGTAATTCTGCTATTTCACCCTATCTAATAAAGTTCCAAGTTGCACCATTTTGTGGATCAGATAGGACTTCCCAATGAGCCACTCATAGCACTATAGGTCCTCTATGCTTAGGAAGGAAGGCTTTCCCTCCCCTCCTAAACACTTATAGGAAGACAGAATAATATCTGAAACAAAGCAAACAGGAAGAACAAAAGCCTTCCTTTCCCCCACTCAGATGACAGTTCAGCAGAAGAATGAGAAACACAAACATTGTAGGAAAAGAAAGAGAGCTGCTGTACTATTTTTTCCAGTGTTCTTGTAGCAACAGTAGCACTGTTGTTCTATATGCTGATGGCATTTTTTTCTGCAGCTGCTGAAGAAGAATCATGTGAACACTTACATATGGAGAGCCTGCAAAAGTGTTTCTGGACTAAGGCTCCTAGAGACTCCCAGATATTGACCATGCTGGCTGGGACATCTGCATTTTATAGTCTAAAAGGAACATTTCTAATCTGCAATACGTCTAGATCTAGGGTCTTTCATGTACTAGTTTTCAGGTTTTCTTGTACTTTTCTATTCTAGCTGGAGTTTCTCCTGGAAAAAGCTAGAACTTCAGTTTTTTTCTGATATAAAAACTTTACCTTGTATCTACCGAAGATATAGGCAAGCAATGTTAATCTAAAGGAAACCACAAACAGGCGGGTACTACAATAAGCTCAATGTTGAAAAGGGTTTAGACACTATGTCCTAACAAATCATACACCATTCAATAATAGCAATTTATCCCATATACTTTTTGAGGATACACAAGATATTAACACATATAGAACATAGTCAAGTATACAACCTCCAATGAAATAAACAATGCAACATCCAATGAAATAAACAATGAAATTATGCTAATCTTTTAACAGTCTCTCAATATAAAAGTGTTCATTCATCTACAGACTCAAGAACGGTATACTCTAAAGCAATTTTCAAATTATAGCACTAAAAATGTGGTTTATGTAATATCTTGCCCATGTAACAAACTTTACAAAGGACAGAGTTTGAGACCTATTCGTCAGCGGATCTCTGAACATAAGAGTAGGATTAGAAATAACAATTTTAAAAGCCCCTTAGTTGAACATTTTATAGAGGCAAAACATTCACCAGAATTCTTCATTATTGAGGTAGTTGAACCAGTTCAGTATAATTATTATAATATAGCTATGAGATTATCACAAAGAGAATCATTTTGGATTTACAGACTAAAATCATTAAAACCTAATGGGTTAAATGAACAACTGGATTTATCATCTTTTCTTTAAAACCTCTCATCCTATTCACCTGTAGTCCTCTGTTCTACTCATGTGCAATACTGGATAGGTATTATCTTTTCTTGAAAACATTTCATCCTACTCACTTGTAGTCCTCTGTCCTACTCACATGCAACACTGGATAGGTAACTAGGTTAAAGGTTGTCCTCATTCACTGAGTCAGATACAGGATAATTCAAATAACAAGGGTTCTAATTAATAGCCATATCTCTGCCTCAGTTAGGGTATTACCTACAAGTAGACACTTGAGAGATAATTAAGGAATGGAATTTCCTAATTCACTTATTTAAGTTACCTCATGAATGGTATCTATAAACAGTGGACTTAAATTCACCTCAAAGCAAAAAAGTCAGCATTTGCAGTACCTTTAGAAGTGCACATTAAGGTGAGTTTGTAATAGATTTTCCCATTTGATACTTTATAACTTAAGAATTTAAATTATACTTTATTTATAACAGTAAAATTGTAAAACTGTAATCTTTTACAGCATAGCAGCATAAAAAGAAAAAGAAGTTGATCCCCATGTTTTCCAGGCTAGATAATTAAGAAAGGTAGGGTAAGAATTCAGTGCTTAAAATCAATTCTAAGTAGAACAATGAGATTTTAAGACATTGTAAAATAGTGTATGCTTTATTTTATATAAAAAACAGCCTCCTATCCATTGAAAAAGGTCTTTGACTGAAACGGGTAAAAACAGGAACTCGGGAGGAGCCATCTGGATCCCTCTTGACATACAGGTGTTTCAGCCCAAGACTCTGCAACTGATCTAGAAATTCTTAGCATGGGTTCACATTTGGGACTCAGCTTTTAGACACATGTATGTACAAAAGGAAAAAAAATCAATTTGTGAAATGATTATAGTGTATCTTTGCAATTGTATAAGTATGATATTCTAATATTAATCATCTTTATCACAGAATACTGCTGCTTTGATGTTGTTCAAATTCCTTCTTATTTTGTAACTGTTTTGTTACTGTTAAAAGATTAGTATAATTTCATTGTTTATTTCATTGGATGTTGCATTGTTTATTTCATTGGAGGTTGTATACTTGACTATGTTCTATATGTGTTAATATCTTGTGTATCTTCAAAAAGTATATGGGATAAATTGCTATAATTGAATGGTATATGATTTGTTAGGACATAGTGTCTAACCCCTTTTCAATGTTAAGCAATGTTAATCGACAGTGGTGCATCAGCAACAGATTACCATAATAATTGAAGCTACAAAAATTTCCTGTGTGTAAAACTGCTCAGTATCTCCCATAGTTTGGATGCACTAATGGAGATCTATGTCATTTGGTCTTATTCACAGTCAAATCGAGGATGAAGCCAATGAGTAATGGGCTCTTGCGTGATATGCAAAGAGCCTAAATTTGAAGACATTGGGCATGAAAATAGTATAGAAAGCTTTTCTGCAATAAGTGGCAGTAGCAACTTGGGTGTAATGCAATGTCAGTATTTGGCAGCAGCAGCAGATAGGATGTGTTGCAATACAAATTTCAACCTGCTGGTGGCAACAGATCAGTTCCCTTGGAATCCTTTGGTCTCTAATGAACAAATCATGTTTTCAGGTTGTAACTCAGAGCCTGCCATTCTAGCAAGTCTATCAGAAAGTTTGCATGTGCTAATTTATATGTTCAGGAACAAATTTAGAAATTATTATTATAGTTTAAATAGAAATAACCATGGGGAGGGATCAAGATGCCTGCACAACCTAGTGTCCCGGTACAAAAGTCTCTATGCCAGTGGTTCTCAACTTGTGGGTCCCCAGATGTTGTTGGACTACAGTTCCCAGGAGCCCTCTGAGGTTTCACCTTGACAGCCAGGTGGTCCTCTCAGTCATTAGTGAGGCTGTAGGAACTCAACGCCTCATTAATGACTGGGAGGACCACCTGGCTGTCAAGGTGAGATCTCAGAGGGCTCCTGGGAACTGTAGTCCAACAACATCTGGGGACCCACAGGTTGAGAACCACTGCTCTATGCAATCTCTTCTTATGGTTCTTCACCTTTAAAATGGAATTATACTGGGCAACCCTTCAAATAGAGCTGTTCAAAGTAGAGGCCTATCTCCTGGCACTCCTTCAAATAGAGGACTGATGTTTGCAATTTAGGATATATGCTTTACAATCTGAGTCCATAAGAGGTTTGCCAGGTGTCAAGGTGTGTATCCTCTAATATTTCATAGTTGAAAACTGGGATGTGTGTCACCAAGCAGCATCAGACTGTAGTCAAGATGTTATTAATGGGAAAGAATGTACAAATTGCTTTTTCCTGAGTCTACTGCGAAGGAAAGATTTAGCTCCTCCTTTCATCTCACCCTGCAGAGTCAATTGAATGTGAACTACTTGTGCACTTTGAACTCGGGACTTTATCAGACAAGTGTCTAAAAATGCTGTAGTACCACTATTGAGGAAAGCAGAAATATAGTGGCATGATAACAGTAATTATTGCACATTGATGTAATCCCATGATACTACCACCACAGAATTATCTCATGACCACACTAGTGGTTGAAAAATGGGATTTCAGCTCACACTATAGTAACACTTCTCTTTGCATTGCCTTCTAATGACAGTATTAATGCTTCATGTTGGTCCGCACATGCACCTTTAAGAAATTTTTCCTCTTACTTCTGTGATTTTGCATGGGGTAGATTTGGGCTATTTTCATGAGAAGCTGCAACTTCAGTTAAAAGCATCAAAAACAAATACATAATTAAAGGACTTTACTAATAAACTCTTAAACAAACATAAAAATGTACCAAGCAAAGGTGACAGTTCATTAAAACTGTATCCTGTTGGTCCTCTTCACGTTCTCCCCCGAAAGTTTAATTGTGTGTTCTTGTTGGGAAAGGGAAGGGGGAAAGGAGGACCACCCATCCATGCTGTAATTGCACCATTACAGTGGGATGTAATTTTGCACAGTTGTCAATACCGCAAAAAGAGGGCTATTGCTGGGTTTTGCTTGTCAATGAAAAGTTACACATAATTAATGGGTGGAACACACATAGACCATAGGAGGACGATGATGTCATGAAATAATGGGAACACATTCCTGCTACTATCCCACTGTAATCACGTGATTTCAGCCTTGTGCGATAAAGTCCTACATTTGCAGCAACCTAAGTAAGCTGAGGACAACAGGGGGAAGTAGAAGGGGGAGAGAGACATTTTAAAAGCAGCTAAAAAAGTAGGTTGATGGAGGATTAATCAGGATGGTCCTTGCAAAATCAGAATAATTGGAATGTGTGAAGGGGATGCCAGAAGTCACAGTGAACTACTGTGTTCTTCCAGGTGGGAAGACAAATCTCAGGGTGAACACTACTGGGGAGGAAGAAATTTGATTTTATTGTGTGAGGTAGCTTTAAGCTTTCATGCCCACCTCGTGTAAATAATACAGTAGTACAAGTGAATAGATGCAATACCCATTTAAGCCAGTTTAACTTAACTAATTTCAGGGGACAATATATAAGAAATGGAAGAGGAAAAATGAATTTGCTCCTACATTATCTCCTTTTTTAAATCTTTGTTTTAATTTTTTTCCCTTCCTCCTTTGCTGCTATGAGAGCTGATTAAGCAAGTGAAGATTTGTAGTTGCAAGTGAAAACAAAACAAACTGAGAAACAAACAAATAAAGGCAATTTATGGAGCAACAAACATTCTCTATTAAATTCTAGAACAGCAAATGAGGAAGACTAAACTGGAGGTTTTAGCAGACCAAGGTCAGTTGAAGTTATATCTGTTGGGTGTTGACTGCTGCTTATAGACTGTTGTTTATACATTGACAATTTAAGATAATTTAAGAACAAAGTAGATCTAACAAGGAAACAAAATCATGGTGATGACTTGGAGTGGCTATAAAAACACACCCTTGCCTTGTCTACTATGAGCCCCCACCCAAAGAAAGCTTCTTTAAAGAAAGCCCAAACAAAAATTACTCAGTTCTGTGTGAACAAGAAATGTGAGGAAGTGACTGAAAATGGACAAGTCTTAGATATTAATATTTAAGGGTCTCTTTACAATTACAATGAAGAGCAGAGGGAAGATTTAAAGCCAGACAGCCTGAATGTCAAGCTTTCTTTTCTGAAGAGTCCAGTAATTCAAGGACTAGGCCAGGCCGAGCAAGTAGAGAGATTAATGTTAAAGTAAATCTCAGAATTATCTTTGAGTAATGGTAAAATAAGCACAAAAGACTCAAACTAGTTCTCTGGGATTAATGAGGAAAAACCACCAGTCACTGAGTGGCTTGTTTTATTAATAGAAGATATTAAATGCATAAAATCCTACCTGGCTGACTGCAATAAAATTCTTACTATTTTGGTTGAAGCCTACAAAGTTCTTTGGGAAAAAACCTGATAATGAGTTTATGGGTCCTGAAAATAATATCAATATTGCTTCCCCAATCAGTAAAAGTAAAAGTAAAAGTAAAAGCAGACCAATAAAGAAGTCATATAGTGCTTATAAGATAAACCATTCTAAAAGGAGGGGTTCAGGAATGAAGAAAAGCAAAAATGTTAAAAATCTCAGGACAGTGTACTACAAAAAAACTGGACTTCAAAAAACTTTTTAACCTGCTTGACACCAGCCCAAACCCAGGGTGCAAACATAATTCTGGGAGGCTACCAACTACGAAAGAAATAGAGCAAGAATACACTGCCTCGTACTGTGGTGGAGTCTCCTTCTTTGGAGGTTTTTAAACAGAGGCTGGATGGCCATCTGTCAGAAATGATTTGATTGTGTATTCCTGCATGGCAGGGGGTTGGACTGGATGGCCCTTGTGGTCTCTTCCAACTCTTTGATTCTATGATTCTACAAGAGCCTACTCTTGAACCTGATCTCGATGAAGCACTGGACTCTGCAAACCAAATATTTGTATTAACATCAGATTGTATGCAAGGTGCTGTAATCCAGGACCCTTGGTCTTATGTACTACTAGAAGAGAAAATCAAACCACCTAAAGAAAGGATTCCCATAGATGGAATTTGGAAATTGATGTTAATTCAAAATAAATTAGTTTTATCAAATTACCCTAAACCCCCGGGAACGCTGTCACAAGACAACCGTAAAATTCACCTCTTGAATTTTTAAAGGACATTTACTCCTGGTGCACTTAATAACCATGCAGACTTGGTGCACTTTTTGAAATATTTCTATTATTCTTTATGCAGATGATTCAGTACTCCTGTCACTGACACATATAGGTTTGAGACAACTACTAAGAGCTTTGGCTGTCTGTTGTAACACAGAACAGCTGGCAATTAATTATGACAAAACTAAAGTATCAGTCTTTAAACATAAATGGTGTAAATATTGCTGGAAAATCAATGGACACCCAATTTAACAAGTTAAACTTTACAAATACTTGGGAGTTATTTTTCAATCTACTGGAAAGCCCACGTGTCATATGCAATAGCAAATGCACAACTGAGTTATAACTCACTCATTACTTTTTTCTACACCAAGGGAGGGCAGCATGTACCTTCAGCAATCCAAGTGTTTAATGCTAAGATTCTATCACAAATGTTATATGGAGCACAAATATGTACACTTAATAGTTTTAAGGCTTTAGAATCTGTCCAAACAAAATTTTTGAGAAATGTGCTCAGCCTTACAAGTTGTGGCCCAATGTACTTTTACTCTTGGAGACTGAACAAATTACCATTGAGTTCCAGATTTGGATAAATAAGTTAAATTTTTGGCTAAAATTGCTATTCATGCCTAAGGGCTTATCCCTCCTGACTCTCACTGATTCATTTCAGCCAAGATGGAAAACAATAGTTACTCAGAAAGTGTTAAATGTAGGATTTCCACAAAATGTTATTTTTGCTATGGGCTATGCAAAAGCTAAAGAAAACATATATCAATGTATCTGGGATACTGAGCTGCAAAGCTTTATAGGTGTGATGACTACATTTTTGACTTTTAGAGACAGTGGCTGGGTTTTTCTTCCCGCCAATTGTTTGATAAATCTGAGTATTCCAAAATACAGGAAGGCATTTACCCAGGCCAAATTTAATGTGCTCCCATCAGTGGTTCTGAATGGTCGGTATAATAATATACCACACTGTGAACACTTGTGCCCTTGTGAAGCAGAGGAAGTAGAAAGCGTGGGACATGTTCTTTTGCACTGTTCTTTCTATTGGGATATATAATTATTTTATTAATCCAATTTTACAAAATATTCCAGAGAGATCTGAATTGTTTTATATTAATTACCTCCTAGCTGACCAATTTCCAGAGATTACAGCCAAGGTAGCTAGTTTTTGCATGGCAGCAATAGCTTGTAGACATAGGATACTGTGTCCTCAATCTTAAATTGTCTCAATCTTAAATTTTTAATATCTAATGCTGTTTCACTATTATAACATTATTACTTCTAGCATATTGTAGTTCAATTTTATACTTACATAGAACATAGAATCATAGAGTCAGAAGAGACCACAAGGGCCATCTAGTCCAACCCCCTGCCTTGCAGGAACACACAATCAAAGCACTCACAACAGATAACCATCCAGCCTCTGTTTAAAAACCGCCAAAGAAGGAGACTCCATCACACTCCGAGGCAGCGTATTTCACTGTCAAGCAACTCGTACTTGCAGGAAGTTCTACCTAATATTTAGGTGGAATTTCTTTTCCTGTAGTTTGAACCCATAGCTCCGTGTCCTAGTCTCTGGAGCAGTAGAAAACAAGCTTGCTCCACCCTCAGTATGACATCCCTTAAAATATTTAATCATAGCTCTCATGTCACCTCTTCACCTTCTCTTCTCCAGACTAAACATAACCAGCTCCCTAATCCGCTCCTCCTAGGGCATGGCTTCCAGACCTCCCACCATTTTGGTTGCCCTCCTCTGGACACGTTCCAGCTTCTCAATGTCCTTCTGGAATTGTGGTGCCCAGAACGGGACACAGTATTCCAGGTGAGGTCTAACTAAAGCAGAATAGAGTGGGACTTTTACTTCTCTTGATCTAGACAGTATACTCTTATTGATGCAGCCTAGAATCACATTAGCTTTTTTAGCTGCTGCGTTACACTGCTGACTCATGTTCAGTTTGTGTTCTCTTGTTGCTGTAACATGGAAATCAGTCTTCAAATCTGGTTTAAAGTGAACTATGTATGGAATTTATCTTCTGCTTCTGGTCATATTATTGCATTCCATGTTATTGTTCCTGTGCCCTTAAAATTATTCTGTCATGAAAAAATATAGCAAGTGAAACTTGTCCTAGCTCCATACAAAAAGCCAATTTTTAAGTGTTAATTGTGTGTGTTTACCACATCAGTCTTTCCTCCATTGTCTTTTCCCTTCTCTTTATTTGTAACAATTCACAAATCACAATACACCATGGTTTTATTGTGTTTTATCTACTTTGTATTTTACTTACTGGCCAAGAACTGAAATAAATATATGTCTCTCTCTCTCTCTCTGGCTTTTCTTTGCAAACGAAGATTCAGGAAGGACTCATCCCGCGTTTTCTGCAAGTGCGCTGATGACTAAAAAGGCCAATCCGAGATAGACAAGTCCAGTTGCAGGAAGCACAGCAGAAGGTTTCCTCGGGTGATGTTACCGGGTTGTGATTCTTTCTGCATTGCCGTTTCTCTTCAAGACTTGTTCGGCGTGAGTTCTCAAATAAGGCTGCAGCATTGTGGATAGTGCGTCTCCATGCCTCCCGATGTGAGGCGAGGGAGGACCACTGTTGGTGATCAATTTGGCCAAGCCTGAGATGTTGTTTCAGGGAGTCCTTGTATCGCTTTTTTGGAGCGCCCCTCTTACGCTGACCTGTGGCAAGTTCACTGTAGAGTACTATTTTGGGGAGGCGATGGCCCTCCATCCTAGTCACATGCCCTGCCCAGTGCAGCTGTGTTCTCAATATCATGGCCTCAATGCTGGTGATCCCTGCTTGCTCAAGGACAGCAACGTTCGTCACATAGTCAGTCCAGTGTATATTTAGGATTGTGCGTAAACAGCGCTGGTGGAAGCGTTCGAGGAGTCGTAAGTGGTACAGTATGTATATAAGAAATGTTTATAGATCTGATTCACAGCTCTTTGGCCACACTAAAATTACTATGTATATATGTATTAGTAGACTTACACAGCACTAGGCCTTCTGGCTATCTATATTACTTAATACTTGCCTAGGAAGTAGCTTAGGAAACTGACATTCTCCACTTCATTTTCCATTGATATTCCCTCTCTCTGTCACACACACTTATTTACAGACTTTTCCAAATGTTTCATAAGAGCCTATCCCTGGTGTTAATTTTTAGTTGTAAAATATCCAAGGGAATGACAGACTGCCAATCTGGCAACCTTAGTGCTCTGTAGCACCCACCAAATTTGTCAGGGAGTTGTGTTACACAGGGTAACCCAAAGAAATAATTCTGTTTAAAATTAATTTTGTTTTGATTGTAAACTTGGCCAACAAGGCCATACACCTGCACATGCAGTTAACCATCAGAAGGGGAGTAGTTACTGTATTATATTTTGCTACATTGGTTTGGGACTCTGCATAAGACTGATTGCTTTGCCTGATCAGGGACAAGTTTGGATTGTATACTAATTCAGTGTATACAGAGTACAGTAATGAAAGTGCCAGACAGTACATTTTTGTATGTGTTGATCAAACACTCTGTGGACTTTCCATCAGCTACCAAGAGGAAGAATGAATGATTAATTTCCTGTTTTACTAAAGTCAGTCTTTCCCAGGGAAGTCCCTAGCTTTTATTTCCTTGTATGATTCCTTCCCACAGACCCTTTCTTTGTATTGTTTTTACAAAGAAGAGTTTGTAGCCAGTTGTTTCACTACACACTAAATTAGCATTAAATCCCAGAGTAATTAAGTTTCTACTTCTGCCCCTTTCCTCCCTATCACTTTTTTTTCTTTTGCAAAGAAGAGTTTTCTTACTTTACCTGAAAACCCTTATTGTATGAATCTGTGCATTTTAATGCAAAGTACATTTCTGGGGAAAGTACCTGAAATTACCTGACCTTTGGCAGATGCATATGTACAAAAAAGGCCAATGTGCATGTTAAATTGGTTCACAAAACATGTAATTCAACCTTTCTAACAGAAGGACTTGAATATTAAATTAGGAAACAGAATACTGACATTACAATGTGGGGAAAAACTAAATGCATTTGCATTATGTAAGCATAACATGGTGCAGGCTTTTGAGACCCAAGCTTTATTCTAGGGTTTGAATTACAGCAGATGTAAATGAGGCCTGCGCCCCCCTCCCTTACCTTTTGTGACAGCCCTCCATTAGGAACTGTTTTGTTTTTAAAGCTGGTGTGTGTGTGGGTGAACAACTTGGTTGAAATCAGAATTAATTGGAGGAGGACCTGTAGATTTTATTACTGTCCCTCTGTTTTCCTCCCTTTCACTCAAGCACAGATTTCCCTCTTCTCTTGTTATGTATTTTAGCTTTTAGAATAAATAGGCTTGCTATCCTTTATTATAGGGCTGAACAACCTGCTGTCCTGGAACTGCATAGAGGTGTAGCAACATGCCAGCTATGCACTCCGTGGGGGCTTAACTCCAGGGGTGTAGCTAAAGTCCAGACATGCTTTTAGGCTTCATATATAAAGCTGTTTTTCTTTCATGCACAACAGGTAAAGTGTGCCAAAGAATGTTAACAATATGTGTTCAGCCTGGCCCCATAAAAGATGCATGAAAATGTTAAATGTCTCATAGATAAGCTTCTACCCAGTTTGTTCCAGAAGAGGAAATAATAATTCAATGAAAAAGGAAATGAGCAACATCTGCTATCCTGGAGCCAGCAGTTCAAACTTACTATCAAGGAAAGCACTGATTATTGTTTAGCTGTAAAATGAGAAATATGATATCTTTTATTCATTTAAATGGAATCCTATAGCCATCTATTCTGGAGTGAACCCCACTGAATTTAATGTAATTTACTTCTAACATAAATTAGCACACTATTTTTGGATTTATTCCCCAATCTTCATCGTCAGACATTTCCAGGACAGGTAAATCTACAAAGAATGCTAACAGAAGTTCCACAAAATAAACAAACAAACAAATAAATAAATCCAAGGTTCCTTGAAACAATATGATATCAAATTGGAAATGGGTGAGCCATTTCCAATTTAACATCGAAGGCCTGCTGATACTCCAGTGCTTATAGACTATATTTTTATCTTTATTGTTTTAGACAGGTTTTAAAATAATGTTTTTAACAGAATTGTTGATTTAATGGTTTTTAAACTATTGCACTACATATAGTTTTAATAGTATTTTGTTTTAACCTATACTCTAAACCAGTGGCAGCGCTAGGGGGGTGCCGAGGGGCTGAACTGAATAAGGTGACACCATCAGAGGGAGGGGTGACACTGGCCTTAGTAATGTCACAGTTCTAAACTGCCATTGGTCTCAGATAAAGAGAAAGGCAGAGTAAACATACATACAAACATACATACCATGGTGGTTGGTAGCTCCCATATCAGTGTGTGTGTATGTGTGTGTGAGAATCTGCTTCAGATTGCAGTCTGAGGTTTAGTAGAACTAATCATGATGCTGAAGCTTACCCCCAAAATCAATTAGGTAGCTTAGATAGCTCTTTTAAAGTTAGAAGTAAACCCCAGAATGGATTCATCAACCCACAGGCATGGAAGCCACTACTTTTATAGATGTCAGAAAAGGGGTGCAGCAGATGCTAACCAGATAAACATAGTGATCCAACCACTGCTTCTGTTGGCTGAAAGGGCTATATTTGTTTTTTTTTTCTGCTGTAAAAAACTTGCTGCATCCACTAATCATTGAGTAAATCTTCTTTTATCCAGTTACTTGGTTTCAGCTGGATCATCGTTGAATTTCTTTTGGTGTGATAGTGTGATCTAGGTCTCAATTCAACAGCATCCTTCAATCCAGTTATAGTTTTAAAAAATTTAAAGCAAGGGTGGGAATCAAGAGGTCTTCCAGATGTTGTTGATATGCAGCTCCCAGCAACTCTTGCCAGCATAACCAAAGGTGAAAAAACCCTGGGAGCCGTTCAGCAACATCAACTAGAAGGCCCCATAATTTCCACCCCTATTGTAAAGTCACAGCTTGCTTTCCTTTTTTTTAAACAGTAACTAAAATGGTTGCTTTACAAGAGCATCGCAGTGCTACAAGCCTATGGTACAAAATATGCTCTCCTCCCTCCCACTTCATTGTCACCTCTACTGTTACAACAGCACATGAGCTAGCATTGGAACCATATAGTATTTCTTTTCCAACTCTTAGTAAGGCTAGACTCCCTGCAACTATACAAATAACTAAACCATTACTGTTAGACTGCAAAAGGAGTGTGCAGCTATCCCTTGTTAAGTTACTATCACAACTCAATTATGACTTAGTTGTTATAAAAAGGATGAATTACAAGCAACTAGTTATTTGTAACTAGTTGTGTATGAGCCCTGGTAGTGGCTTTCCCATCTTTCTAGTTCAGTATCTTTCATCCCTCATAATTACAGATTAAGCTAATGATGATACAAGGAAGCCACCAACTTCCTGCCATAGTAAAAGAAACCAGTGTTGTATTGGCACAAGCCAGAAAGTGGTGGTAATGATGGTGATGGATAGTTATGGGCTGATCCAGCTTGGAGAGCTCAGGTCTGATGGCTCAATTTTCAGGACTGTAGGCCTGAACCAGTCTGTCTAGGACATTAATTTGACAGCTCTGATCTATGGAATTCTCTAATCACAGACAGCTAGACCACAAGGCATCCAGTATGCCTTGCATGCTTTACATATTGTACTAAGGGACAGCTGCAACGTCACAATTTCTGTCTGCTATCTAGTCAATGAAAATAGATTTTTCAGTCACTCAGAACGGAATAATTGTAATGCTGTTAGGCTATTTAATTCATCCCCCTGACTGCTTTTTCCTTACAGGAAGAAAACTGAAGTGAAGAAGCATGAAATATGACTATAAAGATAAATAAAAGCAGTTGCCATGAAGCAGCACCTTTGATTCCCAAGCTGGAGTTTCAGATGTATACAGAGTCTGGGAATCCTATACATGCCATGTGCTGGTATAATCTCTGGTTACATCTGCATAAGTACTTTTAAGTCATTCACGAAAGGTGGTACCCTGTTCCTCCTTGTACAATGCTTTTCCTGCCGCTGCCCCCCCCAGTAAGGAAGGGCAGCTGGAGGCTCTTGGGTAAGACTCTGTCCTTTACCAGCCACTGACTGGCCATGGAAGCATGCCTAGAAACTATATATCTGTCCTTGCTTATCTGGTGCTAAGGCATCTGTGTTGGGTATGTGTGTGCTGGGTGCTATTTCTCTTCTTCTGAGTGCTCAAGACCTTTTGGATACACACCCATGCCCAATTAGTGCTAGCGTTGTGCTGGGAAGCCTATGCCTCCCTTTGCACACTAGGAGAGAGAAGAAGCCATAACCTCCCCCTGACCACCATCATACCTATGTTGTCAGAGAATTGTGCTCCATCCATTGGATCTTGGCTAGAGTTCTCTTTGTACAAATGCTTTCCCTGCAATTTCTCATATGCTGAGAAATGGTCTGTGTACTTGGGGTAGAACTGAATAGCCTCCATGGTTCCCTGGAGACCCAGGACATTTCTAGTTTATTGATGCCCTTCACTGAAGATTGCCATATCTATTTTGTCTCCAAATTGACAGGTGCCTCCTTGAAATGTTAATGTGTTTTGTTGGCTTTGCGGTTCCTCAGAGCTCTTCTCTGAGCATCTGAGGAAGAAGAAACAGACATTTACCATTATCACTTACAGAAGATCGATCACCTGTCTGAATGGATTCAAATTTAGAATTTTTGAATTCAGTGAATCCAAATTTAAGGATGTGAAAAACTGGCAAAACCTGTCAAAAATTCTCATTGAACTTCTCAATTTATCATTGACATTCTCATTCTGTATTAGGCTGTGACACTTTTCTTCCTGCACAGAGAAATTCATGTGGATTTCCCTTCCCCCATGCCAAAATTTTTTTTTGTACACATTTAAAATTTACATATTGTGTTGACTAAAGTAGATTTGTGCACATTTCTCAAACATATGTACGTTTTTTTGGAACAAAACAGCCACCTAAGGCAGCACATTTGGGGAGGGCATGGTAGAACTAAATGAAATGTTAGTCTCAACTAGAATCGGCCCACTAAAATAAAGGGGATTTGTTTATCACCACTTATATGAGTATCATTGTTTTCAGTGGACTTATTCTAGTTGTTGCTAACATTGAATTGTGCCTCAAATCTTATCTCTTGAAATCTGTCAGATGCCAAATCTCTATAAATCAGATAATAAAACAAAGTATCATGCTTTGTAAGATTAAAGAAGATTTGTTTCTGAACACTGCTTTACAACAACACATCATTTAAATGTATTATACATTTTAAAATATGGTCTGACTTGTTTTTAATTCAGATTATTATCAGTAACCTCTCTAAATCTTCCAATTTCCCCCATCCAACTGTGCCATATGCATCCCTTACCTTCTGTCACCACAGACCTACATGCCTCAAGTGCAAACTCATTTTTGAAATAGTTATATCTGAAATAAATATCAGTAATTAAGTAGAGTATTTAAGCAAAGTAGAGAATATAATTAATGGACATAATAAAACATAACTGGTTTGACATTGCTAATACACTTCTATTTTTTGTTTTTCTTTTTGTTAAATTTAATGAATTAAATACCAAATAATTATCTAGATTGTTTTAGACATGATAACAGCTATTACAATAAGCTATATTAAACAGTGGATATTGTTATCTACCTGACCAAAGTGTGAATGAAAAAATAAATTACTTGAGCATGCAGTAATGAACAATGAATAAACTGCATAAGAGTGACAGAAGAATAAATGTGTAAGTGTTCCCAAATAGGTTTCCTTTTACTAATTATTGGTAAATGAGACCCATTTAAAAATATGACATATGTTCAACCTACTATGCCATTATATAACAGTACAATCAGTTTGGTTTATGTAACATTTTACTAAAGGAACTGATGTCAAGCAACATTACAATTATTTGGTAATTATTCTTGTAATAATTTTTAAAAATGTCATATTTGCTATTAAAAGTCTGGCTTGTTTTTTTAAAAAAAGAATAAAAAGCATTTTGTTAAACTGAGTAAAAAACAAAACAATGCATCACATTATCTTGAGGAGAAAAAAAAGCAAAAAACTCCTCTCACTCCACCCTCTGATCTGCGTGAAATGACATCGCCTGCTGTCCTGTCATTGCGCAGTGTGCGATTTGTGTTGCCAGAGGAACGGCTTGGAAAGAGACAGAAGAGGTTTTAATTAGAAGAACAGGTTTCATACTGCCATTTCTAACCACTTCTAAATACAGGAGGTGAATTAAAACATTAAGTGTGGAGGTCCTGCGATTACAAAAACCATATCAAATTCCATTTCCTTTTCATCCTTTCTATCTGCATATAAATTTGTTCCAGGCTTTATGAAAGTTGACCTCTCTCCCACAATTCTGTGGTCTCTCTCTTGCTTTTCTCTCTCACTTTTGCTCTTATTTCTGTTATTGAAACTGCATGTACACAAAGAAGACTTGAAACCATAGTGCTTGGAGCAGAATGTTTGGTGGATGAGAATTGGCCAAATGTATGTTTTTCAGACCATGATATTCTGACAAAAAATTGTTTAAAAATGATTTATTAGTTATAATTACAGTTCTTTCTTATTGGATAATACATCATAGTTCATTTAATTTGTTATAATAATAGTACAGCCATCAATTAAATGTTTTTTCTATTGTTTATTTTCATGTATAATTTACATCTATATGTTATTTATGTTGTGTTCTTATACACTCTGGTGCATACACAGAATTTGCTCAGAAAATGAGCTGTCTTAATGCAATTCTGCATTGTCTTGTTGTATTGTGAAGGAGCAGGAGCTACACGAGAAAAGCTTTCGTGGCTTTCCCCAACTTTTTAAAAAAACTCCAGAGATACGTGCATTTTTGCTCATTAAGACAAGCAATTTGACATGAATCACTTCCCTATGCAGGACACAGTGCAAACATGATTGGCTGGATGAGCGCAGGGGTTGGGGCTGGGTTGCAGGGCAAGCGCCTGCTTCCACCATGTTGGATTTTCACTTTAGCAAATGATTGCTAAGGCAATAAAACAGACATTTATGCTATCCCTTTTCTCTTTCTTTTTTTGGGAAAGGTGAAATGTCACTTGTGTGCACCACAGAAATAGTTTTGTTTTTTTAAAAAAAGGTTGGCGGCAGCAGATTTAAAAATGCAAGTAATCCACTCATGGCCTCTGTCTCAGATTAATGGGGGTTGTAAAACCATTAAGACAGGTCGCAGCTGCTGTGACTTGCTATTACTGTGGAGCAGTCCATTCCCCCCCCCCCGCCTTCGTGTACACATGGCCTAAGTAAAACCGGACACAGTATCAGATCATTACAATCCCTGATCTTGGTTTCCTTTTCTTAATTCTTTTTGAATATACAATGTCTACTTGACACTATGGAGAACCATTGGAGATGAAATAATTTTCTTTGTCTTGCTAATATTGCTGGTTTCTTTTGTTTTTATTGGATATTTTTGGCCTGCTCCTCATAAGCTAAAAATAATAATAATAAAATAAATAAATAAAGAGCTTCCTTATAATGCAGATATTCCTTACAGTTCAGAACCCTGTCGCTCCATTTGTAACAAAAATAAATAAATAAATAAATAAATTTATTTTATAATTATTTTCTAAATAGGCTGTACTTTTAATATATCAAATATGATAATTTCATTGGTAATCAAGTTATATATGTTTTATGTTCCTAAGGTAGCAAAGTAATTTTTAATCTGTAATGGGTGCTAATATTATGTTATTCAATTTTTCTAAAAATTTTAGTTTTTCCCTCAAATGGGGAAAATGCCCTCCTGGCTTCAAAAGTTCCAGAAATTTTTACCTCTCTAGTAAAATCTAATTTCTTTTTTGAAGAGCAAGGTTCAAGCCTCCAACATGCCAAGAACAACTGCCTCTAAAACTTCATAAAGTTTGCTACCCTTCATCCTGAGCAATTTATTCCAATCTAGGATTGGAAATTTTTGTAAAAGGAAGTAACACCTAGCATATCTCATCCATAATGACTTTCTCATTAGAAATGAAGTGCTAAGTTTTTCAGAATTGTAAAAAAAAAAATGTACAGTAAGGTCTAGTGTTTTTAAAAAATTATTATTTCTCTGGATTTGTATCCTATCTTTCAGTGAGTGGTCATGATCATGTATGACTTCCACAATCAGGTCAGATAAAAATATTCAAAATAGTACTAGATCTTGGGAAAGTTAGTTTTGCTCCAATAAACATGCCAAGAACAAAACGCATTCAAACAGCATAAAATCACTTATAGACCCAGGGGAAAAAATATCCTCATGTGGCACCAAATTGATATTAAGGTGAGTGTCAGTTGTCCCTTTCTGAGAGTTTCACTATTGTGAAGGCCCTTTCTATAACTTCAATTAGTACAGAATATGGCAGCCAGACTGGTCTTGGATACCTCCAGAAAAGACCATATAACACCAATCTTAAAACCACTCCACTGGCTGCCCATTAGTTTCCGGGCCCAGTACAAGGTGTTGATTATCACCTTTAAAGCCCTAAATGGCTTGTGTCCAACCTATCTTTGGGACTACCTCCTTCCATATAGTCCTCCCTGTGCACTCAGGTCCTCTAGAAGGAATTTGTTACAACCTTTGAAAACTAGGCTTTCTTCAACCTCCTGGAGGGCCTTTTCAGCTATCACTCCCAGATTATGGAATGGCCTGCCGGACGACATCCGTCATATCACCACCCTAAATAGCTTTTAAAAAGCTCTTAAGATGGATCTCTTCCGGCAGGCCTTTCCTGAATAGATACCCAGCCATAAAAAAAGGAAATCTCGCTTGTCCCGATCTCACCACGTCCAGTGTCCATTGTCCATTTTTATTCTTCATTTTTATTTATTTATTTTTTATATTTTTAAGTATGTTTTTAATTCCTAAATTATTTAATTGTATTTTAAGGGGGGTGAGATTGAGGGGTTGGATGTCTATTTTAATTGTTGTAAGCTGCCCCAATTGCTTTTCGTAGAGGGGCGGGATAGAAATAAATTATTATTATTATTAATAATAATAATAATAATAATAATACATTCATGGGATGGTTTGTAGTTAGTTATCTGCATCCTCCTTATTTACAATGCAGTCCTATGGATGCCCACTCAAAAATATGCCGTTTAGTCCAATCAATGGAGCTTAAATCAGGTGAGTAAGTGTAGGATTACAGGCTTAAAATGCCTGTACAGGGATTTTATTTACAGGCCATGGGTGTAAAACATGGCTTTTCTTAATGTACAGTCTTGATCTTTAATATAGTCAGCCCCGCAGATCTGTGTCTATCATAAGCATGCTGAGGTTAAATCCTGCTAAAATCAGAATTGGCCCTACCATTAAACAGCGAAAGATGACTTTTCTTTGGAAGCAAACACTGGACAGATAGCAGTTGTATCCCTCCAGCTACTCCTCCTAAGTCCTCCTGCCATTTACCTCTCTTGGAGTACCTTGTTGCATGTACCACACAGGCTGTCCTGTACCCCCCTAAATTAGCCAGTTATCCTGAGGGATGGTGAAGGATGCTATTCCATTACAAGTATTGAAGTAACATTCAGCTGCCATCTAGTCAGTTTCTGAATGTGGAATGGAGGGAAGGGTCAGCTTGTTCTTTGCCTCAGGCAGAAAAGTCTTGAACTGGCACCTGTATTATTTAATTATCAGTTTTATCAATTTAAATATATAATGTAATTATTTTAATTATTTATGTTGATATATTTATTTATTTTCATTAAAATATTTATATCCTATTCTATACCCAAGGAAGCACACAATAAAATCAGTTTAAACAATGTAAAATATGAAAGAGTAAAAAAAAGTAAATTCTTCAGACTTGATATAGTGGATGTGCCACATACAGTTTGAATAATCTGATCATGCACTTTCGCGTGAGAAGGAATATAATTTCTCTGCAGTAAATACTAACAAATGGTTACTAAGCTCTGTATCTTAAACTGCACTGCTGGCTTGTCATAAAAGAAGGTTAAAAAAAGACACAAGGGTGGAATATGATCCTACATGTCACCAGTTCCTTAGGACACAGCAAAAGAGATATGGGCAAAAACCAGAGGAAGAGAGTGAGAGCCTCTTTGCAACGATGACTGGAGTTAATGACATTCTGCCATGTTTAAAAAATGAGTGTTACAGTGCAGGGAAGCCAGATATACTGGTCAAAGACTTCTGGAGAGGTCCTGAGGATGTCTTTCATACACTGGCAACACAATTTGAATACTATTTGTCTGTGAGAAAAATCTGACACTTGTAAGGCAGCCAAAGCCTTTGCAAGCTGTAGCGCCAGCTGTATTAACTGGCCTGGGGCATCAAAGAAGCCATCTGAGCAAGCTGTGAGGAAATCTCTGTCACATAGTTCAGGAACATGAACTTGGATAGTATTCCTTGACAGAAGGATGATGATGATGATGACAATAATTGTGATGTTGTTGTTGTTATTACAGGTTAAGTATCCCTTATCTGAAATGCTTGGGGCCAGAAGTGTTTGGGATTTTTTTTTTTTTTTTTGGATTTTGGAATATTTGCATATACATAATGAGGCATCTTGGAGATGGGTCTCAAGTCTAAACACAAAATTCATTTATGTTTCATGTACACCTTTTACACATAGCCTGAAGGTAATTTTATGCACAATATTTTGAATAATTTTGTGCACAATACAAAGTTTGTGTACACTGAATGATTAGAAAGCAAAGGTGTCACTGTCTCAGCCACCCATCTGGACAATTTTGGATTTTGGAGTATTTCGGATTGGCTTTCCGGATAAGTGATACTCAACCTGTGTTATTGTTTCACTTTTATAATAGACATTTTACAACTGTAAATATATAATAGCAATTTTAAATTGCTTTTTAAAATTTTTGTTTTGTTATTATAACATAACTGTGTTTTATTTTATCCCTTTTAATCTGCACTTCTTTTTAATATTATTGTCTGCCTTTAGTTCTAAATCAATGAAACAAACAAATAAAATTTCTTGGGTGCCTGTATATGTATGTGTATTTCTATATATCCTCTTTGAGTCTTAACAGTTAAAAAAATACAAAGGTTAAACCATAAAAACAATGTATGATAGGAAAGAACACCTCCCCCTGAGAACAAATTATAATCAGTTGGCCTGAGGCCAGTATTTAAGGAGCAGTTGACCCCATCATGTCAAACATCCCAGAACAGGGAAACATCTTAACCTACTGCCTAAAGGATTATTATTTTAGGAACAGGAGGACCTCACTGAGGAGAATAGTCCATAAGCAGAGGCCTTAAGGGATCTCTCTCCCTTCCAAACCTTCTCTCAGAGAAATACTGAGGTGAAAGTCTCTAATGCTGATCTCAGGGTACAAGTAATCCATAACAGGAGTGGTGTTCCATCAAATATTGGAATCCTGGGCTGTACAGCATTTATATGTTAAAACCAAGTTCTGGGGATAGTGGGGTGGGAGAATGGGTGGGCTGGAAAGAATTGGTCTGGAAACATATCCATAGCTGGGCTACAATAAGAGTTAAATGATGAGACCTTCCTCCTGTTCAGTCTGGTAATTAGATTCTGCAATAGCTGCATTCTCTGAACAGTCTTCAAAGGCAGACTGATATATGGCACATTGCAGTAAAGGAATCTAGATGTTATCAGAGCAGAGACTACTGAAGCTAGGTTATTGTTGTGTAAAAATAGGGATGCAGCTGGAACAATGGCTGAAGCTTGTAAAAGACACTCAGCATCATCGAGGCTACCTGTGGATCAGGAGAATTCCCACATAATGAGCCCATAGCATCAGAGGGAGGGCAACACTATCTAAAACAGATTGAACATCATTTATCCAGTCAGAAGAACCACCCAGTTACAGTACCTCAGTATCATCTGGACTGATGTTCAGTTTACTGATCCCTCTGAATCCACTGTTGCAGCCAGGCACTGATTCAGCATATCCACCACTCATCCACTGAGGCTGAAAATGAGAACACTCATATGATGACAACACACTAAACAGATTCCAAATTGCCCCATTTTATGAGTTTATATAGATATTAAATGGCATTGGGGGGAATAAACCCAATACTTATGGAACCTCAAACTGGAAAATCAATGGGACCAATTAGCATCCTTCAAGTGTCACCTTTGGGAGTTAACCATCCTACCAGGTATGGAGCAACTGCAAAGCAGTGCCCCGCCCCACCCCAACTCAGACAGTCACTCCGTAAGGATGGAAAGATTTATGAAAGCCATGGAAAGATGGAGGAGAACCAGTAGGGTCACACTCCCCCACTTCTTGAGTTACAGATGTCATTGTGGTAGAATGCAAAGACATAGCCATGTTAGTCCGGAATATCAGTAAACAAGAGGATTTTGTAGCACCTTTGAGACTAATACACAGAGAGAAAATTGTAGCATAAGCTTTCACAGACTGTCTATTTCCTCAGATACTGTTCCCCAGCAGCATCTCAGGAAGTAGACTAAGGAGATTATCAGACGCGGTCAAAAAGCCCAAGAGGAGCACATGAGGATGATGTTACTGTACTGTAAACGGGTCCCAGTTTCAAACATCATCATCATCCTCGCGTGCTCAGTCTGTGCTGCAGCCGTGAATAAGATGTCACTTTCAATTGACAGGGAGGTGCTGTCAGTGAAAAGTGTCACCTTACTCATGGCTGCAGCACAGACAGCACACAAGGATGATGACATAGTTTGAAAGTGGGACCGATTTGTGGTACAGTAACGTCATCCTCGCGTTTTCCTCTTGGGCTTTTTGCTGCATCTGATAATCTTTTATGTCTATGAAAGCTTATGCTACAATTTTCTCTCAGTCTCAAAGGTGCTACAAGATAGTTGTATAAGGCAAGCAAAGCAGTTTCTGAGCATCCTGATTGAAATAGATATATTATTTATTTATTTTTATTTTATTTATAGGAAACCAGTTTCTACCAACAGTGCTTAGAGGTGGTTGGTAACTACCTTCTAAAGGAACTTACACAAGAATTCAGTTTATCCAGGGTGGGGTGGGTGGGCTTTGAGAGATAGACCCTGAGGGTTGGACATTGAGATGGATTGTTCCTTTTTTTTCTTTTTACTCCATTCTAGCATGATTCTGTTAAAGAATATTGTGGAAATCTGTACTAAATTCAACTATAATGTGCATTTACACATCATTTGGGTGTTCTCAGTTGTATAAGGCTGAATTTGTTAATGATCTGACTATATTGAAACACACTATAAATTTGTTTGAATGCTATACACTTTATCTAACACTAAGGCTGATCTACTTATTCTAGTGGGCAGCAATAGAGTGTCTTGTTCAGAACTGGATGTGGCACACTTCCTAGCATGCACTAGATTGTTACTTCAGTGTAAAGTAACAAAGACAATACCTACAACAGTATAAGAAACACTAGGTTTGGTGGCAGAGAGCATTTTAATGGGAGGCTGGTTTCTGTGAGTATCACATGATTCAGTCAGGTTATCAGCTAATTGAAGGAAGTATCATATTACCCATTTGTACCATCAGGATAGGCTTTGTGTGGCCAAGAGGTGGCACAGCTAGGTAAAATAGGATATGAAGTGGTGGTGCTGTGCCAAAGAAGTGTTTGGCTAAAACCACCACTCACAGGACAATTTTAAGGAATTTTGGGCCTCCCTGCAATGCTTTATTTTGGGGCCCCCATATGTTTATCTCAGGTCAATGTAACCTAACTCAACCTAAGCTATTCACAGTACAGGATATTCAGATTATTACTAATAATGTTTTTAAAGGAGGAGGGTTACTATGGGGGCTCTCACAATGATGGAGACCCCTGTGGATGCTGATGCCGCTGGTGCCTTAAACCAGCCCTGACCACTCAGCCTAGGGGCTCATCTACGATGAAAAAATTCTGCCAAGAATGTGTGCAGAATACCTTTAGTTTACACCACCATATCAAGAAGGAGGGGGACTGAAAAATCCACATAGACCACGATAACAGCTTTTGCTGTTTCTTGCGATCTTTTTTTAAAAAATGCATGAAAATGTGCACAATAGGTCATCTGTACAACTGATTCAAAAAGGGGACATAGCAGAGCTGAAAGCTGATTGGTCAGACCTCGGAGGGGGTGGGCTTGCAAGGGAGGGCTTGCAATGCTGGAGCCACCATTGTTGTTTTTGCAGTTATGATCGATCAGCTGGCAAAGCAGCAGAGTAAAATTAAGACGTTTATTTTAGGCGGAAAACAGCTCTTCTGCATCGGTCACTTTAAGGGAAAAAAAAGGGCAGGTGAATGGAAGATTTCCCTGACACAACTCACTCATGGTCAGCTTTTTTCCCCCTGTGGATGCAAACTGTGAAATATTCCCTTCCAAGCCTGCAAATCAGCCGTGGGCACAAATGGGCACTGCAGTGAAAGGGAGGTAAGGCAATATTTTTCGCTATTAATTCTCCCGTCTAGCTGATGCCCAGGAGAAAGAGAGAGAGATGGCACAACAGTGCTTCCATTCTGAATCTCAACAAGTATGATCATAACAATTAACAGTTCATGAATGTATGGCATATATATCTGCTACATAAATAAATTGTTGTGTGCCTTCAAGTTGCTTCTGACTGATGGCCACCCTAAGGCAAACCTTTTATGGAGTTTTCTTGGCTAGATTTGTTCAGAGGAGATTTGCTTTTACCTTCCTCTCAGGCTGAGACAGTGTGACTTGCCCAAGGTCACCCAGTGGGTTTCCATGGCTGAGAAGGAATTAGAACCCTGGTGTCCAGTCATAGTCCAATGCTCAAACTTCTATACCATGCTAGCATGAACACATTAAATATATAAGTCTACACAGAGCGAGAACAACTGACACACTGAAGTCTCTCTCTCTCTCTCTCCCTCTCTCTCTCTCTCTGTGTGTGTGTGTGTAAGTGAATATAGATATTGAAACACATACCTTCATGTCTCTCTGTGAGAGTATCTGAGCATCTATCTGTCTATCTACTGATATTTCCCCCTCCCCCCCTCTCTCTCACACACTGGAGCACATATCTCCCCCATATGACCTTACATAGCTACACTGGGCATACCATGAAGCAGAGTGAGTCAATTGCCCTGGGCAGCAAATTTTGGGTGTCATGAAAGGGCAGCAAATGATCAATTAACTAATTTGTTGTTAAGATTTTTATTGCCAGAGATGGCTACAGCTATTTCTTGGATTTCCTCTTTGATGTGTTTGACTTTGCCTGGCTTTTAGTACAGTGTTCCTTGGAAGTTAAGCAGGGTCAGCCCTGGTTAGTATTGGGATGGGAGATCATAAATGAATACCAGATGCTGCAGGCTTCATTTCAGAGGAAGGAACTGGCAAAACCATCTCTGAGTATTCCTATATACACAGTAGCACCCCTGTATCCATGGGGGATTGGTTCCGGGGGTTCCTGTGGATAATGAAAACTGAGGATAGTAGTGAATGCCCTGCAACAGGGAGGAGGAAGAGTTATGGAGGAAGAGAAGGAAGGAAGGCAGGCAAGCAGGAAGAGGAAGAGGAAGGCAGCGAGAGAGCGAGGAGCTGGAACTGGGTTTGGGCTGGGTGGTGCTGGTGCTGCTCTTTGCTGCTTCACCACCTCACTCCTCACCACTGTCACCGCGGAGCCAAGTGGGGTCCAGCCTGGCTGGGCCCTGGGCGTCCCTCCTCTGGCACCTGGGCTTGGCCTGCCAGGGCTCCCAAGCTGGAGGTGTGGGCATTGGCATCGGGGGTGAGGCATCCAGGACCTGTGCCTCCCTGGCCTTGCTTGAGCCCTCATGGGGAAGGGAGAAGGGAGGTGAGTTTTCTTCTCTTCCTCTCCCTTCCCCTAGTGGGAAGGGATGGGGGGGAGGGTCAGGGTTTGTGGGGAAAGGTTTCTGGTACAGGTTTCATGGAATGGGCAGTCTTCAGTTGGGTGGGAAGGATCATATTTTCTTTCTCTCCATCTTCATCTCCTTTCTTTCATTTCTCTCTCTTTCTTTGGTCCTCTTTTGTTTCCTTTGCTCTTCACTCTTTCTCTCTCTCCTTCAACTGACTCACCTGCTACCTCACTCTCAATGTGGCTGCCCACTCCATGGCTTTCACCCCCAGTTCCCCAGCCCCCATGCTGGCAGTGCCATCCACCTTCCCCATGGCACCTGCCTGCCTGCCACACTCCTGCACACCCTCACGCCCTGCTTCAGTGTCTCAGCCCTGCCAGCTCAGGCTAGCAGAATTGCCCATCATGTGGTTTCCATCTGCCAGCCCATGAACCCCCCACCAGGGCCAGCAGGTTCACCCACCTGACCTCTCACCCCCTCATGATGCTGCTGCTGTCCACCAGCCACATAGCGTCTACTCTCCCGCTACACTACCTCAGCCCCACATCACATGGCCTCCCTTCACCTCCTCCCATCTGCCAAGCATTTCTGCCCCAATGGCAGAATCACTCCCTTCCCATGCAGTCTCTACCCCACACTCCAGTGTCTCTGCCCATCTGCCACACTGCCTCAGACACCCTCTCCCATGCAGCCTATTCCTTCCATCTCTGCCACACACACCCCTTATAATTCTTACACAGACACAGGCAGAAAATGCTTTTAAAGATATGGGTCTTGTTTTGCCATGTAGTTTTGGACTTTGGAATGGAGACCTGTAGAGTGGCCTTAGAAGCAAATGCTTCCTTAAAAACCTTCCTTTCACTCACCATGCTTCTTCAACCACAACTTGCAGCATCAAGAATAACAACAAGAACATCATACAGGTTGAGTATCCCTTATCCAAAATGCTTGGGACAAGAAGTGTTTTGGATTTCTGATTTTTTTCAGATTCCATGTATGCATACATAGAGCCTTACTGCACTCTGAGGAAAAGTGGCAAAGCAGCAGGAATGTTGTCTTTTTTGCTTCCTTCCTGCATGGTGTCATTGATTTTCATTCTGGTCCTGTAAGGGACTGAGGTAAAGCCATGTCTTTTTGCTAACCAGACAAACCTGTTTGTAAAAAGGTGTGGTTTTAGCTCAATTCCCCATGGGACTGGAATGAAAGAACTCTGGAAGGACATCAATGTCATGTGGGAAGGCAGCAGGAAAGATGGAATATTCCTGCTGCTTTGCCGCTTTTCCTCGGAGTGTGGTAAGGTTCATAATGAGATATCCTGGAGATGGGACCCAAGTCTAAACACAAAATTAATTTATGTTTCATATATACCTTATACACATAGCCTGAAGGTAATTTTATGCAATATTTTAAATAATTTTGTGCATGACACAAAGTTTGTGTACATGGTGTATATCTCAGCCATGCAAGTGGACAATTTTGGATTTTGGAGTATTTTGGATTTTGGAATTCTGGATAAGGGATGCTCAACCTGTAATATCATTTATATACCACAACTCCAGGCATATCTCAGTTTGCCACCATGGCTTCCTCCACTCCTTCACCTCACTACTCCATCTTTCACAACCTACCAAAAACACTACATCAATCATTGCCACAATTACAACAACATCATATGACATCTTCAATTTTTAATTTCTGTTTTTATACTGCTACTCACTGCTGTTCCTACAAAGAACATCATCAACGAATACAAAGTACTTTCATATACCAATATCCACTGATTTTAATACCTTTCCTATTCTCTTTTGTACTTCTATTATTTTTGTTCACATTATTATTATATTTCATCTTTCTCTCCCTTCCTTCTGTGTATTCATATCCATCATACTTCCTCTTCTTTTCCTTGCTCTGCTCATTTGCTGGACTGCTTTTTGCTGTCCATCTCTGCAGTCTTGGGCATCTGCAGATCCCACCCCCATTGGCTCACATACCTTCTGACTGCTTGGTATATTGATAGATTCTGTGCCGTTCAAGGTATTGCTTGCTGTTATTCACACTTCTTCCTGTAGGCAGGCATAACCTCGGGGCATTCTTGTTACATATTCTGCTGTGTGTGGCCACCTCCTGGCCACTTCCTTAAGGAAGTTATGCTGTCAAACTGTGCTGATAATGCTGTTGCATTCATATCTCACAGATCAAGCATTATACCATGGAAAATCCAGAAGAGGCCTCATCCCGATCCTGACATCAATGTGCAATAAGTCGCTAAAAGACTGCTCCAGTCCTCTGGCAGAAACACTCACATGGATGACACAGCCAGGGGAATCCAAGCAATGTCTGCCCAGTTGGTGCAACTGGACAGCAGGGTGGCAATTTGTGAGCACAACCTGCATACTCTTGTCCCTCTCAGCTCCACAGAGAACCTGCAGCAGAGGAGGCAACACCTCTACTTCCCCTTCAGCTGCTGTAACACACATACCACCCACCCAGACTGGCCTAGCCAATCTTTACCATTTAGTTCAGGGCTTGGTGAAGATGATTAAGCCTGTTGCGCCATCAGCAATAACTGCACCACCCCAGCTAGTAGGGTCTGCAGGGGTCGTGCCACTGCCTGATGAGGGGACCCTCCTCCTATTGAGTATGAGGATAGAATCCCCCCTGCCCCTCTCCTCCAGCAGGTTGCCCCAACTACAGCTATGATACTAGTTGCTCTGTCTCTGGATATCCCTGTGCTGCAAGCACTCATGCTGCCAGACTTGTCTACCCCCCTCAACTTCCTCCACCGGTGACTCCAGCTGAATAGTGGTGTCACAGGCAAACACCACTGGGACTTACACATCCCCTGCAATGCTAGCAGGTCCTTCACGTACTTTGGGGAGAAGGCAGTTGTGGGAGATAGAAATTGCCAGGTTTCCTGGCCTACTAATATGTGGGTAGCTGGCCATCTGATGGGGACTGCAACTCAGAAATGAGGAGGAGGAAACCCAATGCCTTCACAGGCCCTGCCTGTGTTCCCCCCTTTATTGATACCACTCAACTCTTGGTGGTTGCAGCAGTTCCTAACATTACATCTTCCAATGCCACTCCCACTTCTGTGGAGTCTATGCTTGAACATTCCTTCCAATGCTTATGGGTCTGTGTTGTTACCACTGGGGGCACTGTATGCCAGCCACCAAGGAGTGCATTTGGAAGAGTGAGTACATGGACTTGTTCTCCATGCCCTTCCATGACCCCAAGCCTAAGGTATTAGTTAAGGATGGTGTTCTATTGAATCTGCCAAGGAAACTAGACCAATTTAAGCATCCTGACGTCAAAAGGAACTTCATTAACTGGCGGGCTGGTTGAACAATATACATGGGGGTAGTATTTGAGACACAAACACATAGGTGCTCCACCCTGGAAAAGTACAAAGGTATAATAATCAGGCCCACACTGGCTCCAAGGAATCTCTGTGTTACAATATGATGAGCAGTTCCATATGCGGTGGCTTTAGACCTCTCCCTCATCTAGGAGCACAAGCAGGAGGAATTGTGGTCTGACATTATGGTCAGTTCTTGGGTCTTCCCTTTTCATCATTGTGACAACACCTTGGTGCTGATGGGCAACCAGACACATGCGAGGCCTGGTACAGCTGAGAAAACGGTCCACCCAATTTGCTGGGACTTTAACAATGGTAAGTACAAGTGACAAACATGCAAGAACATCCACCAATGTGGGATGTGCAGAGGTTCCCATTCAAGCTCCTCCTGTTACCGAGGTATGCATTTAGGGGGTCCCAGCAGCTCCAATAACAGTTCCTCCCAGGGAGGACAATAGGGAGGGAAAAGCCCCAACTCCAGTTAAGGTCCCAGCCTTGGCAGACTGGCAGGAGATTTATCCCAAGAGGAACAGCACCAAGTACATTCTTGATGGTTTCACGTATGGCTTCAGGATCCCCTACGCTGGTAAGCGTTCACATTACTCTGCACCGATAACAATAACAATAACAATAATATTTATTTATACCGTGCCCCTCTGCTAAAAACAATTGGGGCAGCTTCCAACAATTAAAACACTACAATACCGACTAAAAGCACCACCCACCCCCACCCTCCCCCATAAAAAGACATTAAACAATATAAAATTAAAACCGCCTAACTAAAATCACATTAAAAAACAAATATAAACAAGACTAAAAAAGGCCAGGAGATGCAGCTCCTGAAGTCGGGATCTAATCAAGAAAGGCCTGCCAAAAGAGATCCATCTTTAGTGCTTTTTAAAAGCTACTTAAGCTCGTTATCTGACGGATCTCGTTAGGCAGGCCATTCCATAAATTGGGGGCGATTACCAAAAAGCCCCTCTGGGAGGTTGCAGACAGCCTAGATTTTTGTGGCTGAAGCAAATTCCTCCATGAGGACCTGAGTGCGTGGGGAGGATTGTATGGGAGGAGGTGGTTCTGAAGATAAGTTGGACCCAAGCCATTTAGGGCTTTAAAGATAATAACCAACACCTTATACTGGGCCCGGAAACTGATAGGCAGCCAGTGGAGAGATTTTAATACTGGAGTTATATGGTCTCTCCGAGATGTTCCCGAGACCACTCTGGCTGCCATATTTTGTACCAACTGAAATTTCCAGACCAAGCACAAGGGGAGCCCCATGTAGAACACATTGCAGAAATCTAGATGAGAGGTTACCAGCGCATGCTCCACAGTCTCGAGGTCCTTTACTTCCAGGAAAGGGCACAGCTGGCATATCAGCCGAAGCTGATAACAAGTGCTCCTGACCGTCACATTCACCTGACTCGTCATCTGAAGCGATGACTCAAGGAGCACCCCCAGACTGCGAACACAGTCCTTAATGGAGAGCGTGACCCTGTCCAGGACTGGAGGTTGCAGCCCAACTCCTGGTTTCAGGGCCGCTACCATGAGCACCTCCATTTTGTCCGGATTTAATCTCAGCCTGTTTTCCCTCATCCAGCCCATTACTGCTTTAAGACAGTCATTAAGAGGAGAAACGCCACTGGAATTCGAGGCCAATGATCGGGACAAGGAGAAATAGATCTGGGTGTCATCAGTGTACTGATAACACCAAGCCCCATAATTCCGAATAATATCACCCAGCAGCTTCATATAGATGTTAAACAGCATCGGGGACAGGATGGCACTCTGCGGAATGCCACAAGTAAATTCCTTTCTGCTGGAGCAGCTGTCCCCAAGCAGCACCCTCTGGGATCTGCCCGAGAGGAAGGACCGGAACCACTGTAGCGCAGTGCCTCCGATTCCTAACCCACTCAGGCAATCCAGGACGATGCTATGATCTATTGTATCAAAAGCCGCTGAGAGGTCTAGAAGCACCAACAGGTACACATTACCCCTGTCGATGCTTAGATGCAGGTCATCGGTCAAGGCAACCATGGCAGTCTCAACTCCAAATCCTGTCCTGAAGCCAGTTTGAAATGGGCCTAACGCTTGATCTATCACCAATCTGCATCATATAGTACAGGATAAACTGGCAAAGGAAATTAGTGTAGGACAACTATCAGGCATGCACGATACACTGCCAATACCCACTTTGAGACTATCACTTTTGGATGTAGTCTCTAAGAAGGCTTTGGGTAAGTACTACCTCATACATAGCATTCCTTTCCCTAAGGGCGCATCTGTAAACAATGCTATTGATCCTGTCCTGCGCTTTGTCAAATACTGGTATGTGTCTTTTGACACAGCTATATGTAGGGGTGTATGAGTATAAAAATTAAAAATTAAGTAAAGATCCCAGGGAGCAAGCCCTTTGGGAATATCTGCTTGAGAAAAGTTTCTTGTAAAGCAGACCAGACTCAATTAGATTTAATGAATCACCCAGTCATTAAAGCCACATATCAAAAATGTTTACTAACAGGTTTGCAATCTACATACTCAAAGCAAGGCTAGGTCATTAACTAACTAAAAGGATTTTCAGGGTAGTGGAACTCACCCAATCCTGGGAGTTTTCAGGTTAAGATAGGATAAACAAGTCAGGTTTTTCTAAGTATTACAGCAGTAGCATCCATATTTCCTCATTCTTCAGAAAAGGTGAATATGGTTGAAAGAATGGATAACATTACAGGATGATAAATTACTAAAATTAGAAGGTTTCAGTATTCGGCATGGTTGGCATGCCTATCTGTTTTATAACAAAGAGACTGTTAATAAGGATTTTAACCACCATTTCATTAGGAATTCTCTGATAAAGATATGGAAAAAATAGAGACCAAGATTCTGCCCCCAAATTCCATCATGGGCCTTCCCTCATGAAGCATTTTTTAGTAAAGAAAAAATAATAGCGAAAAAATGGATAACTTACAAGGATTTAATTGTAATAAAAGAAGGACAGCAATTAATCAGAACACAGGAAGAACTGGAGAAGGAAGGAATACCAATCCATTGGTATTTATACAGACAAATGAAAGATATAAAATGGACCAAAGATTGATAGGAATAGAGTTGACAAAATCACTTTGGGAAAAAATAATCCAGCCAGGAAATAAGAATTTAATAACTAGATTATACCAACAACTATTAGAAGGGGACTCTGAAGAAGAAGTTGTAAAGGACTGCATGGTACAATGGGTGCAGAACATTGGTCATGAAATACAATTGAACAAATGGGAAAATTTTTGGACATCCAACATGAAATTAACACTATGTCAAAGTGTTCAAGAAAACTGTTACAAGATGTTTTTTAGGTGGTACCTTTCACCAGACAAAATATCTAAAATGCATAAAAATATGAAAAATGAATGTTGGAAATGTGGACACAATACTGGTACTTTTTTTTCATTTATGGTGGAGCTGTGAGAAAGCACAAAGATTTTGGAAACAAGTACAAAGGATCATAAATGAAGTGTTGAGCTGTAATTTCTCACTCCAACCAGAATTATACTTATTGGGAATGCACGAAGAAAAATTAAGCCAAGAAAAAGAGAAATTACTATTCTATATGGTAGCAGCGGCACGAATTACATATGCAGCCAAATGGAAAGAGAAAGAAACTCCAACGATGGATCAATGGTTGTTAAAAACATTTGAAATGGTCGGAGCAGATCGACTAATGATGCTACTAAAAGGTAAGTCAGTAGAGAAGCACAGAGAAGGATGGAACAAATTATTGGAATTTCTGGGGAAAACATGGGGAAGTTTTTGCAACAATCCTTAATTAAGAGATAACCCCCCCCCAAAATAGGACAAAAGAATAGATTGTATATATAATGACAATAAAAACAAAATATAAAACTAGTAAAAATAAAAAAGGAGAAAAAAATATATAAACAAAGAATAGTCTCTTATTCTCCGTAGAATATTCTGAATATATAAGCACATAATTATATAACTGATGACGGAGTAAACAGATATATATTAGCACAACATCACTTATCAGATGATGGAATGAATAATGATGGAATACTATGGGGGAACTATAATATACAGTGGGAACAAACTTATTACAAAATGTTAATATAAAGATACCAAAGGAATAATATGTATAATCATGGAAAGACCAAACAGGAAGTCATGTAGAAGTCGTATGGATGAGCGTATGGGTGGAGGGAAAGTGATGATATATGTTTGTAATGTTTGGCAAAGGGAGGAGGGTAGAATGGAATGTATTCTTTGTTTCACGATGTGATGTTATTTTTAATGTGTGATATTTTAATAAAAAATAACAATTAAAAAAAAGAAAAGGTGAATATGTGAAAGCTTTAACTCTCCTCTTCATGATTGGAGGTGAGATGCATGGTAGGAAAGGGAAGAAAGAGAAAAATGGAGAACCTCGTGCTTGAGGCTTCTCTCCCCAAGAGAGTGAACAAAGCATAATAAAACATTTAAATCATGAGGTCATATGATGAATGACACAATGGTCACCCCATAGCTACAAATGGCTAAGATGGTTTGAGGAGAAGGGGGGGGTAGGAACTTAAGCATGCAAGGAGTTTCTCTAAACTTACTAAGTGTGTGGGGGGAGGTGCATGAAGAATGCCACATTTCCCACATAATATGATTTAGGGCCAGGACTGCTATGTGCAAAGTGCAACATAAAATCCACTTTCCATTTACTCCCAGTCCACCCTGATGACTTTGATCTGTTGGGGTTCCACTTTTAGGGCACCTTTTATTATGACAAGGCCAGGCCTATGGGGTGTGTTATATCATAAATGAACAATGTAGTACATTTCCTGAATAGCATGCCATAAGGAAGTCCAGTAATCATTCAATAGCTCACTACCTCAATGACTTTTTATTCACCTGGAGAGCCTCCTCTTCCATGTACAGTGACAGCCTCAGGACTTTTGAGGACCTTGCCTTAGAACTAGGGGTTCCCTTGCCCATGAGAAGATGGAGGGCCCTTCTACCACCTTTACATTTCTCAATATTGAGCTGGACACAGTACAGGGCATCTCTCACCTCCCAAGTGACAAGTTGATACTTCTTGCAGATCAGGTAAATAACACATGGAACAAAAAGAAGATCACATTGCATGATTTCCAGGCCTTGGCGGGCCACCTTAACCTCTCATGCAGAATAGTCATTCCAGAGTGAGCGTTCAGCATTTGTCTGTATGAGGCCACCAGGTGGGTGTCTGTTCCTCATCATCACATTTGGAAGTACATAAGGTCATGGAAGTATGGGCAGACTTTCTACAGAAATGCAATCGAGTATCATTCTGGAGGAGCACCCTTCTGCTTAAGGCTGATCTACAGGTGCATTCTGACACAGCAGGAGCCTCAAGTTCCAGCCTATTCTGGCAATGTCAGTGGTGTGCAGAACCCTGGTCAGGAGACTGGGTGAGTAACAGACTTATTAAAGACATAACATTTCTTGAGCTCTTCCCCACTGTAGTAGCAGTGCACATTTGGGATCACAACTTTGCTAAAAAGACTGTCATATTTTGGTGTGACAATGTTGCGATGGTGCAAGTGGCAAATGCTCAGATGTCAAAGTCCCCTTGAGTGTTTGGTTTTACAGTGCTTGAGACATAACATATTCTTGCAGGCCTGCCATGTTCCTGGCATCCAAAATAGCCCAGCAGATTATTTCATTTCTTCCATTTTCAATTCTGTAGATTCAGAGGGCACTGGGAGCCTCTCCACTCCCTTGGGATGTCCCATCACACCTTTGGAACCTTGGCAGATAGAAGTTGATCAGTCAATCTTTCTTTCCTCTTAGCCTCTTCAACTCACAAGTCCTACCAGCAGAGCCTTCATGTCTTTTGAATCTTCTAGGGGGAAGGAGGAGTTATGGCATTATTGCCTGTAGGAACTGAAGATGTGCTGTGGCATGCTGTACATCTCTGGGAGTTTGGCCTGGCTGTTGCTGCAACTATTAGAGGTCACTTGGCAGCTCTGGCTTTTTACCCTAAGGCTGCAGGCCTCCAGGACCCTATGGCCAACTTCAGAGTCCATTGTGTTTTGGAGGACTGGGCAAGGGAGACCTCACAACCCCCAGATGCTCACCTCCCCAGATCAGATATTGTCCTCCCATGCCTTCTCTGTGCCCTTTCTAGTGTCTGCTCATCATCTGATGAAGTCTACATAGGGCTACCCTTGTGCTTAGTTCGGAAATTACAGCTGGTACAAAATATGGCAGCCAAGCTAGTTTCTGGAACATCTAGGAGGGACCACATTACTCCGGTTCTGAGGTCCTTCCACTGGCTGCCTATCAGCTTCCGGGCCCAGTACAAGGTGTTGGTTACCACCTTTAAAACTCTAAATGGCTTGGGCCCAAGCTATCTCAGGGACCACCTTCTCCCTTATAATCCTCCCTGCGCTCTCCGGTCCTCTGGGAGGAATTTGTTGCAGCCACAAAGACCTAGGCTGGCGACCACCTCCCAGAGGGCTTTCTCGGCTGTTGCCCCCAAATTGTGGAATGGCCTGCCAGATGAGATCCGCCTATTGACATCATTAGACAGCTTTAAAAAGGCTGTCAAGACGGTTCTCTTCAGGCAGGGTTTTCCGGAATAGCTAACCCCGGCCTCAGGAACCCCCTCTGGAGGTTGCTTCTGGACCTCCAAACTGATGCTGCTTGCTCGAAAGGGTTTTTAATAAATTGTATTATATACTGATTTTAATTTGTATTAATTTAATAATGTTTTAAGGGGGGGAAGGGATTTTGAGTTGTTTTTACTGTGTACTATTTTATTGTTGTAAGCCGCCCTGATTGCTCGCAGAGGGGCGGGATATAAATAAATTTTATTATTATTATCATTATCATTATCATTATTATTATTATTACTATCCAAGGTTGCCTTTGCCCTAGTTTTCTTCACAGCCAAATGGATCAGTGAACTATTCCCTAGATCAAAATGGGACAGGTCTACCTGTGATCCAATGGATAGAAGTTTAACAATGCTTTCAATATTTGAAAGAATTACGTGTAAATGAAATTTACAAATGAACTTATGTTTGGACATTTGGTCAGCTTTTATAGAAATTTACAACTACTGTGGTTATCTTCCCTCCTTTTGTGTTTTTATTTTCCTCCTGTTGTTATACTGCAACATTATTGTATGTAACTGAAATCCTTTGGAATGTAAATAATTTTTTAAAAAATTTAAAAATGAGATCTGCATTGTCACCAGGATGGCTTGTGTATTTGTTTCGGATGCTCTAAGACAGATCAGCTGGGAAAGGGACAGGTGATAGTTCTCGGGATGCCCCCTCCCTGGTCCAACTATGCTAGATTACTTATCACTATGCCCATGGGTATCAGGGATCTTATTTTTACATACCTCTGGCCTCCCTCTGACCCAATACTAGTTTGGCTCTGTCTTGAAGCAGGCCATTGCAGGAATCAGGTTCCCACGTCACCAGTTTTCCATATAGTTGGTGCTACTGCAGCAGCAGAATGTGGATTGCCTAATACTAGCATTCACAAAGTGGAACAGTGGCACTCTAGTGCCTTCATGTCTTATATAAGGACTCAGGCTGGCCAACGGCTGGCTGCACACTTCAGGGGCAGACCTCCAGCCTCCCCCCTCACTTTTTTTGGTCCTCATTTGTTTTCTGTGCTCTTCACTCTTTCTCTCTCTTTCATCTGACCCACCTGCTACCTCACCCTCAATGTGGCTGCCCCCCCCTGGCTTCCACCGCCATTAAATGTCTTCCCATTACAGTCTGGATAGTGGGTCACAGTCTGGTGTTCTGGGTGGAGCATGCAGTCTTCCCAGCAAGTGGTTGTGATCTCAGGATGGCATATCTAGCCAGAATCAAATGGTGGGGCTGAAGAGGAATGCAATAGGGTGCTCTTATTCTTTGTATCATAGAATTGGCTGCCACATCATCATCCTCCAGCTGGGTAAGACTGATCTAGTCTGGAAGGTCTTCAACTCATGGCTGAGTTACTATGTGCACACTGCCACACCCATCTAGGTAGCATCTTAGTCCATAGAATGTGGACATCTGGAAATAGGTGATGGATGAAATGGAGGTCCATTGTCATCATACAATGACAATTGACCTCCATTTCATCCATCACCTATTTCCAGATGTCCACATTCTATGGACTAAGATGCTACCTAGATGGGTGTGGCAGTGTGCACATAGTAACTCAGCCATTAACACTGGCCGATGCCATGCTAACGGTGACATCATGTGCAACCTCTGTGGATAGGTGGTGCCCCCATCTCCCATTTGGGCATATGTGCAAACTTAGCACATTTATACAGAGGCAATGGTGTTCACCTCTCTTTGGAGGGTTGTGACCTCTATTTGGACTCACTGTCTCATCAGCTCTGGCAATTCATTCAAAGGACTTGCAGGGGGGAGAAGGGGTGACAAGCTAAGCTGGCTCTTCCTTGTGGCAGGCAGGAAAGGGAGATATTGGGCATGAGTTAAATTGGGAGGAGGTATGTGGGACAGATTGAAAATGTGTGTGTGCGTGTGGGTAATCTGCAGTTTGAGCATTTCCAGGGTCCCTCTTCTTGGGACGACCTTTTGTTCCCTACACAGATTGGAAATTACAGCAAACATTGCCACATGATTACCAGACACATGTTGCAAGAGGCTGTGTTGAGCATGGGTTGGACTGAAAATCATGGAGCCTGGCATCCCCTCCCCACCCCCCCATTCACTACACATGATATCCAGTGACGAATTGTAGCAGACTAGTATGTATCATTAAAATTGTGGTCATCCTACTTAACCCATAACTCAGCATCTAGCCTCTCTGTTTTGGTGCAATGTATGTGTATGTGTGTGAACGTGTGAGTGGGGTGCTATTTGCTGCCCTGCCACAAGCAGCAAAATGTCTTGGAATGGGCCTGATATGGCATTTTCCCTTGTGGTATGAATACTGCAATAAAAGCAACAACATCATTCCCCCTCCCCATCAACTAGAGTCTGAGGTGATCAGCTTGATGACAATCAGAAGCCCATGAGGAATTACCTGAGCCAAAAACTGCACTTTATTACAGCCTAGTGACCTTATTATATGTCTGTGGTGAGCAGATGAGAGCCAGAATGAGCTGTAATTACCTCCAAAGAGCTTTGACAGGATCAATATTTTGCTCATTGATCTTTTACTTCCATTACTTTATGTCTCAAAGCTGGCTGGCACCCAAAATTAACTATCAAATGAACTGAGCTGTGTCCAAAGAGATTACTGGCCACATTCCTAAATGGGGAAGGAGCGGGATGGGAGAGAGTACAGTTGAGTGAACATGATGTCTCTCATGTCCAGTGTTTAGATAAGTTACTCTTGTCACTCGCCAGTCTGTAGTTGGCAGCAGCTCACTTCAGAGAATGACCGACAGGCTGTTGCTTGTCACTTTTGATCCAAAGCAAGGCTTTTCTCTCTTTAGGTGCTCAATGATCTGAATAATTCTCGGATCTGCACTGCTCTCTGCTTAAAGGGTTCTGGGATGGAGCGTGCCTTTCTGAACACAATGGCTGCTGGGTAGAGGACTTGGTGGGGTGGAATGATCAAGAAGGAGAGTGTAACACATACAATTTTCAATGCCTAGTAGTTCAAATGATGGGTAAAAGGCAGGCAACAAGTCAGGCCATAGACTGGAAGACAGGCTTTCATCCTCTATAAAACTGGTAAGGGACCAGAACTTGAATTTTTAGACCACAGTTCTCAGAGTCTCCCTACCAGGGAGTTGTAGTTGCATTCCAAGAGTAGCTCTTCCACATTCTGCAAGGAACATATATAACACAGGAACAGTGTACACCCATTGCCACATACAGCAAGCTTTCCATACAGTCTAAATGCAATCCCAATATGCCTTCCTAGGAGTTTTATCAGATTGCCCCCACTTAATGTTCTTTTACAGGCATAAATTGTGGTGTTTTTATGCTGGCAGAAGACCCACACACACACACCAGACCTACCTTTTCCAGCATCAATGAGGTTTCCCTGGCAATAATGGAGCACAAATGGAGCTCCATTTACTTCCGGGGTTGAAACCTCACTGATTCTCGCAAGAAGACACTAGCCTGGGAAATTCAAAAATAAAAACAAAATAAAGACACAAAAAGTACAGCAAAGTACTAAAAGACACTTTAAAGGTCCCAAGTACACTGGGGTGGGGAGTACATAAAAAGAATGTCCCCTATCTGGCTGTTGCACTCTCACCTGAAAGTGTTTGCCCATTGATGCTGCATTCATGTAGGTAAAATGGCATGAGGATTCAAACACCGGCAATGCTGGCAGAAAAGTGGAATGGGAGATCTATTGATGGCTTGGGCTCTCAATAAAAAAGTACAGTATGTCTTATTAACAGTACATGATCGTGAAAGGACAACATTGTCTGGTATGCATGCCCTTTCACAATCATTAGGCATCCTTATGACACCATATTTGCCTGGTCTGATAAAGTCCTAAGTCTCACACACTGCCAGCCTTACCCTCCTTGCAGTGACAACACCTAGCTTAGGCTGTATTGGCCTAAATCCTACTGATGGTCCCAACTAGATTAAACCCATTGAATGAACTGGATTTATTTGTGTGTGTAGTCACCATTGAACAATGGATTCAGTGGGTCTACTCTAGTTGCAACTAACCAAAGGGGGCCCAGCCATTAATATCAATAGAGACTGGTCATAGGAACATAGGAAGCTGCTATATAGTGAGCCAGGGCATTGCTCTCTCAGTATTGCCAATTTTGATGGGCAGCAGCTCTTTAGGGTTTCAGTCAGGATTCTTCCCTAGTCCTATCCATAGGTCCCTGGTATTCCCGAATCATCTCCCATCCAAGTGCAATATTATTAGCTTTAACATCTAATATTAGTTTTTGGGGTTCAGTGTCACCAATATGCAGATGACACCCAACACTATCTCTCAATTCAATCTAATTCTAAAGAAGCTGTCTTGGAGCTGAACCAGGATCTGCTGTTAGTAATGGACTGGAAGAGGGCAAACGAACTGAAATCCAGAGAAGACAGAGATGTCCCTGGTCAATCAAAAGGCAGATTGGGAATAGGGAGTCAGCTTAGCTGTAGTCTATGAACTTTCTATATTTACAAAATGTCATTTTGTCCTCTTAAGGCTCATTGGGTTCAGCAGAAGCTATTTTCATAGAAGCATGCTTAAAATTAGCCTGGATTATTTGCCATGGTGCTTTCTTTCTCTATTTCCCTCTCTGGCTTTTCTTCGCAAACAAAGATTCAGGAAGGGCTCATCCTGCACTTTCTGCAAGCGCGCTGATGACTGAAAAGGCCAATCTGAGATAAACAAGTCTAGCTGCAGAAAGCACAGCAGAGGGTCTTCTGGGTGATGTTTCCGGGTTGTGATTCTTTCTGCATTGTCATTTCTCTTCAAGACTTGTTTGGCGTGAGTTCACAAATAAAGCTACAGCATTGTGGATAGTCGTCTCCATGCCTTCCATTGTGAAGCTAGGGCGGACTATTGTTGGTGATCAATTTGGCTGAGCCTGAGATGTCGTTTCAGGTAACCCTTGTATCGCTTTTTTGGAGCACCCCTCTTACACTGACCCATGGCGAGTTCACCGTAGAGTACTATTTTAGGGAAGCGATGGTCCTCCATCCTAGAAATGTGCCCTGCCCAGCGCAGCTGTGTTCTCAATATCATGGCCTTAATGCTGGTGATCCCTGCTTGCTCAAGGACAGCAACATTCATCACATAGTCAGTCCAGTGTATATTTAGGATTGTACATATTCAACGCTGATGAAAACATTTGAGGAGTCATAAGTGCTGGCAATAGGTGACCCATGTTTCAGACCCATAAAGGAGAATAGACAGTAGAATGGCTCTATACACATTAATTTTTGTGCTTCACCTCAGTTGATTATTACTCCAGACTCTTTTGTAAAGTCTTCCAAATGGGCTATATCCCTTTGCTAATCTGTGATTGATCTCTTTGTCAATCTTGGCATCTGAGGAGATGATGCTTCCCAGGTAGGTGAACTGCTGAATGGACTTAAGCACAGATTTGCCAACGGCAATGTGGGGACGGCAGTGTGGGGTGTTCATCTTGTGGTGCAGGCTGGTAAAGAACTTCTGTTTTTGTCAGGTTGACTTCCAGCCCAAACAGCTCTGCAGCTGTTGCGAAGCAGGATGTTAGGCACTGCAGAGCTGCTTCTGTGTGGGCAACAAGGGCAGCATCATCAGCGAAGAGCAGCTCACGGACCAGATAGTTTAGAGTCTTAGTGCGATCCCTCAGACGGCTTCAGTTAAACAAGCTATCATCAGTACGGTAACGTATATAGATGCCATCTTCTTCGAGCTTTGCCGTAGCCCTTTGGAGCATCATGCTGAAGAAGATTGTAAATAAAGTTGGAGCAAGAACACAACCTTGCTTCACTCCATTAGTTATTAGAAAGGGCTCTGAAAGAGCATCACCATATCTGACTTGACCAAGCTGGCCCTCGTGTAGCAAGATAATCATTTTAAGGAATTTGTGGGGACATCCTAGTCTTTCCAGGATCTGCCACAGACCTTCTTTTCTACTCACAGTGTCGAAGGCTTTGGTGAGGTCAAGAAATGTTACATAGAGACCCTTGTTCTGCTCTCTACATTTCTCTTGCAGTTGTCTAAGGGCAAATACTATGTCTGTAGTACTCCTATTGGCTCTGAAGCCACATTGGCTTTCAGGGAGAAGTTCTTCAATAATAGCAGGAATTAATCTGTTCAAGGATTTTTCCAGCAATAGAGAGCAGTGTTATGCCTCGATAGTTTGAGCAGTCGGATTTTGCTCCTTTTTTCTTGTACAGGGTGATGATGTCTGCATCTCGGAGATCTGATGGCAGTTCCCCTTTTTCCCAGCAATTCACAAGGAGTTCGTGGAATTTATCGTGGAGTACATGACCTCCGTGTTTCCAAACTTCAGGTAGGATTCCATCAATCCCAGCTGCCTTGTCATTTTTCATCTGCTGTATGGCCTTAAGGGTCTCTTCCAAAGTGGGAGCTATGTCCAATTCATTTTTCATCTGTTTTTGTATCATATGTTGGATAGCTGAGCCTTGGACTACTCAGTTGGCACTAAAGAGACTTTGAAAATGTTCAGCCCATCAATTCAGGATGGAGGCTTGATCAGTAATTAATGTTTGATCATCTGTACTGTATAAGGAGCTTTGGACCAGTGCCTCAAATGTAGAACTCCCTACCTAAGGAAGTTAGGCTGGCCTCATCTCTTGTAAGCTTCCAGTGGGCAGCCAAAACAGAAATACTATAAATAAATAAATAAATAAATAATAACAAGATGCTAATTAAAGTTAAAATTGCAACACACTTCAGTCCACTGAATTGATTTCAGTAGATTGTAGCTAATGTGCTATAATACAATAGCAAAGACGAGACTTGTGGAATCTCAAAGATGGCCAGATTAATGACATAAGTTTTTTTCTGGATTAAACAGGGCAAACATATTTGGTTGGATGATTTGTTGGATTCCAACATTTTTCTAATGAACTTTATTTCGATGCCATCTAAAAAAATATAGAACACTAGATTTTTCTAAAATATATGATCACACATCTTTCAAGAGGTGTCTGCTGTATGGAAAATTAGTTTCTTGCTCTTTCAAGTAGATGTGCATGTGTGGGAAACATGGCATTAAGTTTTTGCCATCCAAAGTCATTGCATGTTTCTAAAATGCTTTTAATGGCTCTAGGTGATTTCTGGACATAGGTTCAAGGAGTTGTAAATAGATTATTTTGTGGCCAAGGTTTCCTTCTTTCTGTTGGATTTGGCTGTCCTCAGCTAAGCACAGAGAGCCTGAGACAGCTTCATAGGCTATGTTCCCAAAGCTGTGAAGAAAAACCAGCAGGGGTGAATTCCATACTTGGAGGCTGAGAACAAGTCTGGGTTTCTAAGTTTCACATAGAGATTAACAGTATAAGCACCTCTAATATAGCAAACTTTATCTCTGTTTTGCAAACGCAATGTGATTTTAGTTTCCTTGATGCTATAAAGTTAGAACCATACTTGGCTCTTCATACTTTCATCAATGGAACAAGTTAGTAACAACTAATTTAAGTCCCATTGACTTCAATTCAATTGAAGCACAACTAACTTAGGGCTTGTCTAGATGGGCTATTTACTCCATCTTCTCCCTGTCTTGCAGCCCTGCAGTCCAGATGATGCAGGGCTCTCCCCGCCCCTGTCTTTCCCCTGGGCAATCCTCATGACCCCTGGGGCCAAGATGTGTGTGTGGGAGATGGGGTAAGGTCCGTTACACCATTTTAAAAAATGGTAAAATCTGCTCCTGCTTGCAAAAACAGATCGGGCCCCATATGACCATAGGAGCCCACTCTTGCACTCTGGCCCATTGCTGTAGCTACCATCTGCCTTGCTTTTCCAGATCCAGAAAGCAGGCTTGCAGAATGTGATCAGGCTTGTAACACATAGGGGGCCTTGCTCGCATGCTGTGAGCCACCTTCCTGGCTTTGGAAAGTGAGATATGGATGGTGGCGGCTGAAGATACAGACCAGCGTGGTGGTCTGGACTTCCTCCTGTTTCATACCAAGGAAGAAATGGGCCTGATGCACAGATAAAATGAGCTGGTGAGGAATCATTGTGGTCTGTGTAGATGAGTCCTTAATCTGGATCCAACTCCAGAAGGGTAATTTGGAATAAACCTTTCACAGTTAGCCCATAGCTTTCACACTATTTAGAGAAACAGCCTATGGCTGTTAGAGTGATGACATCAGATTATTGTCTGTTAGTTTGTTTATTCTTAATGTGACAGGAGTCGAGATACTTGAACAGTTATCAATGTAAACACTGAGAGCATCAACACAGTGAATTGGTGTGAGTGTTGGAATCTGGGAGACCAGATTCTGAATCCCCATTTAGCCATGAAAACCCACTGGGTGACCTTGAGCAAATCAGACTCTCTCAGCCTCAAAGGAAAGCAATGGCAAACCCACTCTGAATGAATCTTGCTGAGGAAACCCTATAAAAGGCTCACCATAAGTCAGAGTTGACTTGAAGGCACATACCAACAACACATGCAAGCCTCAAATTGTGATCACTTTGCATTCCAGTACTTTATAAAAACTGGGTTCTGTGCTAGGAGAAAGGTAGGATACACATTAATTTAATAAATAAATAAAATAAAATATTTATCTATTTCTGTCCTTCACAATATAGGCAGAAGATTTTTTAAAAGAATTATAGCTTATGGATATTTGAAGAAGATAACTATATACACTTATTTTTTTTTGTCTGCCAACAAATATCTGAAAAAATGAATTTAAGAATAAACTCCATTCACTTCAGATGACCATGAGAAAAACCCTAAACCTATAGCATTTCCAAAGAAAAAAATACTATGATTAGAATTACTGACATCACATCAAAAACAAAGATTACAAGATTATAGAATCATAGAATCATAGAGTTGGATGAGACCATAAGGGCCATCCAGTCCAACCCCCTGCTATACAGGGATACACACAATCAAAGCACTCCTGACAGATGGCCATCCAGCCTCAGTTTAAATACCTCCAAAGAAGAATTATAATTATTGTATGTGAGTCGCCTATCGACTTATGGCAACCCATGAATTTCATAGGGGCTGGCAAACCACCTCTGTGTATTCTTTGCCTAAGAAGACCATATGAAATGCATGGGGACACTAGGTGACTAGTAGACAAATATTACTACTATATGCGGCAATATCACCTTTCTTTTCTTGCAGGAGCAGGGAAATCAATATGATAACATTTAAACTGATGATAATGGAAAATATCCACTTGCCCAATAATTCAATGGCAGAGACACAATGTTTAAACTAAGAATTCACCAGGCTTTCTGGTACTTGGAGAATTCCAACTTTATTTTTTGGGAGGGGATGATGACATAGTGTGGTTTCTTAAAAATAATCTAGTACAGTTATCACTCTCTTTTGGAAACAGAAGCTGATAAAAGATCATTTGCTTTGGTTCCAAAATTCGAGCTGGGTTTTAACGGAACTCGCTTGTTTTCCTCTGTGCTCAGTGGAGCAAATAGGAAATAGTAGGACATTTTTCAAGATGTTTCAGGGCCTCCTCCAGACATCCTGTTTTCCCAAAATAACTCTTGGTTAAGCTTTACTGATGGAGGAAGTTGCCTGTCTTCAGATCCTGTTACATATTGCACTGGACTTATCATAAGGACTTATCTGTACTTATCAGAAGCATAGATTCAAAGGAAAGGCCTTCAGCCAACAGTGTGACTTCATGTTATATGCAAATGTTCTTTTTGTAGATGCTTCTATTCATGTAATTAAAGGTGCTCCCCCAATGTATGTGAAATAGCCTTTTAAATAATTCTTTTGTACGTGCGTGAGACATACTGTATGTTTGTATGCAAGAAGGGCAATAAAACCATGCTTCCCTCCTTAAAAAAAAAAGGAAAAAAGGAAGAAGCATAGATTCAACAGCTGCCATTAGGGCTGCAAAACTGAAAATCTTTGTAACAAAAGTTTGCTGGTTTTGTGGGACTTTGGCATTCTAAATCCAAAAATGACCTCAGATTTGCTCCATCACGTACATTTTCCCCCACAATTTGGTTTGTCATTCTATATTGTAAGATGTGACTGAATGAAATTAGTATTGAAATTAGTAATGAAGTTTGTGAAAGAGCTGTGGGTGGTATGGCATTTTTATTGTGTTTTTCGAATTCTGCACCCAAAAATAAATTAAAAACAGCTACACTCCCCCCCCCCCCAAATCACAGGCCTTTCTGTGGACTCAAATGAAAAATTAGACACCTTGGAAGCCACCTTATACCACAGTGTAGAAAAGTGTTTGGGGTGACAATTTCCAGAATCCAGTTCCCATGCTAGCTGAGGGATTCTGGGAGTTAGAATCTAATAAAAAGTAATGTTTCCAAGCACTGCCTTATAACATGTCAGAGAATTGGTCACTCAGTATTGTCAAGATGGGCTGCTGGACACCCTTCAGGTTTTCAGACAAGAGTTTTCCATAGGGACTGAACCTGGGACATTTATTAAAGATCTATAGTACTCCTTCCTAATTATAAAGGCATTTTATGGATTTTTTTGTTTTTAAAAAGCCATTTCAGTTTTCAGAATATGTATTCATGTACAGCCAGTCACAAAAATACTGAAATAGTATTATTTCAGGGCTCTTTCACATTACAAAAAGATTGCACTATAATTCTACTTTAATCACCATGGCAACATCCTAGGAAATCCTGGAATTTGCAGTTTAGGGACTGGTATTTAGAATTCTTAGCCAGAGAGCTGTGGTGACTCACCAAACTATAATGCCCAGGATTCCATAGGATGCAGCCACAGCAGTTAAAGTGGAACTGTAGTGCTATCACAGTATAGTGGAATGGGCCCTTAGTGTTGGAGGTCAGATACTTAGACTGTCTTAAGGTTTGCTTAGGGCTTGTCTACACCACCAAATGCCCCAAATCCCCATGCGAATGCCCCCAAATCTGCTGCGATCAGGCCACACATGGCATGGTCTTCCCCCTGAATTTGAGGTTATCCGGCCACATGTGTCACAGCCCAGATCTGCAGCATTTGGGGGTATCTTACCAGGATGTGCAGTATGTGGGATTCGGGGTTTTCTGCGGAGTTTCGTCTGCCACTGCTGCTGCTACCACCGCCTCCACCATGCCCAATTTTAAAGCTCTGGAGCCAGTTCCTGGCAAAAGGGAGAGGTTTTCTTCCTCCCCCTGGGCTTAGCAGTGTTCCTTCTGTCTACTTTCCTGCTTGCCCATCACAGGAAGAGGCACTTGAAGAAAGTGACAGAAGCACTTCAAGAAAGCGACAGGGGAGCAGAAGAACAGGTGGAGGCAGTGCTGCCAACCCAGGGGAAAGGAGAAATCCTTTTCCTTATGTTGGGAACTGGCTCCAGAACTTTAAGATTGATTGTGGTGGTGGTGGTAGTGGCGGCAATGCCAGCGGTGGTGGATGAAACTCCGCAGGCACAGTGAAGACACATCCCTGCAGAGTATATTAATGTGCAGGGCTTTGGGAGGAATGCAGGGGAATGTGGGGGCTTGCAGGCAAAACTCCATTCAGAGTTTTTGTCCCACATGTAGACAGTGGTTAGTATTTCAACAACATGTTGTCTGTGAGGGGGATGGGAAAAACCAAATATATAACCAACTCAGGGCAGCTTCATCACCTCTGAAGTTTTTCCTGCTGTAGTTCTAATGGAGGTTTCAACACAATTGTTCAAGTGGCATCCCATTGTAGCAACTGGGCACCACAACCTCCTCTTTCTCCTTCTCTTGATGATATCCATAAAATTTATGAGATTTCATAATTCCTAGTCTTACTATTGTTGGGAACTTGCAGCCATTGCAAAACTTCACTTTCCAAGGGGCCAGCCAAAAAACACCAGAATATTTCCCCTGCTCCAAAGGACATCACCACAGCTCAGAGTGGTGGTGAGGATGTCTTCTTCTATGCTCTCTCTCTCCTCTTTCTCTGGCTTTTCTTCGCAAATGAAGATTCAGGAAGGACTCATCCCTTGCTTTCCGCAAGCGCGCTGATGACTGAAAAGACCAATCTGAGATAAACAAGTCCGGTTCCAGAAAGCACAGCAGAAGGTCTCCTTGGGTGATGTTTTTGGGTTGTGATTCTTTCTGCGTTGTCGTTTCTCTTCAAGAGTTGTTCGGCGTGAGTTCTCAAATAAGGCTGCAGCATTGTGGATAGTGCATCTCCATGCCTCCTGATGTGAGGCCAGGGCGGACCACTGTTGGTGATCGATTTGGCTGAGCCTGAGATGTTGTTTCAGGGAGTCTTGTATCGCTTTTTTGGAGCGCCCCTCTTACGCTGACTCGTGGAGAGTTCACCATAGAGTAGTATTTTTGGGAGGTGATGGTCCTCCATCCTAGAAACATGCCCTGCCCAGCGCAGCTGTGTTCTCAATATCATGGCCTCAATGCTGGTGATCCCTGCTTGCTCAAGGACAGCAACATTCATCACATAGTCAGTCCAGTGTATATTTAGGATTGTGCGTGTACAGCGCTGATGAAAGCGTTTGAGGAGTTGTAGATGGTGGCGATAGGTGAGATGTAGTAGAACAAGGGCAGTGGAGTCAAATGCCAGGACTAGAGCAAGAACCCAGCATTCTTGGGATTACTTTTTCAGTCTTGTAGGTCACCATAACTCTGAGCAGACCGCCTGATAGCTCATGTTATCATGCTGTGTTCCTACACTCTGAACACAAAAGACTTTATCAGACCCACCTCCTTTTCTTTTGCTGGCGTAATTTGTGATGTTTTTATGCTGGCAAAAGAAGCCCCTTTACCTCACTTACTTTCCATCCCATTCAAAGGTAGCCCCAGCAATGATGGAGGAGTGAATGGAGCTCTGTTCACTTCGAATAATGAAATCTTGCAGATTCTCAAGAGAAAATGCAAGCGCAAGAAATTCAAAAATAAAAGCAAAAATAACCCACAAAAAGTTCACAAAAGCACATAAACACACTATAAAAGTTCCAAGTAAACAGGGGAGGTTGATAAAAAGAGCGTCACCTACCGGGATGTCACAATCTCACCCAGAAGTGTTCTGACCGGATTGGCCATTGATGCTATATTCATGTGAAAAAAAAGGTGCAAGGTTTTAAACGCCAGCAATACCAGAAAAAAAACACCATAAGCGATCTATTGATGGCTTGTCCTATGAATAAAATAGAACAGCTTTTGGACAAGACATGAACGCAAAAGGATGTTGTTGTCTGGTATGTGTGCCCTTTCGCTTTTATGTGGCGTCGTTATGATGCCATATTTGATATGTCTGATAAAGTCTGAAAACCCAGTAATTTTGTGCCATTTGGCCATAAAATTAGTTAGGCAGCTTTTGATGAGTACATTTCCAGGGACTGAGAAAGAGCTAAGTTATATCTTATTGCACTAACCATACCGGGCAGCCAGGCCAGTTTGTTGTTGTTATGTGTCTCCACGTTTACTTTGACTCAGGCAACTCTAACATAGGGGTTTTGTAGCAAGATTTATTCAGAGGAAGTTTGCCATTGCCTTTCCCTTAGGCTGAGAGCGGGACTTGCCCAAGGTCACCCAGTAGGTTTCTATGGCTTGGCAGGGATTTAGACCTGGTTGTATATTGAACACAAAAGTAAATAAAGTTCTAAGCAGATGTCTTACTTCATCTAATAATAACAAGAGAACAAATCTATTTGGTGATGATAATGGCCTCAATCCATCAAGTCATGAGTAACAACCTAACTCCCACCCAACCCCATCAATGTCAATATGACTTAGAACTTTTTCAGATGGAGGAAAAAGCCCCCAAGGAGGTCGGGAGAAGAACGGGGCTGTTTCACTTACAGAGCCCCATTTCAGACAGCCCTGTCCTCTTCCGTCCTCCTCCCTACCTCCTCCCAACCTTCCCCTGTGCTGTGGGCACTGTTTTTTTTAATTGATGGAGGGTCTCTGTCAATAAAAAAGCAATGCCAGCAGCACGGGGAAGGTCAGGAGGAGGTCGGGAGGAGGACAGAGGAGGACGGGGCTGTCTGAAATGGGGCTCTGTAAGCAAAACAGTCCAGTTCTTCTCCCGACCTCCTCAGGGGTTTTCTCCCCCATCTGAAAAAGTCGTTAATCTCCAGAAGGGAAATAAGCATCTCCATGTTTAGGATTATTATGGTAGGTCCATAGTATGGTGATAGACAATGTGCCCTTTGTGCAGAAGGTGCCAGGTTCAATCTTTCGTCCCACAAGTTTACTCTTACTTCCTGGGATGGATCCTGGAGACTTGTTGCCAGTTAGAGCAGACAATAATGGGCTAGATGGACAAATAGTTTGCTTTGGTTTATGGCATGACTGCAGCATAAGTCCTCAAAAGGCCATTTCAACTTAACTTCCATTTCAAACCTAGCATCATAGAATCACTGAGCTGGAAGAGACCACGAGTCCCATCCAGTCCAACCACCTGCCTTGCAGGAATATGCAATCAAAACACTCCTAACAGATGGCCATCCAGCCTCTGTTTAAAAACCTCCAAAGAAGGGGACTCCACCACACTACGAGGCAGAGTATTCCACTGTCAAACAGCTCTTACCATCAGGAAGGTCTTCCTAATATTTATGTAGAATTTCTTTTCCGATTTCTTATTTGTAGCAAACTGCATATCCCCACATTGCAAAACTGAGCAAGTCAGAGTACCTTATAAAAGAAGACAGACATGTTTTCTTGGAAAGGCTAGAGGAAGAGGTTCCTAAACAATTTTGTTGGTATTTGTGATTGATACTCATAGCTGTGACTTACTGAGGAAAGAAAAAAATACCAACATTGCTTATTTTATATAAAACTTGCAATATAATTTTATTTTTACCAATTGCCTGGTTTTTTTTAGCAGAGTAGTCAGTTCCTAGGAGCCATCTGGGTTTAGTATAATGAAAATATGGATGGATTCCCCTGGTTTCTTGGATCTCTCTCTCTCTCTCTTAATTAGAACCCCAAGATCCACCTGCTGGAACCATATGCAGAATGGTAGCTCAGGAGGCAGAGTTTCTTTCATACACTGGAATTGCCTACATATGTAAGTTGAAAGGCAGAAAGTTGAAAGATTAACCTTTGACAAGTACCTGATGGAGGATTCTGAGAATTGCAGTCCAAAAGAGGAAACTTTCCAGATGTTGTTGAAAGATGTTGAAAACAACATATTAGATACTGCAGCTCAGATATGTTAAAAACTTAATTGAGGAGGTACAAAAACCTTTTTCACTGCTAAACAATTCATAGTCAGAGATCCTTGCTGATGTATTAATAGAAATCTTCCTGTGGTCTACTAGCTCCTGATTCTTGTCACCTTTGGTATAATGTATGGTGATCAAGCATGTTCATCATATGAGAAATTGATTTAAGCTAAGATTGCACAGTCTTAATGAAACTTAATGAATGAAACAGGGTAGTAATACATCCTTTATATTTCTATTATTCTACAAAACTAGTAGCTAATACCCTAGAGGAGATCAGATTCCAAAATGGAATCAACAGATTAGAAAGCTGGGCCAATACTAACAAAATGAATTTCATCAGGGAGAAATGTAGGATTCTACACTTGGGCAGGAAAAATGAAATGCACAGATATAGGATGGGTGACACATGGCTTGAGGGCAGTACATGTGAAAAGGATCTAGGAGTCTTAGTGGACCACAAGCTGAACATGAGTCAGCAGTGTGATGCAGCAGCTAAAAAAGCCAATGTGATTCTAGGCTGCATTAATAGGAGTATAGTGTCTAGCTCAAGGGAAGTAATAGTGCCACTGTATTCTGCTCTGGTCAGACCTCACCTGGAATACCGTGTCCAGTTCTGGGCACCACAATTCAGGAAGGATATTGAGAAGCTGGAATGTGTCCAGAGGAGGGCGACCAGGATGGTGGGGGGGGGGTCTGGAAGCCATGCCTTATGAGGAGCAGCTTAGGGAGCTGGGCATGTTTAGTCTGGAGAAGAGAAGATTGACAGGGGACATGATAGCCAAGTTTAAATATCTGAAGGGATGTCATACTGAGGATGCAGCAAGCTTGTTTTCTGCTGCTTCAGAGACTAGGACATGGATCAATGGGTTCAAACTACAGGAAAAGAGATTCCACCTAAACCTTTTTAGGAAGAACTTCCTGACAGTAAGAGCTGTTTGGAAGTGGAATACACTGCCTTTAAGTGTGGTGGAATCTCCTCCTTTGGAGGTTTTTATACGGAGATTGGATGGCCATCTGTCTGGAATGATTTGATTGTGTATTACTGCATGGCAGGGGGTTGGACTGGATGGCCCTTGAGGTCTCTTCCAACTCTATGATTCTATGATTTTATGAAAACTATTATTTTGAAAAAAACAACAACATATTTTGCATAATGTAAATCCAAAATTCAGGCCATATTTTAGTATATAGATGCATATACAAATGATATCCATTACCAAGCAACTCAGTGCTCTGCAGATTTAAATCTGATAGGAAATAACAGGTGGCTGCTGCACTGATTAACCTTGGAAAGATGACCTCCCCAGGACTATTAATTTACATCTGGTGGTTATGAGATAAAGTAAGGGTTAATTAAGGCACTACCAGTGGGAGCACAGCATGTGTAGATGAAAGGTGGATGGTGGAATACTTTGATACAAAAGCAGAAACAGGACAAAAGCAGCTGCCTTGAGTAATCAAGTTGATGAGAAGCTCTGTATGCATACCAAACATACCACTGCTAGGGAGAAATTTCATATCAGTGGCACTTCTAGAGTCATATTTTTGGGTGCAGGAGAGATCCATGTCAATGGGCCACTGTACTAGGCTTACCACAATGGAGATAGCATGTGGATGAGGAAATCTTCCTGACCTTTGCAGAATCCTGTTGTTTTAGTGCACTAGATCATAATTTGAATCTTATTCCTCCCTTCCTCTGGTTAAAGTCACCACTAAAAAAGAGGATGAAATATGATTGAGAAGGACTGGGCAAAGTGAAAACCCTAAGGCCACTTGTGAACCCCCCCCGCTGCATTTGTGACCTTTGACCCCTTTGGACTGTCCTTTTTTACCTCTCTCAAAAAGAAAGGGCATATTGGAGGACTGAGGAGAGGTAATTTCACTCCCCGCAACAGCTTATTGTTAAAAAAATGTTTATTTTAAAGACCAGAAAAGGGACTTTCAGGAGATTATCAGATGATTCACTAAGTACATTTTTGTCCCACTGTATTTAAAAGCGTAGGTGTCCCGGCATAATAACAATTTTTATCACACGTTGCTGTAATAGCAAGAAAGAGCAGCCCCAGAATTATTGGAGCACGACTGCTAGCGCTGTTTACTTCTGCATTTGCTGGGACGTGTGATCTCGGCGGTTCTTGCAAGAAGACGTGAGCATGCTTAAAAGTCTAAAAACAGCTAAATTAACAAAGAAAAAGAAAACACAAGCACTGAAACACACTTAAAAATTTGCCAGCAAAATGGGGAGGGTCATAAAAAGAGCGTCACATACCTAGTTTTTGCGTTCTAACCTGGAAGTGGTCTGGCAGGGACTGCCCATTGACTCTGTATTCACGAGAGCATAATGGGGTGTGGTTTCAGATGCTGGCAATACCATGAAAAAATGCCATCGATGATCAATTGGCAGCTTGGCCCATTAATAGAAAAGAATGCTTTATTCACAGCAGCAGAATGCTTGGAGAATGAGAGGAGCTGATGTTGTGCAATGGGGAGCCCTTTTGTGGTATCCCGTCATTATCATGCCATATTTGCTGCGTCTGATAATCTCCTCAGAACTTCCATTTTGTGTGTGTGTGTGATGGTATTTTGGAAAGATCATGAAGCCTCTGGTAGGACCCAGGGACCAACAGTTGGTCACTGGACTGGCTGCAGTTTCCCACCCTGAGTGAGAGGATCTAAAAAGTGGAGAGCTGGCTTCTAATATCCCTTCCAATAGAGGACTGCTTTGTGTAAAACAGGATATAGGATCACCCTGTGTCTGGTCAGCAATTATATATTTATGCCTGTGTGTGTACTAGAAAGGACATCCAAATTATGATTGTAATGTGAATGTTTTACATTAATGTTTTCCTGCTTTTGCTAATGTCCTGTTTTAGTACATCAGTTTTGATCACTTGGTATATTAAAAAAATTATTTATAACATAGTAGACGTTTGCAAACAAGCCAGATCCTAAGAACTAAAAAGTATAACACTACATTTGCATTTTATTTCTTAGCAAGATTGTCCAGTATTACACCATTGTTGCGGCTACTTATGGTAAGACTATATGCTGGAGTCCTGAGGCTCCTGAGAAAGAATTCCAGATCCTGTAGGAAATATCAGTTTCCTCACTCCAAAGAGAGGTTCATTCCTCAGAGGGGAGGGAGACCTCGGAAACCTTCTCTTTGGCATGATGGAAAAGGATGGCTTGTCTTCAGTTTCAAAACTCTTGAGATGGAGGAAGGTAGGTGTGCTAGAAGCATGTGAAAAGAAGCTGCTCCCACCCTCTGAAATTCCTTTCCAAGGGAGGCTAGGCTGACCCCCCCTCGCTTTCCTTTTCCAGGCAGGCAAATATCTTTTTGTTCAATCAGGCTTTCAATGTGTAATTACTTGCAGGGAGGCTTCTTATGAGTGTGGGTGCTTCATTTTTAAGCTTTGTATGCTTTGAAAATGAGCCAGCATGGTGTAATGGTTTGGGTGTTGGGCTAGGATCCTGGAGACAAGGTTTCAAATTCCCGCTTGGCCATGGAAACTCTTGGGAAAGTCACACTCTCTCAGCCTCAGAGGAAGGCAATGACCCCCCCCCTTTGAACAAATCTTGCGAAGAAAACACTATGATAGATTCACCTTAGGGTTGCCATAACCACTTGAAGGCACCACCACCACCACAACATGTTTTAAAATGATTTTACAGTATACTGATTTTAATCTTTCATTTTAATGGGATAATTTTGGTTTTGTTTTAGAATGCTGTTGTTTTTAGCTGATTATTTTTGTAAGCCACCTTCGGTCGCACTCCAGGAGAAAGGTGGCATATACATGAAATGAATAAAGGGGGGGAAAGCTCTTAACCCTAAAGGCAGTGTTATACCTTGTACAGTATTAATACTGTGCAGAAGTATTAATACTTCTTTCTTTTCTCCATATCCATTATTTTAATGGTATTAGAATTTCCACTTGTTGTAATAGACCTGTTAAATCAATGGGATTTACCTATGTGTTGACATCATTCAACAGCTGACTCAATGGGTCTACTCTAGTTGACTAACAATAGGGTTCAGGTCTTTGACAGCTAAACAGTTTGAGTCAAAGCATTTAGAATAATTATGTGATAATATCAACCATATTTGGAATTTTCAGAGTATCATCCTTATCTCCCACTCCCCCTGTGTTACTTTGAAAGGATCCCTTAATAATCTATCCATTTGAAACAAAATGTTTTACACTAATTTGATTGTTTTTGACAGAATGGGTGACTAAATATACAAACATAAAAATATGTCCTGACCAAAATATTCATTGTTGTAATGGTTCAATTTCATACCCTTTTCCAGATCAAATTTTATTTTATTAATTCATTAAATTTAAATTGCTTTGAACGATTGCTTCAGAAATTTGTGCAATCAAAATTATTAGAAATACCAGAACTTTATGAAATGTACAGTCATTGTACACAAAAGCCCACTCCTTGTATATTTGTTCTTTTGTGAGCCACCTTGGGTGCCACCCCAGGAGATAGGTGGCATACTCACTCAATTCAAGATACTGGTGTTGACCTACAAAGCCCTAAACAACTTGGAGACAAGATATCTGAAAGACCATCTCCTCCCATATGAGCCTGTCAGAAATTTGTGATCTTCAGAGGAGGCCCAGTTGCATGTCCCAACAACTTGTGGAGTTAGTTTGAAGGGTACGTATCAGGGCTTTCTCTGTAGCAACTCCTTGACTGTGGAACTCTCTACCCAAGGAAGTTAGGCTGGCCCCATCTCTTTTAAGCTTCCAGCCAGCAGCCAAAACAGTATTGTTCCATGTGGCATTCAATGCTTGAAAGGGCTATTTTAACGGTTTCAAAACTGGATTCTAGCATTGCTTTTAGACTGCTTTTAGGGGTTTTAAAAGAATATTTTAATGTGCTTAAAATGTTTTTAATCTTTGTTTTGTTTTAATTGGTTTTTATTTGTTTGTTGCATTGGGAGTCCTTGTGGGTTGGGAGGTGATATAGACACAATTTAAATATATAACGATAAATACATAACCTCCAATGATAAATACATAGCCCCAGTTTGGTGGGGCAGTCCTGATTAGTCACCATGTTGTTCCACTTTTTCAACTGCTTTTAAAATGTCCCACTTTCTTCTTCTCCCATTTCCCATATTTGTCCTCAGTTTTCTTCAGTTGCTGTAAATTGAGTTCAAAGTGGAAAAATAGTGTGCAGACAATTGGCAGGGGGAGAGGAGAGGAGGAGTGGAATCTTGCCCTTCCCAGTAGACTTGGGACTTTATCAGACTAGCAGCTAAAAACACCATAATTCCACTATTGAGGAAAGCAGAAACATAGTGGCATTTTACACTTATCGCACATTGCTGTAATTGCACAAAAGAACCGCCACAGAATTATCACATGACCACCACTAGCTCTTTAAGAATGGGATTTTACTTTCGTGATTTAGCATGAGCAAGATTTCAGTGTTCTCACGAGAAGACACAAGCATGCTTTAAAACTCCCCAAACCCCTGAATTTACAATGTAAATGAACACACAAACTCTTAAACCTAAAAATGTGCAACCAAAACAGGACAGTTCATTAAAAAAGTGTCCTGGATAGTTTCCACATTCTCACCTGGAAGTTTTCTTACTGGGAATGGGGGCGTGGGGAAGAGGACTGGCCATTCATGCTGTAACCTTGTAATTATAGTGGGACACAATTTTCTCATGCTCTTCAATACCGCAAAAAAAGCAATATTGAGAGCTATTGATAGCTTGTCCTGTCAATGAAAAGTGACGCTTTATTTGTGGCTGGAACACAGATTGACCACATAAGGATTACAATGTCATGCAATAGCAGGACCCATTTGTGCTACCATGCTATGTTAATTTGCTACTTGCAGTGAGAATTGCATGTGGATAAACCACAACCAGACAGAAGCTTCTTAAAGGAGAGGATTTTGTCTTCTCGGTACAATTCAGAGAATATAAAGGCAGTCTGTATTGAGAACCAAGAGCACCTCTTTTTAAAAATAACTTTATTTGTGTTCCTCTTTCATTGAGCTTCCCATCTCTATCCTAACCCTATTTAATTGCAAACCACTCCTGGGATCAATCTATTATGACAGTTGACTAAACAGATACATTTTTTTAAAAGAGTAGCACATATTTATGGAAAGTTGGGCATTTTTGACAAGGATAAATATTTGCAGCTGGATGTCAATACAGTGTCACAAAGCTCTTACAGAGTAGCACCTCCATCTTAAATATTTACTTGATATGTCCATATACCACTTGGCCATGACATACTCATTTGTAATGCAGTACTTGTTTTTGCTGCCACAACAAGTCTTCTGCTGCAATTCAGTGAGGCTAACATTTAAGTATGGGCCATTGAGATGAAAATAGGACAGATCCTGGAGTATAAAATTCTGGGTTCAATAATAACTTTATTTGTTGCTTGAGGGGGAAGAATTAGAAATTAGAAACTGGAGCTTTCCAAAGGCACTGGGTCTTTGCACTCACAACCTTTGCCAAAAGCACAGAGTGGTGATCGTTCATGTGATGGCTCTCTCATATCCCAGTTACAGTCTATGTGGATGATGTCAGTAGTGCTGTGTGTGGGCTCTGGGCATCACGTTTCCTGTCAGATGGGCTGGGGGGGGGGAGATCTAACACTTGCTCTGCTAAAGCAGGGAAAAGAAAATATGATATCACCAGGTAAGAATTTTCTGGGCAGAAACTTACTGGAGACGCAAGCTAAAAGTTTTTTGCAGTCAGCATTAGAGCAAATGCTCCCATGTTTGGCTTGCTGGGTACAAAGAGCAAGAAGGAGAAGCCGATAGTAATGTATGCAATGTTCTGAGCTCATCATATACCTTTTATCCTGCTTCACATTTGGTTTGTAAAAAAGTCCTTTTCTTTTGTAAGACTTTTGTGTACTCTGTCATCATCATATATACTCTCTCTCTCTCTGGCTTTTCTTCGCAAACGAAGATTCAGGAAGGACTCATCCCGCGCCTTCTGCAAGCGCGCTGATGACTAAAAAGGCCAATCCGAGATAAGCAAGTCCGGTTGCAAAAAGCGCAGCAGAAGGTCTCCTTGGGTGATGTTTTTGGGTTGTGATTCTTTCTGCGTTGTCGTTTCTCTTCAAGACTTGTTCGTCGTGAGTTCTCAAATAAGGCTGCAGCATTGTGGATATTGCGTCTCCATGCCTCCCGATGTGAGGCCAGGGCGGACCACTGTTGGTGATCAATTTGGCCAAGCCTGAGATGTTGTTTCAGGGAGTCTTTGTATCGCTTTTTTGGAGTGCCCCTCTTACGCTGACCCGTGGCGAGTTCACCGTAGAGTAGTATTTTTGGGAGGCGATGGTCCTCCATCCTAGAACCGTGCCCTGCCCAGCGCAGCTGTGTTCTCAATATCATGGCCTCAATGCTGGTGATCCCTGCTTGTTCAAGGACAGCAACATTCGTCACATAGTCAGTCCAGTGTATATTTAGGATTGTGCGTAGACAGCGCTGATGAAAGCGCTCGAGGAGTCGTAGGTGGTGGCGATAGGTAACCCATGTTTCAGATCCATAAAGGAGGATAGACAGTACGATGGCTCTATACACACTGATTTTGGTGCTTTGCCTCAGGTGTTTATTGCTCCAGACTCTTTTGTGAAGTCTTCCAAATGCACTATATGCCTTTGCTAATCTGTGATCGATCTCTTTGTCAATCTTGGCATCTGAGGAGATGATGCTTCCCAGGTAGGTGAACTGCTGAACGGACTTGAGCACTGATTTGCCGACGGCAATGTGGGGATGGTGGTGTTCGTCCTGTGGTGCAGGCTGGTAAAGAACTTCTGTTTTCTTCAGGTTGACTTCTAGCCCAAACAGCTCTGCAGCTGTTGCAAAGCAGGACGTTAGGCGCTGCAGAGCTGCTTCTGTGTGGGCAACAAGGGCAGCATCATCGGCGAAGAGCAGCTCACGGACTAGATAGTTTAGAGTCTTAGTGTGAGCCCTCAGACGGCTTAAGTTAAACAAGCTACCATCAGTACGGTAGCGTATATAGATGCCGTCGTCTTCTTCAAGCTCTGCCATAGCCCTTTGGAACATCGTGCTAAAGAAGATTGTAAATAAAGTTGGTGCAAGAACACAACCTTGCTTCACTCCATTAGTTATTGGAAAGGGCTCTGAAAGAGCATCGCCATATCTGACTTGACCACGCTGGCCCTCGTGTAGCAAGATAATCATTTTAAGGAATTTTGGGGGACATCCTAGTTTTTCCAGGATCTGCCACAGACCTTTTCTACTTACAGTGTCAAAGGCTTTGGTGAGGTCGACAAATGTTACATAGAGACCCTTGTTCTGCTCCCTACATTTTTCTTGCAGTTGCCTAAGGGCAAATACCATGTCTGTAGTACTCCTATTGGCTCTGAAGCCACATTGGCTTTCAGGGAGAAGTTCTTCTGCAATAGCAGGAACTAATCTGTTCAGGAGTATCCTTGCAAGGATTTTTCCAGCAATAGAGAGCAGTGTTATGCCTCGATAGTTTGAGCAGTCGGATTTTGCTCCTTTTTTCTTGTACAGGGTGATGATGACTGCATCTCGGAGGTCTGATGGCAGTTCCCCTTTTTCCCAGCAATTCACAAGGAATTCGTGGAATTTTTCGTGGAGTGCATGACCTCCGTGTTTCCAAACTTCAGGTGGGATTCCATCAATCCCAGCTGCCTTGCCGTTTTTCATCTGCTGTATGGCCATAAGGGTCTCTTCCAAAGTGGGAGCTATGTCCAATTCATTTCTCATTGGTTTTTGTATCATATGTTGGATAGCTGAGCCTTGGACTAATCGGTTGGTGCTAAAGAGACTTTGAAAATGTTCAGCCCAACGATTCAAGATGGAGGCTTTATCAGTAATTAATGTTTGACCATCTGTACTGTATAAGGAGCTTTGGACCTGATAAGTAGGTCCAAACACTGCTTTAAGAGCTTCATAAAATCCTCTATGATCACCCAGATCTGCACAGCGTTGTGTCTTTTCTGCTAAATTGATCCACCACTTGTTCTGCATGTCTCGGAGTTTTTGTTGTAGTTTGCTACATGTGAGGCGGAAAGCTGCTTTTCTTACATGACAGGTTGGCTGGGCGAGGTATGCCTGGTGAGCAGCTCTCTTCCTTGCCAACAGCTCCTGGATCTCTTGGTTGTTTTCATCAAACCAGTCTTGATTTTTCTTGTGGGAGAGCCCGAGGGATTCTTCTGCAGACTGGAGGATACTGTTTTTGATATGTTGCCAAAGCACTGTAGGAGAAGGATCTGTAGGATGGTCTTCAAGTTTCATTTGTAGGTTTGCCTGGAAGTTGTCTCTCATGGTAGCTTGTTGAAGATTGTTGACTTGGAGCCTCTTCTTTAAGATGCCACCCCTCTTAGGTTTGAACTTAAGATGAAGATTTAGTTTACATCTGACGAGGCGATGATCTGTTTGGCATTCTGCACTGGGCATCACTCGGGTATGACGGACATCACAAATGTCTCTCTGACGGACTAGAACGTAGTCAATGAGGTGCCAATGTTTGGATCGGGGATGCATCCAGGTTGTCTTCAAGCTATCTTTCTGCTGAAAGATTGTGTTTGTAATAGTCAGCTGTTGTTCTGCACAGAACTCTAGCAGGAGGCGTCCGTTATCATTGCAATTTCCAACACCATGCTTGCCTAAGACACCTTTCCAGGCTTCGGAATTCTTTCCTACTCTGGCATTGAAGTCACCAAGTATAATAATTTTATCTTCTACAGGGACTTTTTGTATGAGTTGGCGTAGGTCTGTGTAGAATTTGTCTTTCTCTACAGGGTCGGCTTGCATAGTTGGGGCATATACACTAAAGAGAACAACATGTGGGAGGCGTAAGGAAATAATGCGATCAGAGTGTCCTGTTGGCAAGGTTTCGAGTTTGGAGGCAATGGAGTTTTTAATCATGAAGCCTACTCCTGAAAGATGTTTTTCGGTTTTGGGTTTGCCAGACCAGTAAAGTGTGTAGCCGGCGCCATGTTCTTTAAGGCTGCCTTCCTCATGGAAGCGAACTTCACTAAGAGCAGCGATGTCAATATTAAGCCGTGATAGTTCAAGGGCTATTAGGGCAGAACGACGCTCAGGCCGTCCACTATCTTTAGAGTCTTGCATGGTTCTGATGTTCCAGCATGCAAGTGTCAGTTTATTTACACCTTTGGAGGCCGGTGTGTGCCTTTGTTTCTTTGCCTTGGTTTGACCACATCAGAAGATTCCCGTTGGCCGCGGCTAGCCAACCAGGTAGTTGGGGATGAGCTTTCGTTAGGCCACCTTTTCTAGGCCCCTCTCCATATGGAGCAAGCAGTGCTCTCCTTAAAAAAGGCTGCTTGGTCATTCAGGATGCTGCCGAACAAGACTGTCATCTCCCAGGTCAGCCTCGAGCGACCAATGTCCTGAACCGCCTGCATGCAGGGTTGGGGCTGCGGCTTCCAGTGCATCTTTACACCTGCCGGTTTCGTCCCTCGCCAGTCGCTACAGGGCTTTTTTGGAAATGGATTTGTCCTTCGAGCCTGTGCAATGGATTTTTCTGGTGGAGCACAGCGTGCACAGAACTGGCCTCACCCTTTAAACCAGAGATTCATCTGCCGTGGCCTTGCAAGCATGGACGTGGCAGCGAGGTCCTCGGGCCGTAGGTTTGATTAGAGTTTCCTTCTCTTAGATGGTTGACCTTACAGGGTTGGACGAGCACCATCTGCCCGGGTTTGGGATTGGAGTTTTCCTTCTCCTAGGACGGTTGCCACAAGGCTAGAGAGCCCATCCTGCCCTTTGACGCTCTTTGTCAGACCCTTCGGTTTTGACCTGTCTGGCATGGGAGACCCTACCAGTGGCTATTATGCCACCGCCAGCATAGCTCAAAACATCATTAGGGTACGCAAGCCTCTCTCCCACGACAAGGGGGCGTCAGTGGAGAGGATCATATATACTAGCGGCAGTTAAAACTAACAACAGTTACAAATTAAATAACTGACCGTTTGCTGTCCTTTCTTGCCCACTACAAGCCATTGCACTGAGGTGTCCACTGCACTCATATGGATGCATACACACTACACAAATAATCCAGTTTGAAATAATCCATGGCTCCTTCCTATAGAATCCTGGGATTTGTAGTTTGGTAAGGCACCAGCACTCATTGGAAGAGAAAACTACAGACCTTGTAAAACTACAAAACCCAGGATTCCATAGAAAGGAGTTGTGGCAACATGTCCACTTTCAAACTAGATTATTTGTGCAGGGTAAATCAGGCCAAAAGAGTGTAGGACTGACCCTGCAGGAATCTCTCTTTTACAATTTTAGTGGAATTCAATGGAATCATTAGCATTTCCTGTCAAGCTACTTGTGATCACAACATTTGTCAATGTGTTATTTAATTACAGAGCAGAAAAAGAACCAAGAAAGGAGACTTCTACTAGAATCAGTGAATCTAAAGCCTGAAGAGAGGCCTTTGTGGATTTCTGTGGTTATTGATCCAAAAGCATCACCACCACCAACAACAATGGAAAGAAAAAAAAGAGGATATCTCACAGATATGAGTATATCACAAGGGAACACAGAACTACTAATTAAGGAGATTTTCACATGGGGAAATTGTTCCCCTGAGAGATCGGGAGAGAAATGGGGCTCTTCCGGGAGCAGAGCTCCGTTTCGCACGCCCCTTTCCTTCTCCCGATCTGACGTCATCCTCACTCTGTGCTGCTTTCATTTCTCTGCCAGTATCTTCCGTCATTTTTAATAACGAAGAACTTTAATAATGAAAGTTCTTCATTATTCAAAAATGACGGGAGATACTGGCAATGAAATGGAAGCAGCACAGAGTGAGGACGACGTCAGATCAGGAGAAGGAAAGAGGCATGCGAAACGGAGCTCTGCTCCCGGAAGAGCCCCATTTCTCTCCCGATCTCTCCCTATCTCTCAGGGGAATAATTTCCCCGTGTAAAAATCTCCTTATACTGAGACAGGATCTCATTTGAAGAGGTGGAAGGTTTTAGATTATATGTGTTTCTCTGTCTGGAGCACCTTTGTTCTGTGGTTAAGATATAAAAACGTATCCATAATAATTAATGTTAAATTATGCAGCTTTTGCCAAGTCATAAAAGAAAGCCTTCATACCTGCTGTGGTCTGTGACCCTCTCTTTTGTCCCCACATAAAATTAAAATCATATCACTGGGCTAACATCCAATTAATTTTATTTTATTTCATGCCAATATAGAAAAGGTATGATCAATATGAATATCAAACAGACTTCTGCTGGAAATTTAAGGCTTAATCCAATTGTTAATCCCAAATAGACTAGAACCACTGAATAGCAGTGGGAACATACTGTATATAAGCATGAATACATTAGATTCTTATTGATTCAATGGCTTTACTTTAGCTGAGACTAACAATTGGATGTAAGCCTTAAAGAAGCATTTTGAACAGCATGCATAGATGAAGAGATAATTATCTGGTTTTGGCTTATATATTTACCTGCATGTTTGTTACCATGATTATCTATAGTGTTTCATATAGACGTGAATGCTCAAGAGTAAGGCCAGCCTTATTACCAGGTTAAATAAAGGGGTCACCTGAAGCAACAGATGTTATGAAAAGCAGTAAACGCCTAGTTATTTACTTTTAAAAAAAATCAACTTTTCCTTCATGTCCTTCTGACTTCTTTATCTGGAATTTTTAAAAAATAGATTTTTTTTTTATTTCTAAAAATTCAAGAACCAATTGTTTGAAAGGAAGTGCTGTTCTACTTTTGAACTGGTTATCTTTTAAAACATTTTAATGGATATTTTAAATTGATTTAAATGTTATGAGTAGCTTAATCACATTGTAACAACAATCTTTTGTATATTTCAATCGTTTATGTTGTATTTGTCTTAATTTTGTTAGCCATCTTAGGTTCCATTTCCAGGACGAAGGGTGTATGTGTGTGTAGTGAATAAAAATTATTATTCTATGTTTATGCTAGGGATGTTGAGTGCTATTTGTGGAATGCAAAATAATTTCAGAGGCTTGGCTATGAGTACTATATACCTTTGCTTGAGTGAGCATGGGATGCTGTTTGCTTTTCTGTCTCAGATAACAAAATGTCTTGACCCATTCTTGGCCATGTGGGTGCAACCACATTATATTAGAACTGGAACATACCTACCTCTTCATGGAGAACAGATCTGTCTGTCTCTGATTACAGAGGAACCTATTCAGTTCAAAACGGACTGACAATTCATGGGGAGAGCACAGAGATACTGCAGACAGGTGACTGTATAAAAATAGTCCCAGATGAGTGAAGGAAACAATGCCACATTCTTTGTGGGAAGAAGGTATGGCTAGACACTTGTGATGACCCTGCCAGAAGGCTCCTCTAGTCAGGATGAATGTGAGCCCTGGATCAAAGGATGGTGAGGAAAAAGTTGCTCTTCCAGATCCCTGTACAGAGGTAGCCTGAACATGTGGAGAGGATTTTGTTCACTCTGTACATAGAAAGGCATTCCAGAACCCTCAGAGGCACAGGAAGCTCCATCTAATTTATCGAGACAGCATGGCCCTTGAATTGAAGAACCTGGCTACCCATCAGTTCTATGGGAGCAACACCATATGAACATTCAGAGTCATCTGGAGGCTACCAAAAGGAGTCCAGAGCTACAGAGTAGGGGACTGCTTGAGATTTAGAGGCCTCCTCAGGTGCAGGTCCCTGCTACCACTAGATGCAGACTACATTTACTTTACTGATATATTTTAAATTGTGGTTTTAATTTTAAAAGTTTTTAATTGTCCATCATCTTGGGAACCCTTGTGGGCTGGGAGGCAATATAGAAATATCGTAAATAAATGAGAGGTGCTTTAATATTTAAACTTGTTTTGTATCTTAATTGTATTTTTGATTCAGTCTTACAGTGAGCCATCTTGTGTCCCATTTTTGGAAGAAAGGTAGGCTACAAATCCAATAAATAAATAAATAACTGTGATTAATGTGATATGGGACTCTCAGTAACACAAGGTTGCAAGTCTGGAGGAAATAAGAAACCTGTTTTTAAAATAAATATGTAAAAAGAAAAATGGATAATGAAGATCTGCATATCCTCCTTATCAATTCTGGAGAGAGGGATATATGTTGGCATTCATGAGGGCAGAAACAGCCATGCATTTCTACTTTCATTCGCTTTATTCAAAAATGCCACATGCATTACAAATCAATGACTAGTTCTAGTAATTGGGAAAAATGTACACATACTCCACTATTGTTATTTGTCCTTGCTAGCTCCTCTTCTACATCTCAGGAATATATTCAGTTCTCATTTTCAGTTGCTGTCAGACAGCCAAACTGGTCCAAGGTGGAATACCCATGAGGCCATCACAGTGTCAACAATCTAGCTGCAAATGGCTTTATTCATTGTAACAGTGCCAACATCAGTAATCTTTCCTCCACTCCTCCTGTAAGTCTATGGTTAATGTATCGAGTTGCTTTTTAAAAACATCCCCGTTGAGAATATCCCCTTTACAAATACAAATTATCCCTGGATTTAGTTACTAATTTTATTTTATTATGTCAATATTTGTGGAACAGCTCCACTACAAAAACTAAATATAACAAATGAAAAATACAGTGTTTTCTAAATATAGTATTTTCCAATACTATGAACAACTTGAATCCTCTTTCAAGTCAAATGTCCCAGGATCAAGTCATAGGTAAGATAGCCATGTTCAAGATCCTACATTAGGTTTTAATAAATTTAATAAATGTCAGCATGTGGGGTTATGTGGGATTTTGCTATACAACTCTTGTGTTGAATGGCCTTCACTGAATCATTCCACATCAGACCAAGGGGTTGACTACACCGTTAAAAAAAATTGTACTCATCCTTTACCCAGTGCTGGTAAAACACACAACATTCTTGAGGATTCAAATTTAATACAGTTCTTTTTCACACCTGAGGGCTTAAATCTGACTTTTAAAAAATGATCTTTTACCCTGCCCTTTTCTCTAAAAAACCAGTTTATTTTATGTGTACGCTGCAGTGTGAGTCAGCTTTGGTGTGGAGTCGGGAAGTGGAGTTTTTGGTGGGTGGTACAGGTCAGTGGGAGGTTACCTGAGCCAGGTGGTCAACTGATCATACTCACCAGGAAAGGGCATTTCCTTTCTTTATATTTACATTTTTCCAGTGTGCAGGCACCATTATTTTTTGAAGCTGAATTTGTGCAGACACTTGTATATCAGTATTAGCACACCTTTGCCTATTGGCATTTAAACTCCATGTGCTGCTTTGCTTAATAGGAAATGCCCTTTTACATGCATGATGGGAGGGGAAAAGAAAATGAGCAGCCATAGCCGTGTGGCTAAAAATAATGCAAAGTACAGTAGCACCCCCGTATCTGTGGGAGATTGGTTCTGGGGCCCCTGTGGATACTGAAATCTGTGGATAACAGTGAATGCCTTCCCCCCCATCCATACCCCCCACCTCTGCCATGCCACCAGAGCCTCCATGGGGCAAAGGAGAAGGGAGGCAAGCTCTCACCCTCCCTTCTGCCTCCCTGCCCCTCCCACTGGTGCCAACCATGGATAACTGAACCAGCGGATGGTGAATCAGCAGATACAGGGGTGCTACTGTATAGGACACGTGATCATAGCAGGATCACCCTTTTACACTGAAGTGAGTTTGCCTGGGGGAAATGTTTGGCTGGTAATGCCACTCTCACTTTGCATTTAAAAGGATGTGTGTGGCATTAATAGGGTTAGTGCAGACCAGGAAAACTGTTTGAAGCAGAATGTTTTTGCGGGTGTAGACAACCCCAAAGATGTCCAACCACTACTGTATGGGAGCCTATGCACCCATAAAGCACCAACAGGATTCTGGTTGATGTCTCTTCTTTTACAAAAGAAAATCTCTATTTGAAGGGCTGCCAGAAGACAGTCTCTCTCTCTCTCTCTCTCTCTCTCTCTCTCTCTCTCTTTTTGGATGGAATCTTCCATTTGAAGAGCTGACCAGTTCATGTCTGATTTAAAGGAATGAGATCAAAGAAGTAGAAGCTGATGGCTAGTACTTAGACAGCTGACTCAGGAAGCCATTTGCTCACCATCTTCCTCCACCGGTGTAAGGTACTGACTTTTGCTGTGTTTGGGGAAATAGCTTGTAGGGGCTGGGAGCAGACCTGAGTGAAGAATTCACTTGTTTCCAAGCTCTGCCTGACAACAGGGTGCCTCTGATTGTCCTTCCCACTCCATTCCTGAGCCCAGGAAAACTGCAAAGGCTTCTGTGGAAGAGGAACAGCCCCAGCACCTGGAATATAGTTCCAATCCTTGCTTCACCTGCAATTGGGATCCATAAATTGGCACTCCCAATGAGTCAGGAAGTGCATTTTTTGCAGTCCAAAGAAGTAGCGTTTTCCAGATCCTGACTTTATGTCCAGCAATAACTGTTATACCTTATTGACACAGAATTTATTTTGTTTTAAGGATCAACTTCTGAAGAACAGCACAAAAAGATGTCAAGATTGTTGGAAGTGCAACAACGCTTAGAGTAAAGAATGCCTCAGAGTGGGCAGTAGCATTAGGATTAGATAGTGTGATATTAGCTTGCACTAATATTAGGATTAGATATTAGCTTGCTTGTCTATCTATCCTGCTCCCTCTGTGATGTAAACTGATACTCTTAAGGATGTTTCCACCCCTTTTCTTATCTAGGTGTTCGTTTACATGGCAAAAATAATCCTCAAAGAATTCACCTAGAATTCTTATAGTTCCCACATGTTCCACATCTGCATCGCCCTTTTCGGAAGGAGGGGGTCTAAAACACCCGTAAGTGGCACACTTAATGACACCGCTGATTTTCCGCCTTTTTTAAAAAAGTGCTGCAAGTTTGCGCATTATCGCATTTGGGAACTGTCCGTCATTTTTAAATTTGCGATGTTTAAAAGTAGGGATGTGGGCGGTTTTTTATAGTGACGGCACAGAAATCCGCCTACACATCTGGCTTTCCTATCTGCTTTGAAGCATCCCTGTAAACATCTATTGTTTTGCTAATGGAGTCAGTTCAGAGAACAAAGAAGGGGGGCAGGGGAATAGCTTGAAGTCATGCCGAAACTCTTGATTTACTGGATCTTTGGGGGGAAGAGAAAGTACAGGAGCAGCTATGTCTATATCACCAGAATATCGATGTCTTCGAAAAAATAGCCTTAGAAATGCAAAAGCGTGGACACAACCGAACCCTGGAAGAATGCCGCATGAAATCGAAAACGATGCATCAGAAATACAGGGAAATTAGAGATCATAACTCTAATAGCCAAATACAAGCAGGAAATGAGCGTAGCTAAAACCTCCATGGCTGCAACAATTTAATTGGCACCATTGAAGAGAACAAAGACCATAAAAGATGACAAGATGCCCAATCAGAAGCCCAAGAGGGGGGAAGTGGATGACCAATGGGAGTACGGGTGGCGGGAATTCCCGAAGGAAGTACATCTAGAACGAATGATGTACTTCATTGATTGACAGGTAGGGTTGTCAAAGTATGCGGAATATTGGTGTCGTGGGAACTGAAATATTTCGATGTGTAGAAATTCGCACATTAATATACTCCACATTATAAGCACATCGGAACTACATCGCAGAACTAAACAGGAACCGAAATTTTGCCGTGGGAACTCTGCGATGCAAAATTGAAAGTGCGCTAATGCGATACTTTGCGCAACAAAAGTTGCCGTGGAACCAACCCCTAGAACTCTCTCAGCCCTCCATAACTGTCTTAGGATAGCACCCTGAGTAACTTTCTTGTATTAGAATGGAGTTCCTACTATAAAAGCTTTAATCCGTTTCTCTAAAGCCATTGGTGTCTTTGTTCCTTAAGACAGAATCTCTAATTGTCTGTTGTATGCATTTATCTATTAAAGATAAAGGCTGGAATAATAATAATAATAATAATAATATTTATTTTTACCCCACCCCTCTGTTAAAAACAATCAGGGTGGCTTACAAAAATTAAAATACAAATGCAGAAAAAGAAGAAGAAAGTCAGCCTAGAGTCAAGGGGAGAAATAGCAAGAGTTTGAGTAATAATAATAATAATAATAATAGTAATTCTTTGAGTGATTTAATAAAATCTTTTACTGGTCTTTAATTGGATTTTCTGAACTATAGTAGATACCCTGAGAATAAGTGCTATTGTTCTAAGTGGGATTTACTTCTGAGTAATGCATAGGATTATTTTGCTGGCCTCTTCTGGAATTAAAGTCTTGTAGATATAGTTGCATGCTTTTCCTGCTCTGGATTGTTCATTCATTCATTCATCTGCAGTGATCAGTTTAATAGAATGCAATAACATTTCTCTGTGAAATAAGTGAACTCGAAAACAAACCCTTTCTTCCATGACACTATAGCTTTAAGCAACTTAATATGTTGGAATAACCTGTATAACCTAAAAAGAAGCTACCCACTGTGAACAGGAAGGAAGCTAAGCATGCTACAGCTGAATGGACCATCCTACAAAGTCAAGGATCAACTTCACTGAACAATTGGTTCAAGCAATTGGGTGTCATTATGTATTATTGTATGAATGGCAAAAGTATCTATTATTGTTTTAAAAAGCACAAGGTAATGTCTTGGAGCTGTTGTGGCACGTAGCAATTAGGAAACGTTTTTTTGCTGCATTTGCTGCTATAAAGAAAGGCAAGACTCTAATTCCAGTTGACACCACCTAACTTAATTGTACTTTATCACAATGTAGTTTGGGAAGATTTTTTAAAATGCTACACCTACATATAAAGTCTAAAGACCACTATTCCAAACCACCAATCATTATTGTTCTGCTGCACCCCCGGGCTTCCTCAGTGTTTGATAATCAAAGAGGTTAAATTAATGCATGGTTAGGTGCATAGTAAATAAAACATAAAGAGCAGGACAAATGCTAGGCTCTGAAGCATGAAATGTGTGCATTCACCTGCTGTTCTCAGGAGGCCCTTCAAATGTTATATATTCTTAAATGGAAAATACTACAAAGCAACACTTAAAAGATATAAGCAGGTTGTCATATGGGATGATTCTAGGAGTGCATCTACACTGCAGAAATACCGTAATTCAGTTTGACACCACCTTAAGTTCTGTAGCTCCATCCTATGGAATCCTGGGATTTGCAGTTTAATAAAGTCTTTAGCTTTCTCTGCCAAAGAGTGCTGGTGCCTCACAAAACTACAAATCCCAGGATTCTGTAGGATGGACCCATGACAGTTAAAGTGGTTTCAAACTGCATTATTTCTACAGTGTAAATGCACCCAAGATATGTGTTTCATTAGTAGTTGTAGCTTTCCCATGTATGCTCACGTAGCAAAAGAGAGATTTGTAATCCTCACACATGACAGTCTAACAAAATAGTAGGAAAATTGTGACTATCCTGATGTTACTGCAAAATTGCATCATTGCAACTCCCATCATTCCTCACTATTCACTGTACAGCCTGGGGCTTCTGGAGTTATAGTTCAGCAATATCTGGAGAGCTTAACTTTGTCTGTAACCTCCCCCACACACTACATGGCTTTCACATTTTTTTCTGTTGCTAGGAAATGCTTGTGTCCTTGTGAAATGTTTACCGTGGAAGTTACTGAGAACATAGCTAGAGGACTTAGAAACACAGGTGGGGCCAGCAGAGTGGGGTAACTATCTCAGGTGGAGGATTCTGGAGTGCAGCAGTGACAATTGGTTCCTCCTGGGCCTCTTGGGTGTTTCCATCTGGTAGAGGTCAGAGTTGCAAGCACCACATGGCCTGTCCCACTGACAGCTGTGGGCCCCCTTAGAGGCACACATTCCGTAGGAAGATAATTGCTCTGTGCCCTCCCCCTCCTCCATGCCCCCCCAGAGGTAATAAATACCAGAGGTCTATAAATGCCACATGGTGGTTGGCCATTATATCAGGGAAGGTTGTGCAGGTATACAAGATAGATCACTATCAAAAGACCTCTCCTCATCTCTGACTTGAATAGCAGTGATTGGCTTAAACAAATGTCCGCCTTCAGGCATTGTAGCTACCTATAAAAGGTAGTTTTTTCCCCCTTAGTTCTTTGTCCCTACCAGGCACCTCCACTGTGCACAATGGAATAGTTTTGTTTTCTTGTATTTTGTAGTAAACGTTTCCTGATTCAAGAAACCCTTTGTCTTTGCCTGTCTTTTTGAAGCCAGAGTTGCTCATCTTATGGGACAGTGACATGACAGCTTTTTGGTGCCTTCTCTGAGGCTTTCGATTCAGACTGGGGACAGAGAAAGTTTGAACTCTCCACCTGTGTTCCTTTGGCCACAGAAAGGGGCTTGGGATCTGCACTTCAAACGGGCAGCGATGGTGGGTACCCTCTTTGCAATGAGTCACAAAGCTGGCTAGGTGTCTGTTGACACTTGACTCCCCATGAGAGGAGGACCATGGAACTGGCTGCCACAAAGGAAACAGATCTCGCCCTGATCAGGACCTTATTTTGAGAGAAAGTTTGGTGCCTTAAAGGGATGCTTTCTCTGGTAACAGCGAACCCAAAATTGGTGAGTACTCGAAAGACATTTTGAAAATGGGTAACAGAAATGAGTCAATGGCCAAGAATGGGCTGGGAGATGTTGCTCCCCTGACTCTCCTAAAGTGTGTTCTGCAGAACTGGGGAAAACTGGGAAAAGGGAGGAGTAAGAAAAAATTAAAACAGTACTGTGTAGAGATTTGGCTGCAATATAGGGTTTCGGGTTTAAAAAAGTGGGATGAAAATGGTTCTTTCAACAAGTGGAATCTGCAAAGTTGGATCAATTGGTTATACTCAACTGGAAAATTTGAGGAGGAAGATTATATGAGGGTGTTTAAAAATGCTACACATGGATTCCCAGAATCCATGCCTTGCACGCAAGGGAAAGGGGCTGGTGTTCAGTCAGATGTTTGTACTTTTACACAGACTGTGAGCCCATAACTGACCTACTACTCTCAGATGTGATGTTGATACTGCTCCTTTACCAACAGTGAAATAAGCTTTAACTAGCAGTCCAGTCAGTGAATAGATGGGAGGAAAGATGCCAACTTGTCCTTAAACAAAATGTCTTGGACCAGTCTTGTATAAAGGAGTAGATCAAATTTGTTCTATCAGAACCATACAAAACCCCTTAGGAATACAGAGGTGCCAACACTGGGCTTATGGCTAGGCACAGCCTGTGAAAGATGTACTAGCTGTGGAGGCTGTGCCTGTAGTTTCAAGGATCATATAAATCATGGAGACCACATGCCATTTCTTACAAATGGTATATTTCCATTTGAGCTACAAGTTTACTCGTCCTTCCTGATGGCTTTGTGTAGAATTTGCCATGCAGAAATGAACTGCAGTGCTACTGCAGACTGGGAAAAGAGCATGTGGTATAGTTTTCTTGGCTCAGCTGTTGAAATGGCTCAGAATGTCAAGCCTAGTTTTGAATCATATGAAGGACTTTTTCGGACGTCTCAAATACACCGCAAGCAGCCTCGTCGTGTTGCGAGGCTGCTGCGCTGCAGAGCGTCGCTTTCGGATGACGCTCTCTCCTGCTGGTACTCTTGTGGTACCATGGGGACATTTGAGCGTTATATTTCGCTGGTTTTTAATCACGATCAACTTTCGTGCTTAAAAACCGGCGAAATATAATGCTCAAATGTCCCTGTGGTACTGCAACAGTACCAGCAGGGGAGAGTGTTGTCTGAAAGCGACGCCCTGCAGCGCAGCAGCATCGCAATGCGACGAGGCTGCTTGCGGTGTATTTGAGACATCCAAAAATGTCCGAAGTCTGTAGCTCTTCTCCACAGAGTCAGGTTCACAAGCAAACAGGAGGAGGTGCTGCTCTGCTGACCAGGGGAAGAGTGAAGATCAGACTGTTAATACATATACTCAGTTTGGTCAAATCTAAAGGTCTCATGTTACCTACAGACTAGAAGAGTTGATGTTACACTACTTCACTCTTTTGCTCAGAGTACAAAACCTTGAACACTTACGGTCTTGGATTACTTACTAGGTTACATCTAAGCCTTAGATCATTACAGGTTTCCTGGACTGCCCACCACAAAATTGTTATTTTGATAAAAGACATCTAGAGCCTCTGCAACAAATATGTAACAGTTATGCATTTATCCTGTTAAGGAAATACCAAACCCCCAGAAACATGTGCAAAAAACTCCACACCCTTTAAACTGTGAGTCACTTTCAGGTTGTTTTGGACAGCATCCATCATGCTGCAATAGTTTTATAAATAATCAGAGCTGGGAAAAGTCAGTTTTTGGGACCAAACTCATCAAAATCCAGGGCCAGCATATAGAATTCAGGGAACTTGAGTCCAAAAAGTGACTTTGTTCAGGCTCTGGAAACAATGAAACTTCCATGGTGGTGATGGTGGGGCTCTAACACAATGAACACTATTCTGTTTCTGCAGTCTTCATGTACAGTAATTTTTCGTGCTAGAAGATCCCTTTAAGCAGGAAGCAAAGCTACCTTATGATGCCTGGAAAACAAAACCATAAATCTTCAAAGATCTGCAGAGATATTACACTCTGGCATGCTGGCATGCTGTGAAATACTAACTGGTGATGTGCTACAGGGGGGTGGATGAGTCATCACACAGCTACCAAGCCCTAGAATGTGAAAAAGTAGCCACTTTGGTTGGGCAATGAGAAGAGAAATGCAGGGCTTTGTGAAAGTTCATTTGGGTTTTGACTCTTGGGTAGATTAGTATCTTAAAATGCTGCAGACCTATTTCCTCATTGTTTCCTCAACAGGGTTTCCTCAACCCTGTGGCATTTTAAAGACTCACAAATTGGCTTACCTGCTACCAAGGTGTTTGTGTCATCAGCAAGTTTTGTGCATGGTCATTGTTAATAATATAACTACCATTTTCAGTACTTTCTTCATGTAATTTCTTTGACTTCATTGTCTACATTATAGACTTTACAATGTCACCTGCAACCATATATTACATATTTATTCCTGAAATTTGGGAGAGCACTCCATGACTACCTGATGAAGGGGTGATTATAGCACATGCTATAATAAATTTATTAGCCTTTGTCTATTTATTTTTTTAATTTATTGAATTCATACCCTGCCTTTCTCACCGAATGGGATCCAGGGAGGCTTACAGAAATTTAAAACAAGATTAAATTAAAATCTTATTTTATAAAAGTTAAAAAATTAAATAACAATATGATTAAAACCATGAAAACACATTTAAACCACAATTGCTAAAGAAAGTTTAAAAAATTAAAATACAGCAGACCACTTCATACATACTACCGTTACATAATTTAAAACTCAAAGGCCTGGTGGCAAAAAGAGAGCAGGGTTGGGGCCAACTGGGCTTCCCATGGAAGAGTGTTCCACAATCTGGAAGCAGCCCAGAGAAGGCTCTCTTCCATTTCCTCACCAAATGTGCCTGGGAAGGTTTTGGGATGGAGAGAAAGCCCTCCTCTGTAGATCTTAAAGCAACTCTGTGCTCTAATAGATGGAGCTGCTGAGGAGTTCAGAAGGAAGAGCTAGGGAACTGCCATTACTCCCCTCCCCACCAGACTTTGACAAGAACGTCACTCTGCCTAATGGTAGGGCTAGCCTTGGAAGTTACCTTATACCCAATATACAGTACATAGAATCCCACTTGCTCCAGATAGAATGTATGCATCTACAGAGCTAGTTGCTGACAGGGACTGCTACATCCTGGTGCTGTGTAGAAGAAGGCAAGTGCCTTTTGTTCACTTGAGTGGCCAGTCTGGATCCAATCCTCTGGTTGCATTCATCTCTCTTGCCTGAACTCCACAATCTCAGTACTTTTCTAGTGATTCCTCACTATCCCACAAGTATTTAGTAGAATCCATACAGGATTTGGTTGAATCCTGTATGACCACTACATACTATGTAGCACCATAATTATAATTATAATTATAATTATAATTATAATTATAATTATAATTATAATTATAATTATGGTGCTACATAGTGGATTCTAGCCAGCCCCCCACAACCCCGTTTATCAGTAAGCAGCCACTGGGATTGATGGGAGTTGATTCCCCTGTCAGTTGAGAAGTGGCTGCCTGATGTTCCCACCCCTTCCTGTGAGCAATCTCTGGGGCAACAGGCAGACAAAGGAACCCTGCCACAAATCCCCCTCATCTCAGAGATTGCTTGTGCAAGGGGGGTGAGTAGGAATGTCAGGCAGCCACTTCTCAATCAACAGGGGAATGGACCCCCCCTCAATCCCAGTGGCTGCTTACCGGTAAGTGGGGTTTGGGGGACTTTTGTGTTCCCTACGTAGCTCCTAAACTAGGGGCTATGTAGAGACTGTGATGATACAGCAGTTTATGAATGTGTAACTGTAGGGAGATTATCAGTCAGGAACAAAAAAAGCATTCCCATTCCACAATCACCTTTCCCACCCCTGTCCCGGCACAAGAACAAAAAGTTTCAGACTTACCTGAATCGTGTTTGTGCCAGTATCTAGAGCTCCTTTTACTTCCTGGTTTGTAATCCTGGCTGCTGCTCTTGCAAGAAGAGGAGAGCTGGGGATTTATAGGGACAGGCTGGGGATGATGGGGGGGTGATCAAGGGGTGATGGGGAGACAATCTGGCAGTGATTGGGGGCATGGGGGTGATCTGGCAGCGATTGGGCGGTGATTAGGGGAGTGATCTGGCAGTGATTGGGGGGCATGGGTAGCAATCTTGTGGTGATCGGGGTGGTGAGGGGGGCAGCCTGGTGGTGATCAGGGGTGGTGAAGGGGGGAGATCTGGTGGTGATCAGGGGTGGTGAGGGGGGAAATCTGGTTGCGATCTGGGGTGGCGAGGGGTGGCGATGTGGTGGTGATTGGGGGTGATTGGGGGCCAATCAAGGGGCGATGGGGGAGCGATCTGGGTGGCAGCAGAGGCCTGTCATAAGGGAGGCACCTGGAAGTGTTTTGACACTCCAGACCTCCCACTAATGCTGCCATCGCACCAGCACAATGGGCACCTTTTCCCATGCCCACCATTCTGTTACAGAAATGGAACAGTGGATCTATTAACAGCTTAAGCCATGAATGAAAAGAAAACAGGAGCAGCGCTGGAGCAGAACGGGAGCAGAACCGGACAGGGATGATGTCATCTGAAAGGGAAATCCTTTGACAATACTGTGGCATCCCTGTCCTGGTTTATTAGGCTGGTCTGATAATCTCCTAGGTTACACATTCCTAACTGCCCAACAGGGTTCTGGCCATTAATTTCCCTCCCCCAAAGAGAAGTATTTATACAACTAATTAGTTGACCCCAGTAAATAATCAAGTGACATTTACAATTTCCATCCTATTGGTGGTTTAAATAAATATTTTGTTGCTTGTAAAACTATAAATAGCAAGAGGTTTGATGCCAGACACAATCTGAGAAGAGAATGGAACTGTAGATCAGCCCTTTATGGTACTGTAAGATACTAATACTCTTAAGTGGCTGCATTGCAAACTGTGTTTGCCTCCATCGGTTACAGAAGGGGAAGGTATCAACATAGTGTTCCTGTTCCCAATATGAGGTAGTGAGTAAATTAATCCAATAACGAATTTTCCTAGATGATGAGTAGCTGTTACATTCATCAGTTTCACTGTTTTTCAGAACTACTGGTCACTTCCTCTTGGGTACCAAACAATTTATGTTCTTTTTTCACCTGTCTGAATGGGATTCAAGAACAGTTTTTAACAGTAAGAGACAGCCATGATTTTTATATATAAAAAGGCATTTCATGACAAGGCCTTTTGAGCAGGATTGTTCCAAATTTTATGCCACTCTGTTAACAGTCCTAAGACTGCCCCCCACCAAAGCAACAACTAACAAAATGAGCAATGCAACAAGTTGGTAAACTTTTTTGTAGTGTCAATGCTCATGAAATTATTATTTTTCTTTGGAATTAATATTATTTTAATTACTTTGAAAATGTTAGGTGCTAAGACTACAGTAGTTTAAGATTATCACAGGTGCCTTTCCATGAGATAGCAGGTGCTGGAGAGGGATGAGTGGGTTGCAGCTGCCTCCACCTTAAGCTAGTTTGCTGGATGTCTCCCAAACTAGCTTGCTGTCCTCAGGTGTGGTGGGAGATGCCCTCCTTTTTGAAATATAATCTAACTGCTATCCTGGTCAGATCTTGTATGTTGAACGGAGAGGACATTGTTTTGTCCAGGTAGAAATCTAGTCAGACCTGAGAGCAACAAAATATTTTGGACTGAACATGACCCTGTGAGGTTCATGGCTAGACAGAGAGTTAAATCCAGGGGCCCATGCACACCACACAATTATAGTGCTATTATTTCACTTTATCTGCCATGGTTGCATTCTATGGAATCCTGGGGTTTATAGTTTGGTGAGGCTCTAGAGTGCTCTGGCTGAGAATTCTAAGTGCCTCTCCCTCCACTGCAAATCCTAGGATTCCATAGGACAGAACCATGGCAATTTAAGTGGAACTAATTATTTAGTGTGAACGGACCCCTGAGTCTCTCTACTCCTAGCCAGCACAATTCAAAGTTCTGATTATGACCTATGAAGCCCTACACAGCTTAGGTCCAGAGTATTTGAAAGACTGTATCTCTCTGTCTGAGCTTTAAGATACTTGGGGAAAGACTTTCACCATATGTACAGGTATGTTTCATAAGGACACAGGAGAGAGCCTTCTTGGTGGATGCTCCCTGAATGTGGGACTCTGTCATAGGAGATTAGCCTGCCCCCACCTTCGCTCTCCTTTCACCAGCAGGTAAAGAGCTTTTCTTTGAACAGGTATTTCATACCAAGTGCCTATGCAGAAAGGTGTTTTTTTTTTAAATGGGGTGCATGGTTGTTGTTGTTGCTGATGATTTGTTCAGAGGGGGGTTGCTTTTGCGTTCCTCTGAGGTTGAGAGGGAGTGGCTTGCCCAAGATCACCCAGCGGGTTTCTATGGCTGAGAGGGGATTTGAGAGTTGTAGTCCAACACTCAAACCACTACACTGTGCTGGCTCTGGGCTGTGTGGCACCACACTTTTATTGTTATTGCCATGTTTTTAAATGATTTACAGTACATTGTTTTAAAGTACTGATGTTTTAATATGGAAGTTTATTTGTTATTATTGGATCTTAATTCATATTTGTTACTGTTGTGTGCCTTCAAGTCATTTCCGACTTCTGGTGATCCTAAGGCAAACCTATCACAAGGTTTTCTTGGCAAGATTTGTTCAGAGGTGGGTTGCTTTTGCCTTCTTTTGTGAGGTGTGACTTGTCCAGTGTCACCCAGTGGGTTTCCATGGCAGAGTGAGGAACCCTGATCTCCACAGTAGTAGTTCAACACTCAAACCACTAGCTCTTTAATTCATGTTGAAAGCTGCCATTTGGGAAAAAGGAGGGATTTTAAATAAATAAAATAACCCACTAAGTCTTAATCCGAGTATTAATTGTATGCGTGGATTTGTTTTAAAAATTAGGCCACCTTGAAGCATACAACTTGTTATCATTTTTTGACAAATATCTTGATGTTAGAACTGTTTGAAATACCAAGGCAGTGTTAATGGTTATCTAATTTGCAGACATACATGGAGAAATAAAGAGACCGCACACAGTATATGGGGTGAAATAAAATGATATTTATTTATACCCTACCTATTTAATTCCCTTTACATCTTCAACGGGGGGAGGCAACCTAGTGTGGGAGCAGCTGGGGCGGATTGTCCCTCCTGGACTTATGCCCCTAGCTTCCCCAGGCGAAAACTTAAGCCCTGTTGAATGACCCCAATCTGTGGGGTTGCTCTCAAGCTGGCCTGTGTCTGGAAGATCAACCAGAAAGTCCCTCACGCAATCCATATAGATTAAAGTGAGGGAATTATCCTTCAGGCCAACCACAAGGTATGTCTCCTTCTGTTCTTCCAGATCGTACAATCTAAGGAGACACTTCCGAGAGACCATCCCATCACCGAAATCGGTGCCATAGGTGTACACCGTAATCTACACCTCTCCCATTTCCCACCAAGATAGGGGGCAAGCGTCCGCTTCATCCCTTAATCCCCCACTAGCTTGTCCAATAGGTCCCTCAACCCCCGCTGAAGATCACCCAGAAAAATTAAATTACCAGCATCTGAGAGGTGAACCCCGTCAGCTCTGTAGAGCTCGGGCCTCTCAAATAATATCTGGGGATGTGCCAGGTAATGCCCCCCCTTTCTCTCAGAAACTTGCCGACTGCTGATTGACCTTCCGTCTGGCCCTGTCAATCAATCGGGGGTTCCCCTCCCCACGCCACAGCTGTCTGGGCAAAATGACCGACCACATGATGGTGACTGAAGGCCATCTAGACCAAATTGTATCCAAATCATGTGACACCTGTATTACCAAGGCCTTACCTTTAAGCAGGCCTAAATCGTCCCCCCCAAGGTGGAGAACCAGAATGTCTGGCGGAGGCCCCCAATACTCCCCAAACAAACTTTGCATCAAACCGTGCCAACGGAGCCCCCTCTTCCCCAACCACTCAATCAATACCCCATCTCCCAGGCTGAGGTGAGGTCCAAAATGACTTAACCAGGCCTGTCGGGCCACCCAGTAGACCATACTGTGGCCGCAGATCAGCACCCGACGTCTCACCATCAGAGGTCTAAAACCTGGAAGACAAAAGGGAAAAAGAGAGGTTAGTACTTGAGGGGACGGATGTACCTCCGATACGCGGAGGATCTCCACCTCCAAATCCATTGTATCGCAGCCGGCGACATGCCCATAGCAGCTGCAGTGGACGCTGCACCTATTCGGAAAGAATGTGTCCCGAACCGGACACCCGTCAATCCAAGCCGCTCCAGAGCCCTGGCTGTTACCACCCAGAACTGATACCTGGTGAGAGGAACCTGGTCTGCATGGGTAAATGGTGGGCCTGGATGGGGTCCCCGAACACACAAATACTCCTGTAAGGCAAAAACTGGACAAAGTTCTTGGTCTGTACAACGTCTCAACATTCATGTTTTTCCCTTTCCCCGCTGGTCAGTTTTTGAAAAACGCAGGATAAACTGAACCTCCTGGTCGGATATCTGTACGTCCCTGAGTTCCAGAGCCCTACCTGAGGCGTCCGGTCTGGATGCCACAACCAATTCGTTCATACGCAGTGCCCCCAAAAATGCTAGCAGGGCAGCTGCATGAAAAAGCCGGGCCTCATAGGGGGATGAACATATCGATGCCCAGGTTGTATGTAAACCCTTGAAAATATCAGGAGAAAGAGGGGCCCTGGCATCAGCCTGCCTACCCTGTTCTCTAGCCCACCCTTCTAAGGCCTTCCTAATACAAAAATCCCCCATATGATCGGCGGCTCCCTGTGCTTTAACCCAAAAGGCCAAGACGGCTAATCGGCTCCTTATCGACTGCGGAGCAAGGCCTTTCTTATGTAGAAAAACAGAAAAATGTAACAATTGAGTCACAGGGACATCAACCCCCTGCGGTAGCCCTTCCTGCTCTCTAAACTGATGAAATTCTCTAACTGCCCCAGCATACCCTTTTTTAGTGCTGACAGCAACTGACATACCTAGGGCCTTCCAAATCTCGGGCTCCCAAGCCTCCACAGGCCCTCTGGCATCCTGTCGCCCTCATGCCACGCATCTGGAGCCAGCTCTCTGAAGTGCTCCATCTGCATGCAGGAAAGAGCGTCAGCAATCTCATTGTTCACACCTGCCACATGCCGTGCGACAAACAAGATATTATGCCTAAGGCACTGCAAGGTAAAAGCCCTCACCAGCCTCATAACCCTCGGGGATCTAGATGTGAGGGTGTTTATCACGTGGACAGTTGCCGCATTGTCACACCAGAAATGGACGGAGGAATTTGCTCACGCTCCCAGATGGTGGCCACCACCAGAATTGGGAAAAATTCCAAGTATGTAAGGTCAAGTGTGACATTGGTTCCAATCCAGTCGTCAGGCCATTTACTGGTGCACCAATGTCCCCCAAAATAAACACCAAAATCAATAGATCCCACAGCGTCAGAGGCAATCTGCAATGTGCACTGTAACTTCCTTTCTTCATGCCAGAATGAGATGCCATTAAATCGATCTAAAAATTGCTGTCAAACTCTTAAATCCTCCCGGATCTCATTGTTGATACGGATTTTGAAATGGGGTTGCTGAATCCGAATCACGGCATCACATAGCCAGTGGCGAAAAGCCCTACCTGGGGCCACCACTTTGCAAGCAAAGTTCAGATGTCCAATAAGAACCTGAAACTCTCTCAGGGTGGCCTTGTGCCTGCTCAAAAACTTACCCACTCTATCCCTCAAGTCTCTGACTTTAAGCTCAGACAATCGGCATTGCTGATTGTCTGTGTCAATCTCAATGCCCCAAAAGGTTAAATGCTGTGAGGGGCCCTCAGTCTTTTCCGGGGCCAGGTGAACCCCCAGCTCCTCAGCCATAAGCTCAAATTGATGCAATATATATCTGCACTTGCCAGATCCCAATTCCCCTATCAACAGGAAATTGTCTAAATAGTGTACCACATCTCGCTGTCCAGTTCTGACTTTCAGGGCCCACTCAAGGAAGGTGCTAAAAGTTTCAAATGCATTACATGACACTGAGCACCCCATGGGCAAGGCGCGGTCCATATAGTACTGCCCTTCAAATTAGAATCCCAACAGTTCAAAGTCCTGAGGGTGAACTGGGAGCAGGTGAAATGCTGACTTAATGTCGCATTTTGCCATTTTGGCGCCCAATCTGTGTCGCCAAACTTCGTGTATGGCTGCATCAAATGATGTGTACTGAACCGTACACAATTCAGAAGGGATGGAGTCATTCACTGACTCCCCCTTCGGATAGGACAAGTGATGTATGAGCCAAAATTCCGCCGGTGCCTTCTTGGGAACAATACCCAAAGGGGAAACCCTAAGATTAGGCACCGGGGGGTTGGGAAATGGGCCAACTACCCTTCCTTCAGACACCTCCTTGCGTATCTTTTCCCTAACAATGTGTTCTTTTCTCTTTATAGACTGTAAATTACAGGCCCTAAAAGGGGGCCTGGCCCCTATATAAGGTATCCTAAAACCCAAAGAAAACTCTTGACACAGGTAAGAGGCCGTCAGCTTATCTGGATATCTGGCCAACCACCTATCTAGGACATCCGACTTAATTGGATTGGGACCCTTTTTGAGGCTGATCCACTCCCTCAGCCTGCACCTTGACCCCCCTTGGAGCCCCGAAACTGTCCTTTGCCTCTTGGACAGCTCCGAAAGGAGTGAGAAGCCCCGCAGATGGAGCACTCATGGCTAAATCTGCAGGGCTTCCGGGAACACGAACCATGGGAGCTAAACTCCCAACAAAGCATTTTTTGCCAGGGCTAGCGGTGGTAGAAGATTTCGGTCCCCCAAATGTGGCAGCTCTCAACAGGTGACCACTATGTGTGTGTTCCCCTTGGATTGGCTGTGCTGGAGTCATGAGCTGCATCCACAATTGCGGATGTAGATTGCCACCCGCATGCGAAAGGCTTCATCATACAGAAGCCATGCCGGGCCTGCAAAATCGACATAAGCCCTGTGGATTATGTCAATGTACTGTAAAAGCGCTGCGGCGCAGAGGGGCTGTGCTTTAACTATCACACCAGCCAAAAATCAAAAACCCTGACAACCAATTGGGCCAAGACCGTTCAACCTTTCGTTTTTTATTTTTTTCCTTATCTTTTTCGTCCAAATCATATCCTTCTTCTCCAGTTCCCTGTATAGCAGGGAGAATACATCTACCTATTCGCCTCTCAGTATTTTATCCTGGGTAGCAGGCAATAAATGATTGCCCAGGGGAAGAGACATTTCCCCGAATGGGATTGCCGAGTAGGCGACCGCGTCATATCCTGACACCGGGGAGGTTCCTGTTGAAGTAGAGGCACCACCCAGGGGTGCACCACACCCACTAAAAGCATAGGGACCCCAGGGAGACCATTGAGGCCCCACCCAGCCAAAACCTTGGGTTGACAAAGGCCATATGATTGTGTCCCTTGAGCCCCTGTTCCCTGCTGTGTTGCGCTAGGTGTTCCTGGAGGCCACCCTGCCCAAGGCCAGAACGGACCCATAGTGTGTGATGTTGAGTCAACAGGTAACTCACTGGCTGTAGTTGCTCCGGCCACAGGTTCCGCCTCCACCTCCGGTTGGGATTGCAAGTTGGGGTCCCCCTCAGGCGCGTTGGATCCTGAAGCCTCATCTCTATGGATTTTCTTCTCCAGCGCATCTAAGCGTGTAAGAATTTGGTCAGCTTTTGCTTACCGGATGCTTAGACGGGCCCGATGATCCCCCTTCGCCCACTCCCTGGATCCTCTCCAGCTGCTGAATCCTCTCCAAAATCTCTTTCCATGGAATCCCTTCCTTCTCATCACTGGATGAGAGGGGAGGGGGAGGCACAGCAGGGCGCTTTGATGCAGGCCCCTTGCCTTTGCCACCAGCTTTATTCTTTTTGGGGCCCATTTGAAATAACTTATGAAACTGGGTATTGCCTATGTGGCCCTCCCCTGTATCCCAGCTGAATGGAACAATTATTTAATGAGGTGAACTACAGTCCCTACAATAGTATTATTATTATTATTATTATTATTATTATTATTGACACTATCCCAAAATCACTAAGGGACAATCCGCAATAATCCTTAGCTGTGGGACCACCTACAGACCCCAGATTAATGGGGGGACCTCCCACAAACCATCCTATTGAGTTCCCACTGTATTGCCTGGTATTATTATTATTATTATTACTAGGCCTATTCAAGCAAGGCTTCCTGTAGTCCGCAGGCATTGTAGGCCGCTGTGGCACGCCTGGCCTGCTGTAGACCCAACCACAAGGCACCCCTGATGACTTCGTGCTGGATCACCAGCTGGCCAAAAGACCGGCCCGAGTGGGAACCAATGAGGCCCAATCAAGTTAAGGCCTCCCCAGCCCCCCTGGACCTGCTAGGCCGCAGCCCAGGTCCTCTCAGCCCAATCAAGTCAGGGGTTTACCAGGCCTGCTAGGCCCAACCAGGCCCAGGATGCTTGGCCCGGGAAGAATCTGTCCAGAGGACCAACTAACTTGAGGCCTCACCAGGCCCACTAGGCCTGACCAGGCCGCAGCATAGGCCCAACAAACTTGAGGTCTCACCACGCCCAATCAAGTCAGGGGTTTACCAGGCCTGCTAGGCCCAACCAGGCCCAGGATGCCTGGCCCGGGAAGAATCCGCCCAGAGGCCCAACTAACTTGAGGCATTACCAGGCCTACTAGGCCCGACCAGGCCACAGACAAGGCCCAAAAAAGCTTGAGGCCTCACCAGGCCCACTAGGCCCAACCAGGCCACAGACTAGGCCCACCTAATTCAGTGCTGCTACGCCCTGTCCCCCACCCAGTGCCCTAACAGCCATGTGGCACTGGGCCCAAAGGGGCTCTGGCGCACATGGACTGCTACACCACCACTTGTAGAGGACCCCGGATCATGTGGCAATGGGCTGGTAGGAGAAAGATGGCCTAATTCGCCTGGAAGAAGGCTCCGCTTGTAGGGGATCCCAGATCACGCGGCAATGGGCCGGCAGGAGGAGAATGGCCTAATTCACCTGGGAGAAGGCCCACGCCTCTGGTAGGGCAAAAATACCAGTGGCAGGCGTCAACGCGAACCGGGGTGACGGGGATGTTTCCGCGGTGGCCCGAGCAGCCGCACAAAAGAAAATTCCCCCCAACGATGGGGCAAGCAAAATCAATCAAAACAGGGGGGAAACGGGGACCCCCCCAGCCCTCCTGGGGCACCCCCGGTGGGGGGAAAAAACTATCGGCCCACAGCCAGGATGACGTAGCCTCCTCCTAGTGAATCCTCTAAGCGATGATCCTCTGCTGCAGTGACCACTCCGATCAGCGAACACAAGTGTTGAACACTCGAAGGAGAAAAACTGCCTCCGTTGAACTGCTCTTTAGCTGGCTCACACGGTCAGTGCTCGCCGAAGCCAAAAGAGAGGACGAGCACAGGGGCGGACTGCCCTTATATAATCCGGCCCCGCCCCTCTACTTGTGTCGCTGGCGCTTGCCAGCTACGTCATAGATGGTCTCTCCTCCTCCCTGCCTGCAATCGAGGCTTCCCAGCCGCACACCCTGCTGAGCGGCGGGGAATCCGTTTTCTGAAAATATCTATTTAGAATGAATTATGTTTCTCCAAGGTTTTGTGTGGAACAGTATGAGTTCTTAATTAAGTTGAAATGAATTCTCATCAGCATAGTAAAATCTCACATTTAAAGGCAATATCTTGTAGATCTTCCCATTATCATGAAGTTAAACATATAGCTCCACTACATACAGTAGGTAAAGCAATTTCACACCACTTTAACTGTCTTTTCCCCATCCTACAAAATAGTGGAGCTTGTAGTTTGGTAAGATACTTAGAATTATACTCTAATGCTGTAGTTCATTACTACAAGAGTGTAGTAGGAGGGATGTAGTAGTAATGCACTAGAAAATTCTAAGGCGCTCAGCAAACTACAAATCCCAAGGCTCAATAGGGAAGATCCGTGACAGTTAAAATACTATCAAACTGCTGTAATGTCTAGACTAATGTTCTCAATAATGACGTAAACACCATAAAGGCACCAGATCCCATCTGTTCTTGGAAGCTAAACAGAGTAAGGCCTGGTTAGTATTTGTTTTAGCTAGTTTAACTTAAGCTGTAATCTGCTTTGGGACCCATATTGGGAGAAGGTTGGGATATAAACCAGAGCGATAGATACAGGGCCTCAAAAGAATACCAGATGTTTTAGGCTATATTTCAAAGGAAAGCAATGGCAACCCACTTCTGATTATGCCTAAGAAAACTCTATGAAATTAATGGAGTCACTATAATATGACACGTCTTGAAGGCACACACACACACATATAATGTTCTCAGTTCTTTAGTCATGACCATCACTATTTTATTACACACCCATGAATTTCTATCCTAATGTGATAAAAGTGTAATGAAAAAACCCATCCATTTAATCCATCATGAAGAATTAGGATGCTAATGTCTACTTCCACCAGATAATTAGATGGCTGCATTTCTGTGGTGCCTGTAAATTTTTCAGTAGGAAGGAACAAGCCACCTCAGCTTTGTTCTGCTTGAACTTTTCAAATGGATCACTATTTAGCTTGATGTCATATGAGCCTGACAAGAACAGTGCCTATGAAAAGTCAAGGAGAAATCATGCCTAGCATTTTCATGTCCTTAAATAACCTGTACATTTTGTGAAACGCCAGGGAGATTTCTTAATGGAGTGGCGGCTTATGAGATGAAAGGAAGTGTTGAGAGCCAAAGGAGAGTCTGGAAGTTTGTCATATATAACTTTCAAATTGCTAATGAGGAAAATTGAAATGAAATCCCAAAGACCTGCTAGAAGCTTATTAGTGTTTCTGGTGTGAGTATTTCACACCTTTCCTTGCTGCAGAGGAGCAGCAAATGAACTCTGGGAGCAGGATCTAGACAAAGTTAATAAGTTTTATATTTAAGCACGTACTTAATTCTCCCAGTGGAATCAATGGAACTTAAAAGGAGACTTAACTAGGAGCATTTCTAAGTATATGGAAATTCTGCTGTTTCTTCTAGTTCAAGCAGAATAGAGTGAAATTAGGAAGCTTTCATGATGCATGGCAAAAAGTCTACTTTCAAACAATAGGTTCTAGGACTATACAAAGAGGTTTTACGAGGTTTTAGAATGATTGTATCAAGCTAGAGAGAGCCAGCATGATGTTGTCATTTGAGTGTTGGACTATGACTCTGGAAATCAGGGTTTGAGTCCCTGCTGGGCCATGGAAAATCACTAGGTGACCTTGGACAAATCACACTCTCCCTCAGCCTCAGAGGGAGGCAAAGACAACTGTACAAATCTTGTTAAGAAAATCCTGTGATAGGTTCATCTTAGAGTCACCATAAGTCAGAAACAACTTGAAGGCACACAACCTCTCTCTGGCTTTTCTTCGCAAACAAAGATTCAGGAAGGACTCATCCTGCACTTTCTTCAAGCACGCTGATGACTAAAAAGGCCAATCTGAGATAAACAAGTCCGGTTGCAGAAAGCACAGCAGAAGGTCTCCTTGGGTGATGTTTCCGGATTGTCCAGAAGATATACGGCTACTTCTAGGGAGGAACTGCAGGTTTTTTTGCCCTTAATTTGACTTTGCTCTGAACTAAGCAAAGTCGGGGAAAAGTCTGGGATTTCCTAGAAACTCTGCAGTGACCTTAAGTTCTTTTGCTGTCTGGACAGCTAGATTGGGTTTGATTTGGCTTGATCCAGTTATCCATATGCAAATGTAGTGGCATCTCCCTTATGGCAGGGAAGGATATGGCTCTTCACCAGAGCTGCCGCTGCCACCTCTCCAGTCAAGCAGCTCCCTGCAAGAGCCTAGGGGGTGGTGCTAAGGTCAAGATGGAGCACCGGATGCAATTGATGAGGAGGGGGTAGAGTGACCTCTCCTTGTTGATCACATGTCTGGGCACCCTGTTCTAACTCAGCAGAAGCGATGCTGCCAGCCAGGCTCTCACCACTCTGTTTGGCTGATGAGGTGGCAGCAGTTCCAAAAACAGGGGACAGGGTATACATACACAGTGTATTGACCTCATTGGTGGGGCACAGATATCAACCCTTCATTTCATGATGCCTCATCAATATCAACACTTGATACTACAGACTTTATCACATGATAGGGTTGTTGTATGATTGCACTGGCTTAGTTCTGTGTTTGATTTTTCCTTATCATGCAACAACATGACTCTCCCATTGTTGCATTGCATGTCCATTGTTATTGGATCACATCTTTTCATTGATGGGAAAAATCTGTTAATGACTCCAATATCGCTGTTATTCAACTATTGTTTCTGGTGTGATTGTTTTGTTCTGCTGCAATTCCAATATCCCACCAGTCATGTGGTGTCAGTGGGTGTGGTACTCCTCTTCTCCCCCTCCCTATCCCCAAGCAGGGTGAAGTCACTCTGCTTCCAGTGTCCAGACAAGAGGCCATCATAGTGCACAGGAACAATGTTGCTTTTACTCCATTCCCTGGTTTTTATTTTATTTTTAAAATGTTTTGCTATCATTATGCAATTGTGCTGCTGTGGGTCACCAGCATGCTGTAATTACACAATTACAGCAGCGCACTCATAACACATTCAAAACAAAACAAAGTGAAACAAATCAGCTTTGTGTTTCAGTATATTTATTCTCGTTTTACTGCACCATAGAGGCATATAAAAATGGAGGCATTTAGGGAATTAAACGTAAGAAAATACTAATACTAGAATACTATATGGTAGATTCAGAAAGAGAGTTGTGTTTTTCCCTTCAGTCAATGAAGTCAAGTCAATCCTGCTTCACAACAGCTGCAGAGCTGTTTGGGCTGGAAGTCAACCTGAAGAAAACAGGACGAACACCATCATCCCCACATTGCCGTCGGCAAATCTGTGCTCAAATCTGTTCAGCAGATCACCTACCTGGGAAGCATCATCTCCTCAGATGCCAAGATTGACAAAGAGATCGATCACAGATTAGCAAAGGCATATAGTGCATTTGGAAGACTTCACAAAAGAGTCTGGAGTAATAAACACCTGAGGCAAAGCGCAAAAATCAGTGTGTATAGAGCCATTGTACTATCTATTCTCCTTTATGGATCTGAAACATGGGTCACCTATTGCCACCACCTACGACTCCTCGAATGCTTTCATCAGCGATGTACTGTATACGCACAAGCCCCAGTTGATACTAAGGGCCCACTTGAGATTGTTCTTATAAGAGATTCTGTTATGCCATGTGTGAAATTTGCTCAGTTGTTTCAGCTTTATATACCTGGACTTAGGTAAAGCAAAGAATAAGTAAATAAATGAACAATTGTGCTGCCATGACATGCTGCCAGCATGCTGTAAATATGCAATTATGGCAGTGTCCTCCATTTCTATGAAGTGTCAAAACTGCAATTGTGGCATAAAAAACAAATTAAACAGTGCGCATGTGCTACATAGGCTGGTCATGGGTAGAAAGGTGTTGTCAAGTGAGGCAGTGTGAAAGACTGATTTCAGGAATGTGCATCACTGAAACAGCATCATACCATTATTGGAGAGAAGGTGTGAAAGTGATTGTTTCCACTTGCTTAAACAATGCAATTGCTGCAAGACAAGAGGCTGGTGTGATAAATTCCTATAGTAATCACTACTATATACTGTAGTAGTTCTGCAGGTGGACATAAATTAGGCTGAGCCATATATCACCCTCAGGCTTTCTGTACAGCTTCTGAAATCCTCTGCATGGCTATTCCATGCCTTGTGGAGAGGGTGCAGGATTGGGGAAGTGTCTGGCTACAAAATGATAGCATCAGCACTGAGATCTAGAGTCCTCCAAATGTCTCTGCATTGATATAATCATTTTGTGCCTGTTTAGAGGGACACAGCTAACTGCTTCTCTCATTCTGCCTGCTCCCCATGAGACTTCAGAGGAAGTACACAAAGTGCTGGGTGTGTGTGCTTTGGGTACTATGGAGGGAAGATAGGAGTATCAATGTCTGCAGTGCCCCCCCCCAAACAAGATATGCAAATAGAAGATAAAACCTATGTGTTTGTATGCTACTAACAGGATACGAATCAATGTGAATGCATGAACTGCCCCTTAGATGTGCACAGGAAGTGAATATTTCAAAATCTGTGCTTTGAAATTCTAGTATTTCAGTATCCTGCATTGGCTAGTATCATTACAAAAATTGGAATTATACAGCAAACTACAAGCCACATATGAATTGGTACTTAGACTGCACAAGTGAATGTTCAATAGCTACCCTTGTTAAAAGCACACACACCTTTGCCCTTAAGTGTTTGTACATTAATCCATTCTTCAAATGTCATGGAGAAGCTAACTTCTTGGGACATTCAGTCCATCTTCTTTCATCTCTGAAAGGTGCAACTCAACTGAATTTTGCTTTCGGCCTTGTCAAAATGTGCTGTTAAGTATGAAACTTCATCTTATTCCTGTTTTTATCTCACATGTGGCAATGTTATAATGATGGATCCCCTCTTCCTCCTAATGTGCAACAGACTGCATAAACAGAGCTTTGACCAACCATGTCTGGGATACTGAAAATAACTTGTGAGTATAGAACAACAACTGACTCTCACTAGAGTATGCCAAATATTTATGGCATGTACCTAAGGTTTCAGTGGGTTGCCACCATGATGAGCATGCTCACACTCCAGTCTGTGTGGGCATCAGTGACCTCTGCAGATAAACGTGTTGCCTAGGGCATATACTCAGTGAGTGTTTGGAGTGAGTTTAATTCAAACAGCCATGTTTGGCATTAGCTGAATTAGTTGAGTATTACTGTTTTAGTTCACTAGACAGCATGAAATCTTCTTCAACTAAAGGTCATGAATTCTTTTTTTGGTATTACTTCTATCCACTTTGTTAGACGCTGCAATTTCTACACATTTACCTATACATATACATTATTGGGTCCTGGAGATGTTAGCAAAATTAGGGGTGGGAATCATGCTGGGAACTAACAGTATCTGGAGGGCAACATGATTCCCAACCCTTCTCTGGGGTAATTTTGTAGGAAAAGAACATTTCTCTCTCTCATTCTCTCCCTCTCCTTCCCTCTCCCCACCCCTCTCTCTGCATTTTCCATTTTGCATTTTGGAAGAAACCTTCAAGTGGTCTGTTTGTTGTCAACTGCTGTCAAGTCAGCTTTGACTTAAAGTGACCCTAAGAATGAGAAACCTCCAAGTCACCCTGTCTTCACCAGGTCTTAGAGACTCAGGGCCATGGCCTCCTTGGTTGAATCTATCCACCTGGAATGCAGCCATCCTCTTTTCCTACTATATTCTACCTTACCAAGCATTGTTGCCTTTCTAGTGAGCCACGTCTTCTCATGATATGGCCGAAGTATGATACTATCAGTTTAGTCATCTTGGCTTCTAGGTAGAGTTCAGGCATGATTTGCTCTAGGACCCATTTATTGGTCTTTGTAGCAGTCTTCTCAAACACCACATTTCAAATGAGTTGATTTTCTTCCTATCAGCTTTCTTCACTGTCCAGCTTTACAATCATACACAGAAATAGGATATATATGGACAATCCTAACTTTAGTATTCAATGTCTGTTTTTGTTTACTTATGTAAGCAAGCCTTGGTGGCACAGTGGTTGAATGCCAGTACTATAGCCACAATGTTGTGAGTTCAATCCTACAGGGCTCCAAGGTTCACTCAGCCTTCCATCCTTCTGTAGGTTGGTAAAATGAGTCCCCAGCTTGTTGGGGGCAATTAGCTAAAAAAAAGTTATAAATGACTTAGGGAGTGCTTTGGCACTGATAAGCGGTATAGAAATAGATATAGATAAGCAGGTAAGACTGTGCTAGTGCTAAGTCCTGCCCTGTTTGTTTCATTCAGGTGTACATATTGTTAGCTTTGAATAAAAAGTTCCTGAAAGATGTTGAAATGCTCCTTCTTTTCTGTGGTGTAGGAACCTGTCCCTGTTCTTTCCATGTTATTTCTGGTTCTGGTACCAAATTTACTATTAAAGAAGACATGAACACATCTACTCCACATTTACTTTATTAACTGATATCTACCTGTATACTCATTCTGGGTATAGTCAACAGGTATGCACAACAGAGACCAACCATTTTAAAATGTAAAACATATCCAAGGGCTTGCCTAGACAAGAAGAAATAATGCTCATACCTGTGCATTATAGCGAATTTGCAGCAGCATCCTTTTGTTTCCATGGTCTTTCTACAAAAACGATAGGCTGTGAAGCTCTCCACGCTTCAGGTTCACATGGTTATGAATCAAGATGGCAGCTGAGAGACTGAGCTGCCAGCACTTTACCCATCCCAGTGGTGGCAGCTGGGCTGCGCCTTCTATCCTGCACCCTATCCTATTCTGCACCCTCCAAAGCCTGCTGACATTGACCTTGGTGGGCGTGGGACAGGCATGAGAGAAGGAGCAACCCAACCCGGGAAGGTAAGATGAAGCTGGGCTCACTGAAGCACCTCTCTTCTTCCTTCTCTGCAACCAGCAGCTGGCCAGGTGGCTCCACCCATCCCTTTAATTGCAGCTGGATTCAGATGCCACCACTACGAGGATGGGTGAAGGGCTTGCGGCTCTGGTCTCTCCTCCTGTTCCTTGCAGTGGCTGTCCTCCTTGTCATCTCTGGGTGCTACCGGGTTCCCTTCACCATGAAGAATTGTCCTTTATACTGTACAGTTGAAAGGGTAAGGGGGGGAGTACATAATCACTAACCAAAAAGCGCTTCCAGGAGCTTGATGGCAAGCCTGCTCCTTGCACACAACCGGCCAATCAGACCTCTAGTTCCACCATCTCAGGACTGTACAGCAACTTCTGGAAAAGCCACAAAGTCTTTTCCCATGCAGTATATGGCGTTTTGGGCCCCCTTCCTTCCAAATACAGAGAATTGCCCCGGAATCCCATTTGGACAAAAGGTATTCTCCTTGAATTCTATGAGGAGCATTTTCACCATTTAGACAAGCCCTAAGTCAAGTGGATTTACAGCTGAGGAATTATGTGGCCAGTTTTGTCTAGTTTTTGAAAAGGCCAAGGTTTTAGAACAATAGCTTCACACATAACAATACAATAGAAATGGCACAGCAGTTTGATTCAATCAGAGCTGGGAAACAATTTTTTTATTAATAACCTGCTCCTTTATTATAATAAACTCTTCTTCAAAGATGGCAGCCTCCTAGAACTAAAAACCCTTCTACAACAATGGATGACTCGTGATCATTAGCTTCCATCAAACTGTGTAAATTAAGAAACAAATAGACAAGTAAAATTCAGCAACTAAAGCATAGTGGGCTCATTTTATACTGCTACATGGTGGTTTTCCGTGACATCCATTCCCTCTCTCCAAGTGTCCTTTCTTAAGGGTTTTCTGTTAGTAGGGATTAATTTTAAGTGCAAAATAGTATGTCTTTCCTGCTCCGTATTAGAAACTGATCAGCTTAATTATTGTCAGCAAAGCAGCTATGGCAAGGACTATTTTGCTAGCCATTGGAATTGGGCTGCCATTATACAAGTCCCTTTGGCAGCATAAGAATCTGAAACTATCCACATTGAAGTAATGTCCAACATAATCCAGATTACAAAGGGAGTATTTCCAGCAGTTGGAGACATTTCTTCCACCAAGATATGCTACTATGCAAGCATCTTTATCAGCTGGACATGTCCTGTTACTCTTACATGGACTAGAAGTACAATTGAAACATTTCAGGGCATTTCCAGAATGACAGAACAAAGCCAAAAGAAAGATAGTGATCAAAGCAGTGAATAAGAGAGACTTCATCTTCTCCTTAACACTTCTTCCTTTACGTCTGCCAATCTACCACAAGAATGTCCAGCTGGGAAGACAATTTAAATTGCAAATGAGGAGAAATGTTTCTAGGGCAGATTTGGGACCAGGCCATATGCATAGAGTGTAGCTATACCACAATTTTTACTTGTACAAGCTGACTATGACTGTGATCATTACTGGGAACAAAATGTGAGGGTAGGCCAGTTTTGTTATTATTCCCACCCCCAGGTATGACTGGAGCTAAAACTGTGCCTCTTCATGACTAGAACATGTAGTGAAAAAGCTCCCATTGGCATGTCAGAAAGTTATATTGCTGGAAACCAGCAATATGGTTGTCCCAGCAACATGTAAGCCTTGCAGCATTGCAGGAAATAGTGAAAACATAGCTACTGATATTTTCCCTTTCCCAAACAGTTTCCCAAGTGCCTCTTTAGCTGAGAAGAAGCCATCCTTGATGGCACAAACTGCAATGCAGCACACACCCCTGTGAAATGAGGCCATATCTAGCTGTGCATGCACCAGCATGATGGGTTCGGGTAGTGCTTTGTGCATTACTTTTAGTCCAGTCTTTGTTGTGGCCGTATGTCCACATTCCTTCTGATGTGCTTGAGGCCCCTGCAGCGAGAATGTGCCCAAATATGTAAATTTTAAGTCCATGAAGATATATGGCACACAGTCCCTGGCATAAACAATGGTAATCCGTGTCTTAAGTGGAAATAAGTAAAAAGAGAAAAACAGGGTCTGGGGTACACAGACTGAAAAGGATAAAATGTCCTGTTCTAGTCTTATCCAAGTAACTAACATAGAAAGCAGTTCTACCTGAGTAAGAAAGATAAGAAGGCGAAAAAAATATGGATGCAGTGCATACTTTCTGGTTATGAAAATACCCTCTGTTGTTCATCCCACTGTGTAATATTCTCTTGATCATAACCCTCTTTTGCAGTTTGATTTTCCAGGCTGCTGCTTGCAAAATGTGTCATGTAAAAGCTGTATCCTCAGGCATTTTACAGACCTGGCAAATCAGCCCATATTGTTCAGGTTGTTAAACACAGAGTTGCTTTCTGTAGATTTTTGAAGGCAGAACCACATTATAACAAATGCAGGAGATAATTCAGCAGTCCAATAATGGCCAAAGGCTCTCTTTCTTCCTCTTCAATGTCTAGGGTTTTTTTTTCCAGGGGGGGGGTTATTGTATTTTGTATGGTACATTTTGCTAGAATTCAGAAATTCACATTATAGGATGAACAAGCAAAATAACTTTACTATTGTGGGTGATGTGACTAGGTCCTCTGATAACATTTCTTGAGTAGATGTGTGGGCAGAATTGGCATCTTGGTTTGTGGCAAGGTCTTGTACCTGTCTCTCTATCCATGTTGTGTGTTTTTCTGTAGGTACATAACTGTTTGAGATTGGGAGATATGTACCTATGATATGATATGATCTATCATACTGTATTGCATTGTGTTGACTATGGAGTTTACATCCACTAATTTTACTTGCTTAGTACACTGGAGACAGAAAAATGCAAGATGATAATTAGAGGTATCATGCAAAAATGGAAAATAGTTGATACAGTACGTTTACAGTGTGTGGGAAAAAACTCCCCCCCCCCCTTCTAATTTTGCTTGTGGCTAAAATTGTTTATGACATCTAGGAATTCATCTATTGTACTGTATATTGGATGCATATTCCCACCCCCATTCCTATTTAGCTGGCTTTTAGGTTCTGTACAACAAACCAGCTAGTTAGATGATGTTTTGGGGGCAAAACATTACAGTTGCCTCCTCAAAACAAACAACACAATAATGGGCCTAATTTGATGGCCTAGTAGTTTCTTACAGATTGTATCTGACAGTTCTGGATCTCCAGGATAAATGGCCATTTGATGCCTTCCAGCAATGAAAAAACTCTATAGCTATGAATCATCATCAGTGAGTCAGTCACATGGAAACAAAAAAGGAATAAAAAATAGGTTGTTGGGTGTGGGGAAGAGGGAGAGAAAAAGTCAGGTGCTTTGCCTTTATATTACAAGCAGCTACTTGAGTCCACTCTTCAACTTGACATAATTCCACATGTGGCTCATTGTAACTCAATGAAGGATGTGTAATATTTGGTAAAAAATCAGTTAGTTACATTTTGGCATTACTTCTAGGTAAGGTTTCCCCCACCCCCTTTTTAAATTTTCCTTTTTGTAACTATGGAAAACCATTGTCAAGTTTTAAGTCCTCCTTCAGAGCTTTATATTCTTCTTTTGTCCTAAGGTGGGAGGAACCAACATGGCTTACAGTGTCTGTACCATGTCTGTTTTTTCTGTCATGTTCAGGAAAATGAAGCAGGATATTATATGGGTACAGTATAACCTTCAGATCTCTTGAAAATCTATGGTTTTATTGATGCAGGTAGCCCATCCATGGATGTAGACTTCAATCATTCCATACATACTCTTCATTTATCACTTGGTGGGCATCCTGATGAGCCTCTCCATACTTAGCTAGGCTGGTCCTCAGCTTAGAGACATGCAGGCTGCCTACCAGCCACACCTCCACCAAACTGGTAGAACCTTCTAGAGTCCATGCCTCTCCTAGTATAATCCCCAAGAATTCAGGGCCACCAACATGCAAGGTTAAGAGGTGACATGATAGCCATGTTTAAATATTTGAAAGGATGTCACATTGATGAAGGAACAAGCTTGTTTTCTGCTGCTCCAGAGACTAGGACAGGGAACAATGGCTTTAAGCTACAGGAAAAGAGATTCCACCTAAATATTAGGAAGAACTTCCTGATGGTAAGAGCTGTTTGACAGTGGAATATACCACCTCAGAATGTGGTGGTCTTTGAAGGGTTCTCTGATGCTCCCCAACCACTCCCCTTGCACAGGTGGGGTCGGGAAGGGTCCAAACTGTGATTTTGGGACCCAAATTAGTCCCAGAAGGTGATCATCCCAGATGAGCTTCTCATCCTAGTGAACTGTCACCATTGCCACAACAGGAAGTCCTCACAGGTCATGGCTTTTAAAAAAAGGGTTATTCCTACAGTTCTGGTTATGCAGTTTTGCAGGTTCCTAGTTGTGACTTCGTGGAGGCTGCTGGGTATATTAAACAAACCCGCAACTGTAGACATCAGACTAGCTCTATAGCTCATCACACTTAACATCCTCTATCTAATTGAAAACTTTGCTCCTAGTTCTGTTTGACTATGCAGGGAATTGTACTTAAGAGCTAACTGACAAAATCACAGAGTCAACTGAAATTGTTAAAGAACAGAATGCACCTCAGAATTTAGGTACAGCAGCACCCCCGTATCCATGGGGGATTGGGTCTGCCCCCCCCCCCCGGTGGATGCTGAATTCCTCAGATAATAGCGAATACCATCCTGGAGGCCATCTAGCCTCTACAATTTCCATAATGAGGAAATCAAATAGATTAGGGGATTCTAGTCTAGATTAGGGAAGTCTAGCTTTCTACTTGCAGGGACTCTGATATAGAAGAGTAGTCAAGTGTGTTCTGAAGCATGGAAGGACCATGAAAACTATTCTTAAACATTTCCATTGATTATTATCATTGGTTATTATCCACACATTCAAATGCTGCTGTTAACTGCCCTCAGGTTGACCCTGACTCATGGTGACCCCATAAATGAGACATCTCCAAGACCTCCTGCCCCCCTGCTCAGGTCTTGCAGGTTCAGGCCTGTGGCCTCTCTGACTGAATCTATGTATCTCTGTGTGGCCTTTCTTTCTTTTTTCTTCCACCTTTCCTAGCATTATTAACTTTTCCAGTGAGCCATGTCTTCTGATGATGTGACCGAAGTATGACAGCCTCAATTTAGTCATCTTGGCTTCTAGTGAGAGCTCTGGCTTGATTTGTTCATATTCAAATACTGAGGATAAAAATGGATGTATTTCTAACTTCCTAAAGTGACTCATTCCATTGACTTAGTTCAAAGTATGAAATGAGAACTTAACCACAGTCAGAATAATATCCAGTATCTGTTGTTTCTGTCTCTGGAGATCATGGCTCTATATATCAAATGCTAAAATAATGGTCATGTCATCAGATTACAATAAGACAAGAATTCTCAAAACAAATTTAACAGTATGCACTTTTCCGGTCAGATCTTGGCAGAAAAATGTGCAGTATACTTTACAATCCAAATCATATTTGAATTTCTTTTTATCTTATGAAATATTTGGGCACAGGAAAAAAGCACATGCTTTCCCTGCCAATGCTTGGCAGTTCAATTCCTGGCATCTCCAGGCAGGGATATCAAAAATCCCTTTGTGAAATGCTGGACAGAGCGTTAGTAGATAACACATTCCTATCTTGCTAGTTCTCAAGCCTCTATTTTTTTGGAGCAACAGACTGATTAACATACACAGTAAATGACAATAGCTTTAAAGTGTTTTTAACCAGTGTGGAGCCTTGAATCCCTGGTAAACCCTGAAAAACTAGAGTAATGTAAATATAGCCATTTTTAAAGAAACATCATATGATCACTTTGGCCTACTGTTAGGCTGTCAGTCTCATTAATTAAAGAGTGGTAGTGCAGAAGAAAACTACAAGACACAAAATTGCTTAGTCTTTGAGACCAACAGAAAAGATCATGACCATTAAAATATACTGGACAGAATCCAATGTATTTCTACTGAGTGCTCTAGCCATCTCATTCCTACCCCATATGCACTCCTAAACCTGCTCCAGAAGGCTGGGAAAACATCTAGAGTTGATTTTTGGGTTAGATTTAAGCTATTTTAAATGCCATCACATGAGCAAACTTCCATAACAGGTTTATTCTAAGGACAGAACTGGCAGCATTACATTGTGCTGTACACACACTAACTGGATTGATCTTTGTCGATCTGAAAACATCTCTCACCTGATTAAAAGTAAAAATACAAAACCCTGATTATCATTGACACTCTGGCAAGATATGGAATCATAGAATCATAGAAGAGACCACAAGGGCCAGCTATCTAACCACCTGCCATGCAGGAATACATAATCAAAGCACTCTTGACAGATAGCCATCCAGCCTCTGTTTAAAAACCTCCAAAGAAGGACACTCCACCACACTCCAAGGCAGCACATTCCGCTGTTAAACAGCTCTTACCATCAGGAAGTTCTTCCTAATGTTTAGGTAGAATCTCTTTTCCTGTAGTTTGAACCCTTTGCTCCGTGTCCTAGTCTCTGGAGCCTCAGAAAACAAGCTTGCCCCATCCTCAGTATGACATCCCTTCAAATATTTAAACAGGGCTATCATGCCCCCTTTCAACCTTCTCTTCTCCATACTAAACATGCCCAGCTCCCTAAGCCACTCCTCATAGGGCATGATTTCCAGACTTATCACCATTTTGCCCTCCTCTGGACACGTTCCAGCTTTTCAATATCCTTCTTGAATTGTGGTGCCCAGAACTGGACACAGTACTCCTGGTGAGGTCTGACCAAAGCAGAATAGAGTGGCACTATTACTTCCCTCAGTCTAGACACTATACTCCTATTGATGCAGCTTAGAATCGCATTGGCTTTTTTAGCTGCTGCATCACACTGCTGACTCATGTTCAGCTTGCGGTCCACTAAGACTCCTAGATCCCTTTCGCATACACTGCTCTCAGGCCAGGTGTCACCCATCCTATATCTATGCATTTCATTTTTACAGCCCAAGTGTAGTATCCTACATTTCACCCTGTTGAAATTAATTTTTTTTAGTTTTGGCTCACCTTTCTAATCTGTTATGGCCATTTTGAATTCTGATCCTGTCCTCTGGGGTATTAGCTGCTCTTCCTAATTTGGTGTCATCTGCACCCCTAGTCCATCATCCAAGTTGTTGATAAAGATGTTGAATAGCATAGGGTCCAGAACAGAACCCTGTCTCACCCCAATGAAGAAGAGCCATTGGTGACTACCCTTTGGGTTTGGTTGGTCAACCAATTACAAATCCAACTAATAGCTGCATTGTCTAGGCCACATTACTTTTTTGCAAGAATATAATGGGTGACCTTGTCAAAGGCCTTAGTGAAATTAAGATACACTACACCCACAGCATTGCCTTTATCTACCAAGTTAACTCTATAAAAAAAGAGATAAGATTATTCTGGCATGGAGATGTTGCTCAGTGCTTGCCAAGCTATTATTAGTTTATCAAGTAGCAACAACTTTCAGATCTCTCGGGTTAGCGCTGTATTTCTCCCGCAGTGCTCTGCTGGATACGTGGCATCTTAGAGCACAAGAAGATGCTAATATGAAATCAATGGAAAGAAATGATTGAAGGATTTTTAAAATATATATTTATCCTTTATGGAAGTCAACAGGATAAGGTTCGCATTCTTGTATCTATGAGGTAATAGGAATTTTCACAAATGGGTCTTGAAAGTTGGTCATCGAAATTTAGTTTGTTTATAGTAATAAAGTCATTTTGGTATAAAAACTTAAAAGATATTGAGATATTGTGACAAATTGTGAGATAACAACTATATATAAATCTTGGTTTATTGTACTTGTTGGTATAATTACAATTGGGAGAAAGAAATTACAAGATAAAAGGTATATAATTATGACTTATAAATGCGTACTTATAAAATTAAGAAAAGTAATGCATAAATGTATAATATATGAAAACTGAATAAAAATTATAATGAAAAATATATTTATCCTTTATCCCAACTTGGGGCCCAAGACAACTTATAACATTAAAGAAGATGATAAAAAGTTCAAAAAACAATTAACTATTTTATTCAGTTCCTTACCACCTGTAAATAATTAAGTACCATTTTCTCTTTTTTTCTTCTCCTTACTACTTTATAAAGGTCTTAACCAACACAAAGTGCTCCTGTTCTTGGCTGAGGGGAGTCCTGCACAAAAGCACCACTAAAGAGTTAAGATACATTGCACTGCCTTGTTGCATGTCCCATTTCTGCACTTTTAATACAATGTTCAATAGAAAGAAATTACTGAACCAGAATCCTGCCTACTTATAACATCTTGAAAACTCTTGGTTCTGAAATGGCAACTCTATACAAGGACTTGCCTGTTAATTCAACTCAACTCCTATGATGATATCCTGAAATACTGTGACTAAAACTCCAGGATGACACAATTACTAGCCATGTCTTGTACCAAAGCCACCTAAAAAGAAAACATTTCCTTCAGATATAGGCCTAGAAACAATCATCATGTTTTTCTTGACATGGGATACATTCTCATGGGAATGCCCTTAAAGTCAGGCCCAGACAGAAATCTGTTGAGTAGGAAGCATGTTGCCCCACAGGAAGATAAAATATGAGCAGATATCAGTTCTTTACATTTTATTGCCATTTCCCAAATGACTAAATTTGTGGGTGTGTTTTAAAGTATATTCAAGCAGTGTAGCTGCTAATTGATTTTCTGCAGAATTTTGTGAGGCCATGATATTGAGAACACAGCTGCGCTGGGCAGGGCACGTTTCTAGGATGGAGGACCATCGCCTTTCAAAAACAGTATTCTACGGTGAACTCACCAAGGGTCAGTGTAAGAGGGGCGCTCCAAAAAAGTGATACAAGGGGTCCCTGAAACAACATCTCAGGCTCAGCTAAATTGATCACCAACAATGGTCCGCCCTAGCCCCACATCGGGAGGCATGGAGACACACTATTCACAATGCTGCAGCCTTATTTGTGAACTCATGCCGAACAAGTCTTGAAGAGAAACAACAACGCAGAAAGAATCACAACCTGGAAACATCACCCAAGGAGACCTTCTGCTGTGCTTTCTGCAACCAGATTTGTTTATCTTGGATTGGCCTTTTTAGTCATCAGCGCACTTGCAGAAAGCGCAGGATGAGTCCTTCTTGAATCTTCGTTTGCGAAGAAAAGCCAGAGAGAGAGAGAGAATTTGGTACAGAAAATGATCTAGGGGCCCAGAGTGAGCAGCAGCTGCTGGGAAAAAGCAGATTCCATACTTTGAATCATTCATAAACTTAGAGAATACAACAACTTTGTATGTTCCTCTTTTTACATGTTATCCTTATTTTACACAGAAATAGTTCTATGCATTTACAGTAAGATTACATGCTACAGACATGTCCTTCAAAAAGGTCTGCAACAATGGGAGGGAACATGTGCCTGTTTTAATGTGGGTCCAAACTCTCCAGTAGTTTATAATGCTTTGCTAAAAAATGAATTTGTAAACATGTTTATGATTCATCTCTTAAACAATGTAAGTTTTATTAATTCATCTCTTAAACACAGCAAATTAAAGTGTGTCAGGATCAGTGTGAAGGACTGCACAGTGTCTTACTTCCAGTAAGTTACTAATGGATGTGAATTCAAGCTTGAGTATTTACTTTTTCCCCACAGAAATGACTGGGCTCTTCCAGGTTTGCTTTAAATTGGAGAACCCCAAGAATTTTTTTACCCCAACCCCAAAAAATTAATTGGCTAGTAAATGCCAGTCCCTCTGGGTTCCTGCAGGGACACGGCCTTTGTCCCTGTATGTTTTGGGCACCTAAGGCACTGTTAGGGCAATGGCACACAAAAGCTAAGGTTTTATATTTATCCATCATTCTGAGAAAAGTATGGCTGCATGCAGACAATCCATCTTCATCTCTGCAAAAATCTAGCACTTGAGTCCTATATGAGAAAACACTTGTGCAAACTGTTGCACAGAAACAGTTGCACAGCTCATCATGGCCTACATCATATTGAGAGTCACTGAATTAACTGAATGCACTTACATGCTGACTCACCATTAAACAATTGATTCAATGAGTCTACTCTGCTTGGGAATTACCAATAGGATTCAGGCCCATGTCTTCTTCAAGTTAGGTGCTACTTGGGTTAGTGTCTTACTGAGAGGTTATGTACCACTGGAGGGGCACACCACCTCTTGCATTCCTTCCCCCTGTCTTCTTCTTTCAGTGTCACTGAGTATGTTGCCCTGGGAGCTTTCATGAACAGGTGATGATGGAAGGAAAAAGGAATGTGGGAGAAGAATTCAGACTTTCCTCCTCCACACTTCATCTTCAGGTAGTGGAACAAACACAACAAATTAAAAGTGGCAGAGGAATGGCAGATTAATTTCTGAGCAGGATAATAACTCATGTACTCTTGTACTGTACATAACCATTGCAGGATACCCCGTTTTTGTTCTTATCCTGGCATTCATGGACTTCTTAAGCATCACATCCTCATGTTGTTTGTGTATTACCACTTCACAGAACATGGTCATTGGAAACAGAAGTGTGAGAATATTAACATCGTTTATTAGTCTTTTATTTATATTGCAGTATCTTTTTCAGTTAGGTGCACTGCCATATTAATTGATTCCTTGTCTCTATCAGTCTTCCCTTCCTCATTTATCTGTCTCATTAATATATATGCTAAAGAATCAGTGACCACTTCTGCTAGTTACAGTCACATATAAAAGTGACTCAATGCATTAAGGTCTATTGTAAGAACCAGTCATTATATAGCTTTGCTGTCTCTTACTGTAGAGACTCATTATTCTTGGCTAACATTTGTGAATGACATGTGTGTGTATGCACAGATATTATCCATGTAATGGAATTAACAGTGTAGACTGAAATTCACCATTGAATGTAGCAGGCAGAGAACTTGGTCTGTCTCTGACAGTTTTCAGTATTGCTATTAGCTGTTTCAATTACACCTCTGAAAATTTGTTCAAGTGCCATAAGAATGCTGTTCCTGCATTTAATAATCTTTTTTTCAACTTTAAAGAAACTGAGAAAAAAATTCTGTCAGCAGATTTCTTAAGAAAATGTTATAAGAAAACAGAATACTGGCTGGAATATTTGAAACAAATACTGTTCATTTGTGTTTTTCTGGCATTAAACATCTCTGCAGATTTTGTTAGCAGGCAAGATAACAAAATAATTAATAAATAAAAAAACCAGACTTTTTTTGTTAGTATGGTAAGAAAGGTTATGGGCAAATTCAGCCTAAATAAGGTATGATTAATAGTTTCTGTTCAGAGTACATAGCAGAAGAAAAGTTCAGGGAAACAAAAACTGGTGTTAAACTTTAAAAAAAACCCAATTGTTTAATAATTGCATTTCAATTTACATATATCCCAGTCTGGGAGAATTTAGGTGCAAAATAATAAATTTGCATCACTATGGTGGCATTTCATATAATCTCAACATAGAAAGGCAAATGAAATTTTACAATTATCATCAGAAATGTGCGCTTTAAAATTATGTGGTTTTATAGTGTTAAAATACTTTTTCTACCAGTAAATAAGAAAAGGAAATATAGTTACTCTAAAGCTAATTCAGAAAAAGGATATTTAATTAAAATATAAGGGATAACTACTCTTGTTCCCACAGAAGAATATTCCTACCATTTCTGCATTCTGTCTACTACAGCTTTACGTAAGGCCAGAGAATGAAGATATTACAGTGAGTATGTCTTGCCTTAGTGAATGAATATTATACTTTGTACTCTACAAATGAGGATAAAGTGATGTTTGTGTATGTAATCTTATAAAACAATTCATTTACTCACATTGGCTTTCACCGATTGACTTCCAAAAGGCATTAATGCAATTGAAACTCTATGTAAAAAGCGTAAAATCTTTGTAATGCATAGCATGTACAACATGCAAAATAAGATACAAATGTGCTCTACTTATAAACTATACACAATCCTCTCCTACTAAAACATTAATTAAATATGAAAGAAACACTGGCATTGTTTATATATAAAGAGAAAAACTGTCCACACATTAGTAACCAATTCCTTTTTATTAGAGTTAAATACAGTTATGAAAACTGTACATTATCTATTTTGGGTTCCAGAATTATAAATAAAGAAGCTCATTACATAAACAGTTCATTCACAGCAAGAATTTTAAATAGACAAAGTGACATATCATTAAGTACATTGGCAGGCTTATGAGCTGTCCAAAATGTAGTGTACAGTATACAACCAACTATAAATAGCCTTTTATGTAAAATACAGCTGTGTACATTTTAGAAAAATACCAACAATTCTTGATTGAAGCCTTGTTTTTTAAAAAAGCTTATAAATCATACATATTTATATTATAAATGAAACTATAACATGCTCAAATTTATAAATGTTTTCAAAAACCACTTTTTAGATTTTTAAATGCACATGTATTAATATTTAAATGTCAGTTACAAAATTAGTTTAATTAATAACTTTACTGGGCTGTACTGCAAAAGTGTGTTTATATAGGACTCTGTGGTTTGTTACAGTTTAAAAACCTGATTCTCTACTTCTTTTCTAAATTTGGAAATAAAAAAGTTTTGCTTCCTTAATATAATAAGTTGTTAAATTTTCATTTGCTGCCTTTCTGCTTTCTTCTTGATTCCACACTGGACAAAACACAGGATTCTCAACCCATTTCTGCAAAAAATGCCACCATGTTACTGTCCTGCACTGAGCTGCTCCAGGCTACAAGAAAAATGACCTACCCATTTTCATTTCATTGGCTTCCTCTTACAGTAGCTGATGTAGTTATGACAAAACCTCTCCATTAAACCATGCAAAATAATAATAATAATAATAATAATAATAATAATAATTTACAAACAGGATTAAAACCCTGAAAAATGTTCTTTTCTAAGAGATACAAGTAAAAACAAAACCCCAAGCCCTTTATTTTTTATTTCTAATTAAAATGCTGACTTTCAGAATGACCATACCATGTACAATTTTCCTATAAGTGAACAAACATGCTTTTGAGTAATATGTAATACAGTAAATTACAGTAGCAAAGGAAAAAAAGAAACATGGATCGCATCATCAAAACACAGGACTGTAACTCTAGTTAAGACAAAGAGTCCAAATGAAAGTTTTGAGGCTTAAGTTTTAACTGGCTGAGGTAAGAGTACAGACTGATTTCAACAACATTAAAGGCATCTAACTGATAATCAGTCATCATTAACAGACTTAAATGCTCTACCTGAATGTATTCAACACAAAGCTTGAACTTTAAAAATCATTATTTATTGTATGTTTAATTAACGTCTTCCATTGTGGAAGCAGACAAGACTTTAAATGCCAGGGGAAAAGTTGCAATAATAAGATAAGCACTGAGTAGCATAACATTTTCAAAATATTCTACCTTGCTCATCCAGTATGCTGATAGAGACCAATGAATCTTGCAGATATTAAAATAAATCTGCTTGTTACTTTCACAAGGAAGATATAAACAATGGCTTATTTTTTTTTTTTTTGCATATTTCCTGTGAAACTCTTAAAAGAAAGATGACTTCATCAGTTTAGGTTAAAAAAAGTGTTGTCTAGAAATTGATCCTTCCAAGAAATTATCTATACTGCACATATGATACAGGCTTTAATTTTGTTTCAATGCAGGTTGAAAACCAATGAAGTTTTCCAGGCTGATCTACTTTATTACATTATGGCTGTACATAAGTTTTAAATAAATAGTAAATGAACAGAATCATGCATAATCAATGAAACATAATCTCCCAGAAAATGGCAAGGAGATTTTAAAAGCAGCAGGTAATGGAATAAGACTGGTGAGTGATGCTGCTAACTATTTCTTCTAAATGAGATAGGAGTGAATACTGGAATCACTTCCACAGCAACAGAATCCTCTGACCACATTCCTCTGGCAGTCAGTTTCCCATCTCCCCCACCAAAAACATCAGACAGCAAAATAGTAAGGCAGCTGTTAGCTTCCATCAACAAAAGTGCAGCTCCGTACATTTCCAGTTTAGTCACACTCTCTGCTGGAACAGATGGAGTAACCAACACACTTTACTTGTTGGGCTGCTTCAGTAAGCTTGTCTGTGGGTGCATATTTTTCCCCCAAGATGGCTGCTCGCTTCAGCTTTCAGAGGACCCCAAAGCCTCTGGCTGAGTTTTCCAAGATTCATCTCTCTTGTGTCCCATCCTAATTCCATGCCTCCTTCCCTGTGTCTGAACATGACTCGTGCCATTTAAAAGGCTGATGACCCAACTGCCGAGAATTGTGGGCTTACGCCACTAGTTGTCATGACTTCACTGAAGGATCAAAACAGTTATATCATTAAGTAACTATGTTGAATCACATTCAGGCATAGCTAAAATTAAAGTGATGGGACTTTCAAGTTTGCAAATAATACAGCTTTGTCGTTTCAAACAGGAAAGATTAAAACTGAGATTGGGAAAGGGTACAATTTTAATGAGAAATACAAATACCATGCTTACCTTTCCTAATTCCAATCAAGTTAGAAAATGGACAAAAAGAATGGCTAAACCAATATTCAACAGCATTACCAGTACAATCATGATTGAATTAGGACCCTGAAAATGAAATAGAACAGGATTTGATTACATTCACAAAAATTAAGATAATGAATAAATCTACTGCAAACTTTAAATGTTAGCCTGCCAAATTATGTCACAATTATGTCACAATTGGAAAACAAATGGACCTTCTCCTCACTGTAGATTTTATTGCGCTCATGAAGGACTGATCATGCTGAAATCATTGGAATTTGCTCCGGATCAAAATGCCAGTTTCTTTTATTTCTTTTAACATCCAACTAAGCACAATCTTCTAAAACAGAGTGAGGGAAGTAAATTAGATTGTGCTGTTTCTCCTAAAAATCCAGATATGCAAAAAAACAAACAAAAAACCCCCCACAAAATATGTCTAAGGTTTTAAAGTCTTCTGAAAATCTTTGTATGCTCTTCTTAGAACCTATGTACCGGTACTGTTTAAAAGGAGGTAGAAGGCTGCATGTCCAACCTTCTAACAAAACCTTGTAATGTTTTCTCTACAAACATTACAACAATAATACATTTTGGAGGGAGGTTTTGATCTTTTAGTGGCAAGTGGAATGAAAACAAAGCATTCCTTGACAAACACTAGTACAAAAATTAGCAATGTATTATATGATGAAACTTAGCCCCTGCAAAACGTTAGCCAAACTTCTCCTTCTCCTCATTTGACCTTTATTTTTTTCTTTGATTAGACTGAACTGGCAAAGGAATATGTGTACAAATTATAGGAAAGTAGAAGCAAATCTGAATATTCATCTTCTCCTGAAATACATTTGCTTCAACACCATTTTAGTGAATGCATTCCTGCAAACAGTCTTTGAGCAGTGCTGTATTTGCAGGCTAGGGGATGGCTCATAAGCAGGGTATCAAATTGAAAATCGCAGCTTTTCTTCTTGGTTTTAAAATCTAAGTGGGAGAATATAGATTTTGTTTTATAGGAAACAGAACGGGATCAGTGAAATCCCAATAATTCTGGTTAGCTACCAACCTGCTCTCATTATCTGGAATTTTTTTTTTTTTAAGAGAGAGAATGGCAGTCTTTAGTTATCCTAACCCAGGGGTAGGAATCCTGTGGCTCTCCAGATGTTGCTGGATTGTAGTCTCAGCAAAGCCCAGTGAACATAGTCAATAGTGAAGAAGTTGGAATTCAGCAACTGGAGGGTGCATGATTCACATCCCTGCTTGAGTCAATCAGGATGCAATATTAGGAGAAGGCAATCATGGCTCTGTTCTGGAACAGATTGAATATTTTTTTCAATATTGCAGGGTTTTCTACTTCTCTGACATTAAACCATGAAAAGTCAATAAATACACTTACCACATCTTCAGTTCTGCATATGGACAGACATAATAAAGTAACCTGGATACCTCTTAAGATGAAGATGAAAGACCTAAGTTTACAACTAGAGTAACTTCACAAAATTCTCATCTATATACAGATCTGGCTTATGTTCCTCCTTCCCTTAAAGAGCTGGAATGTTACAAACATTATATAGAAATAACTGGGAAAGGTCTCAGGGAGATGACCTGTAATTTGGAGTTCTTATCTTTGGGTGGAAGCAAACAGGGTTTTCTGCTAATGGAACTGTTTCCTTGGGTGGAATTGGAAAGAGGGGCATTTCTTCTCCCCTGGCATCCACCTGTGTACCCTTAAAACTTATGCTGGATGGCTGAGAAATTTTGGAGCAGTTTTTTGGGAGGCACAGAGAATTGTAGGGAAAGATGCCTGGTATTAAATGTTCCTATACCAGAGTAATTTGTTCTGGCAGGTGAATGGGACCCAGTACAGAAAGTCTCCACAAATGCATCAAAAGGAATTGATGAAGAGCACTACATGTTGTCACTGTGGTTTAGATGAAGTAAGCACAAGAAAAAACATGTATGCAGTTTCTGTGTGATGTCTGTAATGTGTATTCTAGGCCCTACTCTCCATCCAAGAGAACAGTTTATACACTTACTGTATACATCATCTGTAAGCAATTTGTAAAGCTTTCTGGCATTATGTGATTTCAGCCCTCTTTGGTGTTATCATGGAATTAAGTTTGCAGGGTAAGCAGAAATAAAAATGTAGTTTGCTATCTTGTCACTCAGACATATCTGGTAGAAACATAAAGGGAGAATTTCAAGATACTGAAGCATGTGGTGACGTATGGATTGGGATACTTCAAGAAATACCCAGGGACTGAAGAAGTTACTTTCCTAGACTAAAACCCCAAGAATCTCCCAGTAGCCATGCTGGCTGGGAAATTGTAGGAGTTGTAAGGGAAAAAAAAAAAAAAGATCCCCACCTCCCAGTCTCTGAAAATGAAAAAAAAAAAAATACTAAGGGAGTTGCAGTAGTGTGGAGTGTGGCCAAATAAATTGCAGAGTACTATGCTCTACCATGGGATTTAAACTGCTACTTTAGTTTTGTATTTTAAAACATTAATAGGGTGACTCCTAAATACTTTAGGGTGAAGCAACATAAATAAGGCTTCAGTACTCTGCAGTGGCTTAAAATAGAAAAAGGGAATATTAGTCTCCGCTGTCCATGACTGACTTGAACAGGTGCTACAAAAAAGCTGTAACAGAAAGGCTTTATGCATGCCCGGAATTATCCTTATATAACAGTAAGCTTAGGGCATACAAAAAAGAAAGACATAAAATGAAGGAGTAATTAAAAAAAAACTTTATTGCTGTGAATACTATGATATATTTGGCTACCAGGGGATTATATATCATAAGAGAATCAATTATCTGTGGCCCAGTAACACTTATTTTGCATAAAGAACCTCATTATTTGTGAAACACTGTTAACGGGAGAACTGTGGCTACGTTAGGACAAGTCTAGCTCCAGCTTTTTCTGTTTGAAAGATGTCAGGGCTAGCAAAGACCCAGTGGAGACCTTGGAAAATCTCTGCCAGTTAAAGCGGCAGTGCTGGCCCAGACCAGAACTTTGAAAAGTCATATTTTACACTGTAGCTTCCATAACCCCCCAGCCAACATGCTGGGAGCTGAAGTCCAGAAAAATAATGTTCAAAGCTTTGGCCTAGAGAGATAATTTGTCTGACTTGATATAAGACAGCTCCCGATAGCCCAAGTGCATAGAAGTTCTAAATATGTGATTTTAATTCACATTATTATACATGAGATTTTTATGTGTCAAAATCCATGTAACCTTAATAAATAGTAATTAATCAGTATTTTGTCACAAAAGAAAAAAATCTTAAAATACCCAAAGAACATAATTCAAAACACCTTCTGTCACTTCTGATTAATCTGTCAAAACTCATTAGATTATATCTCCAATAGCTTTGCAGCTCTCATTCCTGTGGAATGGCACAATGGATGTTCTCTTTTTCTGAAAAGGCTGAGAGAAGAGGTTGAATGAGGAAGATAATCCCCACCCCTGGCTGAAATAGATCTGAAGATGAATGGAAAATCTGCAAGCACAATACATAAAAACTCTCTGTCAACTAGATTCTGAGGGCACAAATCCATTTGAAAGGACTTTTTCTGTTCAAAATAATTTAAGTGGAGGTTGCACAGGAGATAATTTCACAGTACACCAAAGACTGGAAGCTTTTGCCTTGCTTTGAAAAAAAGTTTAAAGTGAGAGGAGTGATCATATCTGTAGCACCCTGAGGTGAAACTAGATAATACATTTAGCACATCTCTAAAAGTGCTCCCTCAAGTGGTGAAAGATGTCTGTTTGTCATAGGACATGATTGACTTTGTGGATTTTGAATTTGTTGAGTATTGCTTTGTGATTGGTCACTGGAAGGTAAACACAGGCTAATTTGCACAACTGCTTAAGGACATCAACTGTACAGAAACTATACTGTGAGAAGGGGGAATGCTGGAACTTTCCACTAATGTTTAGTTTTATACCTATACCTTTTAACTTATATATATATATATATATATATATATATTAAAGCAAGAACATACACCTATCTGTCTAGAATCAGGGGTGAGAATTATACAGTCCTCCAGATGTTGTTGCAATGTCTGGCAGCCCCAGCCAACATAACTAATGGTGAAAAAGGCTGGAAGTTGTATTTCAACAAAAATTGGAGGTTCATGAATCCCCCCCCCCCGGTTTAAATGATATATTTCAAAAATTATATACTTGAACACTTAATCAATACTTTGTTTGAAATCCTTAAGTTTACTTACCTTTCTCAGAGACGTTTAGTTGGACAGGTGTTAACAGCCAATTTGGTTATAATGCTCCACAGAACAAATGAAGTCATTTTTGTTACCTTAGCAACCATCCCATTTTTTACAAGCATTGTAAAACTGATATTTGTCTACTGCACAATATTTTATGTTTACATTGTGAAAGAATCATGTGTGTGATCTTCATGTATGACATAATGTCATAGGGAGAATACCCATGTGCACAATATTCCCAGATACCTTGTTTCCCCTGAAACTTCTGAATGTTGGTTATGGTTTATATGTTTGTTTGTTTGGGGTTTATGCTCTGAAGCTCAGTTTATATGATCTGTTGCTCTGAGTTAACAGTGCCTAAAATCACTTTAACCGATTCCAAAACAATGACCATGTTAATCTACAGCAGCAAAGACCAACAAAGAGTTCTGCATCATCATCAGAAGGACTCTTTCTTGTTTCCATTATACCAAGAGTGTAACCATGGATTATTATTTTTTTACACATTCAAGAAATCAATGTAAGGTTGCAGAGAGATTAAAAGAGTCAATAAGCTGTAACAAGATAACAATCTTTGGATTCTTCTGTTCTTCATCTGGAAATGAAGGCCTCCTCCTACATTGCCTGATGTAAATTGTATGTTTACTAGCAAACATAACCTTATAAAGGAGCCATGTCAATTTCAACTGAAATGAAGACCTCCTCCCACATTACACGATGCAAGATATAGATGCATCACCAAGTGGAACCACAGTGAAAAAGCTCTGTCATAGTTACATCTGATGATGCCATCCCTCGCCCCCACCTTTTCAGTCTGGCAGAACTCTAACCAATGGGTTTCCAAGGCACTACAGATCAGGCTGCTGGAAAATGCAGTGCTCTACTGGTGCACACTGAAAACAGGCTGCTGGGGTCCTCCTCCTGCTGCTTGGTTCAATGCACCCTGTGACTGGGAGTGGGCTACAGGCATAATTTCCTAGTAGCCCAATCTGCAGTGCCTTGGAAAACCTTTGGGCTGGGTGTTGGCAGGCTGAAAAGGTGGATTTCTGGGATCATGTTCAGTAGCTAATGACTGTAAATGTGAATTCCCAAGTTACAAGACTGCAAGTCCAACTTTTTATCTTCTAACTACTAAACAAGATCCCAGCCTATATGTTTACTACCAAACATATATGATAAGGGAATCATGCCCATGCTACTGTCATCTGTGTAGTTCTTATACTTGCAAGCATGCACTTGTTGGGTTCATGCATTTCATACTGTATATTTTAATGGTGTGAAATGTTTTGTGCACAGTGATTAAGTAAATAAGCTCTAGTTTTGATTTATGGGTTTAGTCTTATTTACTACTATTTAGGAATACTATTAGGTAAAGCCAAACTAAATCCTGGTATTTAGAACCTTATTCTGTCTGTCTGCTTCAGGGAACACCAGCAGAACTTTAGCATAGTCACAATTTGGCCTCCTTCAAGTTAGCCATGAAACCAGAGTTGAATTTGCAGTACAGTATCAGTTTTTTTCCAGGTAATGTTATTCATATTTTATTGGGAATACTTTATTATAAGTTATACCTGCAAGGAAGTTATTTGTGGTATTAACCCTCATAGGTGTCATGCTATTTAAAGGGCTGGCACCAAGTGAGTGGTGTCAGTTGAGTTTATTATTGCCAACCATTGTTCTTGATATCAGCCAGTTTATTATTGCATGAAAAAACCCATGTGGAAAGTCTGGTAACGCCAGTAATGTATGACTGAGACATGGGAAAGCTGCTTTCATGCTGCTATGCTGATGTATGAAGAACACTTAATGAACACTAAGAAGTCACTCACTGGAAAGTAAAGGTGGTCTTAGATCTCACTTGGCAAATGGCAGACATCCAGTGGCTGCTACCAGCTGCAAACACAGGAAGTGCAACAAGAAATTAGTGGTATTTCTATTGCACCAGGCCTGAAAATGATCAAGGCAGGTTTTCACTGCTGCCATTGTGTTACCTTTGCCCTGATCCTATTAGCCTGTTGAGAGTAGCAGCAAGAGAGTAGCAGCACTCAAAATGGGTACCACTTTGGCTCTTACCTGGCTTGAAAGTAATATCTGGAAATGTTTACAACTTTGTTTGTGAGAACAAATTTTGCTTGTAAGAACAAACTGAGGATAGTATCCAATATAGCACTCTTTCTAAGATTTCTTCTCCATATTTGATTATTAGTTATCTAGATTTTTCTGTACAGCTGAAAACTCAGCATCACTTTTGTGGCTGATGAGCACTATTCTCAGATGGGACAGAATCTATCAGATCCTTTGAGTTTGTTGATTTTTGTTCAACCAGATTTCACGTTTTGTCAAACTGTCTCTCACTACTCTGACAGAATTATATCAAGCACTAGATATCTGACAAATAATATTCGTGTTACATAGATATTTATGGAATACAACAGCCCTGTTCAGGTGTTCTTAAACAGAATCTGTAGAGGGGTCATGGGGATGCATATGCTGACCCTTGAAGGAAGATTACAATTATATCCATCTGAATGTATTTATCCTTCACCTTGTGACTGGAAACACTGTGTGATTAGTGTTTTTAATTGTGGGAAGGAATATAAATGTATTCAGCTAAACAAGGCTGCAAAGTTCCTCCAGACCTTATGCTCAATGCAGGAAGACTGAAAGTGAAGAAGTTACATAGGTCTTCTTCAAAGAAAAAAAAATTAATAATACCTGAATAGGATTGATCTCTATGTGAGTAATACTGTTCTAGAACCAACTCTGAACTAGCACTCAACTGCCAGTGTGACAGAACTTCCCTTTTCTGCTGCAGTTTCTTGCATCACCAGAAAACCAGCCTGCACCATCATAAAACCAGCTCCAGAGAGTTTCCTAGTTCTTCAGAGCCAATTACTGTGAGTCACAGATGACTGCAACAGGGAGGGTTTATAGTGCCACTTCCAGTTCCACTGAGGGAAGGAGATGTATCAGCAGAACCCTTTGGATTCTGGCCATAAACATTTCAGAACCAACAGTTAGTCCCACTGAGTTTATTTTCATTATTAGTGTATGTTAAAAAGAAATGGAGCATTTGCTAGGCTTAATTTTTTTTTCACATGGCATCCTTTCATACCTACCAAATATTTTATGAGTGAATTTTAGATAGATGATAATTAGACATAAGCATCAAGAACAAGATGAGTATTAAATGTAAAAGGACTGTTGTTAATTTATATGTGTTCCCCTACTCTGAAATAAATCTCAGGTACTACTATTCAGGTAGCTACATGCGATCCCTTGAATGTGAGATGTGTTTTCCTGCAACCATATGTGGCTCATATTAAGATTTTGTTTGTACATGACTGTAGCATCTGTCCTAAAGAACAGAAGGCCAGAAAGGGGACTATTTAGGTTTAATCTGATTGCTTGACATGTTTGTACATTAAGGGATTATGTCAGGTACACAGATATAAATACTGAAAATATAAAACACAGTGAGTAAACACTACCTGATATATGAGGAGCACCTCTGCCCGTTAAGAGGGTGGCTCATCCAAACTAACCAACTAAGGAGATTATCACACAAGGCTTTTTGCCATGGCATTACAGTATTATAAAAGGAAACCAGTAACATATTGCCTTGAAAATGTTGAGTATTGCCCCTCTCTTCTTTCGCACAACTGTGCTGCTCTGCAAACTCCCCTAGTACGATACATCTCTCTGCTTCAATTCTGACATTATAGCAGTCAAGTGGCAGGACAGGGCCTGAATCTCCTCCCTCCCCCTCCCCCTCGCTATTCCAAAGCAGGCTAACTCCATGCCTGTTGGGATTTTTTATTTTTATCTTTGCTGTATTTGTGTAATTACAGCAAAAATGATTTAAAATTATTTTTATTTTCTCATTTCGCCATAATTATGCAAACAAAGCAAAACTTTTTTTTAAAAAAAACCTACAGGCATGGAGTTAGCCTGCTTTGGAATAGTGTGTGGGCAGGGAGGAGAATCAGGCCCCCATGACTGTTCTAATGCTGGCATTGAAGTGAAGAGACTTATCGCACCAGTTAACACCTGGAATAGCACTGATATCGTGAGTCTATTGATGGGGTTTCCCTATAAATGAAAAGGAACACCACATACTAACGGGGTGATTACACACCAGCAACAGGACAGGGATGATGTCATGTGATAAGGTTCAGCCATAGAGCTACTATCCTGCTTTAATTCCATTTTTTTTGCTTCATGTGATAATCTCCCAAATCTTACACTACTTCTGGAATGTGCTCAGCCTTGACCTTTCAATTCAAAGTACCTACCAAATTAACTTCTCTTTCCAGTGAATAGAAGTTGTTATTAATGGGATTCTTTGGTGCAGTAGATTCAGGGATCTTTAACAATTCTTTGGCATCTAACTGAATCCCAGCTCCGGTAGGGCTTGGCTTCTGAGCTGATGCTGCTAGTGCAAGTGCCGAAGATGCTGGGTTGGTATGGTCCTCATCTTCCCCAAGCTCGTATGGATACAATGTTGGATTCATCTTCACATAGTAACCATGGTAATGATCGTGCAACTCCCCATTCTCTGTGCTGATAGGATTGTTGCGGGGTGACAACTTTGGCTGTTGCTTTGCTGTCACCTCCTCCTTCATGGGTACTTTTGAATAAAGAGGTTTGTTGACCACTGGTGTTATGCTTTCACTGGTTAAATTCTTTTTTTCTTGAACATGTCTGACCTCTGAAATGGAGTTTTGCTTTTTGCCTAGTTTTGCAGGGGAAGGCTCAGCCGAGAGGAGGGGGCTCTGCCTTGGGCTCTCTTCTGGGGTCCCAGGAGGTGTAGTTCCTTTCCGATAAAAATGAGGAGATTCTTTTGGGGTAGGTGGTTTTTCCTGAGCTTTTTCTTCAGGGTTTTCCTTTACCTCCACACTCTCTTGAAATCGTTGTTTGATATAATCAGGGCCTGAAATTTTAATAAAATAAAAGCAAAGAAAGTTAGTTGCATTTCCCACTGAACACTCTTGTCAATTTTGCTCTCTGTTTTGAAGTAGTGGGATCCTTTTCTTTTGGATTACACACTTAGACAATTCCCCCCCCTTAATATGTAGTAAACAGAAGCAGATAAAGACCATACAGATAATGCCAGTGGTCTAACAGCTTCCTTCCATGAGCAGAACTTGTAGGGTGCAATTCCCCTTTCCTGTTGCCAACTTCCAACACATCACAAATCTACTCCAGAGCTATTCTGGGGCACCTTGGAGGACTATGGGTGTAGGCAAGAGGAAGAAAATTCAGCTACAGCGGTAGTCAAGTACAAGCGTGCCATTGGATAATAAGCCTTGGCTATTACTACAGGTTTTATTGGTATGTGTTTCTTTCAGCTAAGACTTAATAAAAGCTTTTACTAATATTCACCAATACTTACTTTAAAAGACAGCCAGCATGGTGTAGTGGTTTGAGCATTGAATAGGCTCTAGAGAACTGGGTTAATATCCCTGCTTGAACATGGAAATCCCATGGGTGATCTTAGGCAATTCACACTCTCTCAGGCTCAGAGGAAGGCAAAGGCAAACCCCCTAGCACCAAATCTTGCCAAGAAAACCCTATGATAGGTTAGCCTTAGGGTCACTGTAAGCTGGAAACAACTTGATGCACACGACATTTTAAAAAGCCACTCTCTCCCCATGTAATGATCTCTTTGTACATGTATTCCATGCATCTGAGGAAGTAGATCAAGTCTATGAAAGCTTATGCTACATCTTCTGTCTCTCAGTCTCAAGGTGCTACAAGATCCCTTTGCATACATGTATTCTGAAGTCACATTTATGAGAAAGCCTGAGAGGAACTAGGGAGTCTGCTTGCATTTCAACTTACAAATGTGAAACCAATTCTGACACGATACCTCCACATGTGTATTGTCATAACAACATTTCAAAAAGTGAGTCCATGAATGCCATGATGACATGACACTGATATTAGGAGAGCCTCATCAAGAAGAAGGCAACACAGAAACAGAACTGTTGTGGGTTGTATCTCTTCTACTTTTAAATTTTAAGTTTCTCCATTTGAAACATTTGTTACAGTAACCTGAGCATGACAATGCAAGTTGCAAGATTTAGTTTTAGAGAAGCATCTCCCAGAATAAAATATAGTTTCTGCCATTACTATTTTTGAAACCTCTTCAGCTTGCCTGCATTTTTTAAGTACTGCAGTGCCCAGCACCCAATGCAGTGCCAATAGACATATGCAAAGAAGGGACTATCACCTTGCTTCTCCATGACGTTCTGCCTTTGCATATACAGCCTAAAATAGCATTAGCACTTTTGCAGCTGTATCACATTTCAAATACATGGACTAAGCCTGCAGTGCTTGGCAGTTCACTTCAATGGGTGTAGGATCACGTCTCTCATCTAATTTGCTGACTCCTCTCACCTCTAAGTTTGTTTCACAGTATTACTTTCTATCATGTTTCTTCCTTCCATTTGATTCTTATTTCTTTCTATTTTGTTAGTTTGCTGAGTTAAGCCAGGCTGTGCACTGCTTCCCTGTTTGCAACTACAAATCTGCACACGAAGAAACCCAGTGTTATATGTGCAAGTATTCTTCAGTCACCAGGATGATTTTAAAAAGGAGTTATTTCTAGTGTTAGTTCCTAGTCTCTGTGTCTAAGGGGGTAGGGTTCCATCTTAAGTAATACTTGATGAAAACCACAATCTCATTTCATTTTCATTCTAATCCTTTCCTAAACATTTCTGACAAAGTTTTTTTTTTAATGAGCAAAGCTGTACCTGGCTTAAATAAAACACTGCTTCATATATATTTTCCACAGTGATTCTTCTTCTCATAATATTCCTAAAACTCTCATCATAAGCTACCTGTATAATTTTAGAAAAGAGCCAGTGTGGTGTAGTGTGGTTTGAGTGTTGGACTAGGACTCCAGGAGACAAGGGTTCAAATCCCTACTCAGCCATGGAAATCTAGTGGGTGGGCTTGGACAAGCCACATTCTCTCAGCCTTAGAGGAAAGCAATGGCAACCCCCTCTAAATACCCCCCCCCCTGAAAACCTCATGAGAGCTTTACCTTATGGTTGCCATTATTCAAAAATGACTTGAAGCACACAACAAATAATTTTAGAATGAAAAGCCACAGGATTCATCAAGTCCTAAAAGAAATACAAATTGACTACACCAGCAAACCTGAAAGGCAATGATTGTGGAAGATGTCTGACTGACTAATGACAATTTACATCTCTGGCTCAGCATGTTAGGCAGCACAATTTGTTAGACTGGCAAATGAGGACAGTAGTTTAGGTCAGTCAAATCATTACTTTGACAGTCGCATCTGCAATGAAACTCTGATTGCTTATGACACAGACATGTAAGATGCAAGAAATTACATGTTCATTTATCATCCTTACATGAATATTTCCAGGAGAGTTTATACACATCAATATATGTGCAGGTTCAAAAGAACAGTGTAGGAATATACCACTGAATTGCAAAATCTGGCAAAATAATAAGCTCTTCTCTTTGTAAAAAAGAAGTTAATGTTGGAGGTGCTACATCAAGGCACTGATCTCTTGGATAAGCAAGTTCTTGGGGCCACATTCAAGTGGTGGGTGAGGCCAAAACCAAAAGAGAGGGATCAAAAATACCAGCCGGTTTTAATTTAAACCTCTTCCTGTGCATAACTAAGTCTTGGGAAAGGCATTTCAGTCTTTGTGAATGGGGAACAAAACATAAAAGCTGAAAAACCATCAAATGATGGTGTCACGGGGAAGGCGGTTTGGCCATCTGAGAAAACCCAGAAGGCTAGATTTAGTCCCAGAGCCTGAGGTTTCCAATTCCCACCCTGTGCTAGGTGAACTTCTTGGAGACAGAACTTCCATAAATGGGATGCAATGATTGAGAAGGCCCTCTATCTAGTCTACACCCACTTCCACTCTGATACAAGAAGGACCTGGAAGAGGGGCTCAGACAAAGATCAGTGCACAAGCAGACTGACATGGGAGTACATGGTCCTTCAGATTCATGTATTCAAAAATTGAACTGTAGCTTGAGAGAGCATTCAGGTTCTTAAGGAAAAATATGATCCCAATGACTTTTTGTGTTTTGGAGTAATTGCCGCTGTCCCTCAAACAAGGCACAGCAGTGGTCCAATGAAAGTATAATGGTCTACTGCACTCGTCCATGGGAATAGGTTGTTTTCATGTTCACGATTTTAATGGAATGTCACCACAGGTTTGCTTGAATTGGGGCTTCGCAGTATAGCTCTGAAGATTAGATATAGCAGAATGGAAAGGCAGAAGTTGCTCAGTCTTTGCATTAGAATCAGATTGAAGACTTATCTCATAACTGCCTGGGATCTTGGTTTTTCACTGTAATTAAAAATAAACCCATACAGGTAGGAAATACTCTGGGTAACAGCATATGCTTTTTTCTAGAAACAACAGCAAATAATATAACAATATCAAAAAGGCTGTTAATAAAGACTGAAGACCTCACAGCAGCCTCACACTGACCTCCTTCTGCTGTGCAGGTCTAGCAAGGACTGAAACATCTTCCAGAAGGGCAGATGCTAGGGATGGGATGTACAAACTCACTGGATCACAATCCCAAACATTATATGGAATAGTCTAACGGCAGCATTTGTACTACGTTTCATGTTTAGTAATACTACTCTTTATGTTTAGAAATCCAGGCTATTATGGTTTTGGCCTTACTTCTAATTAGGTGTACATCCCCCCCCTCTCCAAATATGTATATTTACCAACATCCAGGTTTTCCATGTGAAGAAAACGGAGGTCTCCAGACAGAGTATATTTTGCTGTTGGCTGCTGTACTTGTTGCCGCAGTCTCATTGTTACAACAAGTAACCAGACAACACTTCTGTTGTTGAGCATTCAGTGGCAATTCCTGGTATAAGCAGTGACATTTTATTCTCACCCAGAGGGTGTTTTTTTAAAAAATTAAAAAAAATTCCTGGATATAGTGCAGCAACTCCCTCCCGCTAACCCAGACTCACATGGTTCAATATTTGTATTGGGTTCCTTAGCCATTTCTCCTTAGTATGTGAGAGAAAGCACAGGCAGTTTATACTAGTACAGCAAAATTTTTGGACTGCTGTTCCTTGAAGAAAGATGGCATGCCTATCCAAGCCTCTAGAGCCAATAGTGAGCAAAAATACTGAAGAGATCTGATGATTGGCCAATTCACTATAGTATTATGAGTTATGAATGATGACTTGCCAATGCCTACCACATCAAACAGCTTCCTTCAGCCCCTCCTCTTATGAATATTTGCCAGGAGATTTCTCACTGCTTTGCATTAATGTGGAACAGCCCTATATGTAGAACCTTGAGTTGTACTGTTTTAATTTTATGAGCCACATTTGAGATTATCAGTGAAAAGGTAGAATATACACGCTGTAAATAAATCAAGATATAATCTACCCTAGAGTAGATAAATGGAAGCACTGTCATTGCTAGTTGGTGACCTGTCAGAAAACCCTGATCTAAATCAAACTGTTAGTCCCAACTAGAGTTAAATTCATTGACTCAGTAGGCACCTTAATGGAAGTTCCATTGATTCACTGGTCCACTTCTGTGAACTGCCATCAAGTAGACATTGATTTATGGAGACCCTATGAATGAGAGACCAAGTTCCCCTTGTCAACAGCTCTACTAAGGTCTTCCTCTTTTCCTACTACCTTCCACTTTACCAAGCATTATTGTATTTTCTAATGAGTCATGTCTTACTGTGTTATGTCCAAAGCCTACTCTAGTTGGATCTACTATTTGGATTTAGGCCATTACAGATATAAGCAGAACAAATATTCACACAGCATCAGAAAAAGATTTTTCATATGTTTTCACAGAATGAGACTGAGAACTAAATGACAGAAGTAAGCAGCCATTGATTCAGAAGTCAGTATGACCATGAGTTCGACACTGGCAAAAAGACAGCAAACAAACTGTGGCAATGAATAGTCACTATTCCATCACAGCAAAAATAGGTAAAATAATAGGACAACAATAACAAAAACGTGGTGGAAAACCTGAATTGTTTCAACTACTTGCAAAGCTTTATATTATACATATGAATTCTAAAGGAACACCAGCCCCTGTAGGCACAATGTACCTAATGCCTTTTGTTATTAACCAGGATGTAAAATACGTATAATAAATAAAGGAAATTATTTAGGAGAAGCGAGCTAGCATGATGCTGGACTAGGACTCTGGGAAACCAAGGCTCAAATCCCTGATCAGCCATGGAAACCCACTGGGTGACCTTGGGTTTAAGTCAAACTCTCTCAGCTTCAAAGGAGGGTAATGACAAACCCCTCTGAATGAATTTTGCCAATAAAACACCATGAAAGGTTCACTTTAGAATGACCATAAATGACTTGAAAGGCACATAACAGCAGCAGCAGCAGCAGCAACAACAACAATTCTGGAGAGGCTACTACTTTTCCCACAATTTATCAATTCAAGGTAGATCATTTTGCAAACCTCAGGCTTCAGGAGAATAACTGCTGACAGATCACTTCGAGAAATCAACTGTCCATCTGCAACCTTTCCTTTGTGACTGTGCAAAGTTCAGGTGCTATAATCTTGCAACTCTGCTCTTTCTTCACTGGACAGATGCTTAATGAACATGAATGACTTCCTGCTATAGGTACCTTTTAGTCATACCAGAGAAAATATAAAAGCTTATAAATGGATAGTTAATTGAATAGGGTGTTTAACAAGAACAGCTGGCCTCCCGAAAGTGAGTCATATCCATATGGCAAAAATACTGACAGAATGCAAAACCTGTGTACTGTGTACACAGTACTGTGTACTAATCCTGTTTCTCTACATATCCACTGGGAACATATTTGCAGAAGCTCAGGAAGATTCTGGATGTCAGAAAAATAAAATATAAACAGAACATTCTTGGTGGCACCTTAAAAACTACTAGTGCTATTCAAAGGATGGTGATGGGGGGCAGGCAGGAGAACAAGGTGGTAGTCAGGGCAGAACAGAAAAATAGCTCTCTCCTCCCATCCCCCACCCAGCCCCAAGAACAGAAAAGACCGTTCTTATGCCTGTAGCAAGTCCAGGCTGGGATATGTGAGAGGGCTGATCCAAGGAGCTTCAGAGAAATGGAGGAGCTCTGAATCTCTCAGATTCAAAGCTGCCTTGGTGCTACCTGTGCAGCAGCTTGTTTAAGAAGCATTCTGCTGGCTGCCACCTGCATAAACCCATTCAGGATAATTGTTGTTAACTGTCATAAGGTCGGCTTTGACCTATGGCTACACCATGGACGAAAGACCTCCAAGTCACCTTCAGATCTTGCAGAATCAGGGATGTAGCTTCCTTGATGGAGTCTATCCAACTGGAATGCGGTCCTTCCCCTTTCCTGCTGCCTTCTACCTTTCCAGCATTATTGTCATTTTGAGTGAGTCACGTCTTCTCATGATCTGGCCAAAGTACGACAGTCTCAGTTTATTCCTCTTGGCTTCTAGGGAGAGTTCAGGCTTGATTTGTTCTAGGACCCATTTATTTGTCTTTTTGGCAGTCCATGGTAGTTGATTTTATTCCTATCAGCTTTGTTCATTATCCAGCTTTCACAACCATACATAGAAATTAGAAATATGATGGCATGTACAATCCTAACTCTACTATTCAATGATATATCTTTATGCTTCAGGATCTTGTCTAGTTCCTTCATAGCTGCCCTTCCAAGTCCTAGTCTTCTGATTTCTTGACTGCAGTCTCCATTCTGATTAATCACTGAACCAAGGTATGGAATTTCCTCCCCACTATTTCAATGTCTTCACTGTCTACTTTAAAGTTATATAAATAATATGTGATCATTATTTTTAATATGCAACTGTTAACCTCCCTTTGCACTTTCTTCTTTAACTTTCTTCAATAATTGTTCAAAGTCTTCGCTATTTTCTGCTAGTAGAATAGTGCCATCTGCATATCTTAAATTGCTCATTTCCTCCTTTCAATTTTATGTCTCATTTCTCCAAATCTAATCCTGGTTTACGTATGATATGTGCAGCATAGAAGTTAAACAGATAGAATGATAAACTGTAGCCTTGCCTGACCCCCTTGCCAACTGGAAACCATTCTGTTTCTCTGTATTCTGTCCCTGATGGTAGTCTCTTGTCCTGAGTACAGATTATGGACCAGAACAATCAAATGTTACAGCACACCCATTTGTTTAAGAGTGTTCCATAGTTCTTCATGATCTACACAATCAAAAGCTTTGCTATAATCTGTAAAGCACAGGCTGATTTTCTTCTATAATTCTTCGGTATGCTCCATTATCCAACACGTTTTCAATATGATCTCTAATGCCGCTTTCTTTTCTGAACCTAGCTTGATCATCTGGCATTTCTCATTCTATATATGGTAAAAGTCTTTGTTGCAGAATGTTGAGCATCACTTTGCTTGCATGGGAAATTAATACAATGGTCCTGTGGTTACTGCAATCCCTGGTGCCTCCTTTCTTGGGGATGAGAATGGATTCTGAATGTTTCCAATCTGTGGACCATTGTTTGATTTTCCATATTTGTTGACAGATTTTAGTTAGAACTAGAGCAGATTCTGTCTCTGTAGCTTGAAGCAGCTCTATTGGTATGTAATCTGTTCCTAGTGATTTATTTCTCCTAAGCGCTTTGAGTGCAGCCTTCACTTCACTTTCTAAAATTGTAGATTAATCTTCAAATGGTCTTTCCTTGAATGGATTTGTCATCCTTTCATCTCCTTTAATACCTGGACCAGCATGGCGAAAGGCGCTGCAAGGGAGGGTACCTTTTTGATGGCCTCCATGGACAGAGACCAGGGGTTTATTTACATGGCAGATTTATTGCGGCAAATTGCACTTTAAATCTTTTCTGCATCTGTGCCAGTCAGATTTTTTTGTTAGTTATGTCGCTTTATCGTTCAGACTAGCAAAGGTGCGGGGGCATGGCCACCCAAGCAGAGGAAGGCTTTATGGGAAGAGGATAGATCCTCTGTGACTGAAAGGATTGGAAGCCTGCATTTTCTAGCTAAATAAAGAATCACAGACTGCCAAAATAGCAGGGGGAAAGATCAAAGAAAAGTCTCTCTCTCTCTCTAAATCTTCCGTGTAAATGAACCCTCTCTCCCCCAAGCAGAAACACAGTGAGATCGCAGCTGAGGAGAAGAAGGAATTCCTTTATGTGGGGAACAGATCTTCCCTGACTGAAAGGACTTGGGAATCCTTTTTCTTGGCAAACTGGATTCACACAGACTTGCAAAATAGCAGAGAGGATTTTTCAAAATTTCTTAGTCGCTACTGAAACTCCCTCCCTCACTCCCCCTCTTTTAAACCCACCCCTTCATCATAACAACCAATCACAGTGCAGCTCTGCTGCAGCCCTTAGTGGAATGGTTGTTTACACTAGCAATAATGCGCTACTTTGCAAATAACTTGGCAAAAGTAGCGACATCCCTTGTCACACTATATTTGGGTGTTTTACCTCCCCCCCTTCTGAATGAGGCGATGCTGTGGTGCGATCCATGGGAACAATGAGCTATCTTTGCGGTGTATTTAGGGGAATATTTGCCCATGTAAACGGCCTCCAAGAGGCACTGCATGTGAGGCAAGGTGTCAGAGCACAGCACATGATGAAGGTGGGATTGTAGGCTATTTAAGACCTTGCTGCTCTCTCTCACATGCTTCTCTGGATTGTTATGGTGTGGGGTGGGGAGAATTTAAGACTGTTGTACATCTTAGCAACCTTTTGGTAAAGAGTAGGGTTCCCCCATTGTTTTGCATTAGGTTGTCCCCCCATCTTGCTCCTTTCAGGTCCAAACAATTTAAATAGGAGATAGGTCAAATAAAGTGGCCCTTATTTAACCCACCTTTCAGTGCCTGGTCTCATTATTCCATGGCTGGTCCTCAAAATATAGTTCTTCAGTGTATTATTTCTATTATCTTTTTATTTCTTATTGATCATGTAATCAGTTCACCCACTGGTCATTAGAGCATCCCCGCTTTTAGTTTAAATTTTCTTTTGATTTCTCAGAATGTGTGGAAGAGGCCTCTTGTTCTTCCTTTTTTGTTGTCATTTTCTATTTCTCTGCATTGATTATTATAGTAGTTCTCCTTGTCCCTGTGCACAAGTTGCTGAACAATTGCATTCAGGGTTCTGACTCTCAGCGGAACAGTTATGCCCATAAAACTCTCTGTTATCTCTCTCCTACTGCATAATCTAACCCCCTTTAGCAAGCTAGATCTGGGGATTAGGATTGTAATGTAAAAATACTGGTCTTTGAAATCTCATGCCATAATTAATCTTTTTGTCTTTAAGATCCCAGACTCTTGTTGTGGAAGTACCATTTGTTTGTGTTTTGTTTTGTTTTTTGCTGGAAAGTGGGAAAAAAATGTGAGCCTAATAGAAGTGAATATAAACACTATAAGCTTTTTCATCCTAAGACTCTGTAAGCAAGGTTTCAACTTTAAAACAAATATTTATGACAAATTTAAATACAGATTTAAAATAAAGATTATTTTAAAAAATCTCTCCGGTAACAGTTTTATGCAGAAACCTGTAATTTCCCCTGTCCTTGGCTCATGGGGAATTAAACAGGCTTAATATAGAAAAAGGACAGGAAAATGTTGCTAAAGTATTCATTTAGAAATATGCATTATTGTGGTGAGCATGTTTCTCACAGATGTAGCTTATGGGAAAATGATCTCTGCATCCATACCTTCATGAAAAACACTAAAGAAAACAAGGAACATTATCCTAAACATCTTCAGTATCGAACAGTAAAAAGCACTTTAAAACTGTACACCTTAAAAAGGCACACCATTTATCATGAGATGGGAAGGTAGGGGGAAAAGATTTTATAAATGTTACCCTTTTACCATTTGTTACTAATTACCACTGTTACAACTGCCATCTTAAGATGGTAATTACACAAACTCATGGCACTGAGTGTTGAAGCACAATGAACAGCAATATTTATTGTCATGTATATAGGAACAGAAAAGTATAGCAGAGATATATTCTAATATTCAAACCACTGACTAGCAAATAAAACTCCTTGCTTTGCTCATTTCAGTTAGGCCAAATTTTTATTTGAAGCAATTCAATATTATTTATGAATATATACATATATACACATGTTCATAAAGAATATTGAGGTGCTGCATAAAGCATATAAATATAAATCACAGAAGTTGGAATAGACCACAAGGGCCATCCAGTCCAACCCCCTGCCATGCAGGAATACACAATCAAAGCACTTCTGAGAGATGGCCATCCAGCTTCTGTTTAAAAAACCTCCAAAGAAGGAGACTCCACCACACTACGAGGCAGTGTATTCCACTGTCGAACAGCTCTTACTGTCAGGAAGTTCTTCCTAATGTTTAGGTGGAATCTCTTTTCCTGTAGTTTGAATCTATTGCTCTATGTCCTAGTCTCTGGAGCAGCAGAAAACAAGCATGCCCCATCATCAATATTATTATGTCACCTCTTAACCTGCTCTTCTCTAGTTTAAACATACCCAGCTCCCTAAGCCTCTTCTCAAAGGACATGATTTCCTGACCTTTTACCGTTTTGGTTGCCCTGCTCTGGACATAGTCCAGCTTGTCAATATCCGTCTTGAATTGTGGTGCCCAGAATTGGACACAGGATTCCAGGTGAGGTCTGACCAATGCAGACCAGAATGGTACTATTACTTCCCTTGATCTAGATGCTATACTCCTACTGGTACAGCCTAGAATTGCATTGCCATTTTAAGCTGCTACATCACACTGTTGACTCATGTTCAGCTTGTGGTCTAACTAAGACTCCTAGATCCCTTTCACATGTACTGTTGTCAAGCTAGGTGTCATCTGTCCTATATCTGTACATTTCATTTTTTTTCTGCCTAAGTGTAGTACCTTACATTTCTCTTTGTTGAAATTTATTTTGTTAGTTCTGGCGCAGCAATCTAATCTGTGAAGGTCACTTTGAATTCTGATCCTGTCGGGGGTATTAGCTACTCCTCCTAATTCGGTGTCATCTGAAAATTCTGAAAATTAATTTTGCCAGTTCTTTTAATATCCTTGAATGTAGTTCATCTGGCCCTAGACACTTGAATTCATTTATACTGGCCAGGTATTCCTGAACTTCCTCTTTACGTATTCTATGCTGCATTTCCCCCAGGCTGAGCACTCTTTTCTTTCTGGCAGAAAACCGAGGCAAAGTGTTGAGTAGTTCTGCCTTTTCTCTGTCCCTTGTTAGCATTTCTCAAGTGGCCCTACCATTTCCTTGTTCTTCCTTTTGCTATGGACATACCCCCCAAATCCCCTTTTATTGTTTTGAATGTCTCTAGCAAGCCTGAGCTTGAGCTTGTTCTGGGCTTTAGCTTTTCTGACTACCTATATGTGCTGGCTACTAATTTGAATTCCTCTTTGGTGATCCCCCCCCTTTCCCATTTCTTGTACATGTCCCCTTTATATCTTAGCTCAGTTGAAAGTTCTTTAGAAATCCATCCTGGTTTCTTTAGACACCTCCCATTTTTTCTTGCTCACTGGAACTGCTTTAAATTGTGCCTTCAATATCTCACTTTTAAGAAACTCCCATCCATCACAAACTTTCCTCTCTTTTTGTACTCCTGACCACAGTATTTCCCTAAGTTTCCTGAAATCAAATCAGCTTTCTTAAAGTTAAGAATGTGTGTCTGACTGTGCTTCGCTTCCCCTTTCCACTGTATAACCAACTCCAGGAGAACATGGTCATTTCCACCTAAGGGTCATGCCACTTCTACTCCATTACCAGGTTATTTCTGCTGGTCAGGGTCATATCTAAAATAGCTGATCCCCTCGTTGTCTCTTCCACCTTCTGGACAATGAAATTGTCTGCAAGGCAATTGAGGAATTTGTTGGACCTTATAGTCTTGGCAGAGTTTGACTTCCAACAAATATCAAGATAGTTTTATTCCCCCATTACTACTCCATCTCTCCTTTCTGAACATATGGTCTTCCAGGAATGCATCATGCAAGTCCTCAGCCTTGGATGTAGTAGGTTTGTATTAGACTCCCACAATGACAACCCTGTTGTTTCTCCCCCCACTTAATTTTTACCCAGATACTCTTAACCTGGCTCCCAGGATTTAAATCATGGATTTCTTCACATGTGTAAACACCCTTGACATGTAATGCTTCTCCTCCTCCTTTCCTCTTTGGTCTATGACAGTGGCTCTTAACCCTTTCTTTTCAGGGAGCCCCTTTAAATATCTTTTGTTGCCATGGATCCCCAATGCTTAACTCAAGATTTAAAACCATAATAATAATAATAATGATGATACCTGATGATAATAATAATACAGTTATACCATCCATTAAACCTTCCCTCAAAGGCACCAGAGGGGAGGGAAGACTTTTCTCCTGCTCTTCCTGCAAGTTTGTGGCTGAAGCAGATTGGACGGCAATGTGCAGGCCAAGCCAGCCAGTCTTTGCCTCTGTCACATGGCCAATCCACTGCAGGGAGGAAGTGGGCTATGCAGCCTTCGAGCCTTCACAGACTCCCTGTGAGGACATCACGGCCCCCTGGGGGTCCACGGTCCACAGGTTAAGAACTACTGGTCTATTACTTTGAAATGAGTTATACCCTTCTATTATTACATTCCAATCATGAGACTCATCCCACCAGGTTCCAGTGATGCCTATTATATACCAAATTTGCTTTGCAGTGTTGAGAATTCAATTTCATCTTGTTTCTTTTCTATGCTCTGTGCATTAGTTTGACTTCCATCTAAGACCATGGGTCATTCCCCTAGCTGCTTATTTAAGGTTTCTTTTCTCCCACTGTTGGACTCTTGTACTATTCACCCAATTCTCTCTATAACCTTTGGGCTATTATCATTAGCACGTGAGGAACTCCTGCCATCAAGAATACTGTCTCAAATATAAATATGAAAATAAAATATAAATATGAAAATAAAATATAAATATAAACATAAAACAGTGAAAAGATACCAAAGCAGCCCTAAGCTGGTGGAAGGAGGAGATTATAAGGGAGCCCTGGTGGCTCAGTAGTTAAATGCCAGTACTGCAAGCCACAAGGTTATGAATTTGATCCCAGAGGGACTCCAAGGTTGACTCGGCCTTCCATCCTTCCGTAGGTCGGTAAAGTGAGCACCCAGCTTGTTGGGGCCAATTAGTTAACAAATTATAAACTGCTTAGGGAGTGCTTTGGCACTGATAAGCTGTATAGAAATATCAATGCTATTGCTATTGCTGCTATTGCTTGTGTCTGTAGGTGTTTTCCTCATCACATCTAGCACAGATGTTTCAAATTCATCTGTAACTGGATTATTGGTTTCACAGGTAATGATTATACAACCAGCTAATTAAAGCCTTCACTTAGCATATAGTGAATAAAAAGCAAATATTTAAAAAACTGGAGGTATTGAGTGTATATAGCACCCTGTTCGATTCTAGTGACCTTCAGATGTGCTGGAATATATTTCCACAGGCAGAAGGCTGGTATATGGATATTAAGATACTAATTTTCTCTGCAATAATGTGTGTGTGAAGGCGCCTCATATAAGTCAAAGTGTTAGCTGCTGATTTTTTTTTAAGTACTTATGTCGATTTTCTAGGCACAGTCTTTAAAGGTGAGACTGCTTGCTTTTCCCACTAAGTAGTTCTAGTTTAAAAGAAAAGAAAAAAAAAACAGGGTAAAACTACATTTTCCCCACAATATTGTCTTTCTGGACAATCTGACACAATAAGAGGATGTTGCCTAGCTACAACTGGGAAGCACAGGGAGGCATCAGGGCTAGAAATAACAATGGTCAGACCCATGTGCTTCATGTTGTAGAGTGAGCTTTGGTTTGTCTTTAGGCTCCAGAGAAATTCTACTGATCCCTTGGGTTTCCCCTAGGTTGGAACTATAGGAGCTATAAAAGGTTTGACGGAGTTCATCTGAGCAAGAGCACTTGCCATGTGCTCTGATAGCTTCAGCTGCTTAAAATCTAAACTAGATGACACTGCAGAGATCCATAAATGGACTTAACTGTTTCTTTGAACAGCTTGGAAATGTTAGTATCCAAAACCAATGTGTTAAACCCATTCACTAATGTTAATTTGTTTGGGTGACTATTATAAAATTGAGTTATTACATTAATTCTTAGCAACTGAGTTATTACATTATTGAGTTATTACATTAATTCCTTTTCTTAATTTGAAAAGGAATGAAATTACCAATTCTCACAAAATAACCCACCATTGTACCAAATTAAAGCAACATAAAAAGTTAATTGTAACTCAAAACTTTTATGATGTTGACATGAAAATAATTAATGACTTTCAAAGTCACCGTTATAATGACATATAACAATTTTTAACAAATTAATTCTAAGCTCTTGCAGAGAGGGGAAGCTGTACTGTACTCAACAAGCCCATTTGTCAAAACTGAAAGAGTTGAAAAGCTGCTAACAGATCCCCATTTATCTCTAGTTTAACAAAGAGAGTGACAATCATTGATACCTCATTACATTCATGAAAATAGCAAACTTTGGAGCTGTTTCACCTATCTTTTAACTGGTTTGGAAAGAGAAACTGACAGCAGATTTCTTCTTCCTTGAAACAGATATTTTCAGGATTTTTTAAAAAAAATACTGTTTTATTCTGACACATTTTACAGCTTTTTTTTTTAAAAAAAATTAAGAGTCTATAAATATGTAGCATAATTTATCTAGCTGCCATATCAGAAATATTTTAAAAGACTATCATGATGGGCCGATTCTAGAAAAGTGAGTACTGTATATATTTTAAACTTCTAGCATGTGTTGGGTCTCTTTCTATTAATCAGCAACATTGCAAAGGCTTTACAGTGGGAATCCTACAGGCTCATGTGTCTTCTCATATATAGAGAGAGAGACCGATAAATATTCATGCAGCTGCTGTAGCATTATGAATAGCATCAAGGTTCCTGATGAATTATGAACTCTCACTGGCCTTAGGCAAACCTGTTGTTCAACCTCAATCCGCCTGCTTCCCTGGGAATATGGAGATGATACTGCTTGATAGTATGAGTAATCTGTAATGAAAATGATTCCAGGAAGCCACACATGTGGCCATCTTAAATTGCATTTGCTTATTGATATGCATGGCATCATATATAAATGATATACATACATTTAGGTAGTACTGTCTTTTCAGGACAGCACAATGTATGCTGCTCAGGAGTTGGGTCAGTAAGAGAAACTTAAATCAGGACCCCAGGGCCAACAGTATGGTGAAGCCATGGTATGAAGCTACCAAGCCTCACAGTCAGATATTCTACAGAGCACGTAATATTCCATTTTCATCTTAGCTTCTGAAATGTAAATCAATGTTTGCTTTTTGGGGAGGCACAAAAGGAGCACATTTTTATACAGCATTCCTTTAAGCCATAAAACTGCTTTATTCCGGGTTAATGGAAAAAATCTCTGATTTTTTTCTGCTGATTAGTGGGCCTTATGTCGAGAAGATTACCTTGCCTTCAAATTCTGGGCCACAATTTATACCACTGTAAAGAATGTGTTAAACCTTATATGCTGCAACCATTAGCTCTCTGTGTTATCTTTCTGTAAACTGTCTGAAAATATGCCTATTCTTGTAAAGCCCTGACTGCAGCATATTACAGTGAAGTAAATCTAGTGACACTACTCCCTATTTGGGCATTAGTCCCTGTGTAGGGAAACACAGGAGTGAGATTGCACTTCACAAATTCAATCCAGATGTGACATGTGCCAAAACAGATCTTCCCCCTGTTTTCTAAATGTCTGCAAGGACATGGCCTTCTTGCATGTAACTATATGCATGAAGGCTTACATGTGACCTGAAGTCCGAATTGCACAGAATTACAAATGGTATGGAAGCCTTTGCACATACAGCTGTCCCCACAGACAATTGTGCCAAATGCAACAGAGCTGATATTGTCACACCTGAATAGGGCTTTTATCATCAGGCTGTGGTGTTATTCTTGGTGACTTTACTAAAAGCCATTTGCTAAAAATTATACCCAATCACTGTGGGTATATGCAGTTTACAGCATATTAGTTGTAAACGATATACAGAAGATAGATAAAGAAGATACTACTAAAAATGCAGCCACACGTACATTTCTCACCTAAGCACCAATATGCAGAAAAGTTGTAAAAGCTGTCATTAATGCAATAAAAGGGTTTTTTAGCTTAGCACTGCCACCACCCTGCACTAAAATATAATTTTCAGAGACATATTTACATGGTCCCAAGTTATAAATTCATAGACTTTTAAAGGCATCAGATTACATCCCTCCTGTAAAATCCTCAAATATTGCCAATGTTACCTGGTTGGTAGAAACCTGGGGAAAGTTCTCTAGCGACTGCTCTAGCGACGTCACACTCTTGACGAGCAGCCTGGGCAGCCTGATCTGCAGCGTCAGCTTTAGCTCTTGCATGTGCAGTTCTGCAGAGGGTGTAAAGAAAGTGCTTATTAATATGCACGCCCTTTCTTTCTTTTAAAAATGCAAGCCATTTGTGTAATTATTTCTGCTTTTGGAAAAGAAATTATAAGCACATATTTAGGCAATATGGTGTTGAATAAGTCTGACAGGGAGCCAGTGTGATGTAGTGGTTCAAGTGTTGGACTAAGACTCTGAAGACAGGGTCCGAATCCCCCCTCAGCCATGAAACCCACTGGGTGAACTTGGTCAAGCCACGCTCTCTCAGCTTCAGAGGAAGGCATAAGCAACCCCACACTGAACATTTTCAGCATGATAGATTTGCTTTAGGGTTGTCATGAGTCAGAAATGACTTGAAGGCATGCAACAAGTCTCACCGTGTTACACAGCATCACTATCAAGGTGTCCCTCTCATCTTCTTAATTATGGAATATGTAGTCTTGCTACCAAACTTATCAGGGGGCTGAAACGTCATTAACATTTAGGACATATTAATTCAGAAGAATAGGAAATTTGTGGGAGGAGAGATGGGAAAACATGGCAGAGATTAAGACATGGATGCACAATATGAAGAAAATGGACAGGAAAAGAATCCTCCACCACCACCACAATGTCAGCTGGGGTCATCCAATGAACCTGAATTATGGCAGATTCAGGACAGCCCAAGGATTATAGCCAACTAGCTATAGAGGATTAGAAAAATGCATTGAAGGTGAAGTTATCAGTACCTACAAATCATTATGGCTTTGTGCTATCTCCAGATTCTATATGTAGTGTCTCTCTGAATACCAGTTGCTAGGAAACAACAGTGCTTTGGCTCTCCAGTCCTTCTTGTGGGCTCCCCAGAGACAAGAAGCTAGCCATGGGGTGAAACAGGATACTGTATTAGATAAGACTTTTGGTCTGATCCACAGGCTTCTATTTATGATCCTACACAAATTTACAGGCCAACTGTATTCTTTGGCCTTAATCTAAAGTGTCATTGCCTAGCACAAAGTCCATTGCACGAGTGGATCTACATTTATAGATTTAGTGCAAAGGCAGAATCGAGTGCAGTTTTCTGTTCTGCAACAGGTCGCACAAAAGACTGCATGTGTACAATGTCTTTTGCATTAATGCATTAATGGTTGCAACATGGAGAGAACAACTATGTTACCAGTTTTTCATTGCGCTAGCACTGTGTAGGAATTATGCTGGTACTTTTTAAGCTATCTGATGTGAGAGATCAGCAATGTGCTACAATTGTTTATTTCTTTCCTGGAAACTCTCCAGAGACTGGCAGCAGGTGCTCTGCACACCGATCTTGGGGACTATGGGGCGGGGGGAATGTGACTAACTGAAAATAGTGCCATTCACCTTCCCACTGATGGGAGTTTTCCACCAGCAGAGGGAAGTTAATTGGATTTAATTTTTTGTTTAAAAATCTGCAACATTCAGAGTTGCAACTGTTGAACTGGGCTTTTGGTCAGCAATTTCAACTACAAAAAAGTTAAAAAGTAGCTGTACGCAAATGCAAGCTGTTACTGAAGTACAATTTGAGGAAATTTCTTATTGCTATATGGGCTTTTATGGGCCTCTAATTGTGTGAACAATTCCTTATCTAGAAATGGTAATTGCATGCAATATACTGAAAAGGAAGCTTGCTAGTCTGAAATAAGGACATGAGCTGGGAGTCACTAATAATGATTATGGTTGAAGCCCTATCCAGCACAGCTGACACTTGGAGGACTGCATGATTCCTATCCTTTTTGTAGAGCATTCACTAGCATACAGACCATTAGTGCTTTGTAGCCGGATGTTGTAAAGAAAAGGTGCAACTTAATTAAAATTAAACAGGCCACTAGAAAGTTTTGTGATGTTGTCCAATCATATAATGGCTGCAGCAGCAATAATGTTTTGTAAAATGCACTGTCTAGACAGCACCAGGCTGGGGAAGGTTCCACAAAAGTATCAATCTGACTTAGGCAACAGGAAATGCAAGCAATGTTATCAATAAGGTTTTGGACATTAATCTAAGGGGTCCACAGATGCTCTTGGTTCATAGTGGAAATCACAAAAATAGAGGAAGGAAAGCTGATGTGGATCCAGAGGAAATTTCTATTGTAAAAAAGTCCTTGTATGCCTCCCAAGAATACACAAGGTACCAAGCTGCACATGCACATGTGTGATTAATAAAACTCCTTAAAATGCTGTCTCCCTTTCCAGTGTTCTCTATGTTATCGCAATTGCATAAAAGAAGACAGTAGGACTGTGGCCACAACTCCCGTCTCTTCCCCAACCACTCCTGCACTATACAAAATGCAACCATGAGAAGGTCAGAAGACAAAAGCCTGCTCTATGCATGTGAACTCTTCTTTTGATGTAGAATTTTGTACAGTTAGTGTTCTTACTCACAGAGAAGTCTATGTACAATAGATTGATTTCTTTAGCCCTTCCCCACCCTCAGTTCTTGAACAAGTGAACAAGCTGGGATGCAACGATAGAGATAAGAGTGTGGACCTACTCTCATCCCCCATGCAATGATCACTGGACACAGGATATCTGAAGGTAGAAAGGTATACCAGAATATCTGCCGGTAATAGAAAAATTACACCTGGCAAAATATTATTTGAAAATTTTAATTTTAGCAAGCAAGCATACATGCATATATATCTGTTTGCTAAAATTAAAATTTTCAAATGGGATTTTACCAGGTGTAATTTTTCTATTATTTATATTCTTCTAATTTTTAGTACTCCATATTCAACCAGTTATTTTTCTTAAAAAGAGACTCAATCTGTCATATGTGTGTATTTGTCATCACCATTTTATTTCCCAACCCAAATCAAGATTCTAAACAGATGCAAATTTTATACAAACAGAAATTACTCAGAGGGTATCAACACTCCTCCTACCTACAATGCAAGATGGAAGATGTTTGTCTTCTCTGTCCTGTCCTTATTTCTCATCTAAACACTGAATAATCTCTACGAACACTTTCTCACTGCATTTTAAAAAGGGAAAGGCATGCGTGTGCACGCACACACACATTGCTTGTACATTCATGTCCACTGGCCACAGCTTCCCTTGATTTATCTCCTGTTGGGAACAACACATGCCAAAGTGTATCATCACAAAAAAGGCAATCTGGACCAGGTAATAGCTCTCTGTAGTCTCTCTTTCTTTTTTCACCTCTTAGCTTTTTTTTTTTTTTAAAGAAAAATGTTCAGTTTTTGTCTCCAGAAATTAAGATTACGTTGATGGACATATTCTTGCAGAGCTTTTCTTCTCCTTTCCTACTGTTCTTCCTTACTTCCTTATCTCTACAAATGGACTTGTTTATTTCAAAATCAGCAGAGACTCAGCTTTCAAACCCTCAGTTTCTGTGCACTTCTGACCTGCTTGTTCACCTTATGGCAGCCTTTCTCAACCTTTTTATCCTGGAGAAACCCTTGAAATAATTTTCAGGTCTCAGGGAACCCCTGCATAAATATTATTCTATATGCTTCTGTTGCTTCCCCCCCACAATCACAACCTCTTGGGGAACCCCTAGCAACTTGGGGAACCCTAGGGTTCTAGGGAACCCTGGTTGAGAAACACTGTCCTATGGTAAGGCCTATGCCTCATCCTTGGCTTTCTTCCTTTATGGCATCTCAGAGTACTTGGCTCCCTCCCTGACATTTGCTTTATCACTCTCTGCCAAGCCAGCAAGAAGTGTTTGGCATTTATGGTTTGCTTTAATTTTCTCTATTCTTCCTCCAAAACTCCTTTGCCCATCCCCATTTCTAACATCAACCAGTTCTGTTATACAAAATTTGTAATCTTCCTTCTGACTCATGCTTGTTCATTCATCCAAGTGCTACCTTCAACAATATGGATTTTCTACATGGCTATTACTGTTGAGTAAAACCTTTGTGACAAATTTTGTAAACATGTGTAATTTCCTACATGTACACATGATATACATACAAATGTGGAAGTTATAAACACTGATTTCCCAATGCACCACGGGAAGGACTGATTTTATTCAGAACATATATGGCCTATTGCCTTTCTTCATGTAGTTGAAGAAGTTGTGTTGTGTACCTTCGAGTCATTTCTGACCTATGGTGACCCTAAGGCAACCCTACCATGGGGTTTTCTTGGCAAGATTTGTTCAAAGGGGGTTTGCCTTTGCTTTCCTATGAGGTTGAGAGAGTGTGACTTGCCCAAGGTCACCCAGTGGGTTTCCACAGCCAAGTGGGGATTCAAACCGTGTTCTCCAGAGTCATACTCCAGTGCTTAAACCACTATACCACATTGACTGTTTCAGGAAGAATTACAAAAGAATTACAAAAGCACAATAAATCTGTGCTATACTGTAATTTAAAATGCCTGCCTGTTTTTCTCTATGAATCAAGATGCTGGATCACCGAGTCACCAAACTAATGTTACCTAATAGGATCAAAATAAAGACTGTGGGAGGGTTGTGGACCTGATCCATCATATACTGCTCCCTGAACAAATAATCTGGATTTAAGTATCATTTTGTTCTAAAACATACAGGTTTAAACTAATTTTGACAAAAACTCAGACTGATATCATGAACATATTTTTTGCATGTGTGGAATCCATTAGAAAACTCTGACTCTTTTTTGGAGAAAAATGTCTAGTTTTGGTTCATTTTTCACATAATTTGATGTAAAACAAAATGTAATAACTGTAGCAGTTACCATTCAAACCTTTGCTTCTTTTAAATCATAATTCAAATTATTGGCATTTGACCTGGGAATTGCTAGATAAATTTCCTACATATAAGAGGAACAAATAATAATAGTTAGCAATAAAACTGCTCAAAAGCAACTGCATCAAGAACCACCATAATAATAATTTAAAAAAAACAGCATAAAGAAAACAGAGCAATTGGACCACACAGAAACTCTTGGCAAAGGAACTGTTCTGTGAGCTCATCATTTCAGTTGAAATCCAGTGAGGTCTTTTTGCTGATGAAACTACTTTTGGCAAGACAACTGATGGTAGCAGTGGGGGTGGGCCAGTTGGTTCCTTGCAGCCCTCCTGGACTTACTAAATCTGCTGCAAAGCCTGAAGAGCCTTTGAGAGCACATTTGGGGGACACGGGGTGCATTGCAGGAGAAATTCCTGTCACACAAACAGACCTCTATCCACATGACATTGGATTCCACTATATAGCACTAGGTACAACAATGGGCCTTCCATTCTAAGCCTAATAGCACCAAAGAGGGGACTGCTGGCACTTAGCTTGGTTGCACAGTTGATCCTTTTTGTAAGTGCAAACTCCTACGCATCGGGACATTTATCAGAACTCTTCTGCGTCACATCTTTGTACAGAAAGTACTGACAGATGGAATAAGAATGTGCCGTTTCTGTCATCACTGCTAAGGGTATAATTGCACTTCTTATAAAAAGAACCTCTCCAGCTTTCACTTTTTAAAAACAGTTCTGACATTAAAATATATTAAAACCGAAAGATTGCTACAAGCCAACATCTCCTCACCCCTGTGTAAATATGCAGAGATATACTATACCAGCGCTATGCTACTCTCATGAGGAATCAACATAGAGCAACATATATCAATGGCATTACAGATGGAATGCACAATTGCAATGCACAGTGTGCAATCATAACATTGCTGTATGTGCAACTCTGTTTCAACTGTGGTCAGCAGAATAAGTTTTCTGTCCTATCATGTATAAATCACCCTGCATGCATAGCATGACTTATGCGTGTGTATTTCACTTACAGGATGCCATCTCCAGTATGCTAAAGTAGTTTGCCTGGATCCCTAACAAAGGGCAATCTGGAACATAATGTTGGCATGTTAGGCTTTGATCTATAGGACTCTTGAGTTCTGAATATGTTAAAGAAAAGAATTCCATTCAGTTTTACTTGTGTACAATCTTATTCACATAAAACATGGTGGAAGAAGATATTCTGCCACAGGGATAGGCTAACTAAAGGTGCAAGAGTACACTGAGAAGGATTCTGAATACAACTCCTCTGCTCCAAAAACAGATCCAAAAATGCAATAAATGCATGCTCAAACCACTTCCACAACTTTAGAGTATTTGACCTTACTTTCAACCCAATATTGCTCAGCAATATTGGGCCCTGCTTGTTATAGCTATTGTGCTTCAGGTTTTGATGCTGAAAAGTAGTACATTACAAGAAAGACCAGAGCTGGATCAGCCCAAGCCATTTCAGTACTTGAAACAAAGGAAAAGATGGGACCTCTCTATTCCATGTAGAGATACCAAAGCAGTGGCAACATGACAGCACCTTCTACTATATCCAAAGGCAGCAGGATAGTTTGTATACAGCCCCAGGAGAGAAGAATGGCAGCAGAGAGGCTGCTGCTGCCCTTTGAGGCAGTTTTCTCATTCTTCCTAATGGTAGGACTGGCCCCAGACCAAAGAGAAGTTATCATTCTGCTCAACTCCCAAAGATTATTTCTGACATGGACCTTTTGCAAACAAAGGAAACAACATGAATACAGGCATGAAGGCCTGGGGAAAAACCTGTAAACTGTGGGGGGGGGATCACATTCCCCCCCCCGCAAAGCCACTTCTCATGGAAAAAATAGGGGTAGGAAATGAGAAAAAAACAACTAAACATTCTATGAAAACAATAATTTCTTTTATTTTTAAAATGTATATGAGTTTATTAATATATTAATATAATATATTACCTTATCATTCATCTGATTATACATTACCTATTGCAAAGCTATCTACAATTATTTACTAATCTCTCTCTCTCTCTCTTACACACACACACACACACATATATACATATACATATACATATACATATACATATTATCTCCTTAATATAATTAACCCTTCTCCCCACTCACCCCACCCATCCTGGGAATGGTATACCTTACTAACTTCCTTTTTCTCTCATGTGGAAAATCTTTTTAAGTGTTTCCTTAACATTCTCATACCCCTTCCTCCCTTCAAAAAACTCAATCATTACTTTCCAGTTGCTAAGCCAAATCTCTTCTTTCAATTGGCCAAAATAAACCCTGCCTTTTTCCATTATAAAATCAAACATCATATATTCTATTATATCTTGTTTCCATCTATCACAATTCTACTCTTCTTTATCTTTTCAGCTATATGCAATCACTGCTTGTGCCGCTGAGTATTTCTCCTCCTTCTGAAGTCCTATAATCCTAACTCTGCTAGTACTGTAATACTTCTTTCTTTACTTAGATGAATTCCTTCCCCCAATTATTTTACTCATTTCTTATTCTATTTCATTCCAAAATTTTGTACTTCACAACACTCCCATCACATATTAATGTAGTTTCCTTTTCTTCCACACCCATGCCAACAAGCAGGTGAAACATTTTTTATTAATATATGCTAACTGCTGTGCTGTTCTATAAATGTTTAAGACACAGTATTCACATATGTTTTCATATATGTTGTTGTGTGCCTTCCAATCATTTATGACTTATAGCAACCTCATCATAGGGTTTTCTTGGAAAGGTTTCTTCAGAGAGGGTTCACCATTGCTTCCCTCTGCAGCTGAGAGAGCGAGTTATCCAAGCTCACCTGGTGGTTTCCATGGCTGAGTGGGGACTGGAACCCTGATCTCCCAGAGCCCTAATGCTTTCTTACATAAACTAACACCAAAGTCTTGGTGATTAGTATTTCTGTGTATCAGATTATGGACATCTGGTATTTTTATCTGGACAGAATGGCTGCTCTTCCTGGGGCCGCCATGCCCCAAATGAATAATGCTGCAGCATCTGGACTCCAGACATGGCACACAAGACAAACTAATCCAATAAAGCCCCTCCTACTCCCTGTGCTGCAAGCTTGGTCCCCTTTCTGTCACCTCACAAGCTAGATATAAGAGGCATCACAAGGCTGAAGTTCTGATGCCTGAATCACTAGGCTCAACTCCCCATCCTCAAGACTAGTACTAGGGGAAACTAAATACTCAACACAATAGCACCTCACTATCCACTGATTTGCCATATGCCAGTTATCTGCAGTTGGTAATGGCGGGGTCAAAGGGGGAAGGGAGAGGGGGAGGATGGATCTCGCTTCCCTTCTTCCTTCCCCCAGGAAGGCTCCGGTAGTGGCAGGAGCGATGGCAGGGGGAAAGGGAGGGGGGAGGAGAGATCTCGCCTCACTTCTCCCGTTTCCCGGGAGGGCTCTGGCGTGAGTCCGGCATTCACTGTTATTCATGGATTTCAGTATCTGTGGGGAACCCCAGAACCAATCCCCCACGGATACGGGAGTGCTACTGTACACTGTCTACAGAATGAGCAAAAATGGCAATCCAGAATGTGGAAGAGGCAGATTTGCATGCCACATATTCAAATCTCTCTTTAAAAAAGGTTTGCATAACCACAAAAGCTCAGCAGAAGAGAATGGTGTCCCACGGCAAGAGATAGGGAACTAAACAAGGTAACTTATGAAGCCACTGAAATTGTTATTTTGTAAGAGAAAGGATCTTGAAATATATGAGACAGAGCAATTTGAAATTAGTAGCAACAAAAGAACTAGTGGAAGGATGAAGCATGATTAGAATTTGTAACAAAATGTTATCTGAATAGTTTAAACTACTTTTTTCATGATATCTTAAGCATACACAGAAACTGGAACTAACAAATTAACAAGCTAACAATGTTACTACAGTATAAAGCATTTTTAAATAATAAGAGGGCAGTGAATTTTGGGTAAAATAATGTAAAAACTGTTATTTCTTCCCCCAATCAATGTAACAAGGAACATTAAATTATTAACTATAAAATGTTGTGGAGATTTGAGATTTTAAAAACCTTTTTTTCTATTTATTTTTGTAAAAATAATAACAAAATAATGAGTTGTTTACTGAAGAAGACAATTTCAATGGGACTTATTTCTAGTAAAATGGATATAGAATAAGCATCTTAACTTGAGAAAATGAATATTTTAAAAAAACTTTCAGTAAAAGAAAATTGTTGTGTTGTTGTTGTGTACCTTCAAGTATTTCTGATTCATGGTGACTCTAAGAAGAAGCTATCATGGGGTTTTCTGGACAAGATTTGTTCAGAGGGTGTTTGCCTTTGCTCTCCTCTGAGAGTAAAAGAGTACGACTTGCCCAGGTCACCCCAGTGGGTTTCCATGGCTGAGTGGGGATTTGAACTCCAGTGTCATAGTTCAATACTTAAACCACTATACCATGCTGACTCTATGAAAGAATTAATTAGAGGATATTTAAAAATATAGAAGTCCACTTAATCCAGGAAAGTCAATCAATGCCATCCTCACCTACTGGTGTGTTTGGCCTGGTATTAATGGAACATATTTCCCTAGTTGTTACAAACAAGTCAAGCTCTTAATATCACAAACAGATCAATATTTTTAAATGTTAATTCCCATTACCATCCTTTGTTTACCAGCATATTATTTCCACTGAACTGAAAATACACAGCGTATGTTTGGATATGAATGCAAAGGCTTTTTTTTTTTTTGCTTTAGCAAGTAAAACTACGAACATTTTTTACAGTAATTACCGTTTAGCAAATGGAAAAATTTGTAACAGATCCAAATAAAATTCCAACAAGATCCTTTCATGCAAACGCCAACATTCTAAGCTAGGTGAGATTTGACTCTGTCTAGCACAGTCTTTTTGAAATGTTGTGCAGAATTTAAAAATTGGTTGACCACTTAACTAATGGTGTGGGCAGTCCAGAGCAAAGAACAGTGTGATTAACCTGCCTCAGGGAGATTCTAAACTCACACAGATTACCAATATTATCTTTTACATGGGGAGTCCATGTTTAGAAATGAATATCTGGTCTCAGCCTGTGTCCTATTGTTCTCACTTAACTATTTATGCCATATATCTCTGAAAACCCAATGCATAAACGATCAAAGTGGGCAGAAGAAAACAATCAGAATACTACTTTATCTTCAGGAGAATAAAGTTTTATGACATTAAAATGTTTTGGGATAGTGTAGTTGTGAATAAGGTTCTGTTGGCATAATGGTGTTGGGAAGGCATCTGTTCCAAGTATATAAGGTATCACTGCAGTCCTTTCTAAATCCTGCTGGGCCAACCTTCTCTCATACTCACTGGTTTTTAAGCAGAGGCTGGATGACCATCTGTTGGGAATGCTTTGATTATTTATTCCTACATGGCAGGGGGTTGGACTGGATGGCCCTTGTGGTCTCTTCCAACTCTATGATTCTATGAAAAAAGGTGAGGATTCAAAGCATATCCACACTGAACAAAGTGATAATACTTTAACTGCCATGGTTCTATCATACAAGACTCATGGAATTTGTAGGTTGGTGAAATACTCAGATTTCAGCTAGGGAGCTCCACTCAGTGTTCCTGAACTACAGCATTAGAAATATCTGGAAGATAATTTTTAGCACCTCACTGAACTAAAACCCCAGGATGTCAAAAACTGGAGCGATGGCAGTTTAAATGGTATCAAAGGGCTATAACTCTCTCTCTCTCTCTGGCTTTTCTTCGCAAACGAAGATTCAGGAAGGACTCATCCCGCGCTTTCTGCAAGCGCGCTGATGACTAAAAAGGCCAATCCGAGATAGACAAGTCCAGTTGCAAAAAGCACAGCAGAAGGTCTCCTTGGGTGATGTTTTTGGGTTGTGATTCTTTCTGCGTTGTCGTTTCTCTTCAAGACTTGTTTGGCGTGAGTTCTCAAATAAGGCTGCAGCACTGTGGATAGTGCGTATCCATGCCTCCCAATGTGAGGCCAGGGCGGACCACTGTTGGTGATCAATTTGGCCAAGCCTGAGATGTTGTTTCAGGGAGTCTCTGTATCGCTTTTTTGGAGCGCCTCTCTTACGCTGACCCGTAGCGAGTTCACCGTAGAGTAGTATTTTTGGGAGGCGATGGTCCTCCATCCTAGAAATGTGCCCTGCCCAGCGCAGCTGTGTTCTCAATATCATGGCCTCAATGCTGGTGATCCCTGCTTGCTCAAGGACAGCAACAAAATAACTATATACTGTACATATATATACTTGCTGCATCCTGACCCACCATTTGGGAATTCAGTAAAAATAATAAAGGCATCCATATCCCATGTTTACCCACAGGAACATGAGAACCTTGAAGAATCAGGCCAAAGACCTATCCAGCCCAGCATCAAATTTTCTGCCGTAACCAGCTAGAAGCCCCAATAGGAACCTAGATGTGGGGAATCAGGACAATATTCCACTTCTAATTTCATTCTATAGAAACGGTTATTCAGAGACATACTGCCTCTGATAGACAAGGGAGCACAGGAGTACTTCCTTGTTGAAATCCTGGGCTGTTCTCACGAGAGGATGAGCGCGTGGGAAATTCAAAAGTAAAATGAAAAATACACTTTAAAAAATAAAACTAAGCACCTAAACATACTTAAAAGTTTACAATACTTACGTTTACAATACTTTTGTATCAAGAAGAGTACAAAAAAGTGTGTCATTTACCTAGATCTCCCGATCGCACCCAGAAGTGTTTGGCACGGACCTCCCACTGAAGCGGGGAACAAGCCAGCATAGCAGGGCACCTTTTTGCTCGCCTATCATTCCGATTCAGAAATAGAATGGGTGATCTATTGACAGATTAGCCACTGGCAAAAAAGAATCACTGGTGGAACAGGAGCAGCACGGGAGCATAACGAGAAGGAACAACGTTGTCTGAAAATCAAGCCCTTTCGCAATCTCCTGGCATTGTTATCATGCCATATTTAGGTCGTGCGATAATCTTCTGAGTATTTCCACTTCTACCTACCAAGCTGGGAAAGCCTCAAATCCAATTTGCACTGTCTCCCCTTCACAAGGAATTCACTTTCCACATGATGTTTGAGCAAATATGGAACATCTAACTACTGGCTGAGAAGGCTGGCTGAATGTCCTCCAGCACACAGATCTAATGCAAACCTCAAAGAAGCCCTGAAAAAAAAAATGCTTTAGAAATACTCAATGAAGAATTTGTTCAAATTCAGATATTAAACGGGGAAAAATTAATACTGAGATGGCTACATAGTACTGACAGGGGAAGACATTCATCTTTAAATAGGCTTAAGCTTGAAAGATTTTCATGAGGTAATTAAAGGTGGCTCAAAAAAGACAGATAATTTGATTCCCAGAAAGGATAAAAGCTCCTAGAGGCCAGCTGGTTTAAAATGAAACACTATGTTGAAAGACTGACAGCAGCTAATGGGGTATGCTTTGATTCTGAATAATGGGTATCTTCTCCACAGCTATAAACACAGGACAGTTATCAAAGAGAAAACAGGGGATAAACAGGGGTTTATGGAACTGAGACAAAACAAGAGACCCAACTCTGGCGTCAAAAAGTGTACTAGTGCTCTAATTTTGAATCTTTTTTTGTCATTTGAGTTGGGTCTCTTATTTTCTTTCAGCTCCATAAACTCCCATTTACCTTCTGTTTTTTTTTCTGGTGCAGAATACCTGATGCAGATTATATTTTGCTTAACTCTTGCTCTTTACAAAGCAGAGGAAAGAGCATTTGCCCTTTCAAAACAAAAACAAAAACCCACACTATGATTTTCATAACAATAATAGTAAGCAAATTAAAAACAAAATATTAAAACCCCAAAGAGACTGATGGGAGGGAAGGGTAAAAAAACAACAACTATCATTCAAAAAAAAAAGGGGGGGGTTAACAATCAGTGGAAACTACTGAAAAGTGTTAGGCTCAAATTTCAGGGAAAAGATAACAGTCTGGAATTTTTGAGGGGGTGTTGACTGTGATACTGGAGGGGGAGGAAATATTTCTTTTCAATGAAGAGTGTATCTACAGATAAACATTACACAGATAAAAATGTTGATATAAGAATGTAATAATATATAATTTTAGAGCTTTCCTTTAAAGAGATGACATAATTGTCCCAACAAGATTGAGGAACGAAATCAAATCTTGCTGAAAGTTATCCTCCTGTCTAGAATGGTTAAATCATGTATTGTTGTTAAGTGATTACAAAACAAAACAAAATCAAACAGAAAAGTGAGCAATACTGGGTTGCGTTACATTTTCAGACTCAGATAAACACAGGCCCACTCATTCATTGTAATAGCAAACTTCTGCAATTTAGTGGCACAATAATACAAAATGAAACAAAACAAAACAAGGCTTCAATATCTAATCAAATTTTGAGGCATGAATGCCAATATTGATTAAAGGTATTGGCTGCACTCATATGAAACTGGCTAATAGATCATAAAGTGAATAAGTAGAGGACTTGGGTGAAGGCTGTCTCTCTTCTGCAATTCAGTGGCAAAACAAATACAACACTAGGGCTGCAACATTTAATCACATTTCTAGATGTTACAGCCATGTAAGTCTGTTGCGGGAAAGACAACTAGGTCATGTGTTACTATCAAGTCTTGTTTAATTTGTTCTATTTTGGCATATGCCTTTCTGGACTGTCACCCACTTCTTCACCAAATGATCATTAGCAAATGTTGAATAGTGGCAAGGGCTAGACACATAAAAGGAAGTATTTCTTCAGACAATGCATAGTTAAACTCTGGATTTTGGCACCAAATGTGGTGATGGCCACCAACTTTAAAAGGAGATTAGAGAAATTCATTAAGGATAAGTTTATTCATGGATAGCTACTAGTTATGATGGCCATAGATCACAGGAAGCATACTTTTCAATACTAGTTACTGGGACATGCAAACAGGAAGATGCTATTGTGCTCACATCTGGCTTGTGCACTTCTCAATGCATTCAGCTGGCCACTCTGGGAAAATGGATCCTGGACTAGATAAAGCCTCTGGGCTGATATCTACCTATATTCTTCTCACTTACATCAACTGATTCAGAAATGGTGCATTAACTAAGAAGAAATTATTTCTTCATGCAGAGTTTTTAAATGATAAACACTGCAAGTGGATGTGGCACAGGGAAGCATGTGAGTTTGTTATGTCTAGTTCTTGTAATGTTAAAGTTTCATTGTTTTGCATCAATTGCAGCCAGCATTATAGTGATGCAGCCGAAAATGCTAAATATTTGGAATAAATCAATAGTCTATGTCAGAATGGCCTCCTCCAAATTTTTTGGAGATTCTTCCCCACTATAAATATCAGATGGCAAAAGTGGGCCATAGGCATTGTGTCAGAAACCAGAATTGGTCAAACAGAACCCATGTAGGGAAACGTGAGGGAATTACAGTGGCTCACTTGGGACGGCCTGCACACACCGCAGGTGCCTGTTCCCACCTATGTGCATGCTACTTGCAAAATCTCTCAGTTGGATTGGTGCCCCCCTCAGCTCACTTTGCAAGTAGTGTGAGCATGCGCAGTCAATCCCAAGCAAGCCTCCATAGAAAAGAACTGTCAAAAGAGTTGATTCTTTGTCAAATGAATGGAACTTGTCCTTAATTTGCAAGTGTTGAAGGAGTGAGTTGTCACATAATGAGTTGTCGAAAGGCAGGGGCTTCCTGTATCAAAATCTTGCTGAAACAATGAAAAGTTTTCTGTTTATACTTGTGCAAAGCATGAGTCATAACATATTCCACAAATATTGTCAGCTAAGGCAAAATCATTCCACTGCAATTACTGGGACTTAATGCTGAGGCTTCTATCTTGAACAAACATTTGGACTACAATTGGCAAGTTTTACCTATACAGCACCTACATTTTTTCCCCAGATGTAGTAGTACACAGACTTCTTCAGAAATTCAATGTCACTAAGAAAGGGGCATGTAGTTTCACAAACAACAGAGACAGCCTGGATTTCAAAAGAAGTTACTTTACTGCTGCTAATGGGGTTACAATTTTACTGTGCTTTATCTTTGTCCCCATGTGGCAAAAAGGGGGAGTGCCCTCTGCCTCCACTGAGACCCCTCCAAATGAATTAAACTACAACAGAAATAACATCTGATACAAAATGTAGGCCTGTGACTATGTCATTGTCACTCTTCTTCGCCTGTATTACTTTTTAAAACATCTTTGATGAAGAAGCCAGTGGAGCTTTAAAAGCTGGTATGGTGTATTTTGTGCATTTTGGTTGGCAAATAAAGGCATCAGTCTTTTGTGGATTATTGTATTTTGCTGAATTTTGCTGTATGGGCAATATGCTTACCACTCAATATGTTCCCTTTTCCTCGTGTGTTGTGTCTGTTTAGATTGTAAGACTGAGGGTAGGGCATTGCCAACTGCAAACCTTACATGTAACGTGCCATGTACTCTGAAGGAGCTATATAAATAAATAAATAAATATGATGATGATAATAGAAGTAGTTTTCCTTAGAATGAGAATGATGCGGAGAAATGTAGCATGTCTGTAATATACGTACAGGTAGCACACTGGGAACAACTAAGCGTGCCCACAACAGGCAACAATGATGCTAATCCTCCATATGACACTGAACGAAAGGATACGCTCAGACTCTCTCTGAAACTCATCCATAAACACTTTGTTTTCTACTTCATGAGTGGGCAATTTGTGTCTTCCAGATTCTGTCGGATTAGAACAGCCCTAGCCAGCATAGCTAATGGTAAGGGATGGTGTGATCTGCACTCTTACAACAACCAGAGTACACAATTTATCCATCCTCTGCTATTCAGTACCAGGCTGCTCAAAGATGTACAGATTAGTTACAGTATCCAACAATAAATTGCTGTGATAGGAAAAGAATGAAGTAAACATAGATAATTATACTGTAATTCAGGGCAGGAATGTCAATATTGGTTAAAGATACTGGCTGCACTCACACATAATTGGCTTAATAAACTGTGAAACAAACAGCCAGTGGGCTTGTGCGAATGTTGTCTGTTTGCTCCTTATATGCAAGAGGGTAAACAAAAAAGGATAGCTTGCCTTACCTTATATCTAAACAAAGGATTGTGGTTTAGTGTGCTCAAACAAACCATTATTTTTGTTCATAAGCTAACTACAAGTTTTGGTTTAAGGTTCTTTCTGAATCCTGGTTTCTTTTGGGATTATTTAAACATAATCCTGGGTTTGGATGTGAAGCTATTCCTTCAAGGTTTCTGCAGGGTGGGAATCAATGACATGTGTGCAACTGCTTCTTTGCATTGTGGTTTATTAAGCAAAGTGCTTTGGTGATGAGTAAAGCTTTCCCTGCCTCCAGAATGGCAGAAGCAGAATAAAATCTGTAAAACAAGACAATACATGTAAAATTATAGAATTTCAGTTTTTTTATGAACAAGGAATGTTTTTTATGAACATTGATAGCAAGAGTGGTCTTTGTTCTTGATATGTCTGATATATGTTTCATTTGATTCTGCTATGAGTCATGTGCTGCAGCTGCATTTAAAAAATAACTAAGGAAGGGGGATTGTGTCGACCCCCTTATATGTTGCTGAACTCAGATTACCAACACTAACAACTGGCTATCTGTAGGGTCACATATTATCTACCCCTGCTGTAGGTTGAACTGTCACTGCTAAAGCAACATGGAGTGCATAGAAACTGGAAAACATTTATCTGATTTTGGTTCCTTTACTGGGCAAAGCACTGCCTCTAGCTAAAAACACTGGATGGCTATGCCAACTTTCAGAAGCCTAAAGAACATCCAATGTGTCTACTAATATGGTGCACTCATCACTATCCCACTCTTTCCAATCTTTTGCAATGAAGTAAAGCTACATAATGCTGCCCACCATTTTTCAAGAGAGTCACCAATGACTTTAATAACTGAATGACAGGTAGGAATCGAAAGCAAGTAGCTTTGTTCAGCACTGCATCTCAGTGCTGGATAGTTATTGTCTGATGTGCACTGATGAAAGTGAGAGAGTTTTGCTACAGGGTGGGTGGAAGTGAGAACCTTATTTAAAGCACTACAACCAGAGAACACAAAGATGCAACCTCTGATGGATCATCAGCAACAGACATCCTTCAACAGGAAGTCAATCAGTACAGTGCCATCAGGTGTGATGTTGCATTACGTTCCATCAAACATGACACCACAATAATATAAATATTGTAAGGTAGGAAGCAGAAAAATAATTTAAAAGCATTAGTTTGATCATCAAATTTTAGTCTGCAGTATACATTTGTAGTATGTTATTATTATTTATTATCACTTGTTACATTTATATCCCACCTTTCCTCCAAGAGCTCAAGGTGGTGCATATACTTTTCTCCCCATTTTTATCCTCCTACAAACCCTGTGAAGTAGGTTAGGCTTAGAGATATCCAAGGTCACCTACTGAGCTTCATGGCTAAGTGGGAATTTGAATCCAGGTCTCTTCAGTCCTAGACAGTCTACTTAATGTATGGTCCGAAAATTACAGCAAAATTACAGAAGCTTACCATACTTGAAAAGAAAGAGATAACTGTGCATTTAGTATATCATTGTTTGTGAGTCTGGAGCAATAAACACTTGAGGCAAAGCACAAAAATCAGTGTGTATAGAGCCATTGGACTGTCTATCCTCCTTTATGGATCTGAAACATGGGTCACCTATCGCCACCACCTACGACTCCTCGAGCGCTTTCATCAGCGCTGTCTATGCACAATCCTAAATATACACTGGACTGAGTATGTGACGAATGTTGCTGTCCTTGAGCAAGCAGGGGTCACCAGTATTGAGGCCATAATATTGAGAACGCAGCTGCGCTGGGCAGGGCACATTTCTAGGATGGAGGACCACTGCCTCCCAAAAATACTACTCTACGGTGAACTCGCCATGGGTCAGCGTAAGAGGGGTGCTCCAAAAAAGCGATACAAAGACTCCCTGAAACAACATCTCAGGCTCAGCCAAGTTGATCACCAACAGTGGTCCGCCCTGGCCTCACATCGGGAGGCATGGAGACGCACTATCCACAATGCTGCAGCCTTATTTGAGAACTCACGCTGAACAAGTCTTGAAGAGAAACGACGACGCAGAAAGAATCACAACCCAAAAACATCACCCAAGGAGACCTTCTGCTGTGCTTTCTGCAACTGGACTTGTTTATCTTGGATTGGCCTTTTTAGTCATCAGCGCACTTGCAGAAAGCACGGGATGAGTCCTTCCTGAATCTTCGTTTGTGAAGAAAAGCCAGAGAGAGAGACCAGAGTTTGTGGTCATACTGTTACACTTCTGCCAAAAGAAAACAAACAAGAAAATCCATGTAAACAAAAAGAAGCAAAATCAGGCTTCCTTGAAAGAACTACACTTTCAAATAAGTTCTTACACTATATCAATGACTGTGTGATGTAGAGATCTTTTGTAGAGATCTTTTCCAAGGTAACTGCCTATCTGTATTTACTGAAGCACATTTTCATTTCTCAAAGAGAAAGTTTGTTCTTAAAAAAAAAAAATCTAATGGTGTGGAAACATATAAACAAATCACACAATTAAATCCTTAAGATCACAGCATCAGATAAGAAACACTTTGAAGCATGTATTATGCAAGGTACTGAAATTACCATAGACCACACACACAATCAACTGCATTTAGTTAACATGTATGTGGCCTATATGCATTTACTGTATATACTTATGTATTGGTCAAGAAATTTTAGTCAAAAAAATACCCCCAAAACATGGGTTGACTTATCCATGGGTCAACGTAAGTGCCATACCTTAACACTTATAAAAAAAAAGGTACCATCCCCTTCTCTGAGTACAGTGGCACAAGGTATTCTTGAATGCCTGGGTGGGAAAATGGAGGTGGCAGCCAGGGGTGGTTGGCCCCTTGAGGCAACGCTAGTGCTTCCCCCCCTCCATGGAATGACCCTTAACATATTCATGGGGTCATATCGAAATCCATAACTTTGGCCCTCAAACCTGCCCTCAACTTATACATAAGGTTAACTTATATATGAGTATACAGTATATGGTAAATAATAATTGTCTTGTGTTCAGAGTGAAAACTGGTACAAGAAAGAAGAGCCCACACACATTACTAGGCTGAAAACAGGCAATAAATTTATTAATATCACAGTCACCAAGGTGGTCTGGCAGCTAAGGATATGGCTGCAAAAATATGGCAACTGAAATCTGGAGGTTCCCAGGTTTCTTAGCCATTTAAGGAAAATGCTATCAACAGCTCTGACGCTTCTGCCTTGAAAAATAATCTTACTTAATTGAATTACACATGATTTCTACAGTCTTGTTGGGGAATAGCTATTATTAAGAATCACTGTATAAACTGAATGTCATAGTAAGGCACATCTGTACACTGATGTGAATTCCAACCTTTTTTTGAACTTTTGTGAAATACTGCTGGAAGAAGAGTGTGTCTTCCAAGGTGCTCTGTGATAAGCAATGCTTCATTTCAAGTGGGAAGATTAAGCTGATAGAAATGGCTTCAGACTGGAGAACACAGATGCTGGTCTGCATGCAGTCTCTCTCTCTCTCTCTGTATTCTCCAATATCACTCCAGTACTTTACTAAAGTCAAAAATGTAACAAAAAATTTAGGATTTACACAGACAAGAGAGTGACAGCAAGAGAGAGTGTGAGAAAGAGACAGAGAATTTGCACGTGGTTCATATAATCTTACAATACCTAAAAGCTTAGGGTGTTAGAAGTGCAACAATGCTTAGCACTGAAGAGTTCAAGAATGCTTTAGAGTGGTTAGTGGTAATAGGGGGCTCAGTTAGATGGGAGAATTAATTGCAGAAAATAGCGGATGACCTCACTATCGCAGCAGTGTTCATTTGTCCCCATGATGCATTCACAAGATCACTGGCATGGAAAGCTATTTGAGTTTGCAGTTCACATGGAGCATGCCCACAAGAAAAGATGGTGGCCGTGAGTGAATTAGCTGCCTTATTATTCCCCAAAGGTCCCTCCGTTCCCCCTTTTATTACTTTGCTAAATGAAAGACGAGGAAGAATGATCTTCTGCTTAAAAACTTTTTTGCTCTGCCACTCAAAAATAGCGCTCAATTGTGTCCGCAAAAAACAACAATGGTGACTCCAGCCACTTCGTCGCTGGGAAGCCAGCCCCTGCGCACATCTGACCAATCACATTTAGACTTCCTTGATGTGCCCCAATTAGAATTGGTTGTTCAAATGGACTGTTGTGCACATTTTTGTGTATTTTTAAAAAAAGAATGTGAGAAACAATGAAGCTTTCATTGCAAACTACTGGAGGAGTTTTCAGCCCCCCTCCTTCTGAATATGGTGAATCCTGGCAGGAGCTCATCTGGACAAAAGGTATTCTGCCTGCATTCCTTGAGGATTTTTTTCATTGTCTAAACAACCCCAGGGTTAGGCAATTTGAGTGACCCAAAGTGTCCTCCCCCCTTGTCTACCTATCCCAACCCCTCTGTGATGTAAGCTGATACTCTTAGGGATGTTTTTCCATCTCTTCTCTTCCTGTCCTCTCTCCGTTCTTCCCTAGAATGAAGTCAGATTAGTTTAGCACACTGAGTAACTTTCCTATCTTAGAATGGAGTTCCCACAATAAAGCCTTTAGTTTATTTTTCCAAGTCATTGGTGTCTTTATCCAAGTCACTGGTGTCTTTATTCCTTAATCGGGATCTCTAACTGCTGCACACTCTCTCTATCAAGGGCTGTACTGAAAGGAAATGAAAAAGTGCTCTCAGGGGAATTTCCCCAAATTTCATAACATTTATGAAGAGTTTTTTTCTATTTGTTTTAAAGATTCAGCTAATGGTTTAATTTCCTTCAATTCTTTAAAAATTCGAGTGTGAGACATTCTATATAAATTGGAACTATATATATACTCACATACACATACATGTAATACTGACATCTGTATATGTGCATTACGTGAACATATTCTAGAAGAATTAATATTTAGATTTAAATATCTTGATTTCCAGGGGATGAGTAAAGCAAAATTACTTTAATGATTGAATCAAGATAATATTTGCTTGCAGCAATTCAGTTGATGTGGAAAACCAGGTTAGAGCTGAAGAGATGGAAACAGCAATCACCATAGCAACAATCTATCTCTTAAAGAGTGAGGGGTGGGTGGGAAGGAAGGAAGGTCATACATTATTTGCTCCTTGCTTGTCACTTTGATCCCAGCATCATTTTGATCCCATATATAGGGATTTTAAATCCCTATTCTCGTCAGCATGAGAAAAATACTTGTATAGTCATACAAATAGCACTTTGGCATCATGCACTGTAATTTCTTCTGATAATGTACGCCAGTAAAACTAATACACATTTTTGAGGAAAGAAATAAGTTTGATTACAACAGTCTTTCCCACCTTGGGGTTTTCCAGATATGTTGGACTCCAGTTCCTATAATCTCCAGCCATCATGGCCAGCAATGAAAATTTTGGTCCAGGACATCTAGAAGGAATCAGCTGGCGAAGGCTGGCTTACATAATACTACATTTGTTAGGGTTTAGGGTGATTCCAGAGCCATCATGGTGTAGTGGTTTGGGTTTTGGTCTAGGATCCTGGAGAGCAGGTTTGAACGCCTGCTCAGCCACAGAAATTCACTGGGTGACTTTGGGCAAATCACACTCTCTCAGCCTCAAAGGAAGCCAATGGCAAAACCCCCCTGAACAAACCTTGCCAAGAAAACCCCATGACAGGTTTGCCTTAGGGTCGCTGTAAGTCAGAAATAACCTGAAATCACACAACAACAACAACAACAACGTGATTCAAGGTTCTTTCTTCTTCTTCTTTTTTTTTTTTGGATGAATAGTGAGCTATTAATAAAAACCTGATGTTCTAGAAGCAAATCTGCAGAGCAAAAGAATAATTCTTGCTGAAGCCATCTATAAAGTAGTTGTACATGATGGTTGGCATCCTGTTCAGTACTTATGAGATTGTAAACTGGATTTACAATCTTGCAACTGCTGGTGATTCACATTTCTAGTTGTTAATGCCCCAACAGGACCCCAACCCCACCTTTTCAGCTTGGCAGCACCCAGCCGAAGGGTTTCTGGGGCACTGCAGATCGGGGTGCTGGAAAAGGCAGTGCTCTCCCCTTAGAGAGAAGCAATTGCTACAGACCCCCAGGGTCTCTTCAGATGGCTGTTCTTGAAGCAGCCCAACAAATGGGAGGGTATTACAGATGTCATTTCCCAGAGCTCTGATCTGCAATTCAGAAACTCTTCAGTTGGGGTGTTCCCAGGCTGAAAAGACAGGGTTTTGTGGGGTGGAATCACCAAACATAACTACAATAATGGAGCTCCATCACTGTAGTTAAATGTGAGGATTCAGGATCTTGGCCAAATCCCCTCACCTTCTACCTCAAGATATCTGTCCGCTACCACAAAGTGATCTATACCATTAGAGTAGAGGATTTCAATATAAATGAAAGGCTTAATACTGGCTGGGGGTGACAGGAAAGATATGATGAATTGGAGATGTACAACTATAATGACAAACAGGCATATCTTTGAGTTTCTACTTAGGCAACACCATGAGAACCAGAATAAATTAACTGAGCTGCATCTATTGAAAAATAAGCCTACCATTTTATAATCTCTCTCTATATATAATTATCTTGGGTATGTTGCCGTTTCCAGTGTGCTGACTGGCTGCTTAGGGAACTGACCAACCAATCACATGTCTGTTGGGCAGCCAATCAGCACACTGGGGGTGGGAACCATGTAGATCTCAAATATGGTGGCGGAGAGGGAAAGTGAGTAGCATGGGGGTGGATATGGTGTGTGCGTGTATATCGGAGTGCAGGGGGTAGGGGTGGGGGCAGGATGAGCGACGGGGAGGAGTGAGGAGCAGTACTAGTGGGGGGGCAGAACAAGTGGCTGGGAGGGCAGTAGTAGTGGCAGGGGGGCAGAATGGGTGGCTGGGAGGGCAGTACTAACGGTGGGGGGCAGAACAGGTGGCTGGGAGGGCAGTACTAGCGGCGGGGGGGGCAGGTGAGTGATGGGGGGGCGACTTAAACTCACCAGCCTACCTCAAAGGGTTGTCATGAGGTCTCCTGGGCACTTTGGGAGGGGTTTAATGGTGTATGGTAGGCCGTGTCCAGCTAATATGATGTAAAATTAACCAGAATTGACTTTTGTTTTTAGTGAATTACTTTTCCTTGGATTAGATTCAGATGAAGTCAGTTACCTTTTAGTCATGACTAACTTGCCACATTGACTTTAATGGGTTTAAAACAGTAGTTTCCTGACTTGAGTCCCCAGATGTTGTTGTACTCATCTCCCTTTCTCACCAGATGTGTGGAGTAGGAACAGTGCATTCAGGCATGCCAAGAATCTTCTGAGATTACAGAATATACTTCTGATGCAAAGGTGTGAAACCAAGTGCCTCATGTTAGGCTGCCTGTATTTTAATATAATTTGACAAAGAAAATTTTGAAACAGAACCAGAATGACACAAAGGCTTCTTGATCTTTCAGTCTACAGCATAATAAAGACTCAGAAGTGTTTCAATATATTTTGTAATCTCAGCCACCTCCTGGCAGGTCTGAATTAATTGTTTCTACCACACACATCTGTGAAAATGTATACTTGTGTTTTTTCAAACATTTATTTATCTGATCTATACTCTATCCTCCTTGTTAGAGTTCAGGATAGCTAACAATCTGACATAAAAACACATAGTTAAGACCACAAATTGCAAACACCTAAAATTACAAGTTTAAAAATGATAAATGCACACATGTCTAAAATAACATGTATCTTAAACCATAAATTACAAATATTGGCTAAAATACCATAAAACATATCAATGGCACCATTAAAAGACAAATTTAGCACCTGCATTATTCAAATGACTTGCTTATACAGTCAGACCCCTGTATCTGTGGAACCAATATCTGTGGTTTCAGATATCCACGGGACACATACCATAGAACTGCGCTGGAAAATGCTTAAAGAGGTATTCTCTCTAGGCATCTTCTAGGTCCTCCAATGCAACTCTATATTGCTTTGGAAGCTCTTTATTTTAATAGGGTTTGCTGTTATCCGCAGTTTTCAGTATCTAAGGTAAGTCTGGCAACCAAACCCCTGAAGATATAGAGGCCTGACTGTATATTATTCAGGGTCTAGGATGTTTCAGTGCAGCCAGTTCAGAGTGGCCACTTCAGTGTGGTGTGGTTCCTCTTGCATATCAATTGATAATGGATAATTTTGTCAAGAAAATGTAACCAAAATCATTTCTGTTTGTGAAGTCGAAGGCTTTCACAGCCGGCATCCATAGATTTTCTATGGTTTTTTTCTGGGCTGTGAGGCTGTGTTCTGGAATAGTTTCTATTTGGCTGGCATTGTCTTGCAAACCATTTGGGTGAGGGTTAAGGTTAAGGTAAGGTAAGGGTTAGAATTATTATCCATTATCAATACTATCAATTGATAACTGCATCCTAGTTTCTTAACCAATCTCCTCATCTTATTGCAGTTGTCAGAGTAAACGATACATCTTATGAAATATTTATTTTTACTGCTTAGTAAAAAACAATATAAGGAGGAAGGAAACGGGGGCTTTCACAATCCTGCCGTGCACCTTTAGACCTATTGCAGAATCAGTGAAGATAAAAAGCAAGACTACTGGCCAGAAATATCCAAGTTTACAGATGGTTACCTACTGGAAGTCTGCCACGTTTCACAGTAATATTTAGTCATAGGACTTGCATTCAGTCCCTGAGCTTCACCTTCCAAAGAATGTGATTACCCAAAGGCTAATATACATTGGTAACAATCCAATCCATTAATTGAATAGCACCCATGCAGGAAGAATTCAGTAATATAAATTAATAAAACACAGAAATGAATTTTCTTCTCTACCATATATAGAAAACCCCATGGGTCCATATGTCCAGGAAGAAGGAGGGGCCACTAAGGAAAGGTGTGGTATGTCCTGCACATGTCAGATTGTCACTGTTCTCTCTGTGTGGGGTAGCTGTGGGGGTAATTCTTGAAAGTATTCCTTTGAGCCTATAGAAATTCTCCGTGCTCAGAACCTGTGGTGGACTGGATGATGTCTACATTATCAACACACAGGATGGTGTGAAAGACAAGTTAGAAGAACAACAACTTTTGAAGTCTTCCATTACATCAGAATTTAAAACAGATGTGGCCAAGAACTTTGACAACATACAAGTACTTTAATTAGCATGTGGAAATGTAATCAATTTTGGCAAAACTAGGTACTTCAATCTGGACTGAAAAATCTCTTGCTGTGATTCACAGTTCTTATCAAAAGATTGCCTTATGGCTGAGATCACATACAGTACTTCAGTATTACCAGCCTTTCATCTGTTTCTTTCCTTAGAGAAATGAAGATTTTTCAAGTGTCTTGCAAGCTGAGATGTACCACAGAGAAAAGCACTACTAACTCCCCTAAACAACAGGAGCAGAGTAACTCTGGTTGTTAATATAGTTAAATGGATGTAGACAATCTTAAAACAGACACACTAACAAATTGACTAACAGAGGAAAACCAACAACAACATTTGGAAAGGATTATGACAAATAGCCAGGGTGGGAACCTCTGTCTGCAGCAGTGGTGGGCAAAGTATGGCCCTCTAATTAACCACAGCTTACTGTTTTCTACAAACTGTGGGACTATCCTTTCCAGCTTCAGAACAAATCAGGATATTAATCCAGCTGTGGCTTGCCATAAAGCTTGTTCCAAAGCTGGTGCAACAATTTGGAAAATGGGAAACTATGGGTAATTAAAGGCTTTCTGGTTTGATTGACTGCCCCATAGGAAGGGGAAAAAAAGGCTTATTCATATTGCAGTCTCTTGAGTGTAGCCATATTTGTTTATTACATTCAAAACAAACAATAGTCCATGCCAATGAACTCTTTGTTATCCATGCACACACTCACTTTCTGGTTGGGAATCTTATAACGTTGTTATATGACTAGAGTCACTCTCCACATCTGTGCAGGGTGGTGGCAGCTGTGATGGGAAGAGAAAGCTTCCACCTTCCAACAACCTACTTGTCGAATGTCTGGCTTGAAGGAAGAGTGATATCCATAGAGTCAAGACACCATGGAAAGATGGCTTGAATAACTGCTTGTCATGTGCCCTGCAGGAATTCACAATCAAATCATTCCTGACAGATGGCCATCCAAGTCTCTGTTTAAAAACCTCCGAAGAAGGAAACTCCACCACACTCCGAGGCAGTGCATTCCACTGTCAAACAGCTCTTACCATCAGGAAGTTCTTCCTAATGTTAGGTGGAATCTCTTTTCCTGTAGTTTGAACCCATTGCTCCATGTCCTAGTTTCTGGACCAGCAGAAAACAAGCTTGCACCATCCTCAATATGACATCCCTTCAAATATTTAAACATGGTTATCATGTCACCTTTTAACCTTCTCTTCCCCAGACTAAACATACCCAGCTCCCTCAGCCGCTCCTCATAGGGCATGGCTTCCAGACCTCCCACCATTTTCATCACCCTCCAGCTTGTCAATATCCTTCTTGAACTGTGGTGCCCAGAACTGGAGTCATAGTGCCTTGGCTCCAACGACCCCTTGAAGCCTCACATTCAAGAAATAGATGGCTTAGAACTGACCACCTCCTCCCATTGCCACTGCTGCCTTTTTATTCTTTTCCTCCCCTTGTTCACCTTTTAAATGACAACACCTTTGACTCTTGCATACTAGCCATGTGACAACAGTGCTCCCCACACCACTATTTTCAAAGCCAGAACTATCTTGCCTGGTCAACCAAAATAGATCCTGCTTGCTTATTCATATAGATGGCCAATTCTGCTAATAGTAGTCTATATTGGATTGCTAGTCTTAACTGGAGTAGACAAATGGATTGAAAATCAATACATATGTAAATGCCATTTATATAATGGGTCTACTGTACTTAGAATCTGTAATTGGATTTAAGATATTATATAAAATAATACAGATTACGGTATTTCTTTGCACAACACTCTGATGAGAATGACAGAAGCACAGAATATTCTCTATTAAAATTTTTACATTTCATTATTTTGGGTTTTTTTTTAAAAATAATCCACTGAACAATGCTGTTAATCAAGGATGAAATATGCTACCCTTGAATCACTGCTACTATAAGTAACAAGTACGATATAAATGTAAAATAGAGAAAAATAAAAAGAACATGATTTTTCAAACGAAAAAAAATATTTTTTAAAATAAGGCAAGATTAAATTAAATACTTTTCTCTATAGGCTTATATGATAAAGCCTGCAGAAAAATCAGGACATACCTTTTCAATGCATAAAGACATGTTTATGTACAGGCGTGCGAATGCGCGCACACACACATGCTATACAATCTAGCTTGATGAGCAACATAATTATAGAAGACACTACATAGCAAGGCATATTTCAAACTGCTTTAATTACACAGTAGCCTCATAATTTTGGTGTAATTACAGATCAGCCTGCGACACTGCATTTGGATTTATTTAATTTTAAAACAGCTGTATATTACAAGGAAAAGATGCAGCAATATGTAAACTAACTTTTAAGACTTGTTTCAAAGCCCTTATTAGCCTCATTACAAATTCAAAAAAATTCATAACAAATAATTTCAAAATAAAATTACAAATATTCTTGCTCTATATTCAACCTCTAAATATTTATAAGACATATAACTTGGTTTCCCCCACCCAATGGCTGGTTCACTTTGGAGATAATTTTGAAATTTCACTCTGTATGCCGAATATATACAACAAAGAACATAAACTGAGGTCTTGTCTATACGGTCAAAATAATATGAATGGGATGCAAACGTACAGTGACCCATTCATATGGACATGTGCATAAATACAGGTACATGTCGTTCGGAAGGGGGGCAGCCAAGTCCACCGCAAAATTCATGTGCATTGCGTCTGGAGCTTCATCTGGATTTTAAAAAAAGCTCTGTATGACATGAGAATGTGCAATCCTTTGAACACTCACATTCATACAGATAAGAACAGGCAGTATAATCTGATTGGCTGGAAGAGCATGAGGGATGGGGCTAGCAAACAAGAGAAAGTGCCTGTGGCTGCCATGTTGGATTTTCAGCTAAGCGAGGGTCCGATAAGTCAATAACACGGCGCTCTTATACTCTTTTTTTCTTTCTTTTTTGTAAATATGAACTATCGCTTGTACACACCATGGGAAACTGTTTTTTTTTTTAATTGGCCATGGTAGATTTAAAATTATGAGTAAATCGCTTGCAGCTGCCATCTTGGCTGGGGGGGGGTCATGTGGAGTTTAGGCGGGTCTTTTGACTGTGAAGACAGGTCACATCACTGCAAATGCCTGCTTTTTTGGACGTGTTCATATTTCCTCCACATCGTATAGACAAGACCTGAATCTCTGTGCTTATACAGTGAGCCCTTGGTATCTGCTGTGGTTTGGTTCCAGGACCAACCCCCACCCGCCCGTGAATAGCAAAATCCATGGATGCTCAAGTCCCATTATATACAATGGTATAGTAAAATGGTGTCCCTTATATGAAATGGAAAAATCAATGTTTGCTTTTTGGAATTGGTGTGTGTGTGTGTGTGGGAATATTTTCAAGCCTTGGATGGTGGAATCCATGGATGCCAAATATATGGATACAGAGGGTGGACTGTACTGCATTTTGATTTGATCCACGCTATAGGTTGAGTATCCCTCATCTGAAATGCTTGGGACCAGTTGTGTTTTGGATTTCAGATTTTTGAATATTTGCATATATGTAATGGATCTGAGAAATGTCAGGAATCCAAGCGTAATGCTTGGCGCGAATCCACACCTCCTGCCATTTCACAGATCCTCGCATCTCTTTCCAGCCTCAGGTCTCATTTATTTGGTATTTGTGTTATGTATGAGATGCAAGGCTGGAGAGAGACAGAAGAGATAAGGGGCCTGATATTCAGAAAAAAATACAGTACTGTACAGGAGATCTCCAGGCAGCTTGCCAGCCGCCTGCTTCTGCCTTGGGAACAAAAGAGCAGGAGTGCTGAAGATGACATCTCAAAGGCAGAAGCAGGTGGCTGGCTGCCTCCCTGGAGATGGGGGAGCCCGAAGAATATGTGCCAGGCAGCCAGGGCTTACCGCTACCTCTGCTGCTACCCTACGCCATTTTATAAACAAGGTACTTCAGCATCTGCCTTTTTTTTTTTTTTTTTTGGTATCCATGTGGCGTCCTGGAACCAACCCCTGAGAATGTGACTTTGGATTTTGGAGCATTTTGGATTTCACATTAGGCATACATAATCTGTGTAGGGATCACACTCAAGTGCAGAGAACCAATTTTGCATAGAGAAAAGGCCCCATGTTAAGTCCACTTAAAAGAGTGAAGTATCAAGTAATTATGACCTCTACACAACCCCCACACAACTACTGCCTGGATAGCCAATACTTGGCTACATGGTCAAATAGTTACGACTTGGCATCAAAGAAGTTCCTATGTATTTGAGTTTATGGAACACTGATATATTGATTTAACACACAACCCATTTTTAAATCAGCCAGGCCAATCATGCCTGAAACAGCAAAGCATATAGTACCATATCAGCATTGACATTTGGTCAATACTACCAGAGAAACTGCAGTTTGGTAGAAAATGGCAGCTGCCTCAGTGGTGCCCAGATTTATCAACACATTAAAGCTGCTACCATTTAGGATCTTAGATTATGAGAGGTCTCTAAATAACCCTAAATCATTGTTTGCGTCAAAAAAATACACCTTGGGGGGGGGTTAATATTATGCGGGCCTTTTAAAACTGACATTGTTTACGATCTTAGCATGTCTTAATCTCACCCTAGCCTCCAGGCAGTATATACTGTAACAAAAGCTATACTATATATGTAGACTCATTTTGTTATCAGAAGAACATGGTAGAGGGACTGACAACAGAAGAAGCTGGAGCATACTGGTATCAAATACGCAATCCATTTTTGTGTATGGGCTGAACTGTGGTGGGATGAAGGCCAATTTTCTGTCCCTGGGACCCCAGTGGCTGCATAGAGTGCTCAAAACACCTCCTTAGTAACTGGAAACAGCTGGAGGTCCCTTTATGGTTATGGAAAAAAAATTAAGCCAAACAATTAAGGAAGGCCCTGCAAGCCATTTAAAAGGCAAATGGCCACTCCTGGGGCCAATTCATCCATTTTTTGTCAAGGAAAAAAAAAGACAGTCTATGAAGTTTGGTGGGTCAAGGGCCACAAAAACACCCTTGGGGGACTGCATGTGGCCCCTGGGCTGCACTTTACCCACCCCTATTTTTTAATGAGCATGCACAACTTTCCAAAATGATGTTTCCCTTCCTCTCTCTGTAAGACTGATCTTGGAGTCAACCCTTCCAACCATTACTAAATTAAATGTTTGGGTTTTGTATAATGATGTCTCTGGATGCTGAACGTCCTCATCTTTATTACAGCCATAGCAGATATCACCTTAAAGGATGTAGGCAGCAGGTACATCTTTTTGTGTTCTTCTCTAAGTACTGAGGGGTCCAATCTGGATCAGCCCCTCCACAATAATTTGTATTTGAAAATACTGATATGCTTGCTGTAATGGATACTGTTTTGTAGTATACATTGCAAGTTCTTTAGGACTGGGATCCTGTCCACAGCAGGAGGCACTAAAATCCTTACCTGCATCAGCTGCCTAGCATTAAAGTAAAACAGAGAAAGAGCTGTACCTGCTAGCCGTCTTTTCAAAATAATGTCTACTCAACCCTCGGTGTGAACAACTCTGTGACGTGTGCTGTCTTAATTTTAGCTTAGTGCCACCCTGGAATTTGACCTGCATTCATACAGCTGGTCACATGCTGTGTTTCAGAGGTAAATAATAGGATTCTTTGCATTGTGACTCAAATATATTTGCTCATCAGAAGTAAATTATTTGCAGATATTCACAGCACTAGCAGTAGAGTACTGTAATGAACTGTGCAAATGAAATAGTGTGTGTATGTGCCTTCAAGTCACCTGTTTTCATAGGGTTTTCTTAGGCAAGGAATACTCAGAGGAAGTTTTGCCAGTTCCTTCCTCTGAAATATAGCTTACAGCACATGGTGTTTGTTAGCAGTCTCCCATCCAAGTACTAACCAGAGCTGAACCTGCTTAGCTTCCAAGACCAGATGGGATCCCGTACCTTTACGGTAATAGTACAGAATGAAAATGTGACTCAATCAGAATAACATCAACTCAGTTCAAAGATACATTATTTGTATGTTAAAACAGAAACATATTGGCCAAGGGCGGGAACACAGAGGACTTTATCAGACGGTCCCTTAAAACCCGTTCCTGTTCCATTATACACCCACCCACCTCCCGTCCCTGTAACTGAATTAAAAAAAATGTTCACACACTTACCTTACTCCCGGGACAGAAACTGCTCCCCCCTCCTCTGGCTGTCCAGGAAGGGAATGGAGCTCTCACAGAGCCCCCTCCCCTTCCTGGAGACCAAATCGCGTGGGGAATTTAAAAATAAAAAATTCCCCAAACCTCAAAGAAGTGAATGAAGCACCTAAACACCTTTTAAAAAACCCAAGTAACCCGGGGAGGGAACAAAAAAGGCTGTCACTTACCTCTTTGTCCCAACTGAAGCAGGAAGTGTTTTGCAGGGACCTCCCAGGACCTTACAGGGAGCCCTGCATCATGCAGGGAATTTAAAAATTAAAAAAACACAGACATCAAAAAATTAAAGCAATCACCTAAACAGCCTTTAAAATAAACAAGTAAACAGGGGAGGGTACAAAAAAGTCTGTCACTTACCTGGATGTCCAGATCGCCACCAGAAGTGTTCTCTACTTACCTTCCAGGACCTTACAGAGGCAGGCAGCCGGGAGGAAATTTAAAAATAAAAATACAGGCAGACTTCTAAAAATTAAAAAAAGCACCAAAACACTTTTAAAGCTTTAAAAGCAACATGGGGAGGGTACAGAAAAGGCTGTCACTCACCTGGATGTCATGATCGTACCCGGAAGTGTTTTAACATTGTGCCAGCATAATGGCAAACCAGTTCACACACCCATGATTCCATTACAGAAATGGAATGGGAGATCTATTGGCGACTTTTCCCCATGAATAAAACAAAATGGAAAGCGCATGGGGTCAGAACGTTTGAGGAGGACGTTGTTTGAAAAAAAAACTCTTTAGCGACCCTGTGGCATTTCTGTTCCATTTCATTAAGCCCATCTGATAAAGTCCAGAGCTTAAGTAACTTTTGGGAAGGAAAATAGATTCATCCTATTTGTATTCTTCACATACACAAATCAGTCAATATTAATTACTTCCTGATATTGAAATAAATTATCCACTTATCTCTTCCTCTTAACTGTTTGTACAGTCTCATTTAATTATCATGGAACACCTTGCACCTGTACCCACCAACTGATGCCTTTTAATGAGCATTGACCTCAAAACCTGACAAAGATAGATGGGTGGAATATCAAACCAAGGCAATCCACTTCTGGCCTCTCTGCTTTTACTGAGCAGCAGCATGCATATCAATGGAATCTGGAAAAGCAAATGTCTCCATTTTGTTGCCTTCATGCATTAACTGCACTATGCCAAACATTGCATTCAGCAATCAACCAAGTTTGCATAGTGTTAATTAAATACTTAACAACATGAATGGTTCCTAATCAGCTTTCCCCACTTCATGTTTGCAAAACTGGAATAAAGACAGTGGAGATTTTCAGACAGTGTTTAACAGTGCCTACCGCGGGATGAGGTCCTGGGAGAGGAACGGCACTCTTGCGCAGTAGGGGGTCATTTTCGGACGCTGCCGTCCCTCTTCTTGGATCCTTCGTTGTACGTCCGTGAAGCTTTGGAAGCGGCCATGCCATATTTTAAGCACGGACAACTTCCCCGACCCTCCCCATTCCCTCCCCAGCGTCTCTGGAGGTCCCGTGAAGGCCTCCCCAGCCCTCCCCACTCCCTCTCCAGGCCTTCAAGGGGCCTCCAGAGCGTCTCTGGAGGTCCCGCGAAGGCCTCCCCGGCCCTCCGCACTCCCTCCCCAGACCTTCATGGGGCCTCCGGAGCGTCTCCGGAGGCCCCTTGAAGGCCTCCCCGGCCCTCCCCCCAACCCAAGCCCTTCATGGGGCCTCCGGAGCGTCTCCAGGGGCCCTGTGAAGGCCTCCCCGGCCCTCCCCCCTCCCGCCCAAGGCCTTAATGGGGCCTCCAGAGGCCCCGTGTTGCTGCTTTTGGGAGGGTGGGGGCCCTCCCCAAACCTGTGAATATTCAAAACCGCGAATGCTAAGTTCGCGAATGTGGAGGGGCAACTGCACTTTATTTGGGGCTAGGTGACCCTTAGGGTTGCCGTAAGTTGGTAAGGACTTGAAAGCACACAACAACAATAAAACAGTGCTTGATTTGAGACATGGAAAGGAAAAGTGAACATTGGTACTACAGAAGTAAATAGCACCAAGTAAAATATATGATAAGTAACAGAGATATTGCTGAAGTGTTTAAGCAGGTTTTAAGTGCCAAAATACAGGTAAATCGGAATTTTTTGTGGGGCTCGATTAGGAATTTTTTATTGGAGTAAGACCATTCTACCGAAAAATACACACGACCGCAAAAGGCCGTAACAATAACGCAATAATAATAATAATAATAATAATAATAGTTTCCCTCTTTTCTTACTAATACAAAAATAAAACTATCTATCCTAACACTAATATATTTTTCCTCTTAATCTAAACACACTATAATCACATTATATTTACACATTATAATTATACCTATTCGGAAACTAAAACAATCAATAAAAGATTACTTAGAAATAATAATACAAAATAATACAATAATACAACAATAATAATAAAATATTTATTTAAAATATCATTTTATGTTATTGCTGGGGTTGTCTCACTAAACCACGGCCAAAACTTTTTCCAACGATGGTTTGGCAATTTCTCTTTTTCACTCAGAACTAAATTTTCAATTACGTTCTTCACATAATAGGCAGTGCCTTTTACATCCTGCAGATTTTGACTTTTTACCTCCTTTTGTCTTTGGAAAACTAACCCTAACATCACATAGAGGTTTACCAGGCGCACCGTGGACCAGGGCACTTTCCAAAAACTCTCATCCACGGAACCAGACTCCTTCCTCTTCCTCTTTTGTCCCATTGACTTTCTGGGTCCCCTGACACCCTCCAGAGGTTCAGTCCCTGAAAGTATTGTCTCCCAAGCCTGCTGTGCCAAATCTGACCAATCCAGGACCCGGGCCACCTCCTCCCATGTTTCCCAGGCACTCGAGCAGTCCTGAACAAAATGTCTGATCATCTCCTTTTGTGCCACGCCACTCAAAATCTCAGTCTTTTTACATTTCAGATGAGGACAAATCTGCTCATCCTCTGCGGTCCATGGTCTCTTTATCCTCAGATTAAGAACCTGATGGTAGAGTCTCCACCTCAAGTCCCACAACTTTTTGGGGACCCTTTTGTCCATGAAATACTCAATTGGGTTAGTCTGGTGATTTAGGTACTCTGATAAATCTAGTTTGGCCTGATGCTTTTGCAAACACGGGTTAACATAAATCTCCTCCACTATTTTCCTGTACAAACCTCTCTTGATGCTCTTGATGCTCTGACCTGGTCTGTCTTCCCCCTTCAACTCCTCAGCATGAATTCTATATTTCTTTATGTAAAAAACAAAGTCTCTCAAATAATCTGGTGCTTTCAATTTTTCAGGCAAAGAAAACCTAAAACTTAATGAGCCTTCCTCCCACCAAGTCTTTCCCCATCTAGTTCCCATCTAGCACTCACAAAACAAAACTAGCCAAGCCTGAGGTTGAATCTGACCCTTCTGCAACAGAGAAATTTCCCAAAATTTTGGGCAGAAAAGATGGTGATGAACTTAGGTCCCAGGGCTGGGAAGTCCAGGCCCCCTTGTTCTACCTGCCCATAAGCCACTGCCCTTGCCAGGGGGAACATGGCCATTCCCCAAAGGAATTTGAAGAGAACCCAATCGGCTTCTTTAATCACTGAATCTGGAGGCGGGAAAACAGCCGCCAAGTTGGCTGCCACCAGAAGCAGGTAGGTATTTACAAAAGCGGGTCTCTGATAAATGGTCAGCTTCCATCTCTGCCAGAGGGCCACCCTCTCCTTCACTTTTTCCAACCAGCGATACCAATTTTCTTTCCATCCTTCGGGAGCCACTGCAAAATTCAGCCCCTGGATCTTCACCCTATCCATCTTTGCCTCTTGCTCTGCTTGCCACCCTTCCTTTTCTTCAACTACGTCCTTTAGAGGAATAGCTGCCATCTTGTCCTCTGCAGCAAAAATCCTGATCAAAAAACTATTTTCCATGTTACATCAAGCACCAGAAACTCGACTGTAGGCCTCAAAAGCATCTTTAATCTTTCTAACTTCCATCCTGTCTTTAACCAAGAGGGACACATCATCAGCATGGGCAACAAATTTAACAGATTCACGCCGAACCAACCACGAACTGTCCAACGGATATGGGATTTGGATCCCCGAGATGCTCTTGTCTAAACTAATCTTACACAGGATAGCATCCAAAGCAATAACATACAAGAGAGGGCTTAGTGGACAACCTTGCCTCACCCCAGAATTTAACTTAATCCTCTTTCCTCTATGACCATTGACTTGCAAAACTACCTCTGCATCCCTATAAAACAATTTAACTAAAGCAATAAATCTCTCTGGCATTCCTTTCCACTTGAGGGCTTTGTATGATCTACACTGTCAAAAGCTTTCATCTGGTTGACCTGTAGGATTTGACCAGTCCAAGCTCCCTCCTTGCTGAGTCGGAACACTTCCCAAAACAAAGAAAGAGAGACCACCATAGTCCTACCCGGCACAGCACTGGACTGTGCTTCCATCACAATCTTATCAGCCACCTTAGCCAGCCGATTATTCAGTATTTTTGCCAACATGCGGTAGTCTACATTGGTCAGATCTATGGGGCGCCAGTTTTTTGGGAGGGTAGGATTGCCCTCCTTTGGGAAAAATGTCTCAGGGAGCTCATTATTATCCCACAAAAAATTAAACAAAGTCGTTAAGGGGGGGGGTTGGGGGACTTGATATTTACAAACAGTTCCTCTCACAGAAATTTCTGTATGTTTTCTGTTGTAATAGAATAATTTAAGGTAACCATTCTAAAGACGGCTGCATGTTACAAGACTGGCATGTGCATTTAACAGCAGGTGCTAATATAATATTCTCAGGAATTAGTTCTCTTGTAGTGCGAAGTTTTGCTACCTTGTGCATATTTTGAATAAGCCTTCAATTCTTTCACTGCTGCAACCATGAGAACATGAACTTTTCCACAAGTTTTTCTGGTAGTGAAGAACAGAAAACTAGTCTACATTTCTGACAGACTTATACATCCCCCCCCTGACAAAACAAGTTTAAAAACAACAACAACAAACCTTAGCATTGCCTCTATTCCAAGCTTTTCGGCTGAGAAATTCAGAAGAATAATTGCACATTTTTTAGTCCAATGCACAACTGAAATTCTATCATATGGCCACATGCATACCATGGTCCTAGCCTCATCACTGTTATGGCTTAACTGACACAGAAACCGTTACCTAACCAGAGTTGTTATGCCAGTGAAAATAATAAAGACAATAAAAAACACATTAGAGTGACTTATGGATGATAGCTCATGGTATAATAAACTGGTTTATCTACAAAGTGCCACTTTGTATTATAACCATTTTACAGGCCTTTCTTAGAGTCAAGTCATTATGGGAAAAAGAAAGCCTGACTGTACTTCCCATATTCCCAGTCTAGCTCACTCCTCTGCTCAGTCAAAAACTTACAAATTTGTGGTGGTGGTGATGAGAGATACACAGGGGCATGCACCAACCTTTCATGTCCCATGACAGTGCACCAGACTAAGTAGCATAGAAATCAGGGTCTATAATGCCCTGCCGGGTTCCTTGTGCATTGTGTCTACAGCAGATCACTTCAGATCCCTAGTGGCTGAAGTCAGCGATCAGATCTGTGATCGGTTTCATCAATTATACTTCTTTACCATTTACAAAGACTGAGAAATTTGAGCTCCTAATACTATTTTAAGTTTTTAATTTTCATTGTAAATTATCATATGAAATACTGTACCATTTAATTGTAATCTTAATATAAATGAAGTAATTAAACCTCAAAAGTTGACAAACCTGATGAATACAAGGAGAGAAGTTTTGAATTACCCTGGCATAATCATTGCATTAAAAAGAACACTTATCCAATCAGATGGGATTGTGAAACAATCGAACAAGTTGAAACAAGAACGTTCTTAACTAAGAGAACAAAGGAGGTCTTACAGAAATGCTGTCATTGATTTTAGAAAGAGATGCTGGCTAGAGAACCAGATTCCCATGAATGAAGTAAGAACATCAAGTTGCCCCCATCATTACTGGCTTGTGCTGTATTACAGTGCTTTTATTGTGCATAGTAGAACACAGCGATTCCAGTTTAGCTAGTACTGGCAGCTAAACTGTTGAAATGCAACCATCCAATTTCTCCACAATATTCTCAGAATAAATGCACACAAGAAAAAATATATGATGTGACTTTGAACCTGTATTGACATGGAACATGCATATTATTTTGCTGGAAAAGATACCCTTAGAACAGCATTTTGTTTTTGTTATTGTTTCACAAAATGAAACAAAAGTTAGCATCCCCCCCTCACAAAAAAGGTCAGTGTTTTTAGACAACGCTGCTAGCATTAAAATACAGTAGGACCCCTGTATTCACTGGCAATTAGTTCTGGGGGGGGGCATGTGCATACCGAAAACCATGGATAATAGCAAATGTCATTGAAAATAATGGAACTTCCGGTTTAAAATACCACAGAGTTGCCTTGGAGGACCTAGAAAATGGCTAGAGATGACACATTTTCTATGAAGACTCTATGGTAGGTGTGCTGTTTTGTATGCTGTGGATTATTGAACGGGGTCCTACCATACTCAAGTAGTCAGAAATGCAAAAGCTTCAAAGTTTTACATTCTGTCAGCAAATCAGTAAGTGTTTAATTTATAAGCAAAAGAGCTGGTAATGGCTGCAGAAAGATGGACAACTGCAGTGGGGAACAAAGGATGAGCAACGGACTACATGCAACACCCAAGGCCATTTTTGTGCCTCCCCCAATTGTGGGCTTGGGTGTTAAATTGGACATTTCACACCATTCTTCCTCTCTCGTTTTGTTATAGGTCCCATACAGGCCTTTTTTAAAAAAATAGAGAAAGTAAAGATTCCGCCACTTCTGGCTTTGAACAAGGCCCATACTGAACAAAAGCATGTGAGAAACAAACAAAAAAAGTGGGAAAAGAGTCAATTTCCTCCCCCATTTTCCCATTCTCACTGTTCCTTAACTTTTTATTTCCTATAATTAGCTTATTCCAACATATTTTAAGAAGTTCATGGCAACTGAGTCATTTATTTCCCTAGAAGTGGGAGTAGAAAGATGAAATGGAAGAGGATTTCACATTCTATATTTTTTTTAATAGAAGGTAAGGGCTGAGATCCTACATTGTACTCATCTAATGTAAATGTAACCACCCTTATTGAAAATACCAACACTGTCCAACCAGTTGTGTATATCTGTCACTATGCCTATGAATTGCCCCATTGTGCAGTGGGGAATGCAGTGTCTAATTCTGCAATTCCAGAAAATAAAGTGGTATATTTAAGGTACTGATGAATAGTTATGCATCATCCAAAAGTGTACAACTCCATGACTGGAATCTTGCTGGTTAGTCCCAACTAGAGTACAGCCACAGAAACAACTGTTGAATGATGAGTCAAAACACAGGGGTTGTCTAAACGGCAAAAATACTCCTCACAAAATGCGAGGAGAAGATGAACTGTCCTAATGGCAATCTGCATTGTTTCGTCATATTGTGAATTCAATATGAATCACTTTCCTATAACAGAGGAAGCACAAACCTGATTGACCGGATGAGCGTGGGGGCGGAGCTTCCTAACAGGGCAAGCGCCCAGAGCCACCATGTTGGATTTTCGCCTTACTGAGCAAGCGCTAAGGCGATTAAACAGGGTGCTGGTTTTTTTCTCTTTCCCCCCGTAAGCAGCTGCTGCAAATTGCCATTATTGTAGAGCAATCCATTTCTTTTGGCCTCGTACAAACAAGCCCATAGGTAAAATCAAGGGGTATCAACTGCTTTACTCTAGTCCAGATTAGCAATAGGAATTAGGCCTATGTGAAATGGTTACACTTGTGGAGTACTACTTATGTACACATGAACTGCTGCATTATCATCAACTTACACAGGTATATGACACCAACAGAATTCCGCTTAACATGTTTTTTGTTTTTTAAAAAAACACCTACTAACACACACCAGCTGGTTCAACTGTAGAATTATGTGGAGTCTCCCCATACAGTCATTGCAACAAACACACTTATTAGTAGGCCTTCAAAAGTGGTTTGCAAAGAAATCTCAAGGAAATCAAACTCATCATAAAACAATTTAGCTCTTTTTAGGAAGACTACCTCTGAGTTCCCCACTGGCACCAATAAATATTCACAGAAGCATGTGATCTGTGATATGTTTACTCTTCACACACAGTGAGCTTTGTTTGATATGAATTTTCTTCCTACAAGGAATTCACCAATGAGCTGGAGGTTGAAGACAAACAATGCCAGAGAGCTAGTCTACTTTACAATAACCAAACAATGCTTCTGTGTATGAGTGGATTTACTTAGCAGGGAGTTTCACAGCAAGTCTGAAGGAGGTGTACTATTCTTGTGCAACCCCTCACGTTTGGTCTCTTAAAAAATATTTTTTAATATAATGACTAAGCTTCCCAAAGTGGTGAACAAGAGAAACAATGAAATATAATCATGCAGTCAGATATAAAACAGCAAAATCATTTGACAACAAAAATAAAAGAAACTACCCCAAACTAAGGGATTACAGGATTCTGAAGACCAGGGGTAAGGCAACTGTGGAAGGCTAGGGAGACACAATCCCCTAGGAGACTTTGGAGGGCTACACTTGTTTCCACCCAGATCATTTTGTTTTTGTCTCCAAAGGAATCTGGGGGGCGGGGGATAGGGGAATTTTCACCATGTTTTGGGTTTTTAAAAAAGTATCTCCTGGGCCAAAATTGGCCCATGGGATCCACAAAATGTGGTGAAAATGCTCCTCTTGCCCCCTAGTGGCCATTTTGGGAGATTTTTGAATTTTTTTTGGCAAATACAGTTGTCCCTCCATATTCACAAATTTGGTATCCATAGATTTAAGTATTTACAGCTTGAAAATATGCTTAAAAAAATAATAATCCAAAAAGCAAACCTTGATTTTGCCATCTTATATAAGGGATACCATTTTGCTATGCCATTGCATATAATGGGACTTGAGTATTCATGGATATTGGTATCCACGGGGATGGTCCTGGAACCAAACCCCAGTCAATATGAAGGGACAACTATAATTGCTTTTGACCCTGGGAGGCTCAGGGGGGAAATGCTCTCCACATCCACTGCAGTGCATCTGAGGGCATTCTAGAGGGGGGGGGGGAAAGGTTTTTTTAAAAAAATGTTTTTGCAAAAAAATTCTTGACTTCTGGGGGGCCCTGGGGGCACTAAAATGACCCTGTGGGCCACATTCAGCCAGTAGGATGCTCTTTGCCCACCTCTGTTCTAGAGCAGTGCCTCTCAAGATATATGATGTGAAGACTGGCGTTTTTCTTTTTCTTCTAGTTTGTCAGAGAATGGTACTACATTTGTGTCAAGTGACTATCATTTTATCTTTCTTTCCTAAAAACTCAACAGGGACCAGCAGCCAATGGTATGTACACTGGCAGTAGTCCATAGACTGCCACTTTGATTAGCACTGCTGTAGACCAACTCTGGACAACTGTGGCCTTCCTGATGTTTTTGGACTGCAGTTCCCATCAGCTCTCACTGTTGGCTATACTGGCTATGGCTCATGGGAACTGTAGGCCAAGAAACATATGTAAGGTCACTCATCCACTCCTGAATTAGATTAACAGGGATATTAAATGTGGATTCTGTACCTCTTACATTTGAATTTTGGGTTGCAGGATTGAAGGTTATCAGTTCCTACTAAATAATTGCCTATTGCTTTGTTTCTGCAACATGTTAACTTACAGAAGACTTTCTTTAACACAACTGCCTTTGTGATAAAGCCTGCAAGTATTCTTAACTGATCTGTCATATGCAAGGAGGTCTTCCTAAGAAGACCTATTGGTAACTGCAATAAATCCACAATGAAATGCTGCATAATTCTATTGGATCAATACAACCATCCACAGACTTACAATGAACACTTTTTCAGACGATCCCCCTTTAAACGTTCTTTTGCTGGCATAAAAATATCAATTTTTATGCCTGCAAAAGAATGCCTCCTCCCCTCTGTACTTACCTTTTCTCCTGGCAGAAGGTTTCCCTGGCAATGAAGAGGAAATGAACGAAGTCGCATTCACTTCATCACGCGGGAAATTCAAAAATAAAATAAAAAATAAAACACAGAAGTTACACCAAGCACCTAAACACACTCTAAAACTTCCAAGTAAACCAGGGAAGGTTTTAAAAAGTTTGTCACTTACCTGGCTGTTGTGAACTGACCCAGAGGTGTTCTGGCTGGACCGGCCATTGACACTGCATTCATGTGAGTTAAATGGCTCGAGATTTCACACACCGGCAATGTCGGCACCAAAACAAGACGGGCGATCTATTCACGGCTCGTCCCATCAATAGAAAGAAACGTCACAAAAATGACAGTGGAACGCAAAAGGACGACGTCATGTGACATTGATGTTCTTTTGCATTCCAATGTCATTATTCTGGTGCCACATTAGCCATGTCTGATAATCTCCTGAGTCACAATGAAAATGCAAACATGTATACTTAAGCAGTGTTAAGTACTGTAAGAAGCTATTCCACAAAGCACGCCTCCCTAATTAAACTGACTTGCATTGCTCCTGAAGCAGCTATGTGAAACTGCAGGACTGAGGTCCCAGTTCTGAAGGGCATACTTACATGATAAATATGTGGACTTGTCTTTCTGCAAGTACACTATTACTGGTTTGCACAGCAAAAAATCCCCCTGGCTGCTAACATTTCTGGTAGTGTTCACCTAGTGATGATACACAAACTGCTTTTATTTGTTGGGGGTGGCAAATCCACTCTCGGTTTTATGGCTGCTTTTTCCACAGCTATTCTGTTTTATGGGAACTCCCCTGGTGCTGATCCTCTGTCAGGACAGGGTCCAAAAGGGATTGTTCCTGTACAATTGTGAGCAGATGCAGAAGAAGGTGAAAGTAAAAACTGAAAGTGGATTCGCTACCCCTGTAGCAACAGATCCACCAGCTGCCCTGCTATAAGCCAAAGAAGCATGTTTGGAAATTGAAAGACACAGTTTTTGAAGGCATTTGACTACCGTATTTCTAAGTAGTAAACATTGCATTCAGGACACAGAGACATTCCTTTGTTAATATTTTTGACCTCTCTCACTGACAAAAACATATATCTTTAGAAAACAGACTGATCAATGCACTGTGATTTTTGTGTGCTTAAATCCTGTTGATTTTAATGACTTATAAGTCAATAAAAGGATTTGAAAAAACTTAAAAGAGGACTAGTATTCAAAAGCCTATGAAGAGAAATGGTAGAATGGGCTTGAATTGTGCAGCTAAAAATATATAGTAAGCATGTTAATATGGTATGCCCTTCCTATCTTCTGGGGTTTGGTTCCAAGAGTGCTCCCCCTCCTATGGATACCAAAATTCATGGATGCTCAATGGCAAAATCAAGGTTTGTTTCTTGGAAATTTTTTTTGGGGGGGGGGTATTTTCAAGCCATGGATGGTTGTATCCATGGATGCACAATCTGTGGATATGGTGGGCTAACAGTATCATGTAAAATCAGTAAATTCCTATAATTCCATAGTGTGGAAATATTTTAGTGTTTTAGTTGTTATTTAAGGTTTGCTCTTCTGTTCCAGCTGAAATCAATCTAATTTCGTCCTCATGTATGCATGAACAACTTCTACAGAAATCAATGAACACAGCACAAATATACCAGAGGGCACAACTTTCTCTTAGGCCTATACCACAGCAGTTTAGTCTGGGATAGTAAATGGAAGGGAAAGAGCAGTAAACACTCACATAGCTAAACTCTTTCAGACAAAACTGTGAGCTCATGATTAATAATATGCAATGCCTTAACAGTATCTTCTGTTTTCAATATTCCTTGTACATATTCAGACTTTCAGTGACTTCAGTAGAGCCAGTACAATACAAACAATCAATGGACTGATCCCATAAAATAACTGGAAAGCTAGATTTAAAAAACAACAACAACCATTAAAGTGAACATTAAATGTTTTTAAAAAGAAGCAACAGCAAAGAAAACCATGCCAGTCCATGAGAAAAAAACCACAAAGCCCACAGTGGGACAATACCTTTAGTAGGACCAACCAAAAAAACAAAACAAAAACAAAAACAAAAACAAAAAACAAAAACAAAAAAGAAAGAAAGAAAGAAAAGCATAGATGTAAAATTTCCAGAAATTTTGAAGCCACAGGTAGAACTTTTCCCCTCATTTTTCCCCCAGGAAAACTCAAGAAACCTTTTTTTAAAAATTAAAAAAAAAATGAAATATTAGCACACTTTACAGATTAAAAGTACGTTGTATCTCATTTGGTTTGGCATAAATTTTATCATGTTTGGAATATTACAAGTACAGTTCATATAGGCAATAATTACAGATGGAACTTACTTTTAAATTTTTTTAATACTGTAGTTTTGTTACAAAAGGAACTACAAGGTGTAAGGGACACCTGAACTGTAAGGATCCTCTCTGGCTTACCAAATTTATGTGTACCAGGCAAAAATAATGAAAACAGGGAGAAAAAAATCATCAGCATTAGTAAAATAAAGAAAATTATTTTGTCTCTTTTAATTTTCCATAGTGTCAAGCAGATATAAAACACTCATTCCCATAAAAAGAACTGAGAAAATGAAACAAGACCAGGAATTGCAATGATATAATGAATGATAAACAAACCATGGGTGGCAGGTACAGTATTTGGCCTGTTCAGCTACTCCAAATTGCAATTGAAGCCAAGCAACTGGACCACCAACACAATGCCACTGCTGGAGAATCCTAGCTTATTGTGACATCCAAACACAGCTTATCACTTTATCCACTGGATTTGCCTGGCACAAAGGCAGCAGTCCACAAAACCATGAATCTAGTTCAGTTATATAGAATCCAACTTGATCCACTGGGTTTTATTGGATAATATATGGCTTTATCTGGAAAAGGTACATCTGTAACTGTTAAATCATACTGGACTGCAATACTCTCTGCACTGGGCTGCTTTTACAGATAGTTAAGAAATCAGACAGATGGTAAAAATATTTTGACAGGTGCTAAAAGCACTTATATTCCAGAACAGATTTTATGATTTCTTTCCACTGTACTGCAGTATTTGTCACTGGGTTCAATGCTATTTTGGTATTTTTTTGATTTTTTAAAAAATGTATTACAATTTATTTTAACCCAGCCAGTGTGAGTTATTGAAAAGTTGCAAACACATAAAAATAAAAATCATTATCTTTTTTTTTAAAAAAAATACAACACAATGTTAAAACATTGATTTATTGTTAGTTTTCACAAATGATTTCTTCCTAAATTGCAGTAACACAACTAGAAAATCTTAGGTACAAAGAAAATAAATTACGGTACACATCTACTGATTTAACACATACCTTAATTACACATACCATGCCCCTGGGAACAACCTACTAGATTCACATAAATAAGAACATTAGTGAGAAACAGCCATTTATTTTTGCTCTAAATATTATGCAAAGTTAAGCATGCCTATCTTTATATAGTTGATCTTTCTATTCTATCATCCAACTAGGACTGAATAACCAGAATTTTAACACACTTGTTTAATAACATTTGCTGCTTCCAGAGAAAACTAAGCCATTAGTTCTGCTTTGTTACTTGGCATTTAAAAAACAGAAGTCCCCCCGAAATCCACATGTTCTTGGCTTACCAAAACTGGTACACTTTTTAAAATCCTATATGCTTTATATTCAAAAGCACTATCATGTTAGTACAAAAGTAAGCAAACCCATATTAATACCTTCAGCATTAGCTGAATCCTATTCCCAAACACAATGTTCGCATTGCATCTATAATAAGCAAAGCATTTTAAAGATTTGCAAGCCACTACTCTTGCAAGTGCCCAGTTTAGCGTCTTGCGTAAAGTGAGACTGATAGCGTCAGCTTAATCCAAGAGTGGAAAATTGTCTGCCCTGCACATAATTCCACAGGGTTTGGCAAGGTAAATTGCTAATGTTCAGTGGGAACAGAATCTGAAGTAGAATGCCCACAAAATTCCAGGTCCACAAACTAAAACGAACAAAGGAAAAACTACTGAAAATAGCTGACAAGCAGAACTTTTCCAGATCGTTAGCTGTTGAAATCTAAGAAAGCTGTGCTAAAATGAAATGACTAGATTAACTTCTTAGGAGCCAGCTGTTCAATGTAGAGATCTCTGATACAGCTGAAAAGTACAGATGACAATTAGGGGGAAAATGTTAAAAGCACTTTTAGTTGCTATGATCACAGCTTAGTGTAATCTGCAAATATTTGGATGCACTGAACTGGAGAAGAGTAGATAGAGTTTCCAGTCCTTTTCATAAGATCCTTTATAAGCAAGTAGTCTAACACATATGCCTGATGTCTATAGTCAATGGAAGCTGAACAGCAATTGTGGATATATTGTAGCTGTACAGGCAATTATAGCATGCCACAGTTTTAGTATGGAGGACTAAATAAATCAAATATCAGTGATCTTGCTTCTAACCAACACATTTCCAGATGGTGATGCTGGGTGACAGCTGCTCTACCCCATGGCATTTATGCTATGTAGTTCTGCAGGTTTCCAACTTGGCTCCCATGATATTTAACTGCTATATGAAAAGACTGGAAGAAGCAGTTTGGGGATTTGAAGTTTCATCAGTATGCTGATGGTCCTCAGGTCCATTTCTCCTTTACATCAAATTCAGCTGAGGCAGTGGATGCTCTGAACAGGTGTTTTGCTGAATGAGTGCAAATAAAATGAAGCACAGTCTAGATCACACCAAGGTTTAGTTGGTTTGTAACAGTTGACAAGGAAACAGGGCTTCAAGTTGTTCTGTGTGAAGTTATACTCCAACAAAAGTAGCCTTCCCTAATCTAGTGCCCTCCAGATGATCTGGATTACTATTCCATTAGCCTCTGGCCGTATGGCCAATGGTCAGGGATAATGGTAGCTGGTGGCTTCCTTGTCTGGGATGGTGAATCTTGTAAAGATTTTAGTCTGAATCTTAAAGTAGCTGTCAAAATGTTGAACCCTATCCCATAAATAGAATCAGCACCTTTAAACTTTGAACAAAAACCTGGAGATTCATTGCCCCAGTGGCATGGAAATCACCAGCTGCCACTGGACAGGCATGATAGGTATGGCAGTCTAACACATCTGCAAAGGGTTGTACTTTGATGAGGCCCTGAACCTGTCTGGCTGAGGATTGTATATATAGTACTCCTCCCTAAACTGTGAATCTCATAAGGAGTTGCCAGAGCAGTTGAAGTGGAACCACACAGAAATGTGTACAGGTTGACCCTCATATTGTGGGAACAATATCTGTGGTTTCATTTATCCATGTCTGAAAAAAAGATCCTCTCTAGGCATTTTCTAGGTCCTCCAGCGCAATCCTATAGTATACTTTTGCTGGAAGTTGGGCTGGATGTCAGGCCAGAAGTCATTTATTTTGACAGGGGTTGATATTATCCATGGTTTCATGTACCCATGGTAAGTGCGGGAACGTATCCCCTGTGGATATTTGGAGGGGGGGGCGACCTGTAGTGTGAAAGGGCCCTAGAATCTGAATATTTGAAGAATACTGTATTGAAATACCAATACTCCAGAGTAGGTAACTGCCAGGGAGCGGTGGGACAAATTCCTCTTCTGTGGGCTCAGTGCACCAGAATTGACATAATGACATCAAATTACTTCTAGTCATCATTTCAGTCTGTTTTCAGGGTTTTTTTTTTAAAAAAAGACATAGGGAGGTTAGGAATGGAAAAGGGAAACTACCAAGTTTGTGGGTAGTCTTCTTTTGTTTGGCTAATTTTCGGACAACAGTTTCCCCCAAACAGGCCCAAGGGATGGGGGGGGGGGCTTTTGGGTGTACAGTACTGCTAAGGAGCTAAGATGTCCAAAAAGGGGGGGTCCCACTTTTTGTCTACTCATGAATCTACCTTTTTATTAGATTGCAGGTGCTCCCATCTTTTGATAAAAAGCAGAAGCTTGTAGATGCTTGATGACTTTTGGCAGTGCCTTAACTATGTAATTTCCCTCGTTTAGTCATCATCAAATCTAATGATCCTGATGGCACCAAGTCTGAGAGACAAGGAAGTAGACACCCTCTTCTAAAAAACAGGCAAGACTGTATTTAGCTAGCATGTCACTTTAAGGCTTCCTAGGGTCATGGGCATTTAGAGTGTGATCAAGAGTCTGATAGCAAACATATATACTAATGAAAAGACATTAATGTCCCATTTTTCATCTCACCCTGTTAAAAGAGTTAATAACACAGAAAATGAGACAGACCATTGCTCCATCTAGCCTTGTATTGTCAATTCTGACTACAGCAGCTTTCCAGCTTTCAGACAGGATTCTTTCCTAGCCTTATCTGAAGATCTTTGGTGGTCTCCCATTGAGAATGAACCAGGCCTGATGCTGGTCCAAAATCAGAGAGGCTGAGATGTGGGGTGACAGTCTCAGATGAACTGATGTACAATTCATTTCAGATTAAGGCTACCATGCTGGGCGAATGTCCTTGGCAGTATATTTTTGCAACTTATTTTTGTATCATTCCTATTTATATAATTGTAAAGTTCCTGCATTTAGACCACTAATTTTATACTGTCAAGGTGTTTTCTGAAAATAATTAGCAGTTAGTTTAGCCCTTCTCAGACAACGTTAAAGCATGCATGCTTAGGCGATCCTTTGCTGTTGCTGTGTGCCTTCAAGTCATTTCTGACTTATGGAAACCCTAGGGGAGGAACCTACCATGGGGTTTTCTTGGCAGGATTTGTTCAAAGGGGGTTTGATATTCCCTTCCTTTGAGACTAAGAGAGGGTGAACTTGCCCAAGGCCACCCAGTGGGTTTATATGGCCAACCAAAGATTCAGACCTTTGCCTCTTGGAGTCCCAGTCCAACATTCAAATCACTATGTCACACTGGCTCTCTATGAGATCATTAGTACCACTTAAATATAATGTACAATTATCCTACATTTTAATTAAAAAGATCAACTAAGAACATTAAAAGCTCTCTTATACTGAGTCAGACCACTGGTCCATCTAGCCTAGTACTGTTTGCAGCAACTGTTAGTGGCTCTCAGGGTTTCAGACCTTATCTGTGACTTTCTGCATGCTAAAGCATGTGCATTACCACTACACTATGGACCTTCCAGGGGCCACAGATAATTCTTAGAAATGCTTTAAAGTTGTACATTCTAAAGAGCAACAAACTGCGCCCCCCCCCACATATATATATGGACTCCTTTATGTAATTGTTGTTGTGTGCCTTCAAGTCATTTCCGACTTATGGTGACCCTAAGGTGAACCCTACCATGGGGTTTTCTGAGGTTGAAAGAATGTGACTTGCCCACTTGTCACCCAGTGGGTTTCCCTGGATGTGTGGGCATTCAAACCCTGGTCTCCAGAGCTGTAGTCCAATCCTCAAACCACTATGCTATGCTAACTTCTCTTTATGTAATAGATATATTGTTTTATTGAGAGTATTTGTATTGCATCTCTTCAATTCCAGGCTACAACATCCATCAAACTTCAACAAAATTATTGTACGGAGAAAGTTCCCCATTCTTCACTATTATCCATACTAAACTTTGTTCCAAAATGCCTTCTAGATGGGTGTACTGTACATGCCTGTCCTCCCACAGTGCAACATCAGAGAATGATATTTTTAAAATCCTGTTAAACCCAAGTATTTAATTTCATAAGGTATTCATGTTTCAAACTTCCCTGGACTTCACTGGGCCCAGATGCCTAGTGGAGTTATTTTTATCCACTTGTATAATATGCATATCACTAAAATACTCAATTAACAATATGCAATGAAGAAGATAAAGCTGCAAATATGCACATTTACATTTTAAAATTTGCAAAATTGTAATACATATCCATAGGTTACAGAAGTACCATAATATTATTTTTTCCAATTAAGTCTTTGTCCGCTTTGTGTACTATCTTGATATTCTGAGTTTAACCCAGTTTTGAAATTGTTCATCATTAATTCATGTATCTAGAAAGGAGGGCAGGATTCCAATTCCCAGCTTTAAAGACTTTGCTGAATACATTTCCTGCTGTGGCCATTTCTTCCAGACACAGGCTTCTGGTAAAAATTCAACTATATAAGCACACTTTTGTGCACGTGGACACCAATGGGAATATGAGCCACTGTCCTATGGTGACTACCAACCAATTTCTCGGAAAAGGAAAGTAAAGCTACTTTAAACAGCAGGTGCACAGCAGTGGTAGTGAACTGGTTTTTCTTTTTCTTTCCATTCCAGGAGATAATTCCCTACAGGGGTTTCTGATGGAAACCCTAAATTGCATGTGATTGACACGAGGAGATCAGAATGTAAGCAGTGGGGGGAGGGGAATGTGAACAGAGCAAGAGCATCTCCAGAGCTGAGTGTGGCATTTGCTCAATCACCATACTCAACACCTACAAAACATATTGTGTATTCTGCCAATCCTTGCTCAGATCACTCTTCCACACGCTCCCATAAATTGGTATATGACTTTACCCCTCAACTCCCTGCTCTGTACAACTGATGGGAGAGGAAATACATTTACTGCAGACACCTAAAAGGGGCTCATTTAAATGAAGAGTTGCCATTAACAAGGAAAGCAATGGGTATATATTCTTTTTACAGCATTTACACCTGAAAAGATTAAGTTTCACTGGCCACTATAACATTATGGCCACAGTTAGATATTATCTGGCAAAGCTGTTTAAGAATTTGTCAACAAGTATTTTTTTTCTTTTTAATGAAAAGCAGCTTCAGGAAACAGAAAAAAAAATGAGAGGAATAGTCCCAAGTGGCTAGGCAAGCAAGAAAGTTACTGTTTATCCTTCTGCTCATTTGACATCCAACTATACCAGGACTGTTTTCCAGTTGTAGGAGAAAAGGTAACAGGTGGGAAAGCAGCTTCCACCCATAGCTAAATCTGCTCTTCAAGAATAAATCTGGAGTAGAAGAGTTCTGCAGAGGGAAAGATTAATCAGGCCCCCTGACATTTCTTTGGACAAGTTCTCAGCATTCTGCAGGAGGGTTTCTTTTCTTTTTCTAAAAGCAGCACTGTTGCCTGTAGCCCTTTATATATTACCTCCAGAGGTGCTACACTTCTGAACACTGTTTGCTGGGGAGCACAAGTGGAGGGTTCAACTCTGCTCATGTCTTGCTTGTGAGTCCATAGCCATCTAGTTGGGTACTGTACAGATAAGTTTTTGGTCTGATCCAGCACAGTTCTTATGAAGCTGCCTTTCACAAACCGTTGAGGATTCTTAAATTAATAAAACCCAAGTCCCTTTTTTTTAAAATGGAAACTTCTTAAGAAGTGAAATGGACATTCATCCAAAGCACAGTCTACTTTTTACAAGTTACAAATTCCTAATGTGGCTTTTTATTTCATTTTTAAAAAGGGATGAAACTGTTAAGCTGTTGTCTAATAAGATGGTTCCTTGAATACATTTCAGACTAAGCTACCGAAGCAACACTCTGCTAGCTGATAATGCTTGCCAAGTTCTTCCTTACTTCTTTACGGAATCGAGCTACCAACATTCCTTGGAGGGCATATTGTGTAATCATGTACATTTCCTCTCTAGGCAAAAACTTTTAAAAGTAAGTTCTATAATATTGAACTACTGTACTTCATACATTTAATTCAAAATGATTTTCAACATGCCATTCAAATAGGAAACTTCTGCCCAGCTCAAACTTTTAAAAATCATTATTACTACATGTACAGTGAATGTACCACTGGAGATTTATGGCCTACAAGCAGGTTGATTTAATCTAAATGTCAAGGGTCAGTTGCACAAGGTCATTTTTTTTTAAATAGTGTAATACAAACACATCCTTCCAATTGATATTACAGAATATTTTCTTGCCAAAGCAGCAAGGGAAGTACTCCAGAACATTCTCCCACAATTATTACATATAATATTCTTAACAAATCATTTGGGAAATATAATTTAAAACCACACCATTTTCCAGAAATATATCCTCACCACACTTGTAAAACTTATCTTTCCTAGAAGACACTGATTCTATGCAGCTTTCCAAAGAAATAATTCAGTTTGGGAAGATAATAATAAATTTCTAAGATTGGTGTTTGAAAGGTTTAATTTCCCATTAACAGGTTCTATATTCATGTTAACATTATGTGACAGTTAACTATCAGGAAGCTTGAAAAAAAAACGTATTTACCATGTGACAGATGCAACTAAACTGTGAGAAGGACAAATTCACACTCAGAAACCTAGTTTGAACTTCAAGAAGACACCCAAGAAGGTTTATATTAATTTATATGCAAAGACATAAACGCTGGGTTGAATCTGAACTTACTCAATATGTAGAAGAGACTAACTCAAATTAACAGGACCTTCCTTAATCATGAGCAACTTTTAATGACTATGACATTAATTTTAATGACTATGACATTAATTTTAATGACTATGACTAAATCTGGATCCAGTCCACTATTATTTATATACTGAATGTTTTGTCTCAATCTTCAGCATTAGTCCAAAAGGAGCTAACGAAATATAAGATTTTGACCCTTTGTCTGTATGGGGCAACATGGTGACAGTAGCAGAAAACAATTCTAAATAAAAGAACCAGTGAAAGAAAAAAAGGGTATGTGGTTGAATGGATATACTCAAGTATCCCTGTAATAAATGCTAATCATATCAATGCAATGTCATTCCAATGCCTTCAGATCCTTCAAAATGATTAAACAAAATTGTCTCCTAACATTCTAATGAAACAAGCAGAGTACCACTTGAGAAACTGAGATCTTCACTCGTATTGCATGCTTATCAAAACACTTCATAGTTAACAAAGGGGTTTATAATTGGTGTCACTGAAGCAAGGAACAAAAACATTCTTTGAAATGACATACCTTGAGGTTGCAATTTCCACCTTAGTTCTCGCCATGGCAGCTGCACGCTGGGCACCTTCAAGTGCTCGCTCCACTTTTTCCTTAGTTTTTGTGTTCCTTATTGGTATAAGCTGCTTCCTAATTCCACGGACCAAAACATTGTTTTTATACTTTCCCTCTTCTTTGGTGCCATCTGGAAACATGGTACATCCATAGCCATGTCTCTTATTGTTCAGCCACTCCCCTTCATATTTCATACCATTTGAGCGCTCACTAATACCAAAACCACTACGCTTATCATTCTTCCATTCTCCCATGTACGTTTCTGTTGTGGTGGCATCAACGTGGTCTTCTGCCGGACAGTAATCACAGTCCCCATCTCCAAAACTAATGGTAGAGTTGGCATCACTAGAACTAATCCTGCTCATAGCAGCATCACTCCTGACAGAGCTACGTTTGCTAGAAATTGATGATTTTGACTCAGATTTTCGAAGTTTTATACTACCGAGAAGGGACCCTCTTCTGAACAAACCTCCTTTTTTCTTGCTGCCAATACCTTCAAGATCACTGTGGAAATTCAGCACAAACCCTCCTCTTGTTCCAGCTGGACTGTCTGATGTAATGTCATGTAGAACAGTGCCATTGCTCTGCTCACTACGAAGTGAAGCTAGAGATGTCCTGAGGGGTGAACGGATCACAGTTGCCATGCCATAGGGGACACTTTGCCGCATGCCATAGCCATGTCTCATCCCTCCTGTCCATTGTCCTTGATATGTACCTTTGCAAATAAATGAAATGAAAATTAAAGAAAGTAAATATCTGACATTTATATGCATAATCTGTCAAAAATACTAAAGATTTGACATTCAGAGTCCAAATCTGTTTCCCCTCCCACAAATAATTCAGAGTCATTATTAAAGTAAGAACAGACACGATTATGATTACACATGCATATAAAACTGCAATATGTTCCAATATTCATTATATTACCAGATATATTACCATATTAATTACTGGAGAAGCTGCTGCTGATGAGACGTGGAATCTTCTGATCAAGAAAACAATATCCTTGTAAACCCTTGACCTACCTCATGATGGCCAATCTTTTTAGAAAGAGTGCCAAAAGACAGCAGATAGGGTTGACATCTCAGGACTATTCCAGGCCCTGAAAGTTTGGGACCAAAGCCTGGGAGCTAGGGATAACTCCTTTGTGATGTCATGGGCTGGGGGTGGGCCCTGGTGATGTCATTAAGCAACATAAATTAACAAAAGAGGAAAATATATTTGCGCACACTTCTCAAGACAGCACTCTCATATTGACATTCCTCCCTCTGTCTCCAAGGAATGAAGGAGAGGAGCTAGGCCTTGAGATCTAGCAACCCTATTTTCAAACTCTGGTCAATGATCTATTGAATCTGTAGCCTACTGAAACTAGGAATAGGCAGAAGTACATACTGGACTCTATGACATGGCCAGCAATACAGGGTGCCCCTCTCCTTTCTTTTACTACTAGCATGAATATAACCCATTACTGATATGATTTTATCTTGATAGTTATTGATTTCATATTGTGAACTGTCTTGGCTGTGTGAACATGTAGGAAGGTGGGATTCTTTACTTTCAAGAGGGACTGACTCCTATATAAGTGGAAATTAAATTATGACAAACTTCTACTGGACTGAACAGAGACACTGATGGAGCAGTGAATAAAAGAAACTTACATACACTGCAACTTATCTTTTAACATATGATTGATATGTTCTGTTGAAAGGTTTGACAGCAGACCCGGGAAAATTTTTCATTTACAAATGTTAGACTATGCATCAACTGAAGTGCACTGAAATTAATTTAGATTTCAGGATATCAATATCTTTATATTGATAAAAAAATAAGTATTTCATTATGCTGTTATTTATTGTATAGGAAACTCTATGGCTGCAACAAAAATATTTTACCGTATACCCCAAGTGTTCAGAAAAACCCTGAAATCTAAATTGATTAAAAAGTACTTTAAGAAATATCCCAGAACCAATATTACTGCCTATTTTAAGTAAACCAAACTGAAAGAGGGAGTAAGTCCCATCAAACTCAGTGGGCCTTGTGTGCAAGCAAACATCAATTTAAGAGTAAGAATTATACTGTACTAAAAATCACGTGTAGAATAATGTGCCATAGCATGCTTTTTATATGCAACCTGTGGGGTTGTCCACATGGTGAAAATACCCCTTACATAATTTGCTTAGAAAACGAGCTGTCTTAATGGGATCCTGCATTGTTTCATTGTATTGTAAAGGAGTGGGGGCAAAAAGAGGAAAAACTACCTGAGAAAAGCCTTTGCGGTTTTTCCCAACTTTTTAAAAAAGCTCCAGTGATATGCACATTTTCACTCCTTAAGACAAAGCAACTCAACATGAATCACTTCCCCATGCAGAATAAAATGCAAACCTGATTGGCTGGATGAGTGTAGGGGAGGGGCTGGGTTACAGGGCCAGTGCCCGCTGTCGCCATGTTGGATTTTCACTTTAGCAAGTGATCGCTAAAGTGATAAAATAGAAGTTTGTGCTATCTTTCTCTCCCCCCCCCTCTTTTTTTGGAAAGGTGGAATATTGCTTGTACGCACCATAGAAATAAGTTTTTTTTAAAAAAAAGTTCGACAGTGGCATATTTAAAAACACGAGTAAGCAGCTGCCATCTCAGCTATAGGTATGCAAAGTTTATGGGGGCTGTAAAACCATTAATACTGGTTGCAGCTGCTGCAACTTGCTATTACTGTGGAGCAGTCTGATTTTTTTCCCTTCCTGTAGACAAGCCCTATGTAACATTAACTGTCAAAACAAGATATATATGCTCAAGTTTTACTTACTGAAGTATTTTTATCCTGCCTCTGAGGTGGCAATGAGATTAATATGCAAAACTAGCAACATTTTAAAAAAGAATTTATTCAACTATATGTTTAAAGGAAAAAAAATCAAGAACAGCTCAATAACTTTAAATAAGCATCACTGTAAACAGTAGGGGTCGAGACTGTGGTGTGTGTATGTATTTTTGTACAGTGTTCACAACGACAGAAGTACAGTATGTCAATGAAAAAAATTCTCAGGACAAGATGTACTCTGACCTGACCTGACTGAACTTTTGTTCAATACCCCTTGTTACATTCATTTTGATGCCAAAAGAAATTGAAGGATTAATTGCCAATGGATTCCTCTTTAGAAACACAGTGTATAAATTTCAGGCATTTATTTCAGATATGTGGGCTTTACTGCTTTTGGAACCACTAGCATTCCAGAGCTTGGAGAGGTTATTTTTTGGGCTCACAGCTTCCAGAAATCCATGAGTCAGCACAGCCTCTGGTCATGCTAACTTGGGGATAATGGAAGCTGAGTTCCCAGGAAGTAACATTTTTGAGCTCTGCACATCTGAGCTTTGCACATGCTAACTTGGGGATAATGGAAGCTGAGTTCCCAGGAAGTAACATTTCTGAGCTCTGCACATCACTCTTGAGCTATACATCTTTTAGCCCTTTCTAGCCAATTCACACATTTTAAAATGCAAATGAAAACAAAATGCTTTCATATTTCCAAATCTTTCTTGTAGTTGCCCACTTGCACCAAAATATAGATTCTTTTACAGTGTAATTTAAAACACTAGCCAATATCCAATACAGTGCATCTGCTAGCAGAAGGTACTTTTGTGAATAGAGCAGCTGGGGAAGCATTTCCTTCTCTCGCCTCATGTTTCTACAAGAATGTCCTAAAAATCCACTACAGAAGATTTCTCAGTTCTTTTGAGCACGTTTTAGGCACCATGGAGAGAAGGAAGGGAGGAAAGCTCTAACATTACTTTGATTTAGCCCAGTATTCTGAATAAATTCCATTTGATTTCAAGTTTCATTTTCATAAGGAAAGGTCTTCTTGATGGTCACCTATGGTCATATATCAAGAGCATGGATGGCATGGATAATTATGGTATAATATAATGTTCAGGTGAATGTAGATTTTAATAATCAGTATGTCAGATGTGCCCTATTGACAATATGGAAACAAGGTTGTGCCCAAAAATACCTTTATGGGTCTCAATACTGGAAGTTTTTTATAGAAAGAAAACAACAGGCAAAGAAAGATGGTCAGGGTACTAAAATGTGTTGATGAACTACCAAAGAGAATATACAATTAAAACAAAGGAGACCCTACTTATAGATCCCAAGTCTGGTTTTGCTTTATAAATAAGAGTTTTCAATGGTTATCACATTTACAGCTGTATGAAAGATTTAAGATGGATAAAAAGAACTATGGTTTTGAACAAAATAAATCAGAGTTTGAACTACAATTATGTACCAATGAGGACCATGTGATTGGTAAACTGTAAAAAATTCTGTTAAGATTGAAAATGGAAGAACAAGTGAAAGAGTATATGATAAATTGGGTAGGAATTTTGGATATAATATACAAATGGAGCAATAGGATAGAATGTGATCAAAGGGTTTGAAATTTACATTGTGTTACAACCCTAAGGATAATTCTTAGAAAGGGATGTACTGTTGGCATTTAACTCCAGAAAAGTTGTCTAGAATGTATAAAGGAGTTTGAAATGTGTGTTGGAAATGTGAACAACAATAGACATTTTATCCTAAGTGGTGGATTTTTGAGTAGGCAAAAAAGAAATAAACATCTGGGTCCAAACTCATATCTTGATTCAGAGAATATTGAGATTAACATACAGCTAAAGCCAGAACCTTTTTTTGGGGACTTATGAACAATTGGAAATGAACTATGGAAAAATACTTCAATATATGATCACAGCAACGAGACTGTTATATGCAGAGAAATGGAAAAATCCAGAAATTTCTATGGTTGAAGGATGGTTGTTAACATTTTAAAAAATCACTAAAGACCTTTTTAAAAAGATTGGAAACCTCTGTTAGGCTTTTGAAGGGAAAAAATTAAATAACTGTTGGTTTTGAAAATTAATATGAGTTAATCATCCAAAACACATAATGTAGTATGTTAGAGAGTGGGGTAGGACTACTTTATGCATATGTTTATAGTCGCTGAATAGAAAGTTGGAAGTCATTCATCTTTATTTATATTCTTTTTACTGTATATCATTTCTATCTATTTTCTTTTCTTTGTTTTCTGTTTCTTTTTCTCTGTTCGTTGTTTTGTTGGAGCATATAATTTTTGTAGTACACAGAAATGTTTTAAATAAAAATTATGAAACCAGAGATGCTATATCTTGTTGGTCTGCTCCTACTAAATGTGGTGCTAGTAGACTACTGCTTTCCTTTACAGCATTTGTGCTAAGGCAGGGGTGGGAATCATGTGGATTCTTTAGCTGTTGTTGGACTCCCAACGTCCAACACTTTTTACCATTATCTGTGCTGGGTACGGCTGCCTGATGTTGCAACCCAAAAGGACACAAATTTCCCACCACCGTAAGATCTCTGCTTTTGAGATCCACCTCGTCTCCTACACTTTTAAACACCTACATGAAACTGCTGAGCAAGGTGGGTTGGAGACAGGCAGTTAGATGCCATAAACATGCTAATGGGATCCCAAGTCTGGTTTTGCTTTATAAAAAATCAGGTGAGCCTGTGGAATTGCTGAATCAGTGTGTGGAAGCAGTACTCAGCTGCTTTGATAGCCATCCAGTGAATCTTAATTCTAACAAACAACATTTCTATTAGTATAGTACTTGTCCAACCTGTTCTGGATAGGGATGTTCTCCCGGAAAACCATCAAATACTGTTTGTTGAATCCATCAGTATCCCTACTGTCAGTGGATGCCTAAATGGCCTTTGTGGCATGTCAACTGTGGCACCTCCTGGCCATAGTTCACATCCATGCCCTGATAACATTTAAATTGGTCATTACAAAATATTCTTGGAAATGCCATACATAGAGCTGTCTTTGGAGAGTTCTTGGACAGTGAGCACAGACCACAGCTGCTAGGATCCTATCGAAAAACATCTACAGATAACACAATTTGCCAATACAGGTTGAGTTTCCCTTATTCAAAATTCCAAAATATTCCAAAATCCGTAACCTTTTTGAGTGCTGATGTGACAGGGCATTTTATGTTTTATGTGTCTTCTGATGGTTCAATGTATGCAAACTTTGTTTCACGCACAAATTTATTAAAAATATTGTGTATAAAATGACGTTCAGGTTACGTGTATAAGGTGTATATGAAACATAAATGAATTTCGTGTTTAGACTTGGGTCCCATCTCCAAGTTATTTTATTATGTATTCCAAAATCCAAAATACCTCTGATCACATGCATTTCAGATAAGGAAGACTCAATCTGTACTTCATAGTCATGGTGGATGCTAGTACATTTCCAGGCACAGCCTGAGAGTACTGGCTATTACTATTCCAAAATGGTTTGGAACTCTGATCTGTCTTCCTCCATATGACTTTGCCTGAAAACCTTATTTGAGGCCTCTATCCTTTCAATGTCAGGGCTTTCGGCATGCTTTATACCTATTGTAATACTATTTTATAGATGTATTGCTTTTATAGCTATTTCATCTTTATTGGTTTTTATTGAAATACAGTACTGCATGTTTGCAAGATGTTTTATGCTCACGTATAAAAGTAAATAAATAGGTAAATGATGGTGCTATATGAGATCTTTATTTGTGAACTTTGGTCACCTGGGTGAGCATTACAATGATTTCAATTGAAGCTGTAAAGTAGGATTATCATATCCACTGGGGATTGGTTCGGGGGGGGCGTGGATAATAGTGAATGCCATTGAAAATAATGGGACTTCCAGTTTAAAGTATCATAGAGTTGCCTTGGAGGACGGAAGACTCTATGGTAGGTGTGCTGTTTTGTGTCTTGTGGATAACTGAATCAGTGGATAATGAATTAGTGGATGTGGGAGTCCTATTGTATTAACAAGACCTCCCAAGTAACCAGCTGATGAATGGAGTGTCAATGTAAGTTAGTACAACATGCCACCAGGGAGAGAAAAATCCAAATGTGTTGTGGAAAGCACTTTGTAATCCCAGGTAGGAACATATTCTTGAATTTTATGTTTTGACTGATGAAGAACAGCAAATCATGCAAGCAGGTTGTTTTAAGAAGACTACTCTTTACTAACAGCTCTATAGCACAAGTATTCTGAGGTGGTAAAAGGTTTCCTCAAGACAACCTAAGCAATCTAAATTTAAAACAGGCACCCATGCTTATGTCTAGCATCACAGCCCATATTACCTACTGCAACATGTCCTCAAAAGATAACAGGAGGAGCTAAAAGATGACTTAATGCAGATGAATGTAATGCATGTGCCTTCAAGCCATGAGAGTTACAGGGTCTCCATGAACTTCATAGGGTTTTCTCCGATTATATCCCCTTTAGAAACCTTTGACTTCAGAGTCATGCACTTAGGGTGGTTAGAATGATGAACTTTCCCCACACTTTCAGTATTTGCTTATAGGAGAAACAAGATGGGGTTCAAATTCAACTCTGGGCCCATTGGAGTTAACTCCAAGTAATAGGAAGGTGTGAACTTCTGTCTGGTGCCGTAAAAGACAAGCCATAAAAAGGTGCTTTCCTGCAGGGCTGTTTCAACCCCAGAAGGCAGGAGGAGCTCAGCAGCAACAGCAGCAGGGCTAATTTTTTTGCATGAAGTAAACAGCCTGCAACCAGGCCCACAGCTATGTAAGGGCGGTGGGGACGTGGGAGGGGGGGATGTGAGGGTCAGGGCTATTTATGGAGGTGGCGGACTCTTTGAACAATCCTGGTGGGTGAGGGAGACTTTGTCGCTGGCACTGAAATGTATGCTCAATCAACAGGATGAACCACCTCTCCAAAGTGGATTGTGCAAATGTTTATAGATTTTTCTAAGACTCCACTTCTTCTTGCCTGTAGATTTGAAAGAGGGCATAAAGAAGAGTGTAAAACTGAATCCAGGTTATCTAATTTCCAAAGTGATGTACTGTAATTTGGCACCTTTTTTAAATGATAATGAAGAACTTTGGAATTTGGTGTGTGTGTGTATTTATGCTTGAAGATTAAGAATTTTTTATTGGTAGATGCAGGGTATTAGAGAAATGTATATTTATCTATCTATCTTTAATAGTAACAAACTGGTACTTCCTTGGGGGCGGGGGGGGGGGAAATCCATTTGTTGTAACCGCTGTTTATGTTTCATACAAGGAGAGACAAGTTGGGGTTCAAATTCAACTCTGGGCCCATTGGAGTTAACTCCGAGTAGTAGGAAGGTGTGAACTTCTGTGTCTGCGGTGCAGTAGAAGACAAGCCATAAAAAGGTGCTTTCCTGCAGGGCTCTGTTTCAACCCCAGAAGGTTATCTAATTTCCAAACGGATGTGATTTGGCAACTTTTTTAAAATGTGCAATCGGTGATAAAGAAGAACTTTTGAATTTGTTTGTGTGTGTGTGTGTGTGTATTTATGCTTGAAGATTAAGAATTTTTTATAAATACACACACACACCAAATTCCAAAGAATTTTGTATTGGTAGATGCAGGGGAGAAGAGAAATGTATATCTATCTATCCATATACTCTATCTTTAATAGTAACAAACTGGTACTTCTGGGTGCAGGGGGAGGTCCATTTGTTGTTACGGCCGTTTATGTTTTAGTTGCTGTGCCTAAAAAGAAGAGCCCACGCTCGGGGGTCCCTCCACCCTCGCGCGCCCCCCACCCGCGTGGAAGGGCTCCCCACTCACTCCCGGGCGCCCCCCAGCGGCCGCTCCGCTCCCCGCCGCCTGGCTCACCTCCGTCCCCGTAAGTCTCGACGCCGTAGCCGTCCTGCAGCCCGTTGCTCCAGGTGCCCTCGTAGCGGGCCGGGGTGGTGAGGCTCTGTCGGACCCCGTAGCGGCCCTTGAAGCCGTGCGACCACTCGCCCCGGTACACCCACTTGCCCTTAGTCTCCACGCCCAGCCCGTGCCGCTTGCCCTGCGCCCAGTAGCCGTGGTAGGTGTTGCCGCTGGGCCAGGTGTAGGTACCCACCACCTCGAAGCCGTGCGCCCAGGAGCCCGCGTATTCCCCTTGCCCTTTGGGCCCGGTGCAGAGGCCGTGCCCGTGGGCTTTGCCTTCCTCCCAGCCCCCGCAGTAAGTGCCGCCATCGTCGAAGTCGAACCGGCCGCCCGTCATTCAGGGGGAGCGCCGCGGGGCCACGCCCGGGTCCAGCGACGGCTTCTCCGCCACCTCTCGCCCGCTGCTGTTGCTGTTGCTGCTCCGGCAGCCACCACTCGCGCTGCGCTCCGCCCTCGGCTCCAGCTCCGGCGGCGAATGCCACGGCTCCGTCCCAGGCAGCGGTCCTCTCAGCTCGGCGGTGGCTGGCTGGCTGGCGCCCGCCCTCCACTCCGCTCCTCCCCTCGGCTTTCCACACCCAAGCCCGGCCGACGTCCGGCTCCCAACGCCGGCAAAGGCGAGGCGAGGCAGCCCCGGGGTGTGCGCACTGGAGAGGTGTGTGTGAGGGGAAACAGGTGCCTCTGGGCGGCGTCTGTGGCTCAAATTCACCGACGCTAAACAGCGACACCGCCTCTCCTTGCCCCGCACCTCAGGCGGAAGAGCCCGCCGTGCGCGCCTTTTCCTCTCACAGTTCCCGGAACCGCGAGCGGTTCCGGGAACTGTGAGAGGAAAAGGCGCGCACGGCGGGCGGGCGGGCTGGCTGGTGGTCAGGGCGAGGGGTCTAGAGACGACCTCCTGTGGGGTTGAGCAGTGGCTCTTCACCTTTTCTTTACCAGGGACCCCCCCCTTTAAATATCTTTCGTTCCTGAGGACCCCCCCCCAATGACTGAACTCAAAATTCAAAACAACAATAACAATAATACAGTTACACCATCCATTAAACTTTTCCTCAGAGGCACTTGGAAAAAGAGGGAAGACTTCTGCCAGTTTCCGACTGGAGCGGAATGAATGGCAATGTGCAGGCCCAGCCAGCTTTTGCCTTGGTTCATGTCACGTGGCCAGGGTTGGTTTAAGGCACCAGTGGCATCAGCATCTATAGAGGACCCCATCATTGTGGGGCCCCCATAGTAACCCTCCTCCTGCAAAAAACATTATTAGTAATAATCTGAGTATCCTATACTGTGAATTGCTTAGGTTGAGTTAGATTACATTGACCTGAGATAAACATATGGGGCCCCTAAAATAAAGCATTGCAGGGCCCCCCCAAATTCCTTAAACCAGTCCGGAACCTTTTGTTTACCAGGGACCCCCTTTAAATATCTTTCGTTGCTGAGGGCCCCCAATGACTGAACTCAAGATTCAAAACAACACTAACAATAATACACCACCATCCATTAAACTTTTCCTCAGAGGCACTTGGAAAAGGAGGGAAGACTTTTCTCCTGCTTCTGTCTGCGAGTTTGTGACTGGAGTGGACGGAATGGCAATGCGCAGGCCTAGCCAGCCTTTGCTTTGGTTCCTATCACGTGGCCACTCCACTGCAGGGAGGAGGTGGGCTAAGCCTTCACAGATCCCCCCCCCCCCGTAAGAACACCATGGATACTTGGGGCCAGGTTAAGGACCAATTTAAGGAATTTGGGGGGACCCATATGTTTATCTCAGGTCAATGTAACCTAACTCAACCTAAGCAATTCACAGTATAGGATATTCATATTATTACTAATAATGTTTTTGCAGCAGGAGGGTTACTACAGGGGCCCGCACAATGATGGGCCCCCCTGTGGATGCTGACGCTGCCTGTGCCTTAAACCGGCCCTGCCTAGGTTAAGAACCACTGGGGGAGAGGAGCATGTTGGTGCGGGCTCTCCAGTCGAATTGCTTTCAGCACTTAAGACCCGAGCCTTCCTTCTCAGATTCGCATTGTTGCAATGCCAACCGTGATTCAGGTATGGGGCAATAAAAATAGATAATAACACAGTCCCTGCAAACATGTGCAGAGTGTAGAACCCACACATTTGGCGGGGCTTTCCAGCTCCACCTGCTCTTAGCACCTCAGACCTGCGGCTTCCCTTTCCAATTTGCTTTGTTGCAATGCTAGCCAGGACTCAGGCACAGGGCAATAATAATAAGAGAGTGCCTGTGAGAATGTGCAGAGTGCCTTTCCTTCAGCACTCTTCCTTTGCAACCCCTGTTCCTACATTTAGGCTCAGAAGGGAAAGCTTTCAAAGTTTACAGGATCCACATGCCAGCCACCTCTGTTTTTGGAGACTTTTCCACTTAGAGTGTTTTCTTATCTTTTAAGTTCTGACATGAGTGTTCTGGAAACATATCACTTCAGGCTGGTGAATGATGTCATTTTTTAGTGTTGCCATGCTTAAAACAACAGCAGCCAAACAAACAAAAACTCTGCTCCTACGAGTAGAAAGCTAGCATACCAGGAAATGGAGTGGCTAGAACCTTTCTTCCTATTGTCTTCACTTTCTACTTGTGGGGTCTTGTTATTTCCCATAAGGAATCCAAGAAAGCTGTCTCCGTACTGAAGCAATATCTGTAATGAATTGGATGAGGGCGAACAAATTGAAACTTAATCCAGACAAGACAGAGGTGTTTCCGATCAACCAAAAGGCAGATCAGAGAATAGGGACTCAACCTGTGCTGGATGGAGTTACACTCCCCCCTGAAATCTCAAGCCTACAACTTTGGTGTTCTCCTGGACTCAACTCTGAGGCTGGATACCCAGATTTCAGCAGTGACCAGGAGTGCATTTGCACTAGTGCCCCAGCTGCACCCGTTCCTTGAGATGTCAGATCTGGCCACGGTGACACATGCCTTGATTACATCCCATTTGGACTACTGTAACACACTCTGCCTGGGGCTGCCTTTGGAAACTGTTCACTTGAGTGGGTCTAAAACGTTGAGGCCAGAATGCTGACTGGGACCAGTTATAAGGAACATAGCATATAACTCTCTTGTTAAAACAGCTTCACTGGCTGCCAGTTTGTTTCTGGGCATAATTTAAAGTGCAGGTCATGACCTATAAAGCCCTATATGGCTTGGGTCCAGACTATCTGAAATGCCGTATCACCTGATACGAACCTGCCAGGACTTTAAGATCATCAGAGGAAGGATTTTTTCAGTCCCACCACCATTACATGGAGAGGATATGAGAGAGAGTCTTTTCAGGAACTCCCTTCCCTTCCATAGGAGGCTAGACTGGCCCCCTCCCTGCTTTCCTTTCACCAGCAAGCAAAGATGTTTTTATTCAAGCAGGTGAGCTTTTTTGTGGGGATGTTTTATCTGCCTTTTTAAACTTGTGTTTTTATTTTTTTTCCATACTAGTTTATGTGGTTTTACTGTTTTATTTATTTATTTATTTGTGCAATTTCTATGCTGCCTTTCTCCCAAAGTGGGACCCAAGACAGCTCAATTGTGAATATTTTTTTCAAACTGATTGTCTCTGGGAGCTACCTTGGATCCCATTCTGAGAGAAAGGTGGCATACAAATACAATAAATAAATAAAATAAAAACTTTCTTTTTTAATTTTTTTTGTTTAGTAGTACACTTACTTTTTTTTTTTTTTAATGTTGGGGAGCATTCAGCAATGAGTCTCCTGCAATCTGAACTAACACTGTAATACTATCCACGTGACCATTTTATGTCTTTTAAAAATCTCATTACCATTTCATTCTGCTGTTTGTGTATATCAGGCTGAAACTCTTAAGTAATTTTTTTAAAAATTATTTTGTTTTTACTTCAGAATCTTCCAGATGTGAAGCAGTCAGAAATTCAGTAGCTGGTGCTTATTCTAACATAAAATGATTAAAAAAAAATCTCCATCTGTTGAATGCTTATCTGTTATACTTTTTATAGGTGTATCAACCTGGTCATAAAATACCTGACCATCCTACTGAGAGCCTATGTCTCTAACATGGATCAGGGAGGCCTGGGTTCAGATACTTATTCAAATATGACAACTATTCATGTGAAATTGGGCTGGCCACTATCTCTTTGCTTAACTTACCTCACAGGGTTGTTGTGAGTATCAAATGGAGAGCAGGGTAGGAATGAAGGAGGACCACATATGCTGCCTTGATCGTGGAGGAAAGATAGGATATAGATATAAATATACAGTAATACATAATAATTATAGATTGTGAGCCCTGCATCAATTAAACAAAGGAATGTACTAAAAAGAATGGCAAAAAACCCTGAATGTTGGAAGTGCACCTGAAAAGTAATGAAGAGGTGTTTTTTTTTAACGGTGATGAAATGTAAAGAAATTTGCCCTCTGCCCTGTTTAGTGGGCCTAACTCCTATTGGTTATGATGTACTTATGGCCTATGCAAAATAAGCAACTTGACGATTTGCTTTCAGTGCAGTGGTGCTTCCTGGGTGGTTGTAAGGATTTAAAAATTGTCAGAGCTGATACAGCTGCAGAAGATGAAAGATGGGTCAGCGTGAGGAACAAGTGATGGAAGACTATAGTGGAGTGTGACAGAGGCAGTAGGATGCCAAAAGAGAAGAGGATTAGTATGACAGCAAAAGAGGAAAAAAATAGAAATGCAAAACTAGATAAAGGGGGCCTTGGTGAAACAATGAAATCACATGGAGGTTGTCATGGGAACCAGAAGGCTTGAGTGTTCACAGAGTAGGACGGCAGCTACATGACAGTCCTATAAGTGGAATGACAGTCAAATGTCAGTCCTCCACCCCCAAGAAGGAATAATGTTGTCCGGCATTAAACAGCAGCCCTGAAAATGGAAGAACGATACAGTCCCAGTTCAATTAAGGTGTGTGCTGTAAAATAATAGTAAGATAGTAAGAGCCGGTCTTATGACTAGCCAGGAATTTGAGCTGTGAGGAAGTTCTTAGTTCAAATTTCAGCTCAATTAGGATCTACTTGCTCAGCCTCACCAACTCCTGCAAACAAAGATAACATTGCTGACCTGTCTAAGAAAAGGTGCTAGTTAAAGATAACAGAATTAATGAGTGCAGTGCTAGCTATGGTCTTGCCACAACCATAAATATATTTGCTACATCCAGATTGGACTGAATTACGGTGATATGTTTTGCATAGGATGTAGATGGGAGAGAGGTTGGCCTAAGACGTTTTTGCTGCCTGAATCAGCATGGCAAATAATACCCCTCTCCCTAAACCAAGGTCGATAATACCTAAGACGGGGAAGTTAGTTTGGCACCTGAGAAAGAAAATTCCACATCTGCATATCCCTGGAAATAAAAATAAAATAATAACCCATTACATAGCTAACTGTTTGCTGCTGAGGAAGTTTCACTGTTCTTTTTAATGGTGAGAGCTGAAAAAAAGTTGGTCATTTGGGCAACAGTTCCCAAAATCCCCAGCCATCATGGTTTTGTCTAGCAGCCACACCTCCTGCTATGTGCATCAGCCATTCCTGACATCATGTGCACATCCACATTTTTGGAGAGGGGAGGATCAGGCCACACATAGAGTTCTTCCACAAAAGAGGGGATCTTCTGCCCCTAGTGGTTTCATTTATCAGTTCGCACTGGTTTGCCCAAACCAGTTATTAAATGGCTACCTTTTGACACTCGGCCCCAGGGTAGGTGCACTGATGTGGGGTATTACTGCCTATGCCTGAAAAGCAGAAGGGTGTCAGGTGGTGTGGGGGACAGTTCTCCCCTGAGTAGAGGTGAGCTGAGTCTTCATTGTCTGGATCCCTCCTGGTTCCATCTGCAGCACCCTGCTTTCTTTCCTCATTGGTGGCTGGGCCTTACTTGGTGCCCTGTTGGTGGACAGATGAGGTCTCTTGAGGGGCTGAAGAGCCAAGGGTGAGAGAACCTGAGGAATAATAATGGAGCAAGGCAACATGGCTCATAGTGGGAGTGGGGGGTGGGGGCCTTTAGCCTTGGAGAGCTGGGGCTTCCAATATAGACAGAAGTGGTTGTTAATTATTTTGAATGACACCACTGCCTGCACCAATCAGAATCTGACATGGGCAGAAGAGCTCTATGCCTGTACATCAGTATGCACTTTAAGCCTCCTTCTATGCATGGCTGGCAGGTGGCATCAATAGTGGGAAGGGCTAGGAGATGCCACATAACCCTACAACCTGCTTGTGAGTTTTGTTTAGAATGTGTGGTTTGCCCAAATTATATTCTGGGCCAAGTTCAGACAAAGTGCAGCCATTACCTTCCAAAATAAAGGAAGGTATCATGTGACTCCTGTTGGACTGCCCCCTCAGCATTGGCTATACTTATGAGGCCTGCTCTTAAATTCAACAACATCTGGACAGCCACACAATTTGAACCCTTGTCCTAAATTAGGGGACAGGATATCTAATGACTGCACTCTTTGTATATCATTCTACTCATACACTGAGATTGTCAGGGAAGGTCATGCTCTATCTTAGAAACAGGAAACTGGGAGATCAATGTTGTTTCATTGCAGCTCTCAGCATTCCTTACCATTGGCTGGCTACAGCTGATTGGAATTGCATTCTAGCAAGGATTGCCCACCTAACTCTCCATCCTTCTCTCAAGAAAAGTGGGGAGGGGAGGTTCTTGTCAGGAGAAAAAGCAGGTCCCTGGGGCACCTCACCCTGGGTAGTCTAACTCTCTCTGGTTTTTCTTCGCAAACGAAGATTCAGGAAGGACTCCCTGCGCTTTCTGCAAGCGCGCTGATGACTGAAAAGGCCAATCCAAGATAAACAAGTCCGGTTGCAGAAAGCACAGCAGAAGGTCTCCTTGGGTGATGTTTCCAGATTATGATTCTTTCTGCGTTGTCGTTTCTCTTCAAGACTTGTTCGGCGTGAGTTCTCAAATAAAGCTGCAGCATTGTGGATCGTGCATCTCCATGCCTCCCAGTGTGAAGCCAAGGCAGACCATTGTTGGTGATCAGTTTGGCCAAGCCTGAGATGTTGTTTCAGGGAATCCTTGTATCGCTTTTTTGGAGCACCCCTCTTACGCTGGCCTGTGGCGAGTTCACCGTAGAGTACTATTTTTGGGAGGCGATGGTCCTCCATCCTAGAAACGTGCCCTGCCCAATGCAGCTGTGTTCTCAGTATCATGGCCTCAATGCTGGTGATCCCTGCTTGCTCAAGGACAGCACCATTCATCACATAGTCAGTCCAGTATATTTAGGATTGTACATATACAGCGCTGATGAAAACGTTCGAGGAGTCGTAACATTGTTTCTTAATCTGTGATCTGTGGGCCCCCAGGGGGCTACAGTGTCTTCACAGGGAGTCCATGAAGGATTGAAGGCTGCTCAGCCCACTTCATCCCCAAAGTGGAGTGGCCACATGACAGAAGCCAAGGCAAAGGTTGGTTGGCTGGTTGGGCCTGCATGTTGCTGTTCTGTTCACTCTAGCCACCAACTGGCAGGAAGAATAAGGGTTAGATGTCTTTGCTCTCCCTCTGGCAACTCTGAGGAAAGGTTTAAAGGACAGTATAATTGTTAATGGATGATGATGGTTGATTGTTTTAAATCTTGAGTTATGTCTTAGGGGTCTTCAGCAACAAACAATATTTTAAAAGGGTTCCCTGGTAAAGGAAAGTTAAAAACCACTGCTCTAATCAATTTACTCCATCCTTGTTTTTACAGCAAGGTTACATGCTACCCTTTCAATAGGCTTTTACTAGAGCTGCTATTTTTAGGTGTGTTTTTCATTACGTATAATTTTGCTGCTGCTGGACTGTTTTTGTTGCTATCTTGTATTATTTGTTACTGATTTTGTTTCTTTTTTTATATTGTTTTATTGTGGTTGGTCTTTCTATGGCTGTTAAATATCCTGGAGGTCTCATTCATATGATAGAAGGACCAGATCTAGTTTTTAATCTCAAAAAATAAAATAAAAATAAAAAATTAATGAGTTTTTAAAGCGTTCTATATAATCATTTAGTAACTATTGGGATGACATATTTTGAAATGTAAAGAAAGAGTTACACTGTAGATTTTCCTTAGTTTTTTTCCGGGCTGTGAGGCCGTGTTCTGGAATAGTTTCTTTCTGATGTTTCGCCTGCATCTGTGGCTGGCATGAGGATGCCAGCCACAGATGCAGGCGAAACGTCAGAAAGAAACTATTCCAGAACACGGCCTTATCGCCTGGAAAAAAACCAAGGAAAATCTATGGATGCTGGCCGTGAAAGCCTTTGACTTCACAAGAGTTACACTGGTGACCACTCAAAAGAAATCTCCAAAATGAAAAGTGTAATCATTTTCATGTTGATGCATTTACACTTTTTTCTACATTTGCATCACTTTTTTTTTTTGCTGTTTGCATGTGTATTTTGTTAGCAATATACACGCTGCCCCCTTTTTTGTATTTATGTGCTTATTATGGTGGGCAAAATAAATATTTGACTATAGGCACTCTTGGGGTGGGGAACTGGTTCTAATAACCATAACCACAGATTAAAGTACTGTATTGTTCTTTTAAATTGTGAGTCACTTTGAGCAGGATATAAATAAATATAATGTTAAATAAAGATGATGCTGATGCTGAAAAAGTCCATAAATGATTTCCAGTCTTTCAAAAAATCTTCAATTATCTTATCCTTTAGAACCCATATTAATTTGGCCATTTGGAAGAACTGAACAACCTTAACAATTCACATGCACCTGGCTTGTCCAATTGTAGATTGGAACATCCTGCCACACTGTAATCCACCTTGGAGTAAAAGGGTGATCCTACACTGATCATGTGTCCTAAACATTGTACTATTTCTGGCCACATGGCTGGGTTTGCTTCAGGTTTTTCTCCCCTGTTCACTTCTGCATGCAAATAAGCGAATATACATGGTCCGAGAGTACTGTATTGCAATAAATGGAGATAATGCTTATCCAGATATGTGCACAATTGGGGGAAAAGCACTAGAATGGAGTCCTATCCACTGGAAGTCTCACCATGGCTTTGCTCTGAAGCCAATCCTCAGCCACCACATGGCCAAAAACCAGGTTTTCCCATCAAATGCAGAGCAAACAATAAATCTTACAGTTCTGGAGTTTCCTGCAGAAACCTTGGTGAAAATGCACATCATCGAAAACATCATGTGTCAACTGTGCCACAGCTATGAGGTGGGTATTTTTTTTTAATTTTTTTTTTTTTGCCTGTGTAGACCTCAGTCTCAGAGGAAGCCAATGGCAAACTTCCTCTGAACAAATCTTGCCATGATAGGTTTACCTTAGGGTCACCATAAGTTGGAAATGACTTGAAGGCAAACTACCACTACCACCACCTATACATCATCTTATACATGTTTTCTTTTAAATACTTCACAAAGTAAATGTTATATATTTGAACCACATTTTCTCCCTACATCCATATAGACACAGTGCCCCAAATTTTGGACCCATCTTATCATGTACTCTTTTCCAGGCTTGTCTTCTGTCTCTAGTTTCAAAAGCCATTTATACACTTTTTATATTACATGGTCATCGTCTTTACACAGCTCTAAATAAAACTCATTTTCTCCAACCTCTATGGCTGCATTTCTCTTGTTTTGGTTAAATCTGTTATTAAGTTAGCAATAGCAATAGCACTTTTATTTCTATACTGCTTATCAGTGCCAAAGCACTCCCTAAGTGGTTTACAACATGTTAGCTAATTGCCGCAACAAGCTGGGTAATCATTTTACTGACCTACGGAAGAATGGGAGGCTGAGTCAACTTTGGAGCCCTCTGGGATCTAACTTACAATGTTGTGACTGCAGTACAGGCATTTAACCACTGCGCCACCAGGTCTCCTGAAGTTGCAAACTTAAACTCTTTTGCATATTTTTTGTCTCCCTTGGAATTGGCAAGGTAATTTATAAATAAAAGTAAGTTCACCTGGTAAGTAATGGACCAACTGTTAAGTAATTTTATGTTTTGCTTTGTTTTGTTAGAACACTGACATTAAAAATTGAGGGTATTGCTTCATTGGAAAACCCCCAAAATCTCCTGTTTATATACTTTTGTCTCAGTCTGGGTCTTCTTTACAAAATCTAATAATGAGGCCAGAGATGCTTTGCTTCAGACTATCCTTTCTGGAAGACACTTTGTATGTCCTCTGAAATCCAATGTACTATTTAAATAACATCTAACAGGCTAAATTAGTCTGAATTGATTTTATTTGGCATTTTCTGTGGAGAACGTTTGGAATGATTTGGAATTATTGTTGTTTTCTCATGCTTTTGTTGTTTTCTCCTTTTACAAAATGAACTCCTTTTATATCTGGATATTTGGTTGTATTATTTTAAAAGGAAATTTATCACTAGAACCTTCTTCATGCACAGGACAGCATTGTTGCTTAGCTACTTCTTCATTATTTCTGCGGTTTTTGTTTAGTTCTGTTTTTTCTCTCCTCTGAGCAAATAAATCCAAAGTGTCCTTAATTCCCTTCTCCAGATTTTTCTCATAGGATTCATCTGGGTTAGCAGCAAATCAGCAATTTTGGATGGGCAGGCCCTTGTCAATAATGGGTCACAAGTTGGGAAAATCATCTGCACACCTAGATCTATAATAGAGTGTTGCAGCAAAGTGTCTTGGGTCCACCTAAAACATCAAGCTACCCAAATGTTGTATTGCAACTTCCAGCAGTCTTAGCTGGAATGGCAAGTGTTGAGGAATGATGAGATTGCAATCCAACATGTGGAGGACCTTAAAGGCAAACACATTTTATTATGGCATAAGCTTTCATGTACTCAGCCCACTAAACTGGGGGTATGATATTTTGCCTCAGTTGAACATTAAGAAAGAATGCTTCCTCCTGCTTCAACCCTCACAGAAATGTGGTAGCATTCAATCTGCTTCAGTGTTTATTCCTTCAAATAACCAGAAGAATCTGTTCTCCACTTCAGAAATATGGTCTGTGTGCTGAGCATGTGTGTGTGGAAAACAAAGTGCTTTACAGTTTTAGCTCTAAAATAGTCTTCCTGTGAAAGTAGGAAGAAATTATAAATTCTTATTTTCATAATAAATTAACAGAGGGGATCCAAGCCTATGCAAACCACTGCACACATCCAACTGCAGTGGTGGTAGCTTACCCTTAACTCATTAAGGGTCTAAAGAAAAGGATGGGTCATGGCTCTGTTCCCATTCTACCTCTCTCTCTGTCTCATTCACTGTCACCCAGCTCATATCCCCCATTAATTGTTGTCTACCAGTCACTTTCTCTAAGTTAACCCTGTGTGTGTTTGTTGATATATTGTTTACAGGTCACTCCTCTGCATCCAAAGGGGTTTGGTTCCCAGACTTACCATGGATACTACAAACCACAGATAATAGTGAACCCTATTAAAATAAAGAACTTCCAGTGCAAACATACCATTTGTGTTGAAGGACCTAACAATTCCTAGAGAGGATACTTCTCTAGGCATTTTCTAGTGCTACTCTATGGTATGTGTTTCTACCCCCGCTCTCCACCAAGCCATGGATAACTTAAACTGCGGATATTGATTCAGCAGATATTGGGGGGGGGGGAAGAGACCTGTATTATCTTTATTTCATAGAATCATAGAGTTGGAAGAGACCACAAAGGGCCATCTAGTCCTACCCCCTGCCATGCAGGAACAATCAAAGCATTCCTGACAGATGGCCATCCAGCCTCTGTTTAAAAACCTCCAAAGAAGGAGATTCCACCAGACTCTGAGGCAGCACATTCCACTGCCAAATAGTTTTTCCTGTTAGGAAGTTCATCCTAATATTTGTATTTCCCATCCTTCCTCCATGAAGCTCAAGGAAATGTGTATGGTTCTCCCATCCCATTTTCTCCTTTCAACAATCTGCTGAGGTCAGTTGGACTGAGAGATAGGGGCTTCCCCAAGGTCAAATCAGTAAGCTTTATGACTGACTGGAAATCTAGATGTCTTTAAGTTCAACACTCAAAACCAGAACATGGAGATTCTTCCTAATCACTTTAACCTTGAAGCAATTTAAGCTTAATTTCTTAATGACTCTTTATACATTTTAAAGGACTGTGACAATCTGTGGAAATTAGTTAAACAAAAGACAACCAAAATTGTTGTGGGATTGTGGATCAGGGAAATCCAGTTTGTGATCACCGAAACAAGGCTTACTTTAATGTTATCTTTACTTTCTATACTGGATTTTGACTCTCAAAATGGGTCCCCAAAATAGAGCTCTGAAAACTTGTTTTTGGGGACTTCCTCTGAATCTCCAGTCAGCATAGACAATGACCATGCTGGCTGGAAGATTCTGGGAGTCATAGGAGAAAAGTAACTTTCCCACAACCTGTCAAAACTCAGCTCATAGTAAGTGTCATCAGAGGTCCTATCCCAAGCTTACCATACATTTGTAAGCCCTATTGCTTGCATAGGTCTGCGGAATAGGCATTATTGTCGACTTGCTCCACAACTGGCATTATACAGCATGCTACAAACTTTCACTTTGCTGTGTAACCCAGCTGATTCACTTTCAGTGGAAAGGAATCACTACCTTCTCCATTCTCTAGCAGCAAACACATTGACAATGGAGCCTGCCTCTCACAAAGGGCAATGAAGATCTACCCTTATCTGTTCACTGCTCTTGCTGCACCATGTGTAAGAATTGAAAAAGTTGTTCAGTATTTGATGGAAAATGTGTAGAATCAAATGATAATTCAGAATGTTTGGGTCTAAAATATTGGTAGCGTAAAGCAGAGGTGGGCAACTTGTGACCCCCTAGTTGCTGAAGACAACAACTCCCATAATCCTCATTGGTTGTGCTGCCTAGGACTGAGTTGAAATCCAATAACTTTGGGAGACTCACAGTTTGTCCTCACCTCATCAAGGCCTTACTATATGCTGAGAATGTTAGCAAGGAACACATTATATAAGCTCACAATTCAAAGCACTCAACATGTAGAAATTAGCATACAGCCTCCAGTATGGAGGACATGACAATCATGTGTGTGCATCACTTTGGAAGGTACAGCCCATAAAACTTCCTAGTGTCTGTTCATGCAGCAAAATATCTCAATAACAATTCCTACAAAAAAAAAAGGGGGGGGGAATCTGTGTAGGCATTTTACAGCAGCAATGTGAATTTAACTAGCATGCTGATTCTTCCCTTATACAGTCTGCTAAATATGACTGCAAGCCAAGGTATGGTAGGTGATGATAACCCAACACAGCCTTGAACCTGTGTGACCCAACACTTGAGATTAGCTGTATTTTATAAGCAAAGAACAGGCTGCGAGAGTTGTAGACATGTAATGCCTAAATATATGAACTGTAATTCAGTCGCCATTAAACCATGTTGTTTGGTACAGTCCAAAAATGGTGGGAGGGGTTCTATCTTGTTAAACTACTTTTTTAAAAAAAGACTGATACACACAAGCAATTTTCCTCCAAGTAAACTGTACGTTTCACTTTATCCTCTCTTGCTGGAAGTGAGTGTTGAAAGATGAAGGGACAGGCAATATGCTTCTGGTGCCAAGGAGGGAGAGAAGGCAGCATGCTGTCCCCAGAATAGCAACAATCATAAATATGGTCATGCTGCTCCTCTGCTTGGAGACCCAGATCACATTCCCAGTAACCCAGTGGGGCTATTGGCTGCCAGATAGTCAAAGGCTTTGATAAAGCATTTGCAAATGTAGCTGTGGTTAGGAGAGACTTAATTCCTGTCCTGATGGAGCTGACGTCAAGCAAAATGGGAAGAAGGCATATGTTCCCTGCGCTATGGGTGTAGGCTCCTTGGGTTGTATATTAAAGGAGCAGCTGACTCAGTGTTTCAAGACATGGAATGTGTTCTGCGTGAGAGCTTGCTGTTATTTGTGGCACCAGTTAAAGCATGCAACATCTTGCATAATGCAAATAGGAGACTGAAAGGGGGATGTTTCTCTCTCCAATATTCTTCAGTGTCGTGCAACATTGCCTGTGATAGAGGTATCAAAGTGCTAACACAAATTAGCAGATTTCTCCCATTCTCAATATTCCAGTGGTCTCCCCATTTTAAAAATTATTATTCAGTGTGAAGGTACAAGTATGTGCAGTTATATTTGCCAGTTTGCTGAGAAATACTTGTGAGGTAGAAATACTGAGGAAAAGCGAACATCATAGCCTTTAACTAGAACTGTGAATTGCATGTAAACAGTTCCAAGGTTTGAAGCCACTTAGGTGTTGTCTAAATGGTGAAAATACTCCTCACAGAATGCAAAGAGAATACGGGCTTTCATAATGGCATCCTGCTTCATTGTGCCGTATTCAGAAGGAGGGGGACCAAAAATATCATAAACTGTGAAGGGAAAGCCTTTGCAGTTTTCCCAGAGTTTAAAAAAAAACTCTGAAGGAAATGCAAATTCCTGCTTGTTGGGACAATCAATTTTAATCGCTTTCCCATAGGAGAGGAAGCACAAGCTAATTGGCTGGATGAGCAAGGGGATGGAGCTTGCTAACAGGGCAAGCACCTGCTGCCTCCATGTTGGAATTTCACCTTACTAATTATTACTAAGGCAAGAAAACATGTTGTTGTTTTTTTGGTGTGTGTAAAGGCAAAAGATCGCTTATGTGCACTGTGGAAATAGTTTTTTTTTTTTAAAAAAAAAGTTTGGTAGTGGCAGATTTAAAAATGCAAGTAATTCACTCGTGGCTGCCATCTTGACTAGAGGGCATACAAACATCTTGACTAGAGGGCATACAAACTTCTATGGGGGCTGTAAGACTATTAAGACAAGTTGCAGCTGCTGTGAATTGTCTTTACTGTGGGCCACTCCATTTTGGGGGGGCTTGTATAGATGATCCCTTAGTATAATACCATTTTTTTTCAATTACCGGACAGAATTTTAGTCCATGTTGTCAAAAGGAAATCATGTTTCTTCACTTAATACAATGCTCAGAATCTGTGGCAAGTGGAGTCTGTCTCTATATTCAATATAGTCTGTGAAATTGTGAACCAGGAGAACTAACAAATCAATGTCTTCAGGCAGTAATGGGCTGGATGAGGAAAAACAGATTGAGACTGAATCCTGACAAGACGGAGGTGCTCACGGTAGCGGCCCCGAAACCAAGAATCGAGTTGCAATCTCCAGTCCTGGATGGGGTCACACTCTCCTCCAGTGATTGTGTTCGCAGTCTAGGGGTGCTCCTTGACTCGTCGCTCCTGATGACAAATCAGGTAAATGCGACAGTCAGGAGCGCTTGTTATCAGCTTCGGCTGATACGCCAGCTGCGCCCTTTTCTGGAAGTAAGGGATCTTGAGACCATTGTGCACGCGCTGGTAACCTCACGTCTGGATTTCTGTAATGCTCTCTACATGGGGCTACCCTTGTGCCTAGTTCAGAAATTACAGCTGGTACAAAATATGGCAGCGAGGTTAGTTTCTGGAACATCTAGGAGGGACCACATTACTCCGGTTCTGAGGTCCCTCCACTGGCTGCCTATCAGCTTCCGGGCCCAGTACAAGGTGTTGGTTATCACCTTTAAAGCCCTAAATGGCTTGGGCCCAAGCTATCTCAGGGACCGCCTTCTCCCTTATAATCCTCCCCGCGCTCTCCGGTCCTCTGGGAGGAATTTGTTGCAGTCACAAAGACCTAGGCTGGCGACTACCTCCCAGAGGGCTTTCTCGGCTGTCGCCCCCAAATTGTGGAACGGCCTGCCCGACGAGATCCGCCTATTGACATCATTAGACAGCTTTAAAAAGGCTGTCAAGACGGTTCTCTTCGGGCAGGCTTTTCCGGCTTTTCCGGAATAGCTAACCCCGGCCTCTGGAACCCCCTCTGGAGGTTCCTTTTGGATCTCCTAACAGATGCTGCCTGCTTAAAAGGATATTTAACATATTGTACCACATATTGATTTTAACTTGTATTGATTTTAACTTGCATTAATTTAATAATGTTTTAAGGGGAGGGAGGGATTTTGGGTTGTTTTATACTGTCTACCATTTTATCATTGTAAGCCGCCCCGATTGCTTGCAGAGGGGCGGGATATAAATAAATTTTATTATTATTTATTATTATTATTAAGTTGAAGAAGTACAATATGATTAAAGGGTGAAGAGAGTCATTAATTTTTATTTGTTTAATGTGGTCTCTCACATTTCAGGAGTGCAAGAGTTTATCAGTTGGCTTGTAAAATTTGTAAGCCATAGTGTAAAAGCAAGAATGCAACTACTCTCATTAGTACAGAAATGCAACATAACAAGAACAAACAGCATAACAAAACACAACCATTTCAGCAGAATAAAAAACACACACAGTAGACGCAGCAGGGCCACTTCTAAGCAGGTGCAAATGTGATGAAAAGATTGTAGTGTTGACACTATTCAGACCTCCTTGAGAACATAATTTCAAAGAATGGCTGTTCTTAATATGCCATCAAGTTACCTTTGACTTATGGTGACCATACATATAAGAAACCTCCAAGTAGCCCTATCATTAACTTCCCTATCCAAGTCTTGAAAACTCTGCTCCATGGCTCACTTGGTTGAAGCAATTCACCTGTAATGTGGTCTTCTTTTTCTATTACCTTCCACTTTACTGAGAATTATTGTCTTTCCCAATGAGTCTTATTGTCTCATGCTAAGTCCAAAGTAATATAGTCTCAGTTCAGTCATTTTAGCTTCTCACAAGGATTTGTGCTTGGTTTGCTCTTGAAACAATTTTTATGTCTTTCTGGCAGTTCATGGTATCTATAGAAATTTTTTCCAGCACCACATTTCAAATAATTTGATTTTTTAAAAATGTCAGTTTTCTGCACTGTAGTGTCCAGCTTTCATATCACACCTAGAAATGGGAAATATTTGGGATAGCTGATACTTGACTCCTGTTTCTTGGGAAAAGGAGGGTTGAAATAAAGTGAATAACAACAATAACAGGCTGGCAAGTAAAGAAAGCTGACAGGAAAAAAATCTCATTGATTGAGCTGACTGAATTGATGCCAATACTATGGCATGAATCAAACATGAGTCATGGTTTTGGGGAAAAGGTGGGCTGTAAATAAAGTGATTGATTGATTGAGTGATTGAAATGTTGTTTTGCAGGAAAGTTTTGTGGATACTACAAATGTACATCTGTTAACAAAGCCTCTGACAGCAAAGCTCCTTTATACAAAGCCTTCTTATGCCCATTCCCCCTTTTCCTCGTCATCCTCTTTCTAACCTGAAGGGTTCTTTTTTTACCACCTTCAGTATTGGGAAGATGATGAAAGAAACCTGGGGACACAAAGGCTCTCAGTGGTGGATTGCAGCAGTGCATCTTCTGTAAATAACACAATAAACAAAGTTTGTAGGTGTGTGCACTCTCCTACAACAGGCAAGATCAACAGCAGCTTCCTCCAGAATCCCTTACAGATCATGTGTGAACATCAAAACAGATAAAAATGGGGAAAGTAGATAACCCTGTCCCATCACCCTCCAGCATGCCAAAACAAAACAAACAAATAAACAACACATAGACCTATAAGGTTTTGCCACCAAAGTGGAAATCATTAGAGGAGTGGAGGTTGATGAAAGAAAAGGTAATCCCTGGCTGCTTTCTGGAAAAAGCAAGTGGTCTCCAGAATGTTCAAAATATTTTAGCTTACCTGACCTGGTTGTTTCATTTCACATGTGCATATTGTTAGTTTTGAATAAAAAGCTTGCTCAAAGACGTTGAACTGCTCTACATTTTTTTGTGATATAGAAACCTATCCCTATTATTTTCCTTTTATTTCTGCTCCAGTACCAAATTTTCTGTTAAAAGAAGTAATGCCCATGAACAGATCTACTTCATTAACCAAAATATACCTGTAAATTAAAGCTATTGTACTTTGGATGTACCATGAGATGACATGATTAATTGAAAAAGGGAGTAATGCTCTTGCTTCATTCTCCCTTCCTATCATCCATCTCTCACACACTTTAACCTCATCCTACCTACTCCTAATTCATTCAAAAATGCAGATATAAAATATTTTAAAAATTGCTATCTATCCAAAGAATAGACTGTAGAAAACAACTTTTGCCATCTTCCCTTCACACATCCCTTGGGATTACCTGGAATTCACATTTGATAGTGTCACTTTAACTTTTTAATAGTAATAACTCGCAGTGTGGCTGCATATAGTGTGCAGTGCACAGACCAAAGTGTCATTAATTTAGGTATCATTACAATTTTACATCAAAAAACCCCCTGTAAACAGTATACTTGTGACTTCACTAAACACACTGAAATACAGTAGTAGCTTTGTTTCTTCCAAACTAGTTAGGCAGGATAGTGACAGCATAATTTGGTCCATACTCTGGCTTCTATAGGGCTAGACGTAATTAAAAGTAATCAAACTTGGGAATCTAGGCCAGCTAAATATGTACATGGGCACATCCTCAGGGTCCCCTTATAGCAGGCACAGGCCACTCCAGCTGGTGAGGAACTACATTGACTGCCCTATAGGAACCTGGAGACCTTCACTTCCTTTTTGGCTTGCTGTGTTCCCTAACTGTCACAAATTTGGGAGTCTGAAACCCTTTCTGTCTTCAAATAGCCCATGGTAACCCCCTGAAGTTTGAATGTGTTTCATTGCATTTACAGATGTTTTAGAGGGAAACCATTACAAGACCCAGATGGGCTTTCCCCCAAACAGGAAATGAATGGATAGTTACTTCCTGTTTGAGGGGGAAAAAAAGGTCTGGATGAGGGTAAATAATGTTGAGGAGGTAAAAGCCTCCAAATATAGCAAGGGCCCTAAAGACTTTGGGGTGAAAATATTTTGGATCCCCCAAGCATGAGGAGATGGAAGGGCACAGAATCCTTGGAAAGCTGAAAAAAAAAAAAAAAGGCCTTGGGAGCACATATGGCTGCATTTTACCCAGTCCTGCTTTATGTTGTCCACACCAAGTTTCATATACATTCAGGTTTGGTGGTTTTGAAGCTGTGGCAAAGATGCATATATATATATATATATATATGCGCGCATACACACACACACAGAGATAGATATGTACCCTCTTTTGTTGTGATAGATGAATGGCATCCATATGAACAGAAATTAATATCACAAATGGAATCTTTAAGGAAACACTGGTGTTCTATTCATTGTTCCAGTCAGCCAGTGACGTTCTCTTTGAGGACACTTCCTTTTCATCCTCTCTCTATTGTTCTTCTTCCCTTCATGAACAGAAAGTAATATTTGGCTCCTTAGCATAGATGCTCCTCATATGGTTGTTTCTGTGGTTCCCCATCAGCTTTTCCTCCTAAAGATATTTTGCCCTTCTGCAAACTTTGGGTGTATGCTCAAGACTGGATTATCAATGGCTCAGGCGGTACAATTTACCCAGGGCCTTCATTGGCCAAGGGCCCAATGCTGATGTGAAAATATGCAACTTTTTTTCTTTCCCAATTCACTTCCTGTGTCTCTTGATATTTCTGTGATTATTAACAGTTTGTATATTGCTTGAGTGTCTCTCTCTCTCTGTGTGCCTTAAAGTCCTCTGTTGATTTATTGTGACCCCATGAATTTCATAGGGCTTTCTTAGGCAAGGAATATTAAGAGGTGGTTTTGCCAGTTCCTTCCTCTGAAATATAGCCTATAGCACCTAGCGTTGGTTGGCGGTCTCCTACAGCTGACCCTGTTTAGCTTCTAAGATCAGACAGAGTCTTTAGGGCATTTAGGTCCTTGTAAAAATATGTGGGATCAGACTCTTAGTCTCACTGAAGCTGCAGGACAGAAAACAAATTCATACCTGAAGATTTTGATGCACAAAGGCCGACCTGTTTTGGAACATCTCCAGGACCCTAGCCACCTTCATCCTGTGTTGCATGTCCTTGAGCCCCTTGTGCATGGGTGTTAACATTTTGGTTATATAAGTATAACCACCTATTCCTGAACATTATTCCTGGAACTACAAGAAGTGTTATGATAGATACACATGTGCATGTATGTGTGTATGTATGTATGATGCATACAAATATCAAACTTGGTATCAAAGAGACAACTGGAGCTGAGCAGTCTTAGTTCTTCTTAGTGTCTTTTGTGAATTGAAAATCAGGAAACCACAAAGACATAGGATGGAGCAACTGCCATCTGATTTTTAAATACTAAAAGCTGAATTTTCAAGAAAAGGAGTTTCTGAAATATGACAAGATTTGTGGAGAAAGCAAGAGTATAAATTTAGCAGTTTCAGAATCAGCAGGATGCTGCTGCTAAAGGTGAGTTGGGTTAAATTTCTTATAATAATATAATATGTGTCCTCAAGATCTGTCCCAATTGCTATGAAATGAATTATAATTTAATTTCTCTTACATGATTTTCACCTTGTATAAAATGGTAACCTTATTATCTTAAACTGTAGGTTCCACTAAACCCCCATGCATTTAGTTGTCTTAGCTTGCAATGTAAGTACCAAATGCAATTATTATTTGGAGTAAAACCCTCGAAATAATGGAACTTACATGAGTGGTGATTTATCAAATTCTCAATGACTCAATGAGTCTAGTCTAACTGTAACTAACACTTGGATTTAGGCCTAAGTACACTTCCCAAAATAGTATCTCACATTGAAACTGGTGGGATTTGCCTTTCAATAAATATACATGTGAAAACTCTTTTCTTGCTCCCCTGCCCCCTCTTGTAAAATATATTGCAACCTGAATCTCAAGTAATTTTGCAGCCATAATGAACAGTTTACAAAAGGAATAAAGTCTTAGGATGAAGTGCGAAAAAGAACACTAAAGCACATTGTATACTGTATATCAGCTTGGAAAAATTAGTTTTTTTGGACTATAACTCCCAGAATCCCGTAGAATTTGGATCTCCTAGCTGAATGATTCTGAAAGCTGTGTTTAAAAAAGTAACTTCTCCAGACTCTGGTATGTATGTATTATTAATTTTATTGCAAGTCTTCTAGAGTAGTGTTTGAAAAAAATCATTTTAATTCAGCCAAATCCCCCATCCTATATTTTGCATGAAGTAATCCGATCTGAGCTTCAATCCACAAAGGCAACAGATCTGAGGGTAAGACATTCCATGTGACGTACCACCCTCACATTGCAGGCATAACAAGACCGTATGTGACTTGCACAGATTACAAAGCAAGTGAATAAGAGAATTTGGAAAAATCCCAAATGATTGCTTGGCTCCAGTCTTAAAGATATGAACACATGAGTAAGTCCTATGGGAACCAATGGATCTTACTATTAAGTATATTTAGACTGCAGCCTAGAAGGACAAGCTACTAATTTTGAATTTGGATGTTATCACCAGCAGGAGTTTTATGCCACTTTCCTTCATTATACTGTGTATCTCAGTGGACATAAAGACACTCACACTGTTCATCATTTTTCCATTTATCTTAGCATGATAGTACACTCAGAGTACAGGGAGTATCTTCCAAATGGTAGCTCCCTTTTCCTCATAGTTATTCTTATCTAGAATATGAGAAGACAACTGGGCAGATTCAAATTCCGTGTGGGGTACACTTTAGCTACCTATGTACAGGAGGCAGTGAAATTTTATTTATTATTTTATCTAAGGCATTTATGTACCTCTCAGCCCACCAAGGCCTCCTGAGTGATGTACAACAGATAAAAACATTTAAAAGATAGGTAGCATGTTTCAAGTTGTCCCCCCACCTCGCAATGTACACACAAATACACATGTCTCAATTCCCTGAAAAACAGCAGGTAATAATCAGAGGTGTTTTGTCTTGTGTGTGTTGTTTATGTTGAAGGAATTATATGTACTGACTTGGAGTGTGATGGAGTCTTCTTCTTTGGAGGTTTTTTTAAACAGAGGCTGTTTGGGAATGATTTGATTGTGTGTTCCTGCATGGCAGGGGGTTGGACTGGATGACCCTTGTGGTCTCTTCCACCTCAATGATTCTATGATTCTATGATATTCTGGGAAGTGACCATGGCATAGAAATCTGGTGCTCAACAATGCTGCCCTGGTATTTCAGGAAGCATGTCTCAAATTGGATATCATGGTCAGATGGATATAAGCATATATGGTGGTAGCATAAGGCTTGGCTATATTTTGTTGTTGTTGTAGGCCTTCAAGCCATTTCCAATTCATGGAAACTCTAAGGCAAACCTATCATGAGGTTCTCTGAGGCTAAGAGTTTGTGACTTGCTCAAGGTCACCTAGTGGGTTTTCATGGCCGGGTGGGTATTCAAACTCTGGTTTCCAGAGTCTTAGTCCAACACTTAAATCACTATGTCATGCTGGCTCCTGGCTGTAAATAATGTATCTTAATATTTTAATTAACATACACTACATTTTATGTATAGTGTAGTGGTAAGCAACATTTTATGTCACACATGAACTAAGAAAAAATACACATATGTAATTATAACTTTAAAATACACACATGTAATGATAACTTTAAAAAATGCATACATGTAATGATAACTTTAAAAGACTAACACTGGATTCACAGTAGAAATAATGTTTCTTATAGAAAAAGAAACATCCCTCAATTTAGAACTTCACAGGAAGAAACAAAGATTCAACAAATGCAGGTTTTCCAATCATCTCTAGAAACATGGAGACCTCTTGTGGTTGTTTAGGGAATATATCTTCAGCACGGCCTCAAGTTATGTCATTTGCCTATTAGTTGTAACAAAGGCAACAGAGTGGTGAGACACTTTAAAGGACAGCATTTTAAAATTTGTAAGAATGGACATAGAGGTTCATGAGAACTTCTTGAGCTGGTACAACAAGGTTCATGTTTATTTTGTAACAGGCCTACCAATTAGTAATAGTGTTGCATTTTTTCTATTCCTCAGTGGAATTTTGCCAATCTGGAATCCACGTCTAAAATTTGGACCTTAATTTTATAGATTTTGCATCACCAAAATTCCCTTTTTAACTCTTATACTTGTTCAGTTGTCATATCTCCCAATACATTATCTACTCATTTTTAATGACTTAGTTTATTATCTTTAAAATTAATCTTCTTTAAAAGGTAGTCTTATTTTAATTTTAAATATTTTAAGAATTGGTGTTTTTTTTTTAAATAGCCTGAATATGGCAGTCAACAGCAATGGAATACTTCTCAAATATACCCACAGACAGTTTTGGATGCTAGGTTATTTCTGTTTCTCATTTCCGCAATACTTTGCGCAGTACACATTTTTCTTGAAACACTTTAAATGCTACTGTGTGAAATATACATTTGTTGGAATGTGTGTATGCAAAATGAATGAGCAAAGTCAGCTAGATTAATCACAATGGAAGGTGTGCCATCACATTACTTTTGTGAAGGGTGAGGAATGTAGAACAAACCCAGCAAGAGAAAAGCATCATCTTAGACCTTGCTCTCTTAAAAGGGCTTTTCTTTTAACCTTCTTTTCACCTTGGCCTAAATCCTAAATTTTCCCTCTAAGAACATGAAAGACATAAGCTGCTTGGCAAGCAGGTTTATTTTGATGAGATTCACATTCTTGTCTGGAATAGTAGAAACTGCCTTTAGTTTTCTGTCTCTCTCTCTGTGTTTCTTGTATAGTTTTTCTATGATTGTTCTAAACCACACTATATTTACATGCCTTGGACAATTCTGGCACCTCTTCCTCTCATTAGAAATCAGAAACTATGGAAAACTGAGGGCATCATCAGAGTAGCAGCTTCATCAGCCAACAATGAGCATGCTCCCTCCTTGGAGCAGACTCAGTAACTGCGAACAAGCAAGCTAGAGGAGGAAAAATAAATCACATGGGCAGACTCAGAACGGTGAGTTGAGCAGAGAGAAGAAGGTGAAATGGCAGAAGAAAAGGAAGACCAGACAAAGGGCAAAATGCCCCCAGGTGACTTGGATACCAAGACAGATGCCAAAATCATCCTCTATCACTGGACACAGTCCTTCAGTTCTCAAAAGGTGAGTGGCTAATCCAATGGTTTCCTGGAATGTCAGGTTTCAGAACTCGGACAGCTCCCTTTACCCATTTTGCCCACTTTAAGGGCAGATGCTGTGCTTGAATGAGAATGTGTTTTATTTAAATGCAGCAGTGGGTACACACATCTGGATGGGAGAGGAGAAGAGGGAGAAGTAATGAATGGGGCGATGCACAGGCCAGAAGGTTTCCTAAACAGGCCTTACAGCCTTTATAGTTTTCATTGTCTATTGTTCACTTTGAAATGATCAGCTGTTTCCAAGAATACGCAGAGGTTTTCTGCCTGATTCTTCATCTGTGGCATTATTTACACCAGGAGTGAGGGACTTTTGGTTCTTCAGATGATTTTGTCTATAACTCCCATCAGTCTCCAACCAGTATGGCCAATGGTGAGGGATTGTGGAAGTTGTTGTCAAAAAAACATGGAGGGCCAGAGATTCAGACTTACAGAAACTACAGAGCAGCCTTTCACATTTAGCACATTCCAGGCATGTTAAATTACAATGCCTATGGGAATTTTAGATTGACACATCCACAGGGCATCAGTTTGGTAAGACGGTTATCATGTATACATAGCCAATCAAATGAAATAGCTATTCTAGTTTCTCCTTTATGTGTCTGAGTAGATGTTGCAGGATCCAGCATGGTGTAGTGGTTTGAGTGTTGGATTATGACTCCAGAGACCAGGGCCTGAATCCCAGCTCAGCCATGGAAATGTTTTGGGTGACCCTAGGCTAGTTGCACTCTCTCAGCCTCAGAGGAAGGCAAAGGCAAACCAACCTCTGACCAAATCTTGCCAAGAAAACCCCATGATAGGTTTATCTTAGGGTCATCATAAATCAGAAATGTCTTGAAGGTACCCAACAACATGTTGCAGTTTTCCAAGTGTTGCCAAAGCATGGAAGCCTTGGTTTCAGTCTAACTGTAACTGCTGCAAGTCATTTGCCATCATATTGTGAGCATGTCCCCACCAGAATCTACCAGGAATGTGGATCTGTGTAGTATTAGACATGAAAAGGAGCAACCCACAGTATATGTTAATATTTATTCTATTTCTTAATTGCTGGAAAAGTCACCAGTGGGCCCTGAATTGAGGGATGAATTTGTGATCTAGATTAGGGCTCAGAGTAGGTTTCACACTGAGAATTCTCTCTCTCCTAGGCTGCTACTTGTCCTGAATGCTTGGGTTGTCTGTAGATGTTTCTAGAGTGGTTTGTGTGTTAAGTCTGTAGCATCAATAAATAAATAAATAAATAAATAAATAAATAAATAAATAATTCAAACCACCTTGTGGCACTTTAAAGCAGGAGTGGGAATTATGCAGCTCTCCAAACATTGTTGGACTGCAACTCCCAGCATTCATCAAAGCTGACTGTGTTGGCCAGGATTCCTGGGCATTACAGTCCAACAGTATGTGGAGGGCTGCATGATTCCCACCTCTGCCTTGAAGTCTAGCAAGTTTTGTTAGGCATATCCTTTGTAGTCTATAGCCAACTTCTTCAGATGCAGATTAACTCAGCAGATAAATCATAAATGTTGGTTCCCTCTTTTGATTCTCCTTATTTATTTTGGAGGATTAGCACCTGTCATAATTAATGCTTAATTAATATCCTCTCCTAGCATTACTGGCAATTAATGGTTACCATTTATCCATGGTAATCAAGTAGCTTAAAAATAATAAGAAAACAATGTAAGAGGCGGCCAATAAAATAACATGCTGAAATAGACAGGAGAATTGTTGGTGTGTGCCTTCAAGTCACTTCTGACTTATAGTGACCCTAAGGTGAATCTGTTATAGGGTTTTCTTGGAAAGATTTGTTCAGGGTGGTTTGCCTTTGCCTTCCTCTGAGGCTGAGAGAGTGTGACTTGCCCAAGTAGGTTCCCATGGCTGAGCAGGGTTTAGAACCCTAGTCTCCAGTATCATAGACAAACACTCACACCACTACACCATGCTGGCTCTTGGTAGACAGGAGAATAGCAGTGTGAAAACTGAATAGTACCAGAGCATCATAAGATCACATTCTTGAGAGCAATAGAATACCTGCTGAAGTAAGTAATTCTTGACTGTTGTGCAAGGAAGCAAATAATGGAGCCAAGTGGATTTCTCCCTGGGAGAAGGTCCTATTTTCAACAGAAAGTCCTACCTCTGTTGCTCCCACAAGTACAGATTGCCAAGGATTCAAAATAATAATTTCTCCATAGTTTGGTTCATCCCAGAAAAGGGTGAACCAGATGTACAGAAAAACCCTTAATCCATTGGAAGGACAAAAAACCAGGGACAAAGAGATGAGTTGGTTGGCAATACCAAAAAAGTATAATATTTTGAATAGAGCCTTTCAAGTCTCCCTCCCTCCCTCCTTCCCTCCCCCTCTCTCTCAACACAAACACAGGATAGCAGGGGCTTGTTTAGATGATAAGATATAATGCTGATTGCTGTGTATTAATGCAAATTCTTAGCAGCATTCACTTGTCTCCTTGTTTTTTTGGCAAAATCGCTGGTGTGTGAAGCTATCTGTGTTTGAAGTTCACGTGGAATCATGCCTGCGAATCAAGATGGTGGCCAGGAGTTAATTACTCGTGTTATTGTTCTCCACATTGCTGCTGCTGCACAGTATTTTTTTTATATATACTGTAAATCTAAGGTGCACAAGTGCAATCTTCCATTTAAAAAAGCTGTTTGGTCACCTCAGCACAGCAAAAAAGTGCATGATTGATTCCATGAAACTTCAAAATGGTGCTTCTGGCCACTTTGTGGCTCACAAGCCCGCCCCTGCACATATCCAACCAATCGTATTCCACTTCTGCTCTTCTCTGGGAATGCAGAGTGATTTGGTTGTCCTAACAAGCAGGAATGAGCATTTCCCCTGCATTAAAAACACACACACACACTAAAACTTCAAGAGAAGCCACTAAGGTTTTTCCTGCATAGTTTTCAGAGTTTTTGGCCCCCCTCCTTCTGAATATGGCAAATCACCATGGGATATCAATAGGACAAAAGGTATTCTCCTTGAATTCTATGAGGAGTTTTTTCCCTCTGTCTAGAGAACCCCCAGGTAAACTTTCAACATGTATCATTTTTCCCTCAAGGTTCGCTTGGTGATTGCTGAAAAGGGGTTGAAATGTGAAGAGCATGATGTAAGCCTTCCACTGAGTGAACACAATGAGCCCTGGTTCATGCGATTAAATGCATCTGGAGAAGTCCCTGTGCTCATTCACAAAGAAAACATTATTTGTGATGCCACCCAGATTATTGACTACCTTGAAGAGACATTTGCAGATGGTAACAAGAATGCTTATGTGATTTTTATTAATGCATATATGGTGTGTGAGTTGCACCTTACTGGGGGCAGGGGGAGGGTAAACAACTTCTGGCACCTTAAACCATTGAGGGATATATTGTCAAATACTGGCAACATAAAGAAGAAAACCCCTTGCAATGTCACTGTAAACAAGGTGCTTTGGGACCACACACCTCATTTTTAAGATGAATTGCACTTCCGTCTTAATTGTGCTTCTGGAGGCACAGTTCATCTTAATACAAGGCATATGCTTTCACCCTCCCTTGTTTTAAAAGGGCAATAGTGTGGGGAAGAGTTTGCCAGCACTGCTGAAATTTAGCAGGATGATGATTTAGCAGCAAGTTTGACTAAGGATGAGGTGGTTCCAAAAACAGATAAGGGGATGGGTGTTTTTTTTTTTTTGCAAAAACAGATGAGGGTGTAAGCACACCTTGCCTTATTGCATATAGGTATGTTTTTATGCTTAAATGGTCATCTATATCATGAGTAATTTGTTAGAAGGAAACATAATGCACAGTGTACAGAAAATGTACAGAAAAAGGGAAACATGTGGGATGGGTCTGGACAAATATTATTGCCAAATGGTTACCATCTTCTTGCTCCCATTTCTTTCAAAGGAAGCTACAATCAGAATACTTGTCCATCTAACCTAGTACTGTATACCCTGGTAGTAACAATCTAAAATAGTAGACAAGGTATTTGCTCATTGGCCATATCTTTAAGAGCAATATATAGCTTTTGGTGATCTATGCAGTCAAAGGCTTTGCTGTAGTCTATAAAACACATGCTGATTTTTCTCTAGAATCCCCTGGTGTGCTCCATTATCCAGAGTATGTTTGCAATGTGATCCCTAGTGTCTCTTCCTTTTCTGAACCCAGTTTGCCCCTCCGGAATTTCTCACTCCATGTATGGTAGGAGTCTTTGCGGCAGAATTTTGAGCATGGCTTTGCTTGAATGGGAAATTAATAGAATAGTCCTGCAGTTACTGCAGTCTTTAGTGTCTCCTTTTGGGGGGGAATGGGAATGTACAGTACAGTTGTCCCTCCACATTCGCGAACTTGACATTCGCGGTTTCGGTTATTCGCGGTTTTGGGAGGGCCCCCCCGGGCCCCCCCAAAACCGCGACACGGGGCCTCCAGAGGCCCCGTGAAAGACATAGAGGGAGCGGGGAGGCACAGGGAGGCGTCCACGGGCCCCCGGAGGCGCTCTGGAGGCCCCAGGAAGGCCTGGGGACGGGGTGGGGAGGGCTGGGGAGGCGATCCTGGAGCCTCCGGAGAAGCTCCGGAGGCCCCAGGAAGGCCTGGGGATGGGGTGGGGAGGGCTGGGGAGGCGATCCTGGGGCCTCCGGAGCATCTCCGGAGGCCCCAGAAAGGCCTGGGGACGGGGTGGGGAGGGCTGGGGAGGCGATCCTGGGGACGCGGTGGGGAGGGCTGGGGAGGCGATCCTGGGGCCTCCGGAGCATCTCCGGAGGCCCCAGAAAGGCCTGGGGACGGGGTGGGGAGGGCTGGGGAGGCAATCCTGGAGCCTCCGGAGAAGCTCCGGAGGCCCCAGGAAGGCCTGGGGATGGGGTGGGGAGGGGTGGGGAGGCGATCCTGGGGCCTCCGGAGACGCTCCGGAGGCCCCAGGAAGGCCTGGGGAGGGCGGGAGGGAGGGCCGGGGAGACCTCCGCGGGGCCTAGCAAGGCCCCGCAAAGGCCTGGGGAGGGTGGGAGGGAGGGCCGGGGAGGCCTCCGCGGGGCCTGGGGAGGCCTCCGCGGGGCCTAGGAAGGCCCCGCGAAGGCTTGGGGAGGGAGGGAGGGAGGGCCGGGGAGACCTTCGCGGGGCCTAGGAAGGCCCCGCGAAGGCCTGGGGAGGGAGGGGGGAGGGGTGTCGTTATTCGCGGTTTTTTCACATTCGCGGGGGTCCGCAGAACGGAACCCCCGCGAATGTGAAGGGACGACTGTATATTGATCTGTGGAATCATTTCCATCCCCTATATCTGTCACCATATGATGAAGTTAGTGGTTGTTGCTTCCGTTATTACAGTGTTAAAGCAATAAGCAATGTCAGCACTCAATCTCCTTTAATGTTGTTTCTTTGTTAACTATGCTTGATTTTTTTTTAAACTCAGAAAATACTCCAAGGCTAATGCCAGAAGAAGGAAGCATGTATTATCCAAGGGTTCAGCACTACAGGGAACTCTTGGATTCCTTGCCTATGGATGCCTATACACATGGCTGCATTTTGCATCCTGAATTAGCAGTGGACTCTATGATCCCAGCTTATGCTTCTACTCGGATTCGTAGTATGTACCAATGATATGTAAACAGTGTTTTCTGCATTGGTTTCTGTACTGTTTCAGAATGCTGAGATTTTGGTCTGTTAAACCTTCGTTGCCTTGGAGCATCCATATCATTTTTTAGTCTGTAATTAGAATCAAAACTTGGAAAAGTAATTTTTAAAATATATATCCCACTTTTCTCCTAACACAGGACATTTTTTGGATTACAACTCCCAGGATTGCTAAACTACTGACCATGGTGGCTGAGGAATTCTGGGAGCTATAGTTCAAGAAGTAATGTTTCTAAGCTCTGATTAGAATTAGGGTAGCCTCTGATTCCAACAAGACCTAGGTCAGTTTGCACTGTAATCTTTTTCTCCATGTGATCTTCCCTTTGAAGACTGTCTTATATAAAAAATGTAATTGCAGCTCTGGGTGAAGGTGGGGAGGTGTCAATTTCTGTCTGAAAAAAATAATAATGTGCCTATGGCTACAGAGGCCTAGGGTTTTAAAGACATTCTCAGGGACCTTCAGGGAGCATAATGTAAATATAGAAATGACCAGTGAGAATATATTCTTGATGGTTGCACCAGATATAGATTTCCCTTTTGTATCTATGTATTTTCAGAAGAAAAAGAAAATACAAATGCTTGTCTTACCTGCCCTTATTTTTAATAATTTGTTTAAATATTTATTTAAACTATATTTATTTTTATTTTTGCCTATTTATCATAATAGCTACTTAAATTGCAAGAATGAAATTACAAAACTTTTTTTTCCTTTTTAAGTACTGCTTTTAAATTAAAGAAGTTATTACCTCTCTAATCAAGCACAGAGGGGTTTGTCTGAATTAAGTGAGAAAGATCTTGAAAAAGGCAGATAACACTTTTGTCAGTAAGCTCCTTAATAAAAAGTTTCTAACCTATGTATTTTAAGATACACTATACTGAAGTATTAGCCAGCAGTTTTGATAAAATCTGTTGACCTTTAGAGAACTTATTACACTTTTTATGAGTTTGTTGTTCTTTTATCAGGCCAAATAGGAAATACTGAATCTGAATTAAAGAAACTTGCTGAAGAAAACCCTGATTTGCAAGAGGCCTATATAGCAAAGCAGAAACGTCTCAAAGTAAGAATAAAATATATCTGACTGGTACAAAGCTACCTTAGCATGCTAGGGTTGCCTGGGATATAATATTAATATAAGATACCACTTCTTGGTTTATCCATTTATGCTCAAAGATAAAGTCCATTTTAACTCTGCTTTTGTATATAAGCAGTTTGCTAATTCTACTGTGTGACTTTTCTGTACTTTTGTTGATCGAATTGGGCATAATGCCTTATGCAGTACGATCACACGCATGCTTTCTTAGAAGTGATACCCATATTAATTGGGGGTTACTCCTCGATAAATGTAGATTATATTACACCCTAATATATTATCTATTTTTTTAAAGTCTAAGCTGATGGATCATGATAACATAAAGTACTTAAAGAAAATACTGGATGAACTGGAAAAAGTTCTGGATCAAGTTGAGACTGAGTTGCAAAGAAGAAATGAAGAAACACCAGGTAGGAATGTCTACACAATCCCTTCTTGATTAGAATGTAGTTCCCCTAATTTGGGAAAGGCAGCCAATGCATTTATATTTGTCAGAGTGAATTATACAGTCTACCCTTGTAGACTGTTGATAAGCTGCAGTCAGGGCATCTTTCTCCATTTCTTTCTTCAGTGAAGACAGAATGCAGAGATCATGTAACTTTTGTGTTTGCAGAATAGCATTGGCTGCCAGTTAGTTTTTGGGACCAATTCAAGGTGCTGGTTCATATTTTTAAACACCTATGCATTCTTATGGGGAGCAATCCTTGGGGAACAGCTTGTGCTCCTGGAATGGAAAAGATATCCTGGCTGCTAATGAAGGTAATAAGTTCCTTTCCCGTGCTACAAGAATACTGCAATATGAAAGTGTCCTGGAAAACAGAACAAGTACATATTGGCTTTGCATAAAAACAACAACCCCAAAACATAGATACACGTCACCTGTTCTAGTAATTTTAGTCCAAAACTGCCAGTCATGCCGTAGGAATAAACCTCTTGATATTAAACACTGCAGTCCTAACAATACTTATCAAGCTCAGTGGGATGTAGTTCAGAACAAACATGCTTAGGCTAACACTGTAAGCTATTGATAGGACAACTTTTATGAAACCAAGAGAATAATGGCTGGAAACATCATTCTGTCCCCTAAGGTCACTGGAAATTTGCAGATCAGGGATGGCCCATGTTGCTCACGGACCCCAATTTTTTGTGGCCCCTGAAACCTCTTATTCTCCTCCCAGCTGACTTGAATCCTGTGCTGAGAGAAAGGTGGGATAGTAAATAAATAAATGCTCCCTGCCTTTTTTTAAAAAATGTTTTTCAGGAAAGTTTTGCCCACAAACCACAGATAAAGCTCCCCAAATATTTGAAAGCATGCACAAATGCCATGCCCTCGTAAGCAGTCCAGAAGCACAGGGTCAGGGGGAAAGTGGCCCATGGCTCCCACACAGTTGCTCACCCCACGTTTAGACCTATCCACTACAGCTTTCTGATCCTACAGTGACCAGCCAGATGCCTATGGGATGCCCACAAGCATAATTTGACAGTCAGCAACTTTACATTCAGATGCATAATGCCTCTAATGCTAGAGGTAATGCATAGCGATCATGACTAGTAGCAACTGATAGCAATTTTATCCATGAATTTGTCCCAATTTCTTTTAAAGCCATCCAGGCTGGGGACTATCAGTACATCTTGTAGTGATGTGGACAAGCTTAAAAGATTATTGCCTGTTGCTTCTCTAAACATGAGTAATGTAGGTGAAGATCCTATATGTGGTGTTTGTTTGTTTCCAGCCATAGAATTCGAGGCAGCTCACAAAAATTAAATCAGATACAAGTATACCTCAATTAACAAAGCTGATGTGTTCATGGGCTTTACTTCTTTAACAGAAGTACCAGAGTACCTTAGTACCAGAGGTAGAAATAACAGGGAAAGAATAGGGCCAGGTTCCTGAACCACAAAAAAAGAAGAGTAGTTCAACACGTTTCAGGAATTTTTAAAATTTCAAAACTAAGAAATATATAAGTGAAATGAAAGAGAAAGGTCAGGTAATTGTTGTATAAGTAAACAAAAACATTTTGAATCATCTGGAGACCACTTAAAGGATTTGTCCAAAATGCATCCCAGCATGATTTTTTTCTTTCTTTCATCGGTCTTTTCTTTTCTTATAATTTCAATTTTGGTGGTGAAACTTATAGAGCTATCTGTTTTTAACATGCTAAGGTGAGGCAGGTTAATATGCTTTCCCCATTTCTTTCTGCTTTGCTCTTTACACATGATCAATAAGTTATTTTGGAGGCAGCTGTTTACCTTGCCTGTTGTACATAATCACACACAGCAACAGTAGGATCACCTAGAGCAGAATACCATTCTTTCCCTGGTCAAGCTTTACTGCATTGTTTACTGCAGATAGGCTGCTGCAACACAACACTGAAAATCCGTTTTTCTCCTTCCCTCCTTCACCATCCTGCTGATGCTGCAAAAACCACCACCACCACCACCACCATCACACCTTACAGCTAGACAGAAGACAAGAAAAGCAGGGTTGGGCTGGGCTCCCATGAAAATACTTTGTAAAAAGGAGCTTCTTTGTCAGAGGCTTTGTTAACTGAGGTATGCTTGTACAGCTTAAGGTACACATCATAAGAAAGTTAAAATATAATTATGTTAAGTTAAAATATAAATATGAATAGCAATTAAAAGCATGGCAACTAAAAAAGAACAACAGCAAATAAAGACAGTACAGTTGGATCCTCATATCTGCGGAACCAATAGCTGTGGTTTCAGTTATACATGGGACACAAAATAGGGGACACATACCATAGAGTTGTACTGGAAAATAACTAGAGAGGTATCCTCTCTAGGCATCTTCTAGATCCTCCAACACAACACTATGGTATGTTTTTACCAGAATTCCTTTATTTTAATAGAGTTCACAGTTATTTGCAGTTTACAGTATCCACAGTAAGGAGATTTTCAGACAGGCAAAAATCGCTCCTTGCCGCGCGAGCAGCCTCCCGAAACTGCTGCGCGGCAAGGGTCTTCTTCGGACGACGCTGTGCCTCTGGCGAAACCGTCCGTGTCACTTCCGTGAAGCTTGGGACGCCTCCGCGTCATATTTCAATCACGGAGGCTGCCCGTGATTGAAATATGACGCGGAGGCGTCCCAAGCTTCACGGAAGTGACACGGACGGTTTCGCCAGAGGCACAGCATCGTCCGAAGAAGACCCTTGCCGCGCAGCAGTTTCGGGAGGCTGCTCGCGCGGCAAGGAGCGATTTTTGCCTGTCTGAAAATCTCCTAAGTCTGAGGATCAAACCCCCATGGATACAGGGGTCTGACTGTATGCCACATTATTAAAAGCACTTTCCCCACTATCAGTCAGTCTTCAAAGGCCTTACAAAATAAAAAGAAAAGTCTTAACCAACCTACAGAGGGATAGTTAAGGAGCATGCCAGACTATCTAGGAAGTGAGTTCCAGAGCCTAGAAGCAGCTATGAAGAAGGTCCTCTTTTGTGTTACCACCAGATGTATCTGTAAGGGTGGTGGGACAGAGAGAAGCGTCTGGCTCATATGTTGAGATATGGGAGATTTTCACATGGGGGAAATAACCTCTGGGGAGATCGGGAGAGAAACAGGGCTGTTCCAGTAGCAGCACTCCATTTCGCATGCCCCCTTCCTTCTCCCGATCTCCCGATCTCCCGTCGTCCTCCCTCCGTGCTGCTTCCATTTCCCTCCTGGTATGTTCAGCTATTTTTTTTTTTACTAATGAAGGTCTTTCGTTAGTAAAAAATAGCAGGAGGGAAATAGAAGCAGCACAGAGGGAGGACAACGGGAGATTGGGAGAAGGAAGGGGGCGTGTGAAACGGAGTGCTGCTACCGGAACAGCCCCGTTTCTCTCCCAATCTCCCCGGGGGTTATTTCCCCCTTGTCAAAATCTCCATGGTCTATCAGGTAGCTTTGTAGGTCACAATCAGCACTTTGAATTGTGTCCAGAGGTGGACCAGTAGCCCATGGAGATTTTAACACAGTGTCAATATATTTCAGTTGTGCGTTTGATTCTGCAATGGGTACTTGAGCTCACATATTATGCAACAATCAATTCATTTCCCACCTAGCAAATCAGAAGTGAAAGACAGGGTTGTATGCATGCCTGCAGAACAATTGCCTTCTCAAGGGGCTGCACTTAGCACAGGCCCTGAGGAGATACAACCACAAGTGAAGTGCCCAAAGTAGATTCCAGCAGCCACTATCCCATTTATAAGATGAAAAAACTAGACATGGGTCTTTTCAATGCACTTGACACAGACTTTAGGATAAGTTGTTTTGGACGAGTGAACTTTCAGCAGTGGCAAACACCTCTTGGCTGTTTCAACTAGAGCAATTTTCTTAGCAAAACTGTTTACCAAGCCCTACCTGAAGAAATCTAGCACCAACAACTACTTGAATACAGTATAGAAGACAAGCAGAGAATCATAACCCTGTGATCTTTTACAACCTAGTGCATTTTATTGGTCCCTAACTCTTTATGCCTTCCTTTCTGATCAGAAAATGGACACCAGCCTTGGCTCTGTGGTGAGTTTTTCAGCTTGGCTGATGTATCCCTTGCTGTTACATTGCACCGGCTAAAGTTCATTGGACTGGCAAGGAGAAACTGGGGGAATGGAAAACGACCTAATTTGGAAGCCTATTATGAGCGTGTGTTGAAGAGAAAAACATTCCGCCAGGTTTTAGGACAGGTCAACAACATATTAATCTCTGCGGTTCTTCCAACTGCATTTCGAGTGGCCAAGAAGAGGGCACCCAGAGTTTTGGGCGCAACATTTTTAGTTGGCTTATTGGCAGGAATAGGGTATTTGGCTTTCATTACTCTTCGGAAGAGATTTCCTAACATGTTGCTCTCAGTTAGAATGAGGCCAAGCTATCTGTAGATGACTCTTTGCCCACCCTTTGAACAGATCACTTAACACCACGGATAGGCTGATATGAGGGACAATGCACCACAACTTTGACATATATTATTTATTACCTTCCTGTTGTTGTTGAATGTGGTGGCGATGGAGAGGTAATGGCAGAAATTAAACACTGAAGAAAAATGAGACAGTTGCTTAGATCCTGAATTCTGGGAACAGAACGAGGTCAGGGAGTCAGATTTTCTTGTGCCCATGTAGCCCTGAAGTGAAGTAAAAACTGGATGGATGGATCTTGCCTGAACATTACTCCATTCATGCGGAAGAACTCTTTCCAGTTTTGGCTAATGCATCCTGTACCCTAGCAACACCCTCCTATGGGATTCAGGAGGTCCCCAAGAGAAAAAAAGGCATGAGAAAATTCAATGAGCTTCCTTCTGCTTTCAGTTTTGAAGATCCAAGTCAACTAATTTCTTCTTCAAATTGCCACCTTTATGGCAATACATAATTAGAAAGAATAGATGGCCTCTCATTTTTATGAAAAGCCATTCCCTAACATTTAATTATATCTAGTCATTTGACAATTTCACATTTTTCACTGTTCAGAGGGGTGAATCCTCTTCTAATATGCCATTACAAATATATTGTGTAATTGTGATGGGCATTCTTGTAAATATGAGATTTCATTGCTACATGAATGGATTGTTAACATTGTGACTGGATTAAGACATAGGTTCCTAAAAGAGCAGTTACTGAAATTTTGGTTGACACAGCAGCACATGTTTAAATCACATTAGGAAGCACATGAAAAGTATCAGTAGGTTGTTATCAGGTTTCAAAGGCACAAATAGCCATTAGATAAGGCATGGGATTTTTGCAGATTGTCTATGAGGATTACATAGATTAAAGGATTTTTTGCCTCATTAATCCTTGCACAGGAATGTTATGTACCATGATTTCATTCAAAAGTACTGCACATCCTACACTTGATATTGTGATACAAATGATAAGTCTTTTTTCTTTACTGTAAACATATTTTTGTGACTGTGTATGAATGTACTCCATGATGTGCCTCAGAAAATATCTTATCCACAAATATATCTTCTTTATGAAAAAAAGAGAGTAGTATCTGATGAGTGATACTTCTGTTTGTTTGTTTTTTTTTAAATTGGGGTGGTGATGAGGGCAATTAAAATTAGTCTACCAAACCAGAGTCTGGCTGTTGTGCAAAGATTCAGAGTGGAGCAACTGTATTAGCTTCATCAGACTGATGCATTTCAAATTTAGAGGGATACAAACTAAACAAAATATGGGCCTTCTAAACATGTATCCCAACTCAAGATCCCAGCTACATACAAAATATGTTTCTTGGAAGCATTATAATTCTTTCAGGAAAAAGGCTTTTCTGTTAGAATCCAGAAAATTCTGTTGGAATTAAGTTGTATTGGTATCAAGCTGAAATCCTCCTATTTACCCTGTATGTAGTGCTTGTGCTACATGCACAAGCACTAGGTGTAAAACCACCCAAGTGTGAAACAAGCTCATAGTGTGGTAAAAGTCTCTATAACAATGTCTTTCTGTTCTTGGCACTGCCCAGGGATGCAGCTACAAGCAGGACAAAATGAAGGAACCCCCCCCCCTCCAAAACTAATAATTCTGAATCTCCCAAAGAAATGTTCTTTCCGTCTTCAAATTTCTAGCACTGCAGAGATTGAGACACTGAACACCATTCATACCTAGAACTCTTACCGGTATATTTGCTGTGCCTGCATTCCCTGCCCTTTTGCCTTGTATGCTAAAACCATTTTTTAAAAAAATGCTCAATGGAAGTTTAAAATTACTACAATGTAAAAAAAATTGATAGTGAAGGGAAATTTAATTGGCGGGGGCCTGCACTCATTTTGTTCTTCCACTCACTGTAGTTACAGCCCTGGCTCTGCCTGAGAAACCATCTACCCATGGAAAGAATAACTATCTGAACTAATTATAATCTCTTGATAAAATTCATTCTTTTGCATAATATCTTCACATTGCCTGTCAACTTCCTACCTCTGAAATATAGCCTACAGCACCTGATATTCACTGGTGATCTCCTATCCAAGTATTTACCTCTCTGGAAATTGCTTCTTCTTTGTGTGTGTGCGTGTGTGAATGAGAGAGAGAATGAGATAGAGAAGAGAGAATTGATAGAGTAGCACAGAAACAGCAAAATCTTGCAATGCTGCAAACTCTGCTCACATGAAATTAGGATCTGACTTACTGTTGGCTTGTGCCACCCAATGACTTTTCCCATGTGTAACAGCTTTTCATAGGAAAGTTGGTTGCTGGGAGATGAGACTGAAAACATGGGACAATGACAGAAACAAGAATCTCAGCTGAAATGTCATCTCTGTGAGCCAAGGCAGTGGCGATCATCAAAATTTTTGCCATAGTACTGTAAGGTACCTGATCTTGTCTGACCTCAGAAGCTAAACAGGGTCAGCACTGGTTAATGCTTAGATAGGAGACCACCACTGAATGACAGGTGCTGTAGGCTATATTTCAGAAGAAGCAACTGGCAAAACCACCTCTGAGTATTCCTTGCCTAAGCAAACCCTGTGAAAGTCATGGAGACACCATAAGCTGATAAGCAACTTGAAGTCACATACACATACACACACAACCCAGACATCAAGGATGGGTGCATAATATTGGGAGAGTTGTAAGTAAGAGGGCTTCAGGTTTCCCCCTGATCTAGTAGATCTTTTAAGGCACCTTTACCACTTCTTGATTACACTAACACTTGTGTCATGTGCAAAATACCCTCCAGAGACTAACCAGTGTCAAAATAATGTTTATATATCCCATGACATCATCTCAAATGCAGGATGTGTGGATCAGCTTAAGCATTTTGGCCATGATGGCTTGTCTCTAGATATGTAAAAATGCTTGCTAATTTTCTCATGCTCAACACTGTGGGAAAAATTGGCAACTGCAATAAGATGTTTTTGTTCCTACATGGCATGAAAACACCAGCATATTTTTATCACCAGAATAATATTAAAAAAACCTGATGATTTTGCACAAAATCATTGTATTCTGCACAAAGTTACAGTGCAGTGTGTATTGCACTATGATTTGCACAAAAAAAACTTTGCAAAATTTTGGGAAACAAAGCTCTAAAATATTAAAACCCAGAAATATATAAAAAATTGGTAATTTCACTGATTGAGGAGAAAATGTAACTTTTTTCCACATGCAAGAATTAAATGACTGATCACTTCATTCCAGTTGTCATCACACGAAGCCAGACTGAGTTGCTGATATTCAGTAGATAAAGCAAAATGCATGTCAGATGTGGCTGTAAGCCAAGGATTTGCTCGGAGTAAAACAAACCCAGATGGCTGAAGGAAGATTATGATGTCATGCAGAGAAATGCAAATCACTCTTTGTGAAGCAAATTTGATTTAGGAAAGACTTCATTTCAGGCCACATATGTTGCAATATCAGACTATATTGTAAAAGAAAAGGCTAGGTTTACTCTTCATTAGCCTTTTTTGTACAGTGATGAATGGACAGTTGCACTAATCTTCAGTCTAAGCAAGGGACTTGCTAAAGCATGCCATGATATATTAATTTTATCATTACCTACCCTTCTGTATGTGAACTCAGACACTAAATCACACTGAGTTCAGTGGGAATTAGCCTGAAGTCAGTGCACACTGTTCAGCCTTAGCCTTAGATTAGCAGTGAGATGGCATCATCCATTACTTTCATGTGTGATCAGGGTTTTTACATTTAGGTTTCCTACATGCAAAGTTACCAGCAGAGCTACTTTAAATTCAGTTCTCCTTCTGTATAAACTGTATTGGGGATGGGCAATCATAATTTCGGAGCCAAGGAGATTAAAATTGGAGGTGAAACCTGAAAAGTCCTGGAGTATGCAATGAAAATGTTTGGGTAAGCTTTTGGGATACTTTAGTTCCCATCCCAAGAACCTGGGACTTTCACTTTGTTATAGATATGTCAAAAAAAGAATCAGAAAGAGATTTTGGAAAAGGAATCAGGGTACTGATTTTGTTTCTGTGTACTGGGCTGCATAATGAAATAATGTATAGTACAGCATATGCTTTCTAGTCACCTATTGTATTTTAATTTTTGTAAGCCGCCCCGATTGTTTTAACAGAGGGGTGGGGTATAAATAAATTTTATTATTATTATTATTATTGACTTACTGTGACTCCATCAATTTCATAAGGTTTTCTTTGGGAAGAAATATAGTTTGTCGTTGCCTTCCTCTGAAAAGTAGCCTATAGCATTTGGTATTACTTGGTAGTCTCCCTTCCAAGTACTAACCAGGCCTGACACTGCTTAGCTTTTGAGATCAGATGGAATATGAAGCCTTCAAAATATTTAGGCAGATGTATTATCAACCACCTACTATTATTTAAAATTTTGTTGTCGTGGGTCTTCAAGCTGTTTCTGACTCAGGGCGACCCTTAGGCAACCCCATTACAGTTTTCTCAGGAAGATTTGCCCAGTCCAGCATAACTGGAAGTGACATTATGTCAGTTGTGGCTCGTGGAACCCATCAAAATACATCTCATCATTGTGGTTCTGTGGGGGCAATGAGATCCAAATTTCTACATTTTTTGTGGTGGTTTCATTGCTTTTTGTGCTTTTGGACCAAACTGGATTGGCTAGATTAAAAAAAGAAAAGAAATTAGGGATCTGGAGGCTTTATTGTTTTATTGGGGGTCTTTTGAGTAAAATGGGTCATCAGAGGCCACATGAAGCTCATGGGCCACACTGCAAACCATGAAACTGAGCATAGCACATAAATATCCCAAAATGGCAGACTCTTTACTGGTCACAACAAATGTCAGAACTCAGTTTTTCACAAACAGGTCACCTTTTACATAACACACACTTCCCAGTCCCTTCCCTGATTGAATTAACCAATACTAAACTGTCTCTCTTACATTTAGTTATCAGCTGCCTCTCTTTCCCTGGAATTAGATGAAAATTCACATCCCCACAATTTATAAGGAAATCCCGAATCCACAAAACAGCAATACCTTTATTGGGCCAACTAAACAACCACAAAATACATCATGTAAACCGCCAAAGCTCCACTGCCTTTTTCTTCAGACAAAGGTGTTAAAATCATACAGGAGAAGAAAAAAAATGTCAATGTTAGTCACAGGGCTGGATTTTGTCTTAAGATGTTATTTATGTTGTCAGTTAAGATGGTCTAGAAGGATATCCATGCAGTCAGAGGTCACTCCCCTATTTTTGGCCATTTGTGGACTGGGAAAAAAAGAGCAGCAAAGAGCAGACTGGAGGGCAAATGTTGTCACCATCTTCAAAAAGGGAAAAAGAGAAGACCCAAATAATTACCATCCAGTCAACCTGACACCAATACCAGGAAAGATTCTAGAGCAGATCATTAAACAGACAATCTGTAAGCACTTAGAAAATGAATGCCATAATCACTAAAAGTCAATATGGGTTTCTCAAAAACAAGTTATGCCAGACTAATCTTATCTCTTTTTTTTATAGTTACATGCTTGGTAGATGAAGAGAATGCTGTGGATATAGGAGATTATCACACGTGAAGTCGAAGGCTTTCACGGCCAGCATCCATAGTTTTTCTGTGTTTTTTTTCCAGGCTATGAAGCAGTGTTCTGGAAGAGTTTATTCCTTGCTACAGATGCAGGTAAAACATCAGGAATAAACTTTTCCAGAACACGGCCTCACAGCCTGGAAAAAACTCACAGAAAACCTATGATTATCACATGCTTCAAAAAGTCCAACAGGAGCATGCAAGGATGATGTCACTGTACTGGGATTGGGTCCCAGTTTTGGACAATGTTGTTATCCTTGTGTGCTGCCTCCATGCAGACTTTGTGCTGCAGTGGAGAATAAGCCATCACTTTTCATTGACAGAAGTTTCTGCCAAAGAAAAGTGACAGCTTGTTCTCAGCTGCAGCATAGAGTCTGCACGGAGGAAGCAAGTGAAGATGACAACATGTGCAAAACCACGTGGTACAGTGACATCATCCTCATGGGCTTTTTGCCTGTGTCTGATAACCTCCAAAGAGTATCTTGATTTCAGTAAGGCTTTGACAATGTCCCCCATGAAATTCCTGCAAAAAGGTTAGTAACATGTGGCCTAGACAAAGCAACTGTTAGGTGGATTTGTAATTGGTTGGCTGACCAAACTCAAAGGATAGTCACAAATGGCTCCTCCTCATCCTGGAGAGAAGTGACTAGTGGGGTGCCACAGGGTTCTGTCCTGGGCCCAGTGCTATTCAACATCTCTATCACTGACTTGGATAAGGGAATAGAGGGCATGCTTTTTCAAGTCTGCAGATGACACCAAATTAGGAGGGGTAGCTAATACCCCAGAGGACAGGATCAGAATTCAAAATGACCGTAACAGTTTAAAAAGCTAGGCCAAAACCAACAAAATGAAATTTGACAGGTAGAAATTTGGGCTACTACACTTGGACAGTAAAAGTGAAATGCACAGATATAGGAGATTATCAGATGACCTAAATATAGCATGACAAGGATGTCAGGAGGTCACAAAAGGGCTTCTCTTTCAGACAACATTGTTCACAGGTTGTCATGCTCCCATGCCACTTCTGTTCCCCAGGCACTCCTTTTTATTCATGGGCTAAGCATGAATTGATCCATCATTCCATTTATGTAACGGAATAACGGGTGAGTGAAAAAGTGCCCCGTTATGTTGGCGCAATGCCAGCATCACTGGGAGGTCTGTGCTGAACACTTCTGGGTGTGATCGGGACAAGGAGGTAAATGACACACTTTTTTGTACCCTCCCCAGGTTACTTGTATTTTTAAAAGTGTGTTTTTGTGCTTGGTTTTACTTTTTGATGTTTCTTTTTCTTTTTGAATTTCCCGCATGATCGTCCTCTCACGAGAACAGCTGGGATTTCAATTCCAGGAAGTGAATGCAGCTCTGTGAGAGCTGCATTCACTCCTGGGCTGATGGGGTGAGGGAAAGAAGTGGCAAAGGTAGGTCTGAAAACTTTTATTTTTATAGGATTACAGGAACAGGAGTCGGGTGGGAGAGGAGCTAGCGAGACGAGGATGTTATTTTTGTCCCCATCTGATAATCTCCATAGGATGGGTGATACCTCACTTGAGAAGTGAATGCAAAAGGGATCTAGGAGTCTTAGTGGACCACAAGCTAAACATGAGTCAGTAGTGTGTTGTGATAGCTAAAAAAGCCAATGTGATTCTAGGCTGCATCAATAGGAGTATAGTGTCTGGATCAAGGGAAGTAATAGTGCCACTTTGTTCTACTTTGGTTAGACTTCACCTGGAATACTGTGTCCAGTTCTGGGCACCACAATTCAAGAATGACATTGACAAGAAGAGGGCAACCAAAATGGTAAAAGGTATGGAAGCCATGCCCTATGAGGAGTGACTTAGAGAGCTGGGTATGTTTAGCCTAGAGAAGAGAAGGTTAAGAGGGGACATGATAGTCATGTTTAAATATTTGAAGGGATGTCATACTGAGGATGGAGCAAGCTTGTTTTCTGCTGCTCCAGAGACATGGAGCGATGGACTCAAACTACAGGAAAAGAGATTCCACGTAAGCATTAGGAAGAACTTCCTGACCGTAAGAGCTGTTCAGCAGTGGAAAGTGCTGACCCAGAGTGTGGTGGAGTCTCCTTCTTTGGAGGTTTTTAAACAGAGCTTGAATGGCCATCTGTTGAGAGTGCTTTGATTGTGTATGAGGTATTCCTGCAGGACAGGGGGTTGGACTAAATATTTAGCCTGGAAAAAAGATGGTTAAGGGGTGATATTATAGTCCTGTTTAAGTATTTGAAGGGGTGTCACATTGAGGATGGAGCAAGCTTGTTTTCTGCTGCTCCAGAAACTAGGACATGGAGCAGTGGACTCAAACAACAGGAAAAGAGATTCCACCTCAACATTAGGAGGAACTTTCTGACATTAAGAGCTGTTCAGCAGTGGAACATGCTCCCTCAGAGTGTGGTGGGGTCTCCTTCCTTGGAGGTCTTTAAACAGAGGCTGGATGGCCATCTGTCAGGGATGCTTTGATCGTGATTTCCTGCATGGCAGGGGGTTGGACTGGATGGCCCTTGTGGTCTCTTCCAACTCTACAATTCTATGATTCTATGATTCCAACTCTATGATTCTATGAAAATCAAGATAATCAAATTTCAACTCCATTCAACAGAAACGTAACTCCTCTTGAGTTCCAAGCTGTCTTTATCCTGTGGAGGCTACTAGCCCCTTTCTTTGGAAGAGGACATTGAATTTCTCAAGAAGCCTCTGTACTGTTACATCTAGTAAATGCTGTAGGTGCTGTATAGGTAAAATTTGCCAATTGTAGTCCAATACCTTTGTTGGCAGTAGAAACATGAAAGAGTTAAGTCCCAGTCCTTGTTTAGAATTCACCTGTTGCAGATTCCTTACAAGCTCTGGCTGGAGTATTGAAGCCCTAGGCCTGTGGCATTTTCCCTGTTACATGCCCTTCCTTTGTGGCAATGGAGGGGGGGGGTCCTCATGTCCATGCCCCGCATGCAAACTTGTGCTTCTCTTCCCCATGCTAGTCGCATCTTCTAAGATCAAGAACAAAGCACCTGGCCATGGTCACATGGCTGGGCACCTCACGATGACCTCAGCAAACATGATGCGTGTGACCCGGTGGAGAAATGGCTACTACAGGCACTACATGGGCTTCGTGTGCAGACATCACCCTGTTGTAGTAATGGGACTTACGGAATAAAAGTTTTCTCTGGAATAAATGCAGGAGATGATGAGTTTTTGAAAACACATTTTAAGGGGTATTTGCCCTGGATTCTCATTGAAACTGCCCAGATGTAATCTGGACAGTTGATATTAGTATTGGGGCAAAAACTTTATGTTGTGTGGACTTTTGGGCATGAGAACAGGGGGAGGCCACTTCATTTGGCCTGTGTAGACAAGACCACTGTTTACTAGTACTGATGATTTAAGAAAACATTATTCTGATTCTGCTCCATCTCACTAATAAGAAACATTTTCCCTTTATTTAGGAAACAATGCCCCCCCCCACTCGGGTTTCTGGAGGTGGTAAAAACAGATGAATATAATTTAACTTCATGGCCCAGTTATTTTGGCAATACTAATGAACTGGATATGCTCTGTTTACAGAAACAAAGTTTAATTTAACCAAACAACACTGATTATACACTGGCATTTATTTTTTGTCTTCCAGTACTAAGCAGCTTTAGTTGGAAGAAAGACTAATTGTTTTCAATGGAGCTTACTTCATGGTAAAAATGCTTAGGATTGGAGCCTTGCTTTTACATTCTTGCTAATATACTGTAACTAATCAGCATATACTGTACTCATAACTTACATAATATCCACATGCATAGCAGAAATTCTGCAAGTGGATAGCCACAGTGGTACATCATCTTGATTAAATATTCTGAAATCTAATATTAAAATATAGTTTGCTCTGGCCATTATAAAATTAGATTACATTTGACTATAGTTCAGGAAAAATAAACATATTTTGTCCACTGTTTTCTAAAACTGTACAATGCAACATTTGTCTTATATTCAAGTGTCTGTCTTTACCAATGGCCTAAATGATGGTGGAGATATGATGGAGAATATTTATTTGGATATTATCTGTCATTTCTTTTTCCCTGACCTTTCATTTCTTGCATGGTGGAAATTGACATGCCGTGGCAGAGCAATCAAATCAACACCAGATGGCAGTATTTATCTAAGACTACATTTAGGAATAAGATTATTTCGCAATATTTTTGAAACTTTTAAAAGAAGAAACCATTGGTTTATGAAGAATACATATACAGAGTGATCAGGCCTGGAGAGATTTACAGTTATATTCCTAAATACTCAAGAAGAAGATTCCATTTTGTTGAAGTAATGTATCTCTGACACAACAACTCTATGATTCTCAGAGTTATACAGACTGTGGGAAGAATGTGCTAACTAAGGACTCTGTTAACTGCCATCAAGCCAACTTTGACTTATGACAACCCTATAAATGAGAGACCTCCAAGTAACCCTATTATCAACAGCCCTGTTCAGGTCTTGCAGACTCAGGGCTGTGGCTTCCTCTATTTATCCATCCGTAAAGTGATCTTCCTCTTTTCCTACTGCCTTCTACCTTACCAAGCATTACTCCCTTTCTAGTGAGTCAAGTCTTAGCATAATACATCCAAAGTATGACAGTCTCAGTTTAGTCATCTTGGCTTCTAGGAAGAGTTCAGGCTTGATAATTGCTCTAGGACCCATTTATTTGTCTTTTTAGAAGTCCAAAGTATCCACAGAACTCTCTTCCAGCACCACATTTCAAATGAGTTGATTTTCTTCGTATCAGCTTTCTTCACTGTCCATCATTCACAACCATACATAGAAAATGGAAGTGTGATGTGTGGACCATCCTAACTTTAGTATTCAATGATATATCTTGACACTTCAGGATCTTGTCTAGTTCCCTCATAGCTGCTCTTCTGAGCCCTAATCTTCTTCTGAATTCTTTACTACAGTCTCTATTCTGATTAATGACTGAGCCAAGAGATGAAAAATCTTGAATTATTTCAAAGTCTTCATCATCTGCTTTAAAGTTATGTAAACCATCATTGCACATTATTTTGGTTTTCTTAATGTTCAACTGTAAACCTGCCTTTGCACTTTCTTCCTTGACCTTCAGTAGCCATTCCAAGTCTTTGCTATTTTCTGTTAGTAGTATGATGTCATCTGAATATCTTAAATTGTTGATGTTCCTTCCTCCAATTTTTACACTTCCTTCCTCCGAGTCTAATCTTGCTTTACCTATGATACATTGAATGTACAAACTAAATGGATAAGGTGAAAAATGCAGTGTTGCATGACTCTCTTACCAATTGGAAACCAGTATTCTGGTCCTGATGGTAACCTCTTGTCATAAGTATGAGTTACAAACCAGGACAATAAAATGTTGTGGCATGCCCATTTCGTTAAGAGTGATCCATAGTTTTTCATGATCTATGAATGCACAATTAAAGGCTTTGCTATGATCTAAAAAGCATAGGCTGATTTTCTTCTGAAATTCCCTGGTGTTCTCCATTAGCCAACATATGTTTGCAATATGATTCCTGGTGCCTTTTCCACTCATGAACCATGCTTGGACATCTGACAGTTCTCACTCCATGTATGGTAAAAGTTTTGTTGTAGAATTTTGAGCATTACTTTGTAGGCATGGGAAATTAATGCAGTGGTCCTATTAGTTACTGTGTCCCCTTTCTTGGGGATTGGAATGTATATTGACCATTTCCAATCTGTGGGGCATTCTTTTGTTTTCCATATTTGTTGACATATATTAGTTAGAACTAGAGTAGAGTTTGTCTCTGTTGCTTGAAGCATCTCTATTGGTATGCCATCTGTTCTTGGTGATTTATTTCTCCCAAGTGCTCTAAATGCAGCTTCCATTTCACTTTCTAAAACTGTAGGTTCACCTTCAAATGGTTCTTCCTTGAATAAATCTTTTATCCTTTCATCTCTTTTTAATATTTCTTCAGTTTATATTTCTTCAGTGTATTGTTTCCATCATCTTTTTATTTCTACATGGTTATATAATGTGTTCCCTGCTGTTTGTAGAACATCCCCATCCTTGGATTAAATATCCCTTTGATTTCTCAGATCTTGTGGAAGAGGTCTCTTTTTCTTCCTTTTTATGTTGACATCTTCTATTTCTCTGCATTGATTATTATGGTAGTTCTCCTTGTCCCTGTGCACAAGTCACTGAACAGTTGCATTCAGGGTTCTGATGCTATTTCTATAACCTTTTACTTTTACTTCTCATATAATCGCTTGAAGAGTTTCACCTGTCATCCATTGAAACTTCTCTTTCTTTTTGGCTACAGATAGTGTCTTTTTGCATCCCTCCCTGGTAATGTCCCTGGCTTCATTCCAGAGTTCTTCTGGCTCCCAGTCAATTAGGCTTAATAGTGCAAATCTATTTTCTACACTATCTTTAAATTCTATGGGGATGGTCTTCAGGTTGCATTTTGGCACAATGGTTCATTTAGCATTCTTCTTTATCTTTATGCTAATTTTTGATATTAATTTTTATTATTAGCAGTTCATGGTCTGTGCCAAAATCTGCTCCTGGTCTTGTTCATGCTGAGAGAATCAAATTTCTCTGTCTTCTGCTTCCAATTATATAGCCTATTTGATTTCTATATTGGCCATCAGGTGATGTCCATGTATACAGTTGCCTCTGTTGTTGCTTGAAGAATGTGTTTGCGATTAACAAAGTGTTGTCCTCACAAAATTCAATCAGTTGTTCTTCTGCTTCAATCTTTGATTCTGCTCTGTTTCCTATTTTGCATTCAAATTGCCTATGATTAACAAGAAGTCCTGTTCTGGTGTGTGACCAGTTTCCTCCTGGACTCCTGCACAGAACCTTTCAATTTCATCTTCTTTTGTCTCTGTAGTTTGAGCTCAAATGTGGATTAAAGTTATAATGATGAGCAGGTATCCATAGGAATACTGCTGTAGTATCCTCTCTAAGTCCATCAACAGCTATGGAACGAATTAGTCAAGACTAGATTATTGTATTCTTATTCATAGTACCTAATCACTTCAGGGCTATGGGACCTATGACCTTCTAGAAGTTACTGAGCTATATCTTTTATAATTTCTGAACCGTGTGCACACTGGTTGGGGCTGATGGTTGCTGGTCTCCAACAACATCTGGAGGGCCACAGAGTCTCCATTCTTGCTATAGCTGGTTTGGAGATCTTAATTATAGCTTTGGGGGTTACTGAATTAATACTCATGTTAAAGAACCAAAGCATTCTGCCTGCCAAAGTTGTTGGAACAGCCTGCTTGTTAGAGCCAAAGGTTTTTAAAATGAAATGCTGGACTTCATTTTAAGTGTGGTGGTGGTGGGAGGCGTGTGGTGGTGGTGGGAGACTCCTTGCTGCGAGGTACAGAAGCAGTGGTTTGTGGGCCTGACAAGATGTCTCAGGAGGTGTGTTGTCTCCCTGGGGCAAAGATCCATGCTGTGACCGAGAGGCTAACAAGACTCGTCAAGCCTACGGATCATTACCCCTTCCTTTTGGTCCATGTGGGAACCAATGATACTGCAAGGCACAGCTTTCCCAAGATCAGAAGAGATTATGAGGCCCTGGGGAGGAAGCTGAAAGAAATGGATGCACAGGTTGTCATCTTGTCTCTTGTCTCTCATCTGCCAGTTGAAGGGCATGGTCCAGGAAGAGAGCGGAAAATAGCCGACGTAAACTACTGGCTCCGTAGATGGTGTTGCCGAGAACAATTTGGATTCTTGGATCATGGGCTGCGCTTCCATGAGGGGGGACTTCTGGCAAGAGATGGGGTGCATCTCACACCAGTTGGCAGAAACATTTTTGCCTACAGTCTCAAGAATTTGATCAGGAGGGCTTTAAACTGAGTCATATGGGGGAGGGAGACAGTATTCTGGAAGGCAAAAGAGCTGGAGAAAATAGTCAAGCTGTCATAGAGGGAACAAGGCAAACAGCGCAAGGACCCAACAGTGGAAGGCAAAAAAACTTGCACAGGCAGCAAGTAAAGGGAACACATGGTCTTAGATCTCTCTACACTAATGCACAGAGCATGGGAAATAAGCAAGGTGAACTTGAACTCCTAGCACTACAAAACAAATATGATATAATAGGCATTACTGAAACCTGGTGGGATGAGTCTCATGATTGGAATGTAGGAATAGAGGGGTATAACCTTTTTAAGAGAAACAGGCCAAACAGGAAAGGAGGAGGAACAGCATTATATGCCAAGGATATTTACACCAGTGAAGAGATCCTTGACATCAATACTGGAAACCAGGTGGAGAGCATCTGGATAAAAATTAAAGGGGAGGGAAACAACAGGGATGTTATTGTGGGACTCTACTACAGACCCCCAAGTCAGACGGAGGAATTGGATGATGCCTTTCTAGAACAAATGAACACACACGCAGAAAGGAGAGATGTAGTAGTGATGGGTGACTTCAACTATCCTGATATTTGCTGGAAATCTAACTCAACCAAAACTTCAAGGTCTAGCAAATTCCTTACTTGCCCGGAAGACAATTTCATGGTCCAAAAGGTGGAAGAGGCAACAAGGGGGTCAGCTATTTTAGATCTGATCCTAACCAACAGGGATGACCTGGTTAATGGGATGCAAGTGGTGGGATCCTTAGGTGAGACTGATCATGTTCTCCTGCAGTTTGTTATACAATGGAAAGGAGAAGCCAGGCATAGTCAGACATGCATTCTTGACTTTAGGAGAGCTGATTTCAATAAACTCAGGGAAATGCTGGGGGTGATCCCATGGTCAGGAATACTAAAAGAGAAGAGAAAGACAGATGGGACTTTCTCAAAAGGGAGATACTGAAGGCACAATTTCAAACAGTACCATTGAGGAAGAAAAATGGGAGGTGTCTCAAGAAACCAGGATGGATGACTAAAGAAATATCAACAGAGCTAAGTTTTAAATGGAACATGTACAGAAGACACAACAGGGGAAATCCAGCACAGAATAAGCAAAGGGGTAGTACAGGAATACCTTCTTAATCTAAATGAATTTAAATCTCCAGGACCAGATGAACTACATCCAAGAGTATTAAAAGCGCTGGCAAATATAATCTCAGAGCCATTGGCAATAATCTTTGAGAACTCCTGGAGAACAGGAGAAGTCCCAGCAGACTGGAGGAGGGCAAACGTTGTCCCCATCTTCAAAAAGGGGAAAAAAGAGAATCCCAACAATTATCGTCCAGTTAGTCTGACATCAATACCAGGGAAGATTCTAGAGCAGATCATTAAACAGAGAGTCTGTGCACATTTAGAAGGCAATGCCATAATCACAAAAAGTCAACATGGGTTTCAGAGTAACAAGTCATGCCAGACTAATCTGCTCTCTTTTTTTGATAAAACTACCAGCTTGGTAGATGAAGGGAACGCTGTGGATATCGTATACCTTGATTTCAGTAAGGCCTTTGACAAGGTTCCCCATGACATTCTTGCAAACAAGCTTGTAAAATGTGGGCTAGACAAGTTAACAGTTCAATGGATTTGTAATTGGTTGACCGGCCGAACCCAAAGGGTGCTCAGCAATGGCTCCTCTTCATCTTGGAAAGATGTGACCAGTGGAGTGCCACAGGGTTCTGTCCTGGGCCCGGTGCTATTCAACATCTTTATCAATGACTTGGATGAGGGAATTAGGGGCATACTTACCAGATTTGCAGATGACACCAAATTAGGAGGAATAGCTAATACCCTGGAGGACAGGATCAAAATTCAAGATGACCTGGATAAACTGGAGAGCTGGGCCAAAGCTAACAAAATGAAATTCAATACGGAGAAATGTAAGGTACTGCACTTAGGGCGAAAAAATGAAATGCATAAATATAGGATGGGGGAGACCTGGCTGAATGAGATCTAGGAGTCCTAGTAGACCACAAATTGAACATGAGTCAACAGTGTGATGCGGCAGTTAAAAAGGCCAATGCGATTTTGGGCTGCATCACTAGAAGTATAGTGTCCAGATCAAGGGAAGTAATAGTGCCGCTCTATTCTGCCTTGGTCAGACCTCACCTAGAATACTGTGTCCAGTTCTGGGCACCACAATTCAAAAAGGATATTGACAAATTTGAGCGTGTCCAGAGGAGGGTGACTAAAATGGTGAAAGGTCTGGAAACCATGCCTTATGAGGAGAGACTTAGGGAGCTGGGTATGTTTAGCCTGGAAAAAAGACGGTTAAGAGGCAATATGATAGCCCTGTTTAAGTATTTGAAGGGGTGTCACGTTGAGGATGGAGCAAGCTTGTTTTCTGCTGCTCCAGAGACTGGAACATGGAGCAATGGATGCAAGCTCCAGGAACAGAGATTCCACCTCAACATTAGGAGGAACTTTTTGACAGTAAGAGCTGTTCTGCAGTGGAACGCACTCCCTCGGAGCATGGTGGAGTCTCCTTCCTTGGAGGTCTTTAAACAGAGGCTGGATGGCCATCTGTCGGGGATGCTTTGATTGTGATTTCCTGCATGGCAGGGGGTTGGACTGGATGGCCCTCATGGTCTCTTCCAACTCTGCAATTCTATGATTCTATGATTCTATGACTTTTAAAACATTTTACTGCTTTTATTATTAGCATAGTATTTCCAATTGTTTTCATTGTGTAATTAATATAATTTGCATTTTCAAATATATGGGTCAGTATTCTATTTCTGCTACTTAGTTAAGTACTAACTAAATAACCTCTCCTGGCCTGACTCCCCCAAACCTGATGGGAATGTCATTCACCCTTGCTCCAATAGCTGGCATAATGGACCTCCTTTTCTCCATACAACTGATGCCCAGTAAGTGTGTGTGTGTGAGAGAGTTACTATTATGTATTATGGCAATAACGTCACAATCATGACTGGGGGTGCATCTGCACTGTAGAAATAATGCAGTTTGGCATTACTTTAAATGCTGTAGCTCCATCCTATGGAATCTTGGGATTTATAGTTTTACAAGGACTTTAGCCTTCTCTGCCAAAGAGTGCTGGTGCTTCACAAAACCATAAATCCTAGGGTTCTATAGGATGAAGCTACAGCACTTAAAGTGGTGTCAAACTGCATTATGTCTACAGTGTAGATGCACCCTAAGTAGCAATCATGAATATGGAACTGTTATAGATGAGTAAATCTAGGTAGAGACAGCATGGTGTAATGGCTTGAGAACCGGATTAAATGTCTCTGGAGACCAGAATCCCCACTCAGCCATGAAAACCCTATGGGTGACCTTCGACAAGTTTTGCTCCCTTAGCCTCAGAGGAAGGTGAAGGAAAACCCCTTCTGAACATATTCTGCCAAGAAAACCACATGAAAGGTTTACCTTAGGGTTGCCATAAGTCAGCAATGACTTGAAAGCACACAGCAGCAGCAGCAGCAGCAGCAGCAGCAACAACAACAACAACAATGACTGTAGGTAATTGTTCTGTATTCAGGATTGTTATTTACCCACAATTTTGACACTACTGCTGCAATTATTACCACTCCCCTCACTTACTGTACTGGTCATGAGAAGCATGGCGAGAAAGAGATTCATTCTACAGGTGATTGGAGCACAAGTGAATGACATTTCTCTCTGTTTTTTTGTTTTGTTTTTGTTTTTTTGGTGGTGGTGGTGGGTATTTAAGTGTATTTAAGTAAAAGGCTGGTAGAAAATACTTGGCAGAAGATAAGGTGTCTTATCAGAACCTTTTAAAATGTGTTGGAAGTTTCCTTGTATACCAACCCTCAGAGACAGGCAAGATATGAATCAAATCAAATCAGTCAATAAAATATCAGCCTGGGATGTTTCAGCTAATTTTCACCTTTGACATACATTTCAGAAAGAAGACATGAGAAAGGAAATCTGATCATCACCACCACCGTCCTCCTTATCCTTTATATAAAAATTAAACAACACGGGCTACATCCAATTGTTAGTCCCAAATAGAGTAGAAACATTAAACCAACAAGAACTTGGTACATCAACATTTATGGAACTGCCATTTATTCAATGAGGCTTCTTTAGTTGAGGCTAACAATTAGATTAAGAAGAAAAAAAAAACTGTTTTGTGATCTAAATCTATTTAATGCTCTATTTTGGAGGCTATCAAAATTGCCAGTAACCCCAATGAGTTCATTTTTATTGATGACAAAACAATAAATGGGAATCGGGGAACATCTCCTACTTCTGCAATCAGATCTGGAGCATAGCAATGCATTACTATCCACCCTGCCTCTGAATTTGCTTACAACAGGCCTTGAATGTGACCAGTAATGGTATTTATATCATAAATCACAAAGTACAGCTTCATATTAAAAACTATCATTTAAAAACAGCCCAGTTGGTTCTAATTCATCAAGAGCCACATAATATTCCCTTTTTAAAAAAGGGATTGCATGGTAAGCCTAGAACTGTGACACATTTAAACTCATTTGTGTTTTGAACATGGGCATCATGTACTGAACCAAACTTTTGGAACATGTAGTTATTTTTTTGGATAAAGGACTCCTTTTAAAAAGAGTTTGTAGAGTATATTTAGGATTGTCTCCAGGACAGCATCATAAATTTTGTGTGTGTGTTTTAAGACAGCAAAAGAACGCTACAGTTTACTTTAGCTTTTTCCCCTCAGACCTCTAATCTCTATAAATGGGAGACTTCAGCTGTCAAGAAAGATTCTGTAGTTTATAGCTTTTTCTTTGTAATAGCCATGCACATGGATAAGGGCCCTGATTTCTTCATATGGAGCATTGCTGAAAACTTCCAGGAAATTCTTGTCATAAAAATATCAGAATAAATCATGGTACGTTACTAAAGTTGCAGCACCAATTTCAATCTGTAATGCTTATAGCTATCATGACAACCAAAGTTGTTTCTGCTGGAATTTTTTCTTAATTATGTGTTTCTGAACGACACATTTAAAATCACATGTAATTTGGCCCCCAGCTTTATATTCATTCCCTGCCAAGTGAGACAGTACCATTTGCACGAGAAACACTACATCAGTCACTCACTTCATTTGATTGGTTATACAGGCATAAGATTCATACAACTTGATTGGTTATACAGGCATAGTTGGAAGGGGTCTTGTAGGCCAGTGGTTCTCAGGTTTATTCCTTCAGATGTTTTAGACATCAACTCCCAGAAACCACAGCCAACACAGCCAGTTGAAGTTCAAAACATCTGGAGGGCCAAAGGTGGGGAAACACTGCTGTAGATAATCAAGTCCAACATCCTGCTCAGTGTAGGAGAGCTACAGTGGCACCATGCTAGTGACATACATGCACATACATGTGATGCATGTCTATTTTTGGATGGGATGCAGGGAGAGGGAGCTATTTTCTAGCCCTCTGTGCCCCATCCAGTCCCTTTCTCTTGCAGCTATCCAGTCCCAGGAAAGCCTGCTTGTATTGCTTTTTGCTGGTGGGAGGAAATCCAGACAATGAAGATGTTGATGCTCTAGGCTCCCAGAGGAAGGAAAAGGAAAGTATACTCCATCTATGAATCCAGCCTTCCCTTACCTGAGCTGCGGCCAGCTGCTGCTTCATCATCGGAATTACCACCCTACTCCCTTCCCTCCTCACAAGTTAACAGCAGGAGCATTATACCTTGTCTGTTCAGTGTAGGATCTTGGTCCTAGATTTAGAACATTCACAGCAGATGGTTGTCCATCTTGAAGATCTCTAGTGGAAGAGAGTCCACCCAGTGGTGGCACTAGGGGTGTGTGGAGAGGCCAAACCACATTGGGTGACACCATTGGAGGGAGCAGTGACACCAGCCTTAGTAACACCACAGAGCCCACCACCTTCATAGGTAGTAGTTTCCAACATTGAATTGGTCTTAGAAATTTCTTCCAATATTCAATCACAATTTACCACTCTGCAATTTAAGTTCATTAGATCTAACCCTACCCTCTAGGGCAGTAGGGAACAGATGTTTGTCTTCTTTTGTGTGAGCCCTTCAGATATTTCAGGAATGGTATCATCCATGTCCTCTGCCCAAAAAGCTTTGCTTTAATAGATGTTCTTGAAGTTTAAGCAACACAAACATCTTTAAATTTTACTTGTTTGTGCTCTGCAATAGCATTCTTTCTCTTTCTCTTACTATTTTTTTATGAAAAAATGAAAATTGATTTGTATATGCATTTTAGAGCTTTCTCATATTACCGATACATGAAACTTTGAAAAGTAATATGACCAAAAAAAAAAAAAAAAAAAAAAAGAGGAGAAGAAGAGGTAGTGTCACCTGTTGTAGTTTGAGGCTAGGTTACTCAATACTCTCCAGATGTTTTGTATTGCAACTGTCATTGTTCCTATCCTGCACAGTGTGTTTTTGGGGACTGTGAAATTAAGCTGTGATTCTGTACATCACATGTTGTACATCACATATATATCACATCAAATGTTAGGTCAACATTTATTTAAGTTCCACTGATTCATAGCTCTAGTTAGAATAATAGAGATGGAGGAGACCTTAAGGGGCATCCAGTCCAACCCCCTGCCATGCAGGAATATACAATCAAATCATTTCTGACAGATGGCCATCCAGCCTCTGTTTAAAAAACCTCCAAAGAAGGAGACTCCATCACTATGAGGCAGTGTATTCCACTTCTGAACAGCTCTTACTGTCAGGAAGTTCCTCCTAATGTTTCAGTGGAATCTCTTTTCCTGTAGCTTGAACCCATTGTTAGTTGGGTCTAACAACTGGATTTAGGCTATAGAATTCATAAGTACTTCTGTGTAAGATATGTGTTGATGTGGTTGTTCCAATGAAAGCAATGGAACGAACTTTAGTAACAAGTAGCCTTGATGTTGTTATGTGTCTTCAAGTCAATACCAAATTGACTTAGGCAACCCTATGATAGGATTTTCTTGGCAAGATGTAGTCAGAGAAGGTTTGCCATTGTCGTCTTCTTCTTATGCTAACAGAGTATGACTTGCCCAAGATCACCCAGTGGGTTTCCATTAGCAGGGATTCGAACCCTGGTCTCCCAGAGTCCTAGTCCAACACCCAAACCACTATGCCACACTTCAATTAATAACTCATTGCTAAGGAGTTACAACCAGTCAGGGCTTGCCTTTGCCAAGAATGTCAAGCTGTTTTGAAAGGTACATTTCCCCCTTCATAAAGCAAAAGAAAATGTATGGCTTGTTAGAATGTTTTGTTTGGGTGGGTGATTCATCCTTCTCTGTGCCACATGAGGTAAGATTACAAATGAATGGAGTTGGTAGAATTTTCCTTTCTAAATCTGACATGCCAAACCTTTGTTCTGGGATTTGCATGTTTCATTTTAACTTTTGCTGATGAATAGTATTCATTGTGCTTTCCCCAAAGGAGCTCTATAAATGTCTATAACCTTCTAGGCAACAGTGTTTGGATAAGGTAGGGGAAATTAGTCTCCTTATGGTGTAACCTAAATGGGTAGCTGCCATATGTTAGGTCAGACTATTTCCCCATCCAACTCAGTGTTGTCTAGAGGATCTTTCATGCCGCCTCCATCCTGAGAGCCTTTTATCCAGAGATGCAAAGGGCTAAGCTTGTTGGGACCTTGTGTGTACCTAGCATGTGGCCTCTACTACTACGCTATGGTCCAACCTGACATGCTATGAAATGCAGTTTTTGCTTTGAGATCTCCTTGAATTGCTTTGTTTTTAGCCTAGAGCAACATAATTTTTGATTGTGTACACCACTTGTTGGTCAACTCATATACTGAATTAATATATCAACCATTATCAATTATCATTGCCTTCCTTTTGTTTAACTTGGAGAAAAGGAGACTGAGAGGTGACATGATAGCTACCTTTAAATATTTGAAGGGATTAATGTAGAAGATAGAGTAAGTTTGTTTTCTTCTGCTCCAGGGACTAGAACCCAAACCAATGGGTTCAAATTATAAGAAAAGAAATTCTACCTAATCATTAGGAAGAACTTTTTTTTTTAAATGTAAGAGCTGTTCAACAGAGGAATAGATTTCCTCAGTGGGTGGTGGGCTCTTTTTCTTTGGAGGTCTTTAAATAGAGGTTGGGTGGGCATCTTTCAGGAGTGCTTTAGCTGTGTATTCCTGCATGGCAAAGGGTTGGCCTAGATGGCCTTTGTGGTCTCTAGGATTCTATGATTCTGTCACCACCACCAACACCACTATTTCAGATTATTGGGACTTTATAGTAGATCTACAAGGAACCAAAAATCACACGTGTACTGTGTGTCTATCTGCCTGCTTGCCTGCTTTGCCTGAGTTAGTTGCAATGTTTATGACTCACTGTTGTTATGAGATTAAGGCCATTGTAGATCATATCTGAACATCTAGTTGACTGGATGTGCAGAAATGGCCCCCATGGCTCTGGTATTCAAGAGGAGGCATCAACCTTTATTGCTCAATCAAAACATTTGCCCACAACCCTCAGTCTCCAGAGATATTTTGGTAAAACTCTCTCACATAGCCTGAGCTTTCAAGTAAACCACCAAATGTTCATTTCAGCTGTCACCCCTGTGTTAATCCTAAAACTGACACAAATTCTCCTTCAGTAAATGAGACTGCTACCCAACCAGTTGGCACACTACTTTGTTTTCTATCTACACCAAGAGTTTATTTTATTTTAATTTTAATGACTGAGCAATTCAAACCCCAAACTCCCAATATGTAGTCTAGGATGCTCCTGCGCCACACGATTCAACTGTATGTATGGATTAGCTCTTCCACAAGTGCCAAGGCTATAAACTGCAGAGGTAGATGTACTCATAGTAACACTGTGACAAAACATAATGGTGGAGTTTGTTCTCCCTTTCATTTGCTGTCAGCTGTTTTACTTTCCTGGCCTCGTAAGAGGTAACTACCTAAATCTCAGTGCTGGAGGAACAAGGGGAGGATTCTGTTGATTCCATCTTTTAAATGAACAGAACCTCCATGCATAACAAAATAGGCGTGTCTAACACGGTAAGCCTAAATTTCTCTTGATCCCCAAACAAGGGAATTAGCTTCTTACTCTCTTTTTCCTCACTCCTACTTGGATATGGTACAGGAGAGAATATGTGATGATTGATGGGAAATCACAATAATTTATAGACAGATCCATCCCTTACTACCTGCATGCTATTTTGTGGTCTAGGTAGATGCAATCAGAGCTTAGGGCAATCTGTTTTTTGGACTGTAACTCTCAGAATTCCCCAGCTAATAAGGCCAATGGGAATTGTAGCTCCCCCAAGCCTCCTTTCTAAGTTCTGGTTACAATGGCCAGAAGACTGCAATGTAGCTGTATGAGAAGCAGTATGATGATGATCTTATGTGGGCAGCATCCATTACTGCAAGATCTAATTAAATTGAGCTGATCACATACCTACATCTAAGGCCAACCGTAGGCAGGAGAAGCCAACTCAGACCAAATCAATTTACTTTCCAGTTAGAATGACTGAAGAAATTCATGGTGATTACATGGTGATTACATTAGAAATCAAAAAAGAAAACAGTTAAACTATGACTACATGTGGTAAAATTCTATTGTTTGTGAACAATGGAAATATTCTCTCCCTCTCTCTCTCTGCATGAAAGCATATAAGTAGGATGGCCATGTGTTTCACATTTACAGATGACAGTTCTCCATTCCAAGGGCTGTCAGAGGACAGTCTTCTGTTAGAATGCATCCTTTATTTCAAAAGCATCACAGAGTGCTCTCTCTAGTTTTGGATTGCAGCTCCCAGTATTCCTCAGGCATTGGTTGTGCTAGTTTGGGCTGATGGGAGTCACAGTCCTAGAACATCTGGAGGGTCACCTGATTCCCATCTCTGCTTTATTTGAAGGACTCTTTAATGCAAGTCTGTTTTAAAGGTAAAGGGGAGAGTAGATGACTTGAAACGTGTATGATTATTTATTTAGTTTCTTAATTTATATGCCACCTTTCCCCCAATAATGGGACTCAAGGTGCTTACAACTTATTTAAAACAATAAAGATTAAGAACTACACAAAAACATTGATAAAAAGTCTAAATATAAAAGTTATATTTAAAACCATTAAAATTAATTAAAAGGCTAAGTACAAACCAACAAAACAGCAAAGTACACATTCTAAAAATTTCTAAAAACCTGATGGAATAAGAATGTTTTTACTTGATAGTGGAAGAAGAGCAAGGAGGAAGCCATTCTAAGCTCCTTAGGTAGGCAGTTCTCAAGTCTGGGAGCAGCCACTGAGAAGGCTTTCGTCCTTGTTCCAACCAAACAAGTCTGAGTAGGTAGTTGAACAGAGAGGAGGACTTCTCTTGAAGAACTTTGAACTCTAACGGGCTCATACAGGGAGGTACAGTCCTTCAAATAGCCTGGATTCAAGCTATACAGGGCTTTATAGTTCATCACCAGCACTTTGAATTTTGTCCAGAAACCCACTGGCAGCCAGCAGAGCTGTTGCAACACAGGAATTTTATGTTTGCCAGCTAACAATCTGGCTGCCAGTCTTTGGGCCAATTGAAGTTTTTGAGCCCACTTCCCATAGAGTGCATTACAATAATCCAAATGGGATGGTACGAAAACATGCGTTATCATGGCCAGAACAAACTTCTCCACTTGGCCATCTACAGTTAGTACTTGGAAAGCAGACCAATCAGGTACCTTGTCACTGTTTTCTCCACTTGCATGTCTACTTCAATTACAGTAATTAATTCTTTTGTTCTCTTTTGAGTGATGTATTTTTTCTTTTTGGGGGCAATACATAAACAGATACCCTACTTATTGAAGAGAGCATGCCACTTCTAAGTGGCTGGCTCTAGGATCTCCTGCTCCACAGTGGCTTAAGGATGCAGAGAACACCCAAACACTCTGTGCCAGGTAGTGCTAGGTTATCTTTGCATACATATCTGCATTATACTTTAGAAGGCATCTCTTAGATACGGCAATGGATTCTAAGGGAGGATACCTGTAAATAGCTACCAAAAGATTAGACAGGAATGCTAGCCAGCATGGGTATAGGTGGCATGTGACTGAGCAAGAGATTGGCAATGGTGATAATGACACTATGATATGACTGATAAGCTGATCTATGATTGATTTATGATAACCATGAATATGGCTAGTTCAAGACATTTAGCTGCCCGAGACAAGACAAGATGGTGCCCCATCTTGTTCCAAGATGGTGGCACCCCACCTGGTTTCCATGAAAGGATTGACAGCTGAATCTTACTTCCAAAATAGTGACAGAACCAGGGTTTGAGAAAGCAATAGCAATAGCACTTCTATTTCTATACCGCTTATCAGTGCCAAAGCATTCCCTAAGCAGTTTTACAGTGTGTTAGCTAATTGCCCCCAACAAGCTGGGTACTCATTTTACTGACCAACAGAAGGATGGAAGGCTGAGTCAACCTTGGAGCCCCCTGGGATCGAACTCATAATGTTGTGGCTTGCAGTACTGGCATTTAACCACTGTGCCAACAGGGCTCCCTTGCTTTGAGCTACAACCCGCATAACTCCCCACGACTGGATATACTGGCTTGGTGATTCTGGGAGCTGCAATCCCAAAAAGTAAAATTTTCAACCTCTGACATGAGACAGCATCCTCCACTACACCACAGGCACCAGGCTCATTTAGGCATCACAGGGCAGGCCAGTTCCTTCCAGCAATTGTTACGCTACAGCACCTGTCCCCCAGCATCTTCTGCCTATGGTGGCTGCCTCACCCTTGTTAATGGCATGAGCAGTTCTTGGAGAGAAAGTGAGAACACTGGCAGAATGGGTTGGAATCCTGACAGTGGGAATGTATATAACTCTTCTTGTTGCTCGTTACAGATCAACTTACATTTCATTCTCAAAAACAAAAGGGAGCAAAGCAAAGAAACAACTTTTTTTTTTGTGTGTGTGTAGAATCAAAAAGATGAAGGCTTCATAGAAATTTGAGCTAACACTTACGTGTAACTGTTGGTGGCGTATTAACTTTCTCCGCTGTGGTGTACATGATAAATGTTTATCATTTTGAACTGGTTCATGTACACCAGATTGACTACCAAACCTTTATTGGACTGAAACATAACCACACTAGAACAACCTTCAGCTAAGCCTTGAGTTGGAATTAAGCTAAAAAATGTCATGCTATGGTTTCCTGCCTCATACAAGTGGAAGGTGAGCAACATCTCCAAACCAGGATGTGTGTTCTTATTTTGGATCATCTGTGATCTCATCTTCACTGTGGCTTACCCAGAAGTCTTGAGCTTTAACAAGGAGTCTGAAAGTAACTAAATGCTGTCCCAAGGAAACAGCATACAGCTTTTACATCACAAACACCCTGTTCAATAGAGTCATAGAGCTGGTATAGTTGAGTGGCTTGGTGCAAGAAGTCCCCAGTTCAGCACTCAGTAAGTAAGGTGCCTGAGTAAAGCTATTATGTTTCAGCTTCTAAGAGAAGGTTGAATTGCCAAACAATAAAATGAATTTCTTACATGTTTTAAATTGATTTTTTAAAAAATATTAACATATAATGGCTGGAATCCTGTTGGCGAGTTATGAATGCATTAGCACTGTAGTTATGGTGCACTCTTGCCCCAATCCCCCCAATGCCCACTTACTAGCAGCCACCACTGAGATCAATGTTGGGGTCTGGTCCCCCTATTGATCAGGAAGCAGCTAACTGACAGAGTTCCATCCCCTCCCATCAGTGATCTCCAGTGTGATAGGCAGAATCAGGACCTCTGTCACAATCCTTCCTTGTGACAGAAACTCTGTGTGTGTGTGTGTGTGTGTGGACTCTGGCATAGGCTTTGTATAGTTAGTTAGCTCAAATGTATTTTTGCTGCTAGGCTGTAGTTAGCATGCCAGAGCCTGACATGAATAGAGAGCATGCTGGGGGATGGGTTGCCAGGTTAATGCTGCTGAGTATACTATCTGTTGCGGGAGTGTTCAAGGCCGCCTGACCAATTATGTTTTGGGAAAGTACTGGGGGAGGTTGGGAGGATGGTACTGTATGGAATGCTCTCATGAACAACTGCAGGTGTGTGTGATGCAATTGAAACTTAGCTTTCCTATTATCTTTTGGGTTCAGGTGCAAAACGCCAGAACTGTCTATGCAATGAACCTGAATGCTTCGATTCCTGATCCAATAAAACATTTCTGATCAATGGATATTGTCTCAGCGTGTGAGTGTTAGCAGAGTCATCACAGGGGGAATGGGACCATCAGGCAGTTGCTTCCTGATCAACAGGAGAACAGACCTCCATCGATCGCAGCTGCCGCTGCCCAGTAAATAGGAATTAAGAAAGTGTCACAGTCCTTATGTATCCTCTAAATGAGGGACTATGTAGGGATCAGGAATACTAATATGTTTTGAGTAATACACTATAGGTTACACATTCATAACTATCCAACAGGATTCTGGCCATTAATTTTAGGTCATCTCTTAGTGTTGATGGGGAAAGCCAAGAAATTACAATACTTTCTTTGGGCACAATCCACTGGGATATTCTCCTGTGTAAGCCATCCTGGATATTTATTATTTATTTATTCACTAGCCTCACATATATCCCACCTTTCCTCCAAGGAGCTCAAGGAGTTATACATAGCTGTCTGCTCTCCCCAATGAATCTTCGCAATGTCCTTGTGAGTTAAGTCAGGATGAGGCAGAGTGACTGACCCAATACCATTAATGCTATTTCATGGTTCAATGGGGATTAGAATCTGGATTCCCTAAGCACCAGTCCAACACTCTTACTGCTATACCACACTGTGTGAGGGCCATGTGATAGGTGTTGCATAAAACATCCTCATAGATTGTAGCTTTACATTTAAACAGTACTGAAATATATTTCAGGGCAGTCACATTTTTCTTCCTGTTAGTTTCAGTTGACCCTTGGAGAACCTTCAGGAATGCTGTGTCAGGTTTTTAAGAAAGCATGACTTGGCTGGAGATATTGGCATTCTTGAAGGAAACTTGCATGGCAAGGGAGCCTCCCATTTAAATGGTTCTCCTGAGAACTGAGTTGCCAGGGGTAAATCCTAATATGAGTGGAAGAACTCCCACTGACTTTAAAGATTATTTAGGGAACAATTCATTTCAACATGAGCCAGTTGGTAATCAATTTATGTAATCTTCCCTCCTCCTTATGCCATGGAAAGATATGCACTCCACTAAATGGTCTGCTCAGATTACCTTTCTTCTGCTAATAAAACAGATTTGTAAATTATATGTTTATGATTATAGGGAAAAAGCCATTACAAAGTACAACAATGTTAGGGACAATGGTTTTATATCAACACAATAATAGAAACAAGATGAGTACAGATGAAATTCTACTTGTGGAGGCCTCTTCCAGTCTGAGATGCCAAATGAATTCTACATTAGCAGTAATGGAGAAACAGAGATTCAGTGACATTGTTTATTTACCATCCCCAAGAATTTATTTTGGAGGCTTCCATATAAACACACGGACAGCTCCAACAAGCCTGGTCTAAAATTATAATTCCCTTAGATACTGAGCAAGACTCATATGGAAAACTAAACTGGGAACAAGTTACAAAGATTTAACATTGCTGGAAATGGTCGTCCCCTGGATTGAGATAATTCTTCTTTTGAAAAATGCCAAATTAATATAATTCTGCTAATTAACAAGGGGCTAACATTTCATTTTCATGAAAAAATGTAAGGTACAGGTACACAAATTCCAGGTAAAGTTGAAAGATAAAATGATGCTCAAGTGTCATTTCAGAGGCTTATTTGAAAAAATGCTAAACACAATGACCTCATTTATTATGCTAGCCATGATGGAACATAACATCAGAAGCCCACGAAATAGCTTCCATCCTTCTTCAATTAACTACAGCACCAAAGTATCAGTAACTATGGATTTATGCATTCCAAGCAATGGATCATATGTTGATGCAACAGAGTGACATAAATCTATGCATATCTGCGTGAGATAACAAGTTTCACTGAACTTTGTAGAACTGACCTATGAGTAAACAAGAATAGCCAGAATGGTAATTCAACCTGTCATTCAAATCCCAGCCCAAGCCTTCTCTTAGCATCAAACTTACTATGTTGCTCTGTGCAAGCCACTCATCTTGATGCCTTGGTTCTTGTGTCTCCGTTTTCCCCAACATGATGCTGTCTGTCCAGATTTTGGACTTCAGTTTGCAACAGCCACCATCATTGTGGCCAATGGTCAGGGACATTGTGAGTTTTTGTTAAAAACATCTGAAGGGCAGCAGCTGTGGTGGCTTATGCTTTCCATGTCAGTGGTAAATCTCCTTCAGGTTTTATTTTCAATTTTAAAGAGATAGCTAAGGTGCTGAACCCTATCACAAAATAGGTTCAGCACCTTGGATAGCTCCTATAAAGGTATCCAAACCCCAGAGTGGACTGGCCTCACTGGCGTGGAAGTAGTAGTAGTAGTAGTTGCTTTTAAAACCCCATATTCCACTTTCCTCTTAATCTGCTACTGGGCACCAGGTGCTTATTGGCCAGGTTGTTGTAGCCACCATTCTTGTACCTTCCTATCAATATGGAGACAATAATGTGATCTAGGTTTATGAACTTTTGTAGCCAGTACTGAGATAATGCATGTGATGAATGTCTCAAGCACTGTGTAAATACTGTTATATTTACAAAAAATGCCCTGATTCAGAGAAAGCTAGATGTGATTAAATCTCATTGAACGTAATTATACTTGAGTTATATATGACTAACTTTAGCTGTACTGCAGTCCAAATCTTTAGATATTATTGTTGGAAAATTAAGTAGTTTACTAGTATTGTGCCTGGACATTTTCCAACAGAAAAAGTGAGGAAGGTAGTGTCAGAGTGGTTTGTTGGTCATGATTTGCCTGATCATAAATGGCTTATAGTGGCAGCCAAGACAGGAAATCAACTTGCAAAATCTCATATGGATGATAGTCAGTGTCTTGGGCTTGTCCCATCACTTAATTTGACACATTTTTTTCTGTGTCAAAGGCTTGTCCTTAGGGGCACCTTTAAGTCATCTTGCTGGACTCTATTTTTGGAATCATCTCTTTAAAAAGTAATCTGCTGGAAAACCTTTGGCATAAAAAGATTACTGCCTTTATTTTGGAGCTCCTCCTTTAGGAATGGATGGAACCCTCAGTGTCTTATTGGTTTTAGCAACTCTGACCATTTGGCCATTTCAAGCAAATACAGTGGGCCTTTCCCATCCACGGGGGTACAGCTCTGCCTCCCTCCTGCAAATGGAAGAAAACATGGATTCTCAAGACCCATATGAAGGAGAGCAGCTTCTGGACAGCCATTTTGACTGGGGAGATTGATTTTTTAAAAACTGTTGGGAGAGGCTGCTTGTTGTTGAGGGGGGGTGGAGCTTCTGTGAGTCACACCTGTGAGTCACTAGGGGGTGGAGCTGGGAGCCTAGCTCTATATAACTCCTTGCAGAGGCTTTCCAGGCCAGTTTCCTGCCAGGAGAAGAAGGAGAGCAGCTTCTGGACAGCCATTTTGACTGGGGAGACTGAATTTTTTAAAAAACTGTTGGGAGCATGAATTTCAGTGACCAAACAAAAATACAGCATACGTAAAAGTACAGCTTAGCATTCTCAGCATTACCTAAGAGTTCTTAGATTACCTAAAAGCTCTCAGCATGGACACTGAGGGGACTGCGGCAGTCACCTGTAACACTTGTGCGATGTTTGTCTTCTTGTCTACAGACATGGAGAACTTCACATGCACCAAGTGCAAGCTGGTAGCCCTCTTGGAGGAGAAAGTCCAGCAGCTGGAGACACGGGTAGCTACACTTCAACAGATTCGTGAGCAAGAAGTTTTCCTGGACAGAACAGAACAAACAGTCTTGGACGGGGACCGCACAGAGGAACTGGCTGCGGAGGAGAGGGTCACTTCACAGACACAGGAAGTAGACAGCTGGAGGAATGTCACACACAGAACAAGAAAATCCAGGGAGTCTTTGAGCAGCTTGCAGCTACAGAATCGATTCGAAGCCCTTTCCCTTATAAAGGACAACGAGGAAAAACAGCATGGACAGACTTCAGGGGTAGAGCAGGGGACCTTGAGAGTACCACCACAAAGAACAGCATCTGTGAAGCCTCGGCGGAGGCGTGTGGAGGTGGAGGACTCCTTGCTGCGGGGTACAGAAGGAGTGGTTTGTGGGCCTGACAAGATGTCTCAGGAGGTGTGTTGTCTCCCTGGGGCAAAGATCCGTGATATGACAGAGAAGCTGACAAGACTCGTCAAGCCTACGGATCATTACCCCTTCCTTTTGGTCCATGTGGGAACCAATGATACTGCAAGGCACAGCTTTCCTAAGATCAGAAGAGATTATGAGGCCCTGGGGAGGAAGCTGAAAGAAATGGATGCACAGGTGGTCATCTCTGATTAGAAGAGATTATGAGGCCCTGGGGAGGAAGCTGAAAGAAATGGATGCACAGGTTGTCATCTTGTCTCTTCTGCCAGTTGAAGGGTATGGTCCAGGAAGGGAGAGGAAAATAGCCGACATAAACAACTGGCTCCGTAGATGGTGTCGCCGAGAACAATTTGGATTCTTGGATCATGGGCTGCACTTCCATGAGGGGGGACTTCTGGCAAGAGATGGGGTGCATCTTACGACAGTTGGCAGAAACATTTTTGCCAGCAGTCTCAAGAATTTGATCAGGAGGGCTTTAAACTGAGTCAAATGGGGGAGGGAGACAGTATTCTGGAAGGCAAAAGGGCTGGAGGAAATAGTCACACTGTCATAGAGGGAACAAGGGAAACAGCGCAAGGACCCAACAGTGGGAGGCAAAAAATCTTGCACAGGCAGCAAGTAAAGGGAACACATGGCCTTAGATGTCTCTACACTAATGCACAGAGCATGGGAAATAAGCAAGATGAACTTGAACTCCTAGCACTACAAAACAAATATGATATAATAGGTATTACTGAAACCTGGTGGGGTGAGTCACATGATTGGAATGTAGGAATAGAGGGGTATAACCTTTATAGGAGAAACAGGCCAAACAGGAAAGGAGGAGGAATAGCATTATATGTCAGGGATATTTACACCAGTGAAGAGATCCATGACATCAATACTGGAAACCAGGTGGAGAGCATCTGGATAAAAATTAAAGGGGAGGGAAACAACAACAATGTTATTGTGGGACTCTACTACAGACCGCCAAGTCAGACGGAGGAATTGGATGATGCCTTTCTAGAACAGATGAACACACACACAGAAAGGAGAGATGTAGTAGTGATGGGTGACTTCAACTATCCTGATAATTGCTGGAAATCTAACTCAACCAAAACTTCAAGGTCTAGCAAGTTCCTTACTTGCCTGGAAGACAATTTCATGGTCCAAAAGGTGGAAGAGGCAACAAGGGGGTCAGCTATTTTAGATCTGATCCTAACCAACAGAGATGACCTGGTTAATGGGGTGCAAGTGGTGGGATCCTTAGGTGAGAGTGATCATGTTCTTCTGGAGTTTGTTATACAATGGAAAGGAGAAGCCAGGCATAGTCAGACATGCATTCTTGACTTTAGGAGAGCTGATTTCAATAAACTCAGGGAAATACTGGGGGGGATCCCATGGTCAGGAATACTAAAAGAGAAGACACAGACGGATGGGACTTTCTCAAAAGGGAGATACTGAAGGCACAATTTCAAACAGTACCATTGAGGAAGAAACTAGGATGGATGACTAAAGAACTTTCAATGGGGCTAAGTTTTAAACGGAACATGTATAGGAAATGGAAAAAGGGAGAAATCACCAAAGAAGAATTCAAACAGATAGCGAACACGTGTAGGAGTAAAGTCAGAAAAGCTAAAGCACAGAATGAGCTCAGGCTTGCTAGGGAGGTTAAGAACAATAAAAAGGGGTTTTATGGGTATGTCCGCAGCAAAAGGAGGAAGAAGGAAATGATAGGGCCACTACGTGGAGAAGATGGCAAAATGCTGACAGGGGACAGAGAAAAGGCAGAATTACTCAACATCTTCTTTGCCTCAGTGTTTTCAGAAAAGGAAAAGGGGGACCAACCTGACTGAGGAGAATGGAACAGAGGACACAATAGGGGAAATCCAGCTCAGAATAAGGAAAGAGGTAGTACAGGAATATCTTCTTAATCTAAATGAATTTAAATTTCCAGGACCAGATGAACTACATCCAAGAGTATTAAAAGAGCTGGCAAATGTGATCTCAGAGCCATTGGCAATAATCTTTGAGAACTCTTGGAGAACAGGAGAAGTCCCTGCAGACCGGAGGAGCGCAAATGTTGTCCCCATCTTCAAAAAGAGGAAAAAAGAGGATCCCAACAATTATCGTCCAGTTAGTCTGACATCAATACCAGGGAAGATTCTAGAGCAGATAATTAAACAGAGAGTCTGTGAACATTTAGTAGGCAATGCCATAATCACAAAAAGTCAACATGGGTTTCAGAGAAACAAGTCATGCCAGACTAATCTGATCTCTTTTTTTGATAAAGTTACCAGCTTGGTAGATGAAGGGAATGCTGTGGATATCTCATACCTTGATTTCAGTACGGCCTTTGACAAGGTTCCCCATGACATTCTTGCAAACAAGCTTGTAAAATGTGGGCTAGGCAAGTTAACTGTTCAATGGATTTGTAATTGGTTGACCGGCCGAACCCAAAGGGTGCTCAGCAGTGGCTCCTCTTCATCTTGGAAAGATGTGACCAGTGGGGTGCCACAGGGTTCTGTCCTGGGCCCAGTGCTATTCAACATCTTTATCAATGACTTGGGTGAGGGAATTAGGGGCAGACTTATCAAATTTGCAGATGACACCAAATTAGGAGGAGTAGCTAATACCCTAGAGGACAGGATCAAAATTCAGAATGACCTGGATAGACTGGAGAGCTGGGCCAAAGCTAACAAAATGAAATTCAACATGGAGAAATGTAAAGTACTGCATTTAGGGCGGAAAAATGAAATGCATAGATATAGGATGGGAGAGACCTGGCTGAATGAGACTACGTGCGAAAGGGATCTAGGAGTCCTAGTAGACCACAAGTTGAACATGAGTCAACAGTGTGATGTGGCAGCTAAAAATGCCAATGCGATTTTGGGCTGCATCACTAGAAGTATAGTGTCCAGATCAAGGGAAGTAATAGTGGCACTCTATTCTGCCTTGGTCAGACCGCACCTAGAATACTGTGTCCAGTTCTGGGCACCACAATTCATAAAAGATATTGACAAATTGGAGCATGTCCAGAGAAGGGTAACTAAAATGGTGAAAGGTCTGGAAACGATGCCTTATGAGGAGAGACTTAGGGAGCTGGGTATGTTTAGCCTGGAAAAAAGATGGTTAAGAGGCAATATGATAGCCCTGTTTAAGTATTTGAAGGGTTGTCACATTGAGGATGGAGCAGGCTTGTTTTCTGCTGCTCCAGAGACTGGAACACGGAGCAATGGATGCAAGATCCAGGAACAGAGATTCCACCTCAACATTAGAAGGAACTTTTTGACAGTAAGAGCTGTTAGGCAGTGGAACACACTCCCTCAGAGTGTGGTGGGGTCTCCTTCCTTGGAGGTCTTTAAACAGGGGCTGGATTGCCATCTGTCGGGGATGCTTTGATCAAGATTTCCTGCGTGGCAGGGTGTTGGACTGGATGCCACTTGTGGTCTCTTCCAACTCTGCAATTCTATGATTCTATGATTCATATTAAACAATGGTGGCATGTGCATGTGGCTGTGTGCTGAGGCACCTGTGTGCACATGCTACCATTGAATAATATGGGGCGTGGCCATCCACTGATGCTCCAATGTACACTATGTGGCTCCAGACTTCCTTGCAATGCCATATGCTAGAGCACAACAATCTTTTGTGTTTGAGTGATGCTTCTAGTTTTTTCACAAGTGACACAGTTCTCTGACAGATCTTGCTCCATGGGTGCAATTATTGCCACCCTATGCAATTCTGTGGATTGTTTAAGAGTCAGGCTGTTCAGCTGACAATGTATGAAAACTAAAATTTCCTGTACCAGTTTTCCATTTTTAAAAACAGTAATAATCTCCACATGTCAACTTGGGATAGACTGTGGTTAAATGCCAGTGCTGCAGTCACAATGTTGTGAGTTTGATCCTACAGGGCTTTAAGGTCGACTCAGCCTTCCATCCTTCCATAGATCAGTAAAATGAGTACCCAATTTGTTGGGGGCAATTAGCTAACACATTGTAAACTGCTTAGGGAGTGTTTTGCACTGATAAGTGGTATAGAAATATAACTGTTATTGCTTTTGCTGTTGCTATCTTATATATGCAAAACTCTTCATTCCAGTGAAATGCTAGGTCCTTTTCATGTCCTGTGGGAAGCTTCAAATAATTTGAATTTCATAGAGTTTAGTGTAGGAAGTGTATGTGTGATGGCCCACATCCAGCTCCAGTTGTTTGAAATACAACAATACTCAGCACTTAAGCAGTTAAAAGTATCTTGGAGGCAGCAACAGGGGTAGGGTTAAGTAGATTTTCAGTGACCCACAGTCTCCTAATCTCTTACCTACTTATCCTAAACTCTCTGAGATGCAGACTTTTATGGCTCTTTCCACTTCTTCTTTTGCCTACCACCATCTACTAAAAGTGAAACTAGTTTAGTGTTCCATGTTAGTTTAGAACCCTTAGAGAGTATTCCTACCTCAGTGGAGCTCTTACAATAAAGCCTTAAGACTTTATCAGACCAGGCAAATATTTTGTCATAATGACACCTAATTAATGCGAAAGGGTGCACCTATCATATGACGTCATCCTTTTGCAATCTTGTAATGTCCAAAAGCTGTTTTATTTTATTGTTGGGCCAAGCTGTCAATAGATCTCCCCTGGTGCTTTTTTGCTGGCATTGCTGGCATTTGAAACCTCATGCCATTGTGCTCACGTGAATGCAGCGTCAGTGACAGAACACTTCCAGGTCAGATCATGAGAGCCAGGTAGAGGATGATTTTTATGAACCTTCCCAGTGTATGTTTAATATTTTAAGTGTTTTTCTCTGCTTGTGTGTACAGCACAACTATGGGCAACTATGGCTCTCCAGATGTTCTTGGACTGCATCACCAGTGATTCCATAACATTGGCTACGCTGACTAGAGAGTTAGAATCCAAGAACATCTGGAGGGTCAGAGCTGCCCACCCCTGTTGTAAAGAAAATTTTTAGTGAAAGCTTGGATGTTGTTCCATATTTTCATGTCTCTTTTCTTCATCAAAACACTTAAAACACCATTGTAACTAGAGAAGTCACAGAAGTCTCCATTACAGGATTTCAAAAGTCCTAACTCTTTCCCAATTATGCTGATAAGGGTGACTCTCTCAAAGTGCCACACGCTGTAGGGCTAGTCATTGTCAATTTATCACACAGTGCAACTTGGTTAGGGTGTTCTTGTCAAAATGAAGTTGGCTTAGCATCAGGAGGAGGAACCCCACCCATACTATTTCAGAGTCCAGAGCAAGAACATCTGTTGTTTGAAATGAAGTCAAATTATCTGATACTTATCAACAGTTACACTTTCTTGGAGAGAGGAATGATAAATGATAATTTGCAAACTGTCTTCCAGGATGGCTCAGCTCTTTGTGGGAGAACCCTAAGTCCAGAAAGAAATAATTGGTGAGCCAACAAAAACAGATGGGACTAGTTAACAAGGGAAGGTTTAAGCAGGCTGGTTGGAAGGTTATGCCTGCTGAACTTTGCAGGCCAGCTTGTTCAGAATTTCAAACACAAACAAAACTCTGCAATTCAATGGAAGTGATTAGCTTTGGGAGATCTCACACATCGTACACCATCAGAAATGTGTTTGTCATGAAGCATATGCTCCACAGAGCTGATCCTCTTTGGGTGTACCTCTCTTTTGAGCATCTATACTTTAAACCAGGAGTGGGCAGACACACCCACACTATTTCCAACCCACCTCCATCTGTGCAGGCCATATGTCCAGTTTCAGACAAGCTAGGTCATTTCCAGTTTCTAAAAAGTTTTGTTTGGTGGCTAAAACAAAGTGCAGGAGAGCATGCCTTGTTTTTGCTAAGAATAATCTCTGAGGACTTGCAGAGGCACAATGTTCAGTTTTTCTTCCTCCAAAGGAAAATCTTGATGGCCTTGCATGGTCTCTTAACATTATTTTCATATGAAATCAAAATCTAGTGCTGTGTAGGAGCAGAAGTAAATAGTCTAGTTCTGGGCCAGCCCTACTCTGAGGTAACCACCTCAGGCAGCAAATGTTGGAGAACAGTCTCTCAGCCCTTCTTCTTCACCCCCTGGCTATTTACTTCTCTTGCAGTACAATGTTGTGCATGCCATTCAGCCAGTTCTGTACTTGTTGCTCCTGTCCTTGGAGTAGTGTTTTACATAAACCAAACATTGCAGCCTAAATTGATATTTGAAGATGGATAAGGTAGATGTGTAATTGTGGAAATCAACTGGAATGTTAAGAGAATGAATTTAATGGGTATTTATGGCCCTAATAATGAGAAATCAATGTTTCATGAAAATTTGCTAAGAAAGGCATCTGAATTGGATCTCCAAAATTTGATTTGCGTGGGCAACTGGAATGCAGTAGCCAAGTCTAATAAAGATAAATGTTCCAGTAAAGGTATTAAGGAAGATGAAGGGAGATTACCTAGAACCTTCTTTAAATATACGGATCACTTTGGATTAATAGACATTGATATTTGCAGCCAAACTCTAGAGACTACACATTCTTTTCAAATTGTCATGAATCTTTCTTTAGATCAGATGTGTTCTGGATTTCTATGAATATGGCTAACCTAGTAAAGAGGATGGACCTTTTACCATACCCTTTTCAGGCCATCACCCTTCTACAATATTCCTGAAAATGAAACAAACTCAGTTTAGATGGAGACTTAATGAATATCTAGTTCTGAAGACAGAAATATTACAACAGTGCAAACAAGAATTGAGGAAATTTTTCAGCTGAACTTCAATAAGGGTGCAGAGCCTACAATAGTTTGAGATTCAAGCAAAACTTATATGAGGGGACAGTTTATAAACTATGGCTCCAGATTGAAAAAAGAAAGCGAAGCTAAAAAGAGCATGTTACTGGAAGAAATACAGAATCTGGAGGAAAAGCTTAAGAAATGTTTTGATAAAGAGACTCAACAAAATATTAAGTTACTTTAATAACAGTTTCAATTATTTACAGTCCAAGAAATGAATGCCAAGCTACTATACCTTAAGCAATTTTTTAAAATTTGAAAATAAACACTTTCCTATAAGTTGAGACAGGAAAAGATAAAGGAATCTGTCACAAAGATCAGGAAGGGAGATGTTTCTAGTGGATAATTTGAAAATATTAAAAGCTTTGATGAATATTACAGAGACTTATATGTGAGGTGCTATGAGAAAACCTCAGATATGGAAGACTACTTGGATAAACTCCAATTGGACAAATTATGTTTGGAACAAAACCAAAGTTTGAATGCACCTATGAGAACTATGGAACTTATTGAAACAATTAAAAAGATTAAATCTGGGAAAACTACAGGTCCAGAAGGACTATCTGCAGCATATTATAAGAAATTTGAAGAAGAGCTTCTTCAACCCTTAAAAATGGTGTGTGATCTAGACTATGAGATGAGCACAGATGTCAGTTTGGCAGCAAATATCTTTAGTCATTGTTCACTAATGAGATAGGTCTATAATTCTTTGTCATAGACCTATCTCATTACTAAAGAATGACTATAAGATATTTATTACCATTTGTGCAAGTTAATTGAGAAAACATATTTTTCAGAATATCCATGAGGATCTGAGTGGACCCCCCTCCCAACAAAAACAACCACAACTAAGGAATATTGTAAGAACTGTTTTTAACATTATTGAATGTATGGAACATTACGGTCACAGAAAGTCTGTTTTGATTTTTTTAGCTGTAGAGGAAACATTAGATAATATTTCTTAGAATTATTTATTTCAAGTATTGGAGAGAATGGACTTTGGTGAAAATAATATTCGGGCAATAAAGACAATCTATTCAGTTCAAAAGACCAAAATTTTAGTAAATGACAATGCAACAAGATTGATTGAAATACAAAAGGGAACTAGACAAGGTTGCCCCCTCTCGCATTTACTGTTTATTTTGGTGTTGGAGACCCTACTGAAAGAGATCAGACAAGATGACAGAATCCGTGGCTTGAGGGTAAAAAAAGAACAATACAAGCTGAGAGCTTATGCAGATGATTTTGTGATGATAATGATGATGATTTCTTACCTGCCTCTCCCTGTGGATTGAGGCAGGGCACAACACATTAACATATAAACATTATATTAGTTAAAAACATCTATCAGTTAAAACTTATCAATTTAAAAAACAAGCAAGACTAAGGACTTTATCAGAAGAGGAAAATACGGCATCATCACGATCCCACATAACTGCGAAAGGGCGTGCGGATCAGACGACATCACCCTTTTGTGGTTATAAAGAGCAAAAATCCTGTTGTTTTTAATTGATGGTTTAAGCCATTGATAGAGCTCCCTGCCACTTTTTTGCCAGCATTGTGATCATGCGATGCCTCGGGCCATTTAAATCTCAGACTTACCCCAACAATGGCTGCTCCAGTGCGAACACTTCTGGGTCAGATCTGGACATCCCGGTAAGTTTCACTCTTTTTATGACCCTCCCTGGGTTACTTGTGACTTTAACAGTGTGTTTGGGTGCTTGGTGTAGCTTAAAATGCTTTATTTTTGTTTTTAAGATTGAATTTCTCGTGTGATGAAATCACATGAGATTTTGAACAGGGAAGTGAACGGGGCTCCGTTCACTTCCTCTTTCTTGCTGGGAGCTTTTGCTGGGATTAGAAAATAAGTGCAGTGGGGGGCATTCTTTTGCCGGCATAAAAATGCTTTTTTTTATATACCAGCAAAAGAACGTTTAAAGAGGCTGCATCTAACAAAGTCCTAAGACATTTTAAAACAATAGTATGCAGTTTAAAATTTACAATTTAAACCATCTGGATAGGCCTGCTGGAAGAGACTGGTCTTTAACACTACTTTAAATTGTGATAGTGTATTCAGCTGTCGTATTTCTTCACACAAAACCCATTGGACTCAATGAAGGATCTTCTGGAAAAAAAATAAGGCATTTAGGACATGCTCTGAGTTTAAAGTCAATTGCAGCAAAGTTGCTGACTAAAAATATGACCTCAGAAGAGGACAATCAATTAACTCCTCCTTCAAATTTTAAAAGTGGAAAAAAGGGGATTAAATATCTGGGAGTTACAATTATGAAGAATAATTGTTTATTATTTCAAAATAACTATGAAAAAGTCTGGAAATAAATTAATAGAAACTTAGAAAAATAGGGAAAGTTAAATGTATCCCCTTCAGGCAGAATTGCAGCAATAAAAGCAAATGTTTTGCCAAGGCTTTTATTTCTCTTTCAAATGATCCCTATTATAAGAAATTTAATATCTTAATGTGTGATGGCAGAAAGAGATTTCCAGATTTATCTGGCCGGTAAAGAAACCCAGAATAAAATTTAAAACACTGTGTGATGCTAAGGAAAGAGACAGCTTGGGAATCCCTAATGTCAAATTGTATTACAAGGCTGTTGTTTTGTATTGCTACAGGAATGGATATTGTTTAGCAATGTGAGACTCGAGATTTTCACACTACACTGTTATAGTGTTACTATTCCACTTTAACAGCTCTGGCTGTCTCCTGTTGAATTCTGGGGTTTGTAGTTTAGTGAGGCCTAAGAGCTCTCTGGCTGAGAGTTGTAAATGCCCCTCCTTAAACTACAAATCCCAGGATGCCACAGGAGGCAGCCATAGCAAATAAAGTGGAATAGTAACACTATAACAGTGTAGTGTGAAAATCTCCTTTAGACCTTGAAAGTCATAACTTAAGATCTGGGTGGCATGGTTAACTTTGGAATGATCATGTTAAGGCACATGCTGAATTTAAAATTCTTTGTATTAGAAAGTATCTTCTATGAGTTTGGTATAAATACAATCAGAGATCTTTTCCTAAGATAATATTAGTCAGCTCATTGCAATAAGTCCTTTTTTCAAAAAAGAAAAGAATGGGTTAAAATGATGGCTTTATGATGATCTTTTGTACTTTGAACAAGACAACTGGAAGTTTAAATCTAGAGAGAGAGATGCTTCTTAAGGAAGACTAATTGGTTTGCTTATATGCAGCTGAAAGACAGATTTAATCAGGATAAGAGAAATGTAGCCATAGAGGTTGAGGAAAAAGAATTTTATATAGAGTTGTGTAAAGATGATGAACAAGTAATTAAAAAGTGCATAAATGGCTTTTGAACCTAGGGACAGGATGAACTTGTAAAATCCAATCAATCAATCAATCATTGATAAGGTGGGCCAAAAATTTTGGGCATAATGTTCATATTGATGGATGACTGGGGGAAAATGTGGTCCAAAAATATAAAATTTACTTTGTGCCATAATTTAAAAGAAAACCTGCATAAGATGATGTATAGATGGTATCTGTGTGTGTGTGTGTGTGTGTGTGTACACCTTCAGGTCAAGTATCAGCTTGCGGTGACTCCATGAATTTCATAGGATTTTCTTAGGCAAAGAATACTCAGAGGTGGTTTTTCCAAGTTCCTTCCTGTGAAATATAGCCTACAGCACCTGGTATTCATTGATGGTCTTCCATCCAAGTACTAACCAGAGCTGACCCTGCTTAGCTTCCAAGATCAGATGGGATCTGGTGACTTTAGGGTATTTAGTACCTAACCCCAAATAAGCTTAGGGAGCTGGGTATGTTTAGCCTGGAAAACAGAAGGTTAAGATTAGAATCAAAATTACCTTGACAGATTAGGCCAAAACTTTTTTAAAAAATGAATTCCAGCAGAGATAAATGTATGGTACTACATATAGGCAGGAAAAATGAAATGCACAAATATAAGATAGGTGACACTTGGCTTGAAAGCGGTACATATGAAAAAGGTCTAGGAGTCTTAGTAGACCACAAGCAAAACATGAATTGACAGTGTGATGCAGCAAAAAAGCCAACCCAATTCTGGGTTGCATTAACAAGAGTATAGTGTCCCGATTAAGGGAAGTAGTAGTCTCACTCTATTCTGCTTTGGTTAGACTTCATCTGGAATACTGTGTCCAGCTCTGGGCACCACAGTTCAAGGATATTGACAAGGTGGAATGCGTCCAGAGAAGAGTGACCAGGATGATCAAAGGTCTGGAAATCAAGCCTTATGAGAAACAACTTAGGGAGTCGGATATGTTTAGCTTGGAGAAGAGAAAACAAGGGCTGCTGACACACTGCAGAAATAATGCAGTTTGACATGGCTTTAACTATCATGGCTCCATCCTATGGAATCCTGGGATTTGTAGTTTGTTGTGGCAACAGAGCTCTCTGACAGAGAAGGTTAAATACCTCACAAAAATACAAATCCCAGCATTCTATAGCATTGAGCTATTGCAGTTAAAACAGTGTCAAACTGCATTATTTCTGCAGTGCATCAGCAGCTGAGAGGTGATGTGATAGCTTTCTTTAAATATCTGGAGAGATGCCATGTAGAAAATGGAGCAAGCTTGTTTTCTGCTGCTCCAGACACTAGAACACGAACCAATGGATTCAAATTACCAGAAAAGAGATTCAACCTAAACATTTACTGGGACAGACTGCTTTGGAAAAAGTTGATTCTCCATTTTTAAACATGATATTTGAAAGGATGCCATACTGATGATGGAGCAAGCTTATTTTCTGCTGCTCCAGAGACTGGAACTTGGAGCAATGGACTCAAACTACAGGAAAAGAGATTCCATTTAGACATTAGGAAGAAATTCCTGACAGTAAGAGCTGTTCGGCAGTGGAATGCAGTGCCTCAGAGTGTGGTGGGGTCTCCTTCTTTGGAGGTTTTAAAAAAGAAGCTGGATGACCATATGTCAGGAATGCTTTAATTGTATTCCAGCATGGCAGGGGCTGGACTAGATGGCTCTTGTGGTCTCTTGTAACTATGATTCTATGATTCTTTCCACAACCAGACCTGAAGCCATACCAAAAGGGTTGTAGATAGCCTGCTTCATCCAGAAATACACAGAGTTCAGACACCATATACACAGCTCTTTAATATTTGTATTTTGGATCAATATATTTTCTGGAAGTCTGTGCTTAATAGCAATAATATTAATTATTAAATCAATTATTACATGACTTATTAATCAAGTGATATCAATATCAATAATATTACTATTGATAATATGATTAATCATAAACAAATATGGGGGACAATTAAACTTCTTTCTGGTACTCCAGAATGTAGGACCCAAACAAATGGATTCAAATTATAATAAAGGATATTTCAACTAAACGTTAGGAAAAACTTCCTAATACTAAGTGCTGTTGACATTGAATAGATAACCTCAGAAGATGGTGGACTCTCCAGCATTGGAGCTTTTTAAATAGAGGTTGCACAGCCATTTGTCAGGGATACTGTAGTTGTGGATTCCTGTACTGGTAGGGTGTTGGACTAAATGACTTTTGTGGTTCTTTTCAATTCAACAGTTCTATAAGTCTAACTCTGCATGCTATGTAGCTCTTCAATTTACTAGGATTGCTTTAGGTGTATGCTATTTCAATAACCTGGCTTTGTTGAGTAAGCAGATAGTCACAATGAAACACACTCAGAAGAACTTTAGAGGTGTCTGCTCTATGGATCCTAAACAACAGTTTCAAAAAGTGGATATCAGTTATTCCAGAGATCCGATACAACATATTCATTTTGATATGGTCTATTGACTTTTTCAATAAACTTTTTACTTACTTACAGCATATTCATATTGGACTCTGCATATTTATCACACACTTTTACGTCAGCCCAGGTAGGCATTATGTTTAATATCTGGAAAATGAGGTACTACTTTGGGCTGAGTTGGTGCTTTCTGAAGGTATTTCTAATTAATGTTCGACGCATGGAATAACGAGGCAAGACACAAGATCTGGGTTGAAGTATGGGCCACTTTATTGATTTTTGCCTATTTAGTTGTTTATTTCTGAGGGTATGCGAACCTACAAGGGGAGACCCATTGCGGGACCGGCTGGGGCAGACGGTCCTCCTGACCTGTCCCCCCAGCTTCCCTGGGCAAATCACCTGAGCCCCGGGGGGGATCCTGGTGTTCGGGTGCCCCCCGGGCGCCATCTGCTGGGAGGCCCGCGTCCGACTGCAAGCCCTCAAGCCTTACAGCTTCTGAAGAGGGGTTGAAAACAGACACCGGCCCCAAGGATAGCCTACCTCTGCTGCACACCATCCGTTGGGATGCCAGTGCTGCTCAGTACAGTCTATCCTTCCACTCAAATTGAGGTTGCCATAGGTGAATGCCAATTCTTCGTCTCCCCACTCCTGCAAGTGACCACCTATTTACTGAACCACACCCGAGCCAATTGTCCAAGTCCCAAGCGACAGTATGGGGTAGGCAAAACACCCCCCGGAAAAGGGGGTAAAAATACCTACCCGGCCCATGACGCGACCAGAACTCTCATACTGTGGCAGAGGCGGGTGGGTGGGTTCTGATTCCAAGAAAAGAGGAGGAGGCAAGGGGCGGCAAAGGTTAAATAATCCTGCTCAACTCCGCCCCTGCCCCCTCCCAGCCGGGGCGTGGCTCCGCCCCCGCCATTGCTTACCCTCGTCCATGCACGTCATTAAAACACCTCCCCCGGATCATCCATTTCTGCAGATCCGGGGGGGTGCCTGTTAATGTTCGACGCATGGAATAACGAGGCAAGACACAAGATCTGGGTTGAAGTATGGGCCACTTTATTGATTTTTGCCTATTTAGTTGTTTATTTCTGAGGGTATGCGAACCTACAAGGGGAGACCCATTGCGGGACCGGCTGGGGCAGACGGTCCTCCTGACCTGTCCCCCCAGCTTCCCTGGGCAAATCACCTGAGCCCCGGGGGGGATCCTGGTGTTCGGGTGCCCCCCGGGCGCCATCTGCTGGGAGGCCCGCGTCCGACTGCAAGCCCTCAAGCCTTACAGCTTCTGAAGAGGGGTTGAAAACAGACACCGGCCCCAAGGATAGCCTACCTCTGCTGCACACCATCCGTTGGGATGCCAGTGCTGCTCAGTACAGTCTATCCTTCCACTCAAATTGAGGTTGCCATAGGTGAATGCCAATTCTTCGTCTCCCCACTCCTGCCACAGATAAGGGGCAAGTGTCTACTTAGCCCCTATCCCCCACAAGGGAGGCCAAGACGGCCCTCACCCCGGCTCGCATACCTTCAAGAAATAACTGGATCCCCTTGTCAGATAAGTGGACCCCATCAACCCTGTAAAGGTCCGGGGAACGATATGATATCCCCGGATACTGAATGTAATGGCCCAGGCCATTATCCATGGCAATGTGGACCGCTCTGTTGACCTTCTTACGGGCAATGTCCAGCTGTCTGGTGTCCCCTTCACCAGGATAAACAAGTCGTGGAATGATATCAGACCAGATCAAATGCACGTGTGGCCACGCAGTTTTGATAGATCGCAGGTCGTCAAGGGCCTGAAGAGACAGAGCCCTGCCCTTCAGCAGGCCGAGATCATTTCCTCCAAGGTGTATCACAAGGAGATGGGGAGGAGGGCCACGACGCTCCTGCAACAGCAAATTGATTAAACCATTCCACTTCAAACCCCTCTTGCCCAACCATTCAAATGCGGCGGCCTCACCGAGACCCAGATGAGGACCCAGGTGGCTGGTTCTGGCATAGCGGGAAGCCCAATATACAAAGCTGTGGCCACATACCAATACACGGTACCTGATTACATCTGAAAGAAAAGAGACATTGAAAAGAGAACAGGTGATAACAAATAGGTGAGAAACTAGGAAATTAAAAATCAAACCTCAGAGGCAGATGGGACGCACATAGCCTTTGTACGCCCCAGACTTCCACCGGCCTAATTTCATGATTCCCTCTGGCCGCATGCCCATCGCAGCTGCAGTGGAGGCGGCTCCAATGCGAAAGGAGTGTGTGCAGAAGCGCACACCCCCTAACCCCAGGCGTGTTAACGCACTAGAAGTCAGAGACCAGAATTGATAACGAGTCAAGGGGGAACCGTCCACGTGACAGAATAAGGGGCCTGGAATGGCAGGGCGCAAAGCCAGATATTCCCTTAGGGCAGTCACCGGGCACAATGTCCTATCCTGACATGCCCGGAGCAGAATCCTGCTCCCTCGCCCCAACTGGTCAGTTTTAGAGCGTCGGATACGAATATTGACTTCATTAGGGGCCAAGGTGAGGTCACCCACATTAAGGGCCAGTCCTGTCTTGTCGCGCTTAGATGCAGCTACCAGCTCACTAATGCGCAAAGCACCAAAAAAGGCAGTAAGGGAAGCGGCATGCAGGAGAGCGGCCTCATAAGGTGAAGAACAAATGGTGGGCCAAATCTGGAACAACCCCTTCAGAATCGCCGGGGATAGGGGTTGTCTGGTATCGACAGGTTTACCCCGCTCGCGCGCCCAGCCCTCTAATGCCTTCCTAATTCTAAAATCAGATGTGGTATCTGGCAGCCCTTGAGCCTTGCTCCAGAAAGCCAAGGCCGCCAGTCTGGACCGTATGGATTGGGGGGCGAGGCCTCTGTCACTCAGGACCACACAAAAATGTAACAAATGGGGGACTGGTAACGGCCACGTATTGTCAAGGTGCATACTGGCCCGGAACTTAAAAAACTCAAGTATCGCCCTCTGATAAACCTTCCTCGTGCTGGGAGCGATAGAGTGGCTGATGGCTTTTACTATTTTGCACGTCCAAGCTCCCACAACTCCGGTGGCATTGGTTCCGGCATCTCGGCGGCTCCCGGTGCTAATTGCCTGAAGCGTTCCATCTGCATGCGGGAGAGAGCATCGGCAATGCCGTTGTCCACCCCCGCAATGTGCTTAGCAGTAAACAAGATATTATATTTTAAGCAGTTAAGGGTAAGCGCCCTAACCAGCACCATGACCCGCCTGGACTTGGATGTCAATGAATTGACCACCTGGACTGTGGCCAAGTTGTCACACCAGAAACGCACTGCGGAGTTGGCAAACTCAGCCGCCCACAGTCTGACCGCAACCAAAATCGGAAAGAGCTCCAAAAAGGTCAGATCAGCCGTGACAGCAGAATCAACCCAATCCCGCGGCCATCGTTCAGCACACCACCGCCCATCGTAGTAAACACCAAAACCTAAAGACCCAGAGGCATCGGACGCCACCTGCAGAGCGTCACGGACAAGCAGTTCATCCCTCCAAAATGATACCCCATTATAGTGCTCCAGGAAGGTGTGCCAAGTATCCAAGTCCAATCTAATTTCACGGGTAATCCGAATTCGGTGATGGGGTTGAGACACACCCACTGTGGCTTCCGCAAGCCTACGAAGGAAGGCCCTACCGGGAGCCACAACCTTACAGGCAAAATTGAGATGGCCAATCAATACCTGAAATTCCTGTAACGTGGCTTTCCTGCGACCCCGGAAGGAAGACAGCCTGGCAATCACATCATTTAGCTTAACCAAAGGAAGTCTACAGCATTGATTAACAGTATCAATTTCGATCCCCAGAAAAACCAACTGTTGAGAGGGACCTTCAGTCTTCTCATGAGCAAGGGGGACCCCAAATTCATCCATGAGGGAATGAAACTGTTCCAAAAGGGAGCGACAGACCCCAGAGCCGAACCTTCCGACAAAAAGGAAGTCATCCAAGTAATGGACCACCCCGCTGAACCCGGTGCGCTGCCTAAGCGCCCAGTCCAGAAAAGTGCTGAATTTCTCAAAAGCGGAACACGAAACGGAGCACCCCATAGGCATGGCCCGGTCCATGTAGAAGAACCCATCAAATGAGAAGCCCAGCAAGTCAAAATCGTCTGGATGAACAGGAAGGAGGCGAAAGGCCGATTTGATATCGCATTTCGCCAACTCAGCTCCAGGGGCGTGCTGTTTGATAATCCTAATGGCCGAATCAAATGAAGTGTAATGTACAGTGCACAATTCTGGAGGGATAAAATCATTAACAGACTGGCCTCGTGGATAAGATAAATGGTGAATTAGGCGGAATTCCCCGGGAGCTTTTTTGGGGACAATACCTAAGGGGGATACCCGTAGCGTAGGAGAAGGCGGGGAAGAAAATGGGCCAACAACCCTGCCTTCGGCAACCTCCTTTTGAATTTTTTGCCTCACTACGTGTTCCAGGCCCCGTACTGATTTCAAATTATGTGACATGTAAGGTATGCGGTCACCAGTGAAAGGGATACGAAAACCATCTTGAAAACCCTCCCATAAGTATCGCGCTGCTGCCTGGTCGGGGTAAACCCGCAGCCATGCCGCGATACTGTCAAGTTTAATTGGACTGGGGCCCTTTTCCCGGATGTCCCGGGGGGCTGGTGGCAGGGTTGTTGGCACCCCTTCTTCCCCCTTGCTGGTCCCTGCCAGAATGGCCCTTCCCTTTTGGACAGTTCCGAAAGGAATGTCCCCCTCCACAGATGGAGCACTCGTGTCGAAAAAGGCAAGGGCGGCGAGAACAAGCCCCTTTAGTGCCAAACTCCCAGCACAAAAGCCGCCGCTGCTGATTAGGTGACTGTGACAACTGAACCTGTTGCCGTGGAAAGGTACCAGACTTGGCATTCTGCAGCAAATGACCACTCTGTGCCCGCTCTCCAATCATAGGCCGGCTCGGAGACATGACCTGCAACCACAGGTGCGAGTTAATCACATCCCACCTAAGGGACGGGTAAGAAGCAGCCATCAATCTAAATGACTCGTCATATTGAAGCCAAGCTGGACCAGAAAAATCCACATACGCCCTGTAGATGATGTCAAGGTACCTAATCAGAGCGTAGGCCTTATGAGGTTGATTCTGAGATACCACCCCAGCGTAGATAAGAAAACCCGCTAGCCAATTAGACCAGGTTCTGTCTACGCGACGTTTCTTAATCTTTTCTTTCTCTCTGTCATCAAGGTCATCCTTCTCTTTTTTATCCAATTCCCTATAAAGCAGGGAGAATATGTCAACATACTCTCCCTTCAAAATTTTTTCTTTGGTAGCAGGAGCCAAGTGCTCACCCAAGGCCGGTGCTTGATCAAAACCCAAAGGAGTATGGGGGGGAACCGATGGTGCTTGCCCCCCAACCGGTGTCCCCGGTGTCACGGGGGAACCCAGGTGAGTAAACGCATATGGTGACATGAATGGCAATCCCGGATACCAGCCAAACATGGCAGTAGTCGGGCTACCAGGGGGTACTGGGGTGTTGTTACCCGGCTCCGGCCAGCCCCACGGCCAAGCATGTGTGTCGGTGTTATCAGTGTGTAACTCACTAGGAACAGGAAGTGGAGCCGTCAGGTTCCCACTAGGTCCTTCGCCGGGTCCTTCACCGGGTGAATCCGCCTCGTCCAAATCATCACGATTCGCATCCTGGTCTTCCAAGGCCTGAATTCGAGCAAGAAGCTGATTAGCCACATCATTAGTTAAGCCCCCTTCATTCTCCCTAGCGGGTCGCTTCGGCCTCGGTTGGCGTGCCTCCTCCAAAGCCTGCAACCGCTCCAGTATTTTTTGCAAAACAGCCTCAGGAACAGGCACACTGTCTGGGGGATGGGGTATTGGCTGCTTAGGAGCAGGCCCTTTTCCCTTTGGCCCACCCTTCCCTTTCCTGGGGGCCATGGTAACCAATTGGATCAGTAGCAATTAATTAGCTATATAATTCCCAGTTGATTAATTGATAGCAATTAATTAGCTATATAATTCCCAGTTGATAACTATAACTGAAGATTAAATTGATTTAATTAATTTAAATTGATTTAATTCAATTAAACTCCCCAAATTGTAAATTCACACAATGAAGTCTAAAATCGATAACTGCAGATTAAATTGATAAATGAAAAATTTAATTGCAATGGTAGCAATGAACCCGTAAATTCCAAATTAATTCAAATGCAAATTAACTTGTAAATTCCAAATTAATTCAAAATACAAAATGAGTTGCAAAAGTCCAAATTAATTCAAATACAAATTGAATTGTAAAAATTCAAAAATAATTAAAATTGCAAATTGAATTGTAAAATTCCAAATTAATTCCAAATACAAATGAATTGCAAAATTCCAAATTAATTCAAAATACAAAATGAATTATAAAGTCCCAAATTGAATCAAAAATGAATTGTAAAATTCCAAATTAATTCCAAATACAAAATGAATTGCAAAATTCCAAATTAATTCAAAATACAAAATGAATTATAAAGTCCCAAATTGAATCAAAATGCAAAATGAATTGTAAAATTCAAATTAACTCAAAATGCAATATGCAATTGCAAAATGCAATATGAATTGTAAATAACTCGAATCCGCTTTCAGAATTACCAAAATCAAAGAAAATGCAAACTAAACTGTATCAATTGTATAAAACAAATTGTTAAATTGAAAAAGAAATGCAACGCAAGAGGTAAAGGAAAATTAACTGCCAGTAAGCGAACGGAAAAGAAAAGGGGAATGAACACCAGTGATCCTGATGATTCGAATGACAAAATCAAAGAAACGAACACCAGTGATAATAATAAATTCAAAAGAACAAGCAAATGTAAGAAAATGAACACCAGTGATAATAATAAATTCAAAAGAACAAGCAAAAGCTCCAAACAAAGAGAGACAAAGCTGCCCGGCCACGCGGTGAAGCGCTAGCCGAAGAAACCCCTGAGCGCCTCCCCACGTGGAAACAAAACAAAGACCGTGCGGGGCCCCCCCGAAAACAAAGAGAGACAAAGCCGCCCGGCCACGCGGTGAAGCGCTAGCCGAAGAAACCCCTGAGCGCCGTGCGGGGTCCCCCCGAAAACAAAGAGAGACAAAGCCGCCCGGCCACGCGGTGAAGCGCTAGCCGAAGAAACCCCTGAGCGCCTCCCCACGTGGAAACAAAACAAAGACCGCGCGGGGCCCCCCCGAAAACACCCCCCAGGTAGGCCCTCTGCGCGAAGCCACGTGGTGTAAAGCCACGCGGTGAAAGAAAGTAAAAACTCAGTGACCAACAGACACCCCTGCGCGGCCCCCTTTAAGCCCCCGGGTCCCGTTCCTGCTCAACTCCGCCCCTGCCCCCTCCCAGCCGGGGCGTGGCTCCGCCCCCGCCATTGCTTACCCTCGTCCATGCACGTCATTAAAACACCTCCCCCGGATCATCCATTTCTGCAGATCCGGGGGGTGCCTGTAATTCCATAAATCTGCCAGGTCTGATAGATCCTTAGAACTCTTAAACTGAATTCCTGATCTCCTCAAACTTATCCAAATGAATCTGCATTTATGGAAACTAAGCAATCACTGATGATCTGACATTGTTACACTTGATGCTTGATTCACAATTATGCTGGGGTTCAACAGGAAGAACTATTGAAATAATTGTTGCTGATTCTGATTGGTTGAAAGTCTCTGACTTTCAGGAATGTAACATCATCTCTCCGAACACTGTAACAAATCCAAACTATTTTGCTAAGAGCACTTCATAACCCAATCATAATATTCTCTGGGGCAATCAAGAAAACACATGCATTCGTGCACACACACATAAACACACAGGCTGGATCTACTTCAGTGCCAATGAGCTCTAACTTATCTTGGAACAGAACTATGGAACTTGAGGGTTTCTTTCTTTCCCCCCTTAATAAATGGATACAGTGGTGCCAACGGCCCATGTGGATTGTTATTGAAAACATTGTTTTCTATTCTATCTAGGTACTCACTCACTACAGAAATTAAAATGACCAAATCTTTTAAAAATAGCATACTTCAATGGCAACATCTCCTCTTTGGGGAATTTATACATTTATTATGTGGCTGCTGGCTTAAGGCCTGCAAATGAATTTAAGAACAGACTATTGTGTTCTGAAGAGCCTCTGAGAAAAGAGAAAGCTAACTTAACCCATACTTTCCCACTCAAAAATATCAAGACCTTCAGTCTGTGACTGAACACCTCTCTTCCATATCCTGTACCACAACAAAGCAATATGTCAATTCCTTATCTTGAAATAAAATTCAGCTAAGTTATATTATAAATATACAAACCTTGGTAAAAAGGAAAACTATAAAGTTTGTCAACTCAGTCTAATGATTATCTGTTTCAGATTCAGGAGCTTCTGTTCATGTTAGTGACATATGCAAATGTAGTTTCACCTTATTCTTCTGTTTTTATTCATTTATTGTCATTGTAGAGGCTGATTCTTCCTTTACAACATCTAATGCACCCCCCTGACTCACTGTTGTGCTGCAATAGCACCCCCAGCCATTCCATGCCTTTTGAAGAGTGGAGAAACATCTGGCTATGTCCCCATAGTCAAACTCAGGCTGATGACCTCATTGCCAAGACCTCTGGAGGACTCCAGTGGATCTTGATGTATGATAACCTTAGAATCATAGAATCATAGAATCATAGAATCATAGAATTGCAGAGTTGGAAGAGACCACGAGGGCCATCCAGTCCAACCCCCTGCCACGCAGGAAATCACAATCAAAGCATCCCCGACAGATGGCCATCCAGCCTCTGTTTAAAGACCTCCAAGGAAGGAGATCCCACCACGCTCCGAGGGAGTGTGTTCCACTGCCGAACAGCTCTTACTGTCAAAAAGTTCCTCCTCATGTTGAGGTGGAATCTCTGTTCCTGGAGCTTGCACCCATTGCTCCGTGTTCCAGTCTCTGGAGCAGCAGAAAAACAAGCCTGCTCCATCCTCAGCGTGACATCCCTTCAAATACTTAAACAGGGCTATCATATCGCCTCTAAACTGTCTTTTTTCCAGGCTAAACATACCCAGCTCCCTAAGTCTCTCCTCATAAGGCATTGTTTCCAGACCTTTCACCATTTTAGTTGCCCTTCTCTGGACACGCTCCAATTTGTCAATATCCTCATAGAATCTCAGAGCTGGAAGGGATCATAAGAGCCATCTAGTCCAACCCCCTGCTATGCAGGAATGCACAGCTACAGCACTCCTAGAAATGCCCATCAAACTTTTACTTAAAGATCTCCAAAAATGGACAGTCCATCACCCTCCAAAACAATCTGTCCCACTGCTGAACAGCTCTTACAGTAAATGTTTAGGTTGAATCTCTTTTCTGATAATTTGAATCCGTTGGTTCATGTTCTAGCGTCTGGAGCAGCAGAAAACAAACTTGCTCCATTTTCTACATGACATCCCTCCAGATATTTAAAGAAAGCTATCATGTCACCTCTCAGCTGCTGACGCACTGCAGAAATAATGCAGTTTGACACTGTTTTAACTGCAATAGCTCAATGCTATGGAATGCTGGGATTTGTATTTTTGTGAGGTATTTAACCTTCTCTGTCAGAGAGCTCTGTTGCCACAACAAACTACAAATCCCAGGATTCCATAGGATGGAGCCATGATAGTTAAAGCCATGTCAAATTGCATTATTTCTGCAGTGTGTCAGCAGTCCTTGTCTTCTCTTCTCCAAGCTAAACATACCCAGCTCCCTAAGTTGTTTCTCATAAGGCTTGATTTCCAGACCTTTGATCATCCTGGTCACTCTTTGGACACATTCCACCTTGTCAATATCCTTGAACTGTGGTGCCCAGAGCTGGACACAGTATTCCAGATGAAGTCTAACCAAAGCAGAATAGAGTGAGACTACTACTTCCCTTAATCTGGACGCTATACTCTTGTTAATGCAACCCAGAATTGGGTTGGCTTTTTTTGCTGCATCACACTGTCAATTCATGTTTTGCTTGTGGTGTACTAAGACTCCTAGACCTTTTTCATATGTACTGCTTTCAAGCCAAGTGTCACCCATCCTATATTTGTGCATTTCTTTTTTCCTGTCTGTATGTAGTACCTTAAATTTATCTCTGCTGAAATTCAATTTTTTTAAGTTTTGGCCTAATCTGTCAAGGTCATTTTGAATTATAATCCTGTCCTCTGGGGTATTAGCCACTCCCCCTAATTTGGTGTCATCTGATGATTTGATAAGCATCCCTTCTATTCCATCATATAAGTCATTTATAAAGATGTTAAACAACACCAGGTCCAAGACAGAACACTGAGGCACCCCACTATTCGCTTCTCTTCAAGATGAAGAACAACTGTTGATGAGTACTCTCCATGTTTAGTCTGTCAGTTACAAATCCACCTCACACTGTCTAGCCCACAGTTCACAAGCTTGCCTGGAATCTTACTGAAATCAAGATATATAATATCCATTATTAGGAAAGATTCTAGAACATATCATTAAACAGACAGCCTGTAAGCACTTAGAAAGGAATGCGATGATCACTAAAATTCAACATGGGTTTCTCAAAAACAAGTCATGCCAAATTAATCTTACCTTTTTTTGATAGAGTTACAAACTTGGTAGATGAAGGGAATGTTGTGGATGTAGTGTATCTTGATTTCAGTAAGAACTTTGACAAGGTCCCCCATGAAATCCTTGCAAAAAAGTTAGTAATGTGTGGCCTAGACAATGGCACTGTTAGGTGGATTTGTAATTGGTTGACCGACTGAACCCAAGGGGTAGTCACCAATGGCCCCTCTTCATCCTGGAGAGAAGTGACTAATGGGGTGACACAGGGTTCTGTCCTGGGCCCAATGCTATTCAACATCTTTATCAATGACTTGGATGAGGGAATAAAGGGCATGCTTATCAGATTTGCAGATGACACCAAATTGGGAGGGGTAGCTAATACTCCAGAGGACAGGATCAACATTCAAAATGACCTTAACAGATTAGAAAGCTGGGCCAAACAACAAAATAAATTTCAACAGGGAGAAATGTTGTATACTACACTTGGGCTGTAAAAATGAAATGCACAGATATAGGATGGGTGACACCTGACACCTACATACGAAATGGATCTAGGAGTCCTAGTGGACCACAAGCTGAACATGAGTCAACAGTGTGACGCGGCAGCTAAAAAAAACAATGCGATTCTAGGCTGCATCAATAGCAGTATAGCATCTAGATCAAGGGAATAATAGTGCCACTCTATTCTGCTTTGCTCAGACCTCACTTGGAATACTGTGTCCAGTTCTGGGCACCACAGTTCCAGAATGATATGGAGAAGCTGGAATGTGTCCAGAGGAGGGCAACCAAAATAGTGGGAGGTCTGGAAGCCATGCCCTATGAGGAGTGGTTTAGGGAGCTGGGTATGTTTAGCCTGGAGAATAGAAGGTTAAGAGGTGACATGATAGCCATAGTTGAATATTTGAAGGGATGTCATACTGAGGATTGAGGAAGCTTGTTTTCTGCTGCTCTAGAAACTAGGACACAGAGCAATGGACTCAAACTACAGGAAAAGAGATTTCACCTAAACATTAGGAAGAACTTCCTGATGGTAAGAACTGTTCAGCAGTGGAATGCACTGCCTCATAGTGTGGTGGAGTCTCCTTCTTTGGAGGTTTTTAAACAGAGGCTGGATGGCCATATGTTGGGAATGCTTTGATTGTGTACTCCTGCAGGGCAGGAGGTTGGACTAGATGGCCCTTGTAGACTCTTACAACTCTATGATTCTATGGTTGTTATTCCACAACATCCCTGATCTACCAAGTTTGTAACTCCATCAAAAAAGGGGTAAGATTAGTTTGGAATGACTTGCTTTTGAGGAACCCATGTTGGCTCTTAGTAATCACAGCATTCCTTTCTAAGTGTGTACACACGGACTGTTTAATGATAGGTTCTAGAACCTTTCTTGGTCTTCGTCTGAATATGGGAAGATAGCTACATGCTTCTCAGATCTTTTTCGGTTCTTTGTAAGGGCATCAAGGGAGTAAGGGAAAGGAGAGTGTGATTTTGTTCTAATTGGTTACCAGGATATATGGTTTATATGGGGGTGGTGCAAGCAGCATATCAAGAAAGTGGATGTGACCTAACAAATTACCTAGGTAATGTGCTGCCCATTCAAGCACTTGAGGGGAAGTTGCAGCCATTGACTATGATGGTGCTCCATAAAAGAGGCTTGCATAGTGCTGCAACACACTGGGATTTGCTTAATGACAAATTATGACTCATGATAACAGGCCCACATTTTAAAGGTATCCAGTTATTTGCCACCATGGTCCTTGCCTTTTCCTGGTCCACTCTGATCATCTCCTTCTTACCAGGTACCAAATCACAGTGGTCATGTGTGTGGTCTTGGCTATGGGCGGGATAGATCCCAAAGATTTTGAGGGGCATTCCTTCAGGAAAGGGGCTGCAACTTCATCATCTAACTATAGATACTCATCAGCCTAGATTAGGGCAATTGGGAGATGGGAGTCCATGACCTTTCAAAATTACATTTGCTCTGTGGTAGAGAATGAGTAATCAATTGTATTGATTCTTGGTTTAGATCTATCTAGGAAAACAACATTGATACGAGGTCATAGGACTCTCTATTAGGTGGAGAAATACATTGAATTGAATTGCTGGGGAGAAGACTTCAGCTTTGGAGACAAGGTGAATAACATGTGACTCGGTTGTTGAGAGGTGATATGGGAATCAGTACTGTTTGCAGATAATGTCACATGTTTTGCTCCCCTTGATGCAATTGACCTGCAGTTGGGCAAAAATGACTTAGAATCAAGGAAGGGTCTGGACTTGATGGTTTCAGCCAAGCAATACCTGAATAAGCTGATGAACCTTTTCCCACACAAGATGCTCTAGACACTCTTGCGGTGTGATTGGCTAGACCAGTGGCACTGGAAGGGGGAGGAAGACCCTCAGAAGATTGGACAGGGCAAAGAGGAAAGCTATGAAGGCTATAGGGGACTTTGTGGCAGCAAGAGGCGGTCATGTGCTTGTGGAACATGGAAATCCACTAGCTAGATACACCCATTAGAATGACACTATGGTGTAGGGCAGAGGTGGGCAGATTCCCAAGGCCCGGACACCCCAGAATCCATCAGAGGTCTCACTGCTGCTGGATGTCTTGCCACTAAAGGTGTAGCTATGTGTGTGTGTGTGTGTTTGTGTGTGTGGAAGGGGGATCAGGACATTGAGAATGTTTCCCCCCACCCAATAAAATGTTCTTCTAGTTCTCAAATTTCTAGAATTATAGTCACTCAAAACTTCTGCATTTAGAAATCCAGTTTGGGCACCCAAAGAAAAGGCATAGCAAAGTTGCCAAAGGAAGGCCAACACATCTAGTATAACAGTTCTAGGTGGTAATGACTTTCATTGTTTCACTCTTTTCAATGCTAGAAACTGGAGGAAAATTTCATTGAGAGGAGATAGAATTCAAATTTCATTTGGTGGCTGCCAGTGTTGTAGCAGTTGCCACTAAAATTTAGCAGAAACTACATGGAGTGTCAAAGGTTAATGGAGTGTCCTCCTGCACCACTGAGTCCTGCAAGCTACAGGGCAGAGTGGCTACTTCTTTTCCTAAAGCAATAGGAAGGGGAGACAAGGAAGCTTCTGTGATTATGGTGCTGCTGCATCAGGTGCTCCAGTTTCACTGGAACAGCAGGGGCATTGGGGACAACAAAAGAGAAGTGGAGGGTCTCCATGTGGGTCACAGGTTGGGTTAAGGCCACTGCTGGTGTAGTGATTAACTGGACTAGAAAAGGGAAATGTCAGATTCAAGATCCCAAGGGCTGCATCTGCACTGCAGAAATAATCTAGTTTGACATTGCTTTAACTGCTGTGGCTCAATGCTATGGAATTCTGGGATCTGTAGTTTTGTGAGATATTTAGCCTTCTCTGTTAGAGATAAATACCAGGGTTTCTACAAATCCCAGGATTCGACTGCATTGAACCATGACAGTTAAAGTCGTGTCAAACTGGATTATTTCTTCAGTGCAGATACAGCCAAGGAAGTTCAGTAGGTTTGCCAATCATTGTCTCTTAGGCTAACATCCCTCACAGGGTAGTGTGTGAGGATAAAACAAATGAGGAATTCCCTGAGTTCATTGAGAGAAGCACAGGATATATATGTCAGAAATCTTGTATAAATGAATGACTAGGGACTTTATCAGACCCTCTCCCCCATTATTGTTCTTTTGCTGTCATATTTTAAAACATTTTTATGCCAGCAAAAGACCCTCCCCCCAGACCCACCTTCTGTAGTGTTAAAGAGGCAGCCCAGGCACTAATAGAGAGTGAATAGATTGCCATTCACTTCTGCACTCATGATCTCTGAAAATCTTGTGAAAAGACGGGAGAGCAGGAAATTTAAAAATAAAAGTAAAATAAAGACATGAAAAGTTAACACAAGCACAGACACACACTTAAAAAGTCCCATGTACATGGTGTGTGTGTCATAAAAATAGCATCACCTACCTGGCTGTCCCAATCTCACCCAGAAGGGTCTGTCATTCACACTGCATTCACGTGAACACAATAGCATGAAGTGTCAAATACTGGCAATGCTGGCAACAAAGTGCTAATGGAGATCAATTGACAGCTTGACCCGTTAATAAAGCAGTATGACTTATTGGCAAGATATGATGGCGAAAGGACATCATTGTCTGGTATGCATGCCCTTTCACGATCATTAGGCATCCTTATGGCGCTATATTTGCCGCATCTGAATATCTTGAATGAATAGATATGACATAACACTACAATCCTCAACTGGTCCTTCTTAACACTTTCAACAACCACAGAGGAGTTTGAATCCATCCCCAAACTTTTTGGAATGAGTGTCACATGCGCTACTTATTTCCATAACAAACTTTGTTTTCATAATTCAATAATAGTATAAACACTTTTGCCTCCTCTTCATTTGAAAGGAACTTTGCTTCCTTGTATATTTGGGCTCCCTCTAGTGGCTGTTGCTCCAACTAGGGTTGCCTGTAGTGCAGTATCAGGTTTGAGATTTCGTGATGTTAATCTATTCCAGTGAGAACAACAGAGAGCCTGATGGCACCTTAAAGACTAACACGTTTAGTTGGCATAAGCTTTTGTAGACTCTACCCTGCTTCACCAGATGCCTCTGATGGAGTAGGCTGGAGTCAGATAAGCTAGTGTCAAATAAAACAGTCTTCAAGGTGTCACAAGAGTCTTGGTTATTATGAATATACAAATTCATTTTAAAATAAACATGTTCATGCAATGATAAAACTAAGTTCTGATAAAGTAAAACATCTAGTGACTTTAATAGTTCCATTTAAAAAAGGGAAGATATAAAAATATCTAAATTTGGAATGATTTATTGAGAACAAAAGAGTCCTGTGGTATCTTAAAGGTTTTTATTATTATAATATGTGCTTTTGTGGACCATAGCCCGCTTCATTCATCCAGCATTTCAGGTCTTATATGCATTAGACATGTCTAGGGAAAGGATTCTAGATAGTGAAGTGAAACTGAATGAAGTACAGGTCAACTCCTGTATCCATAGGTTCGGTATCCACGGTTTCATTTATCCACATATAAAAAGAAAATGTTCTCTCTAGGCATTTCTAGGTTCTCCAATGTGATTCCATGCTCAATCTCTGGTGTTAGTCTCATTGAAAATAATAGGGTTCCCTATTATCCAGGGTTTCAGGTATCCACGGGGAGGTCTTGGAACATATCTCCTGTGGATACAGGGATTGACCTGTACTGAAAATGACAGTTATATTAATACTGACCATTAAAAAACTATTATAAATTACACAAATTGTTATTAAACAAGCCAGTTATCATGTGACAGAAAAATATCATTCCCATTCAAAGCATTAAAATATAATTCCCATTCAAACTACTAGCAGTTCCTAATGAACCATAAAGCTGCAGTTTTTCACTCTAATCTACCTTTTACATTTCTTTGCTCTACAGTGGCTATTTTAAGCTCAGTCAGAGAGGCTGCAATGCTCTAGGTGGCTTACACAGGCATAATCTTTGGTTATGCCAATGTAACTACTTTTAAGGCTATTGTGGAAATACAGGAAGTGTTCTGTATTTCCTTATGTAGAATCATAGTGTTGGAAGACACCATGGGGGCCATCCAGTCCAACCCTCTGCTGTGCACAATCAAAGCACTCCTGACAGATGGCCATCCAGCCTCTGTTTAAAAACCTCCAAAGAAGGAAACTCTACCACAGTCTGAGGTGTGCCAAACAGCTCTTACCACCAGGAAGTTCTTCTGAATGTTTAGCTGGAATCTGTTTTCCTGTAGTTTGAATCCATTCCTCTGTGTCCTAGTCTCTGGAGTAGCAGAAATCAAATTTGCTCCTTCTTCAATATGACATCCTTTCAAGAATTTAAACATGGCTATCATGTCACCTTTTAACCTTCTCTTCTCCTGGCTAAACATACCCAGCTCCCTAAACTGTTCCTCATACAGCATGGCTTCCAGATCTTATACCATTTTGGTTGCCCTCTACTAGACACGTTCCAGGTTGTCAATATCCTTCCTGAATTGCGGTGCTCAGAAAATGATGCCTTTATCCTCAGGTATACAAGGGCAGACAGAGACTTGGAAACATCTTGGTTCTTCTGGCCACTGATTGGCTTTTGAGGTACACCCACAAATTGTTCAGCCATCTTTATGCACCAGGTACCGAATAAATAGCTTCTGCCCTTGTCCAGGGGCAACAGCTGCTTCTTTTCCTTCCCTGGGTACTCAAGGGCAATTCTCAGATGGGCAACTCTCAGGTGCACCATTATGACAAATGAGTACCGGGGGGGGGGCAGAGCAGTCCCAGGGACCCTCTGGTTGCCTTTGCATATGAGGGGGAGGAGAAGAAGCCATTGCCCCTAAACCACTGGAATAGCTACACTAAGGGAGAGTTACAACATTGCCAGCATAACTATTGTACCTCGGCCACAATGTCATGCTGTATTTTAGTGCGCCCAGAGGGACTTTTGGATTAGCAAGGCTGATAATATAATCTGTCATCTCCATCAGCTTTCCTATTCCTTTTGAGTTTAGCTGCAAAGTAATTTTCCTGTCAATAATATATGGTTGTGAACTATCTCTGTAACAAAGTATTAAAACATTTCCCATAAACAGGGAATTAAGACCCATCTGCTTTTAAAAAGACTTGTTGCAGCAGGAAATAAATACTACTACAGCTGATTTCTTGATATGGGTTCTTATATGCAAGAACTAGGTATATTTCTAGGCCACCCCAAGTGTTCTTTTAGTGTTGAACACTGTCACACATTGCTGCTATAACATAAGCTTTATTGATAGTAAATGAAGCAGCAGATGGTACATAGCAGAGAAGCATTTTAGCAGTCCCTCCCTCCCTCCCTTTCACTTATAGCTTGCCTTTCTCCCAATAAGGGACTTAAGGTGGCTAACAACATATTTTAAAACAATATAGATTAAAACTATACATAGTCATTAATAAAATTATAAATACAAAAGTTATTTAAGAAACAATTAAGCAATTTATAAAGTTAAATTTAAGATTCATTAAAAGACCATATACAAATCTTAAAAGCAGCACTGTACAGTATTAAAATCCCACCCGAGCCAGTTTTAAAAACCCTGATGGCATAATGGAAGGAGAGCAAGGACAGGGCCATCGTGGTATTCCTAGGGAAGGAGTTCTGAAGTCTGGGAGCAATCACTGAGAAGGTCCTCCCCCTTGTTCCTACCAAATGAGCCTGGGAAGGTAGCAGGACAGAAAAAAGGGCCTCTCCAGATGATTGTAGAGCTGTAAGGGGCTCATAAAGGGAGATGCGGTTCTTCAAATAACCTAAACATGAGCTATATTGTGCTTTATAGGTCAAAACCAGCACTTTGAATTGTGCCTGGAAATGGACTGAGCAAGTGGAGCTCTTCCAATACGGGAGTTGTGTGCTCCCTGTAGTCAGCCCCAGTTAGCTATCTGGCTGGAGCTCCTTGGGCCAACTGAAGTTTCTGACCACTTTTCAAAGGCAGCCTCACATACAATTTGCTGTTATTGTGTTCCTTGAAGTCGTTTCAGACATATGGCGACCCTAAGGCAAACTTATCATGGGATTTTCTTGGCAAGATTTGTTCAGAGGTTTTTTTTTTTCCTTTGCTGTCCTCTGAGGCTGAAAGAATGTGACTTAGAATAATAGAATCATAGAATTGTACAGTTGGAAGAGACCACGAGGGCCATCCAGTCCAACCCTCTGCCACGCAGGAAATCACTATCAAAGCATCCTCGACAGATGGCCATCCAGCCTCTGTTTAAAGACCTCCAAGGAAGGAGACCCCACCACGCTCCGAGGGAGTGTTTTCCACTGCTGAGCAGCTCTTACTGTCAAAAAGTTCCTCCTAATGTTGAGGTGGAATCTCTGTTCCTGGAGCTTGCATCCATTGCTCCATGTTCCAGTCTCTGGAGCAGCAGAAAACAAGCCTGCTCCATCCTCAATGTGACACGCCTTCGAATACTTGAACAGGGCTATCATATTGCCTCTTAACCATCTTTTTTACAGACTAAACATACCCAGCTCCCTAAGTCTCTCCTCATAAGGCATGGTTTCCAGAACTTTCACCATTTTCGTCGCCCTTCTCTGGACACGCTCCAATTTGTCCATATCCTTTTTGAACTGTGGTGCCCAGAACTGGACACAGTATTCTAGGTGCGGTCTGACCAAGACAGAATAGACTTACCCAAGTTCACCCAGGTGATTTCCATGGCCAAGCGGGGATTTGAACCCTGGTCTCCAGAGTCATAGTCCAGTGTTCAAACCACTCCATCACACTGACTGCCTCCATTATAGTGATCCAAATAGGGTGAAACCAAGGCATGTAGCACTGTGGCCAGATACAGCTTCTCCAGGAATGGGAGCAACTGGTGCACAAGCTTTAGTTGTGCAAATGCACTCCTGGTCACTACTAAAACCTGGGCCTCCTGGCTCAGAGCTGAATCCAGGACACCCCCAAACAGTGAACCTGCATTCTCAAGGGGTGTGTAACCTCATCTAACACAAGCTGAATCCCTGTTCCCAGATCTGTTTTCCAACTGAGGAACACCTCTGTCTTGTCTGGACTAAGCTTCAATTTATTCACCCTCATCTGGTCCATTGCAGCTGCCAGGCACCAGTTTAGCACAGGAATTAGGTGGAATTCCTTGGAATTAGGTGGAAAGGAGTACTAATGCTGGGTATCATCAGCATAATGGTGGCACCTGAGGTTGTCTGCAAAACTCCAGACAACCTCTCCCTGTGGTTTCATGTTTATGTTAAATAGCATGAGGGACAAGAGAGAACAAGGCAGGCTAAAGGCCAAAGAATCAAGCAGAAATTCCCCCAAGACCACCTTCTGAGAGCACCCCTCTAGGAAAGAATAGAGCCACTGTAGAACAGTACCTCCCAGCCCCATCCCAGAGAGGCAACAAAGAAGAATACCATAGTTGATGGCATCAAAAGCCACAGAAAGGTCCAGCAGAACCAACAGGAACACACTCCCCCTGTCCTGTTCCTGCATAGGTCATTCACTGAGGTGACCAAAGCTGTCTTTGTCCCATAGCCAGGCCTGAAACCAGACTGAAATGGATCAATCATCCGAGAACCCCCTGGAGTTGAGAAGCCACTACATGCTTTAGTACCTTGCCCAAAAAGGGAATATTTGAGACTGACCTATAATTATCCAGTACAGGAGGATCCAGAGAATTTTTTTCAGAAAAAGATTCAGTCTCCTTCAGATGTGTTGGGACCATGCCTTGTTGTAAAGAAGCATTAATCACTCCCCTTACCCACTCAACAAGTCCTTCTCTGGCTTGCTTAAGAAGCTAGGAAGGGCAAGGATCTAGTACTATTCATGTGGTGGCTTTTGCCCCTTTGAGGATCATGTCCACATCCTTGGGCTGTACAAGTTGAAAAGTATCCATCAATATTGAACAAGAAGGGACCAAGTTTACATCCACTGGACCTATATCAGCTCTGGCATCCAAGTCAGTGAGTCTGAGCAATTTTATCTGTGAAATGATGGGCACTTCTTCACAGTGGGCTGTTGAGTGGCTTACATTTCCTTTTGGATAGATTGTAACAGATCCCTGGCTAATCAAAACAGCTCCACTGAACAGTTCTGTGAGGATGCAATAATGTCAGTTAGAAAAGCCTTTTTTGCTACCTTTATTGCCCCACCATAGGCCTTCAGATAAATTTTAGCTTGTTTTGGGTTGCACTTCCTCTTGAGTTTTTTGCCACTGTCATTCTAGTCTCCACCCTGCTCTCGTTTCATTGCTGCCAGCTCCTTAGAAAACCAGGACTGATTTAGATCCAATCCATGAGGAGAGACACTTAGGAGTGATCATGTCCACCGCCATGGTCATTTCCCCATTTCAGAGATCAACCAAGGCTTTGACAGGATTGCCTGCTGAGGTGGCAGGAAAATCCCCAAGAGCCACCAGGAATGCATCTGGATCCATTACTCTCCTTTTGCTGATGGGGTCCACCATCCCCTCATAGCCAATAGTAGAATTGGGCCAAACTAATTCTACCCAGATTATACCTGGCTGGCAATCAGATTCAGTCCTCTGGTATAAGAAAAAGTGCACAAATATTATCCATCTCCTCCAGCATAGCTATGAGGAGCAGGTTAGCAACAAGGGGGAAAAAAATCACTCCTCTAGTCTCTTCCCTGCATTCATATATTTTCCCAGTGTCAAACTGCAAAGCTAATACAAAAATGTATCTAACAAACGCCAAATACAAATGGACCCTTTCTCTATACTGCAGAGCTGTTAATAAGGACTCCACAACTCATTTGCCTGGATGGCAACTCACTACATGGATCAATACAACCACCTGTACTTTTGGAGTCTCCTTGGGTGCTTGCTTGTGGGAATTATCATGATGAGTGCCTGCACTTCAGCATTTGCTACTGTACATCTGGTGACTTGGGAGGTTGAAGCATTCGTCCTCCGGAGTTTGAATATTGCCCTTTCTGATGTTAGATTTTATTTGTTAGCATACTTATTTTCTTGTTTGCAGAATGTGAAAGAGCAATGGAGACAGAAGCTGTCACACTCTGAGTTCAGCAAATAAACTCATGTCTGGGTAGTTGATTAGTGATGCCATGACTCCCAGAATCAGAGCATCAGGGCTTTCTGATTAGTAGGGATGCTAAGATGCTAAGAAAATCTGCAGCTCCCCTCCAATCAGGCTTCCCTCTTTCCCTGAGCTTTGGTGCAATACTCAAAGTAGTTGGAGAGGAAATGGTTTGTCTAACCAACATTAGGATGTGCTAAAACTGTAAGTTTTGCAAAGAATATTGGGGTTGCTTGATCTTGAATGGGCAATTAATAAATTAAGATTCACTAGCTTTACAAAGGACCTGTTACAGATGGAGATGAAAACTTCTAGAACTGGCTAGTTGGCACAGATCCCTGAATTTTTGGTCTTAGGGGCAGGCCCATGGAGTATTATGCTCAGTGCATGCACTTCAAGTTTTGCAACTGGTTGTGGGTGATTACTAGGAACTGTAATAGTGTTGCCAGGAAAATATGGAGAGAAAGTTGGAACCTGTGTTTGTAGCCTTCTTCCTTCTGGTCTTCTGTTCCTCATTCCTTGTATCTGTGTCATTGTTTTGTTTTGCTAGTATCTAGACGGTACCATCTAGGAGAGAATAAGCTGTCACTGACTAGGGAAGCTGCAGAGAGTCTTGCTTGGGAATGATCATGCCGGCTTCAGCAGAAAGACAGGAGTTCTATTGATTGGTTCTCTCTCTGAAGTGGCTTCTGTGTTATGTGTTGGAAAGGCAGATATGCCCTAGACAAAGAGTAATGACTGCCTCTTCTTCAGAGAACATCTGAAAATCGCTGACCTCTGGCAATAAAGGTTACATAAGCAACAGTAAATCAACAAAATAGCAATGTTGTACATCTATGTTGTGAACCAAAGAAATATGTTGGGCTATTTTGATTTTAGTGATTATGCATAAACCATGGAGTGTATATTTTTAAAATCCCAACTCTCCAACATATACTTTAAGCTGCATGGTTTCTTCCAAAACAAATGCTTTAAATATGAGGTTACTAAAGGTCTTAAAAGTTCTATCTTAGAGTAATAATATATTTGGCATTAGAAAAGTGAATACTCTGTGTCCTTCAATTGGAACATTTCACCACAACTAATAAAATATTGGCATGATTGTGAGAGCAATCATATAACTTATGGTACTGATTTCATACCCAAACCAAATAGTGATTAATGCACAGTTTGGCATAAATGGGTAAATATCATCATTTCTTTTTCTTTCTCACCTTCTTTTCTCTATCCTACCATTCATATCCTGGTTTGTACTGTATTCATTAATGGAACTGGTTGTTTCAGTGTGGACAATTCAGAGTGGCTGTTTCAGTGTGGCATGGTTCTGCTTCCTTATCAACTGATAATTTATAATTTTGTCATGAAAATGTAATCAAAACCATTTCTGTTTGGTTGGGATTGTCTTGCAAAACAATTTGGGTAAGGGTTAGGGTTAAGGTAAAGGTTATTATCCATTATCAATTGATATTATTGATAATTGACAATTGATAATATCTCTAACCCTTACCTTTACCCTTTTTGTTAGTCTTCATTAGGTTCCAAGGTGCAACACTTCCATTTGGATTTGGATTTAATTGGCTAGTTTTGTTTATTTTTATTAGTGCTGGCAGTGGAATTTACTTGGTTTTATTTTTTACTGCATAAAAAATCTTCACTGTTGGAAAGACTATATAGTATTTTTTTTATTATAAACAACAACAACAAACATCCAGCTGTGACAAAGGGACTTACACAGCTTTCCACCTCTGAACCTATGGCCAAGCTGGAATTTGAAGCCAGTCCTCTTGACTTAACTTATCAAAATTAATCTGCAATTGCAATGTATTTGGATTCAATCATGGTGTGGCTTTGAGATAACAATGGCATTAAACACACACACACACACACACACACACATGATCTGGGAATGTGCCTCCACATATCACTTGGGAGGTATATTCCCATTGACTTCAAATCAGTTTACTTCCCTTTTAGTGTGCTTGCATGACAACTTTTACATTAACTTCTTTCTTTATACATTCCATTGCTGTAACATCCCAGAAACCCAGCATATGCACAGTTCCCCTGACCCTATCTATGAATCTGTGACAAAGTTGAATTCTCACCAGTCTTCTTGGCTTGATCCCCCAAACTCTCATCACTGGACTTCATTCAATAAAAGAATATGCAGTTCACATGCATTCTAATCTGACTTCATCAGTAGCTGATTGAGAACATGAAGAAATCAGTGGTCTGAAGGAATAAGCCTCAAGATATCACTTGGACATTTGTTCTCATTTACTCAGAAGGCATCTACTTCCCAATTTAAATGATATGTTTTACGTCTTCCCTTGCTTAATATGTCCTACTGTTGTAAGATACAGTAATTCTGTCGTAAGGCTATTTGTCCTTGACTGTGACAATTTCCTTTCTAAACCTTTAAGTCTGTTACCAAATCCTTTGATTTTAAGACACAGCATGCCTCTATTTAGATAATTAAATACAACCCATAAGCCAAACATCCGGCTCTGGATCTAATGAATTTGTAAGGAACAGGCCTGTTTGCCAGGTCATGCTGCACCCTTCATCTCAGTCCTGTCCTTTCTTTCCTTTCCTAGCAAAGAAATGTACCTTTCAGCATTCAAAATCCTCCCCGTGTAACAAATGGCCTTGTGGGTGATTTCAGAGATCTTGGAAGAACAGGAAGAGAAGCCAAGAACTCTTGAAGAGTGTTGGAGGGAGTCCATCCAACAACTGGACCATAATCTACAACATAACTTTTGCCAAAAAGAGAGAAAAGAAAAAAGTGTGCCAGTCCTTCAGAAAGAAGCAAGCTGTGTGCAATGTTTCCAGTGTATTTTTCTGAGCCCTTGGTGCAGGGGAGAGAGAGAGAGAGGGAGGGAGGGAGGGAGGGAGGGAGGGAGAGGGGGAACCCATTTTAAACCAATAAAATAACATTAGTGTTATTTTCTAAAATAAAGCAAGCAAACAAAAGAAACAAAGTGAATCTTTTTGTCATGGTAAATTGTCAAATGCATGTAAAGGTCAGAATCATTCTCTTTTATACAATGAGCCCTCTAAATTAGGGGTGGATAACTGTTGGGTTTTCAGGGTGCCACACAGGCTCTTCAAGAGAACTTGAAGTGCTGCACCCCACAGGAAAAATGTTTATTTTGCTCCCAGTGTCCCCCACTGTAGCGATTGGGGGAGTCAAATTTACCAATTTTTTTTTGGCCATTTCTAGGCCATTTTAGGTGCGAGAGATGCATACCCTCCAACATTTCACAGATGAAATTAGGACACGTGTGGCCAAGCAACATCAGAGTATGGTCAAGATGGCAAAACGTATTAACGAGGAAAAACAGCTAAGGTAGGAGAAGTTACAGTGGTTTGCTTTTGCCTCAGTCTACAGGTATGAACAATATTCTGCCCCTGCCTGTCCTCTTTCTTGGCTGTATATTGAATGCAAACTATTTCTCCACTTTGAATTCAGTTTTCACCAGCTGAAGTAAGCAGGATGAAGAGGGAAAGTAGTAGTAGGAGAGAGAAACCAGGATATTTTAAAAACAGCTGAAAAAGTGGGACAACAGAGGATTAATCAGGACTGCCCATGCCAAATTGGGACAATTGGAGGGTATGAAGAGGCCTTTCTTCCAAGAGGAAGTTACCCAGAAGTTTTGGACTCTAGGGTATCACATATGGTCAATGGACTTTACTTTTCCTACCCCTGTCCTAAATAGATTGGCTTTCTCAGCATAAAGCTCAGGAAAATGTTGAAAGAGTAGTGTGGGGGTGATGGTTTGCAACATGTTACATTTCCACTTGGCGTATTTAGGTTGTAACAATCCCTGCTCAGCTAGGCATGCCCATTGGGTGATCTTGGGCAAGTCACACTCTTTCAGCTTCACAGGAAGGCAATGGCAACCCCTCTCTGATCAAATCTTGTCAAGAAAACCCCATGATAGATTCACGTTAGGGTTGCCATAAGTAAGAAATGATTTGAAGGCCTACAACAACAAATCTATGACTGAAACTTCTATGGAATCCATATCACATTGTTGGGATGTCCTGCCGATGGTTTTTATCTAGGAAGATAGTTTCTCTAAGGGGAAGACACTTTCCCCTCAGATCACATGTGATCAGAATTCAGGAGTGCTTACAGTTCTAACCTGCTGACTTGTTCTATATGGCAAGTAGCTGCCCCCCCCCACTACATTCTAGCCACTGGCCTTTGAAGTGGTTTCCTCAGCTCTGTTCCTAATCCTGATGGGCAGGGGGATTGGCTGTACTCGTATTATAATGAAGAGACAAATATTCAGTTCCATGCCACTATGTTTCTTGAATCTGGGTCTTTATAGACAGTGGATGTTTTGCATCGCTATCATGATATACCTTCAGTATGCTATTGCACACCCTGAGCCCAAGCGTGCTTGGTGGCTACCATGTCAGTGGAACAGTGAATCTGCTCAGTTTTAGTTCAATGAAGGAGTTGTCCAAAGTGCTGAAACCTATCAACCCAAGTAGTTTGGCATGTTGAATTCACAGCTCCATTGACATGAAAGCCATCAGTCACAACAGCCTGAGCACATAGTTAGGAACCTTCTTTCCCTTTGCCACAAATCCTCTGCCAAGGCCACCTGCCAGATCAGACCGTTCTTTAGGTTGAGTGTGCAAGGGAAACAAGTTTTGAGCACCATTCAAGAATAGCAAGTGTACCGATATTGAATTTAGTGTCATTTTTAAAAACACTTCAGGATTGGTATTGTGGATAATCATTTTAATATGCAACCATGATCTTCAGGTGACATTGAATTTCATGGACTTACTCTAAGGAGATTATCAGATGGTCAAAACATCCCAGGACAGGGACGACATGAGATCGCTAAAAGGCTTACCTTTTAGATGATATCCTCCCTCTCCTGTGATGTTCCCATTCTGATCCTGTTCCTCCCTGGCTTCCTCTTATTCACAGCCTAAGCCGTCAATAAGAAGCCCGTTATAATAATTGGATGATGGGCAAGTGAACAGATGACCCGTTCTTCTGGTGCGATGCCAGCAGCACATGATGTCAGCGGGAGGTCCATACCAAACACTTCTGTGTTCGATTGGGACATCCAGGTAAGTGATACCCTTCCCCCCTGAGTTACTTGGGGCTTTTTTTTTCTGTTTCGGAGTGCTTTTTTTTGGATGTTTGGTTGGGGTTTTATTTTTAAATTTCCTGCATGATCGTTCTTGCGGATTTGGCTTCACTGTAGTAAAAGCAGCTTTACAACAGCTGCATTTACTGAAGGGAAACCAAGGAGAGGGGGAGCCATTTCTTTCCTGCTTTAAGGTAAGTGTTTGAAAAGTTTTTTTTTTAAATGTTACAGGGATGGGAGTGGGGAGGGAGTGGGTCGGGTGGTGGTGGGTAGTGGGACGGGGACCTTTGTGATGATCTCCTAAGTCAAGTCATTTATATCTGGCTAATCATTCCTGGTGTGTTGGCCTATTTTATGTTTACATGTTTACAACCACAAAGATAGCACATGAAGGTTATTCCAAAGAATGATTTCCCCCCCTTTACATAAGTTCTTACAGGATGATATAGACTGCAGGGTACAAAAATATACATTTACTTTTGAAGTGTGTCTTATTTTAGTTTCTCTCTGCCTACATAAGCATATTAGAGTCTCATGTTTTCTTGTATTCTGAAACTAACCTTATACTAATATCACCTTCTTTATAATGAAAACACTGCAAAAGTAGTTTCAAAATGTAGTCTCCTTTATCCATTCCAAAAGAAAGAAAAAGAATAAAGAAAAAAATGAATAAAAGTCTGTAATTGTTTAAAGGAGAAAACCCAGAGTGTAAGAATTCTAGTTCTGTTTCACACTACACAACTACAGTTGTCCCTCCACATTCGCGACTTTAACATTTGCAGTTTTGATCATTCGCGGAAAGCTGCCTGCGCCCCCCCCTTGCTCAACACCCCACTCCCTTCCCAAGCCAGAGGGGCTTCTTAGGAAGCTCCTCGCTGCCCTGGGAAGGTGGGGTGGGAACCAGCTGGCGTGCTCACGCTACACCCCACTCCCTTCCCAAGGCAGCCAGGGGCTTCTTAGGAAGCTGCTTGCTGCCTTGGGAAGGGAGGGGGTGGGAAGCAGTTGGCACGCTCGCCGGCAGGCTCATTTCTTATTCGCGATTTTTTCACATTCGCGGGTGTTGTCTGCCCCTAACCCCCGCGAATGTGAAGGGATGACTGTAATGCATTTTGATACTACTTTAACTGCCATGGCCCCATCCTATGAAATCCTGGGATTTCTAGTTTTGTGAGGTATATAGAATCCTCTGATGGAGACCTCTAGCACTTCATAAAAATGACAAATTTCAGGATGCCCCAGGTATCAGCCATGGCAGTTAAAGTGTGATTAAAGTGCTAAAATTGTATAGTGTGCAAGAGACTTGTAATCATGTAAAAAACAACCTGTATACCTCACATTTTCTATGTTCTCAAGTGGAGTATTTTAAGGCAAGTACAGTTGCCCCCTCACATTTGTGGATTTAACTTTTGCAGATTTGATTATTGATGGATTATTTGCTACCACCTCTGCTGTGCCCCATGCCATTTTTAATAGGTATTGTGAGCCTTGTGAGTCTGAGGGCTTGTCCATACGAGGCAATAAAATGTGAATTGATGCACACTAATACCAATTCGCAGGAGCTTTCATTTGTCTCAATTATTTTTTGGCAAGATAGCGGGTATGCAAAGCTATCTGTGTTTGTTACATATGGCTAATCCCATCTGCCCAGATTGGCAAACTCAAAACCTGTAAACTACCCTCATTGGTTTTCCTCGCCCTAAACAAAGGAATTTGCTTTCTCTCTTTGATTCACAAAGTATTAACTCATCAAAACGCTATTATATCCAGGATGCCTTTGTCGCTCTCTGAGCAACAGCTTAAAACATTGTCTTCTACTCAAAATCACATCCCCAGAAGGCAAATATTTACTATAAACTCCCCTTGAAAACTGTGCTCAGTGTCCATCAGCTCCCCCTCCTATATCCGTGCTGCCATTTTGCTGACTGACCCTCAGAATGCCACTCTGAGTCACCCCCTGACTCTGCTGGTTTCTTCTGCAACCTCATCTCTTCAGGAAAAGGTTTCACATCACCCATTGGAAATTCCCCTCGCAATTCCTCTATCTCAATCTCTCCCACTTTATTCAATAGTCTTGCATGAATGCTTGATGCCTGAATGTGTGCGTGAATGTGGATATTATTACTTGTCCAAATAAAGGTTATTATTATTCTATCTAGCATATGTCTCCTACTGGTATAGCTGGTCACAAGGTCCTGCCATTAACCACCTCTTGCATTGCCAAGGCGAGTACATTAATTCCCAAAATTAATGTTGATATTTTGTGGGTCCTCACGATCCCACTACAATTAGGGCAATAAATATGGTGTGGTGGGGTTGTGTCCAAGAAAACTGCCAGATGCTGGCCTAATATACACAACTTAGAAGTGGGCCCAGATAAAGTCAACAGTCTGGGAAAGTGGCCAACTCCTAGTGATAATGAGGTAAACACAGTGGAGCTGGATGAAGTTCAGAATGAGCAGGAAAATACACAGATATTAGTCCAGAATACAGCCCAAGGGTCAAGGCTTACAGAAGGCAGTGTAGTTGAAAAGCAGGTCCATAGTCCAACAGGATAAGCAAGCAGCATAGTCACGAGGAGGTCCGAGGTCTAGCAGGATTCAAGGCAACAAGGTCAAGGGGGTCACTGCTTTTGCCAGGGTGACCAGTTAATCTCGGACAAAGGCTCCATAGCACACCCAGGGCACATATATACTAATCACGGCTGTCCCAGGTGCTCCTTAATCACCTGGTGTTTGAGATAAAGTCTCAGTGATCTTGTCCTGGCTTCCTTTTGGGATCTCTGTTGGCTGAAGGATGGTATGGGTAATTCCATTTCCTCTTCCTCCTCCTTATCTGACTTGGCAGGGCTCGCTGCGGGGACTGGTGACAATACACTAGGACCAGGCTCTTCCTCTACTTGAGACTCTAGGTTGGTAGAGTTCCCTGCGGGCACAGGTGTAGATATACTTGTGCCAGGGTCCACAGAGTCATTCTCTGCCATGTCCTCCTTCTCTGACTCCATTAGACCCTCATTAGACTCACAGGGCATGACAGGTAGAGATTTTTGTGGTTTTCTCACTTTCGTGGTGGTCCTGTGGATGGGAGGGACAACTGTATGTTGTACTTTATTCCAAATTCTATATCAGATTATTAGCTAGCTCACTCACTCAAAGCAGACTTAGTGCAAAATAAATAATGTTTGCACACTATCTGTTTAAAGAAGCAAGCTCAGAGGTTTTCAGTGGTAGCAAAATTTAAGGGAATAGTTTCAGTTCTGTGCAGAAACTGATAAGAGCAGTTGAAGATCTGCGCCCCCTGCTCAAGGCTCGGATAATCCTGAGCCTATTGCAGGTATTTTTTTATGTTTCTCTGAAGTCAGATGTTCCTCTGTGTTCCAGATTTTAATAAATAGTCTTGTGTGGTGATGTTTCCATACTCAACCATGGCAACAAAGATTGGATCCTCAATACCTGGCAGCAAATATGAGATAATATCACAATTTCCTTCCCATCCTTCTCTATCTTGATTGCTGTGGAAGAAGAAAGGCATTTTCATACCCAGCTGATCCATAGTCACAGATCAGCTGGGATGGCCACAGCTACTCCTTTTCTTTCCTGCTTTCTCCATTTATCTTAAAACATCTTGGATCCTCAGTCACATCTTGCTGCAGCTGCTGCAAAGTACAAAGCTTGCCCAGCAGGAGGCAACCTGCCTTTCTTCTCTGGCAGAGAGGAGAAAACAAAATCTAGCCCTTCCCAACAAAAGAATGAAGTATTGCAGCTACTCTTTTTGCTCCAGTAACTAGTGTGGCCACTATCACTTCTTTCAATAAGCCAAAAGGGGCTCTCTTTGAATAGATCTCCTTTGAATTACAGCAGTCCCAGAATTATACACCAGGCTGTTTAAGAGAACAGCTACTTGGATGAGCTGTTTTGGGGTGAGAAAAGTTTAAATCATGGACTGTATGTGCCCTCCAGGTCCCTGTCTCACAGATGAGGTCTCTCATTCATAGGGTCACCATATGTCAAAGTCAACTTGATGGCAGTTAACAACAAGTTTTTGTGTGTGTGTGTGTGTGTGTGTGTTTTTTTTTTTTTTAGGAGGAGGAGAGGGGTTTCCAAATTTAACTACAGGTTAAAACTTAAGCTGCCATATGTAAAAAACAAGACATTTGAATGGTGGTGCTGGAGGAGAGTTCTGCAGATACCCTGGACTGACAAAAACACGTGGGTCCAGCAGCAAATCAAGCCTGAACTTTCACTAGAAGCCAAATGTCTAAACTGAGACTATCATACGTTGGGCATACCATGAGACAACATGACTCACTTGAAAAAAAATGATAATGCTCTGTAAAGTAGAAAGCAGTAGGAAAAGAGGAAGGCTTGTATTGCTGGTGGATTGACTCAGTCAAAGAAGCCGTGGCCTGCATTGATTGATTGATTGATTGATTGGATTTATGTCCCATCTATCTCTCAAAATGGGATTCAAGGCAGAGTGCAATGATTAAAAAAGGATACAACTAAAATATTAATTACAAAAGTTTAAAAGGAATTAAATATTACCATTATTAAAACATAATTATAACAGTTAAAAACACAACATAGCTAAAAACATAGTTTCAATAAAAAATTAAACATTAAAAAACAGCACACCAATTACACAGACACACATGTACACAACATAATTCCATAATTAAAATTTACAATTCAAAAGCCTTCCTATATTAAAAAAATGTCTTCACCTGCAGGCAAAAGAGAGCAGGGAGGGGGCCAACCCAACCTCCCATGGAAAAGAGTTTCATGGTCTGGGAACAACAATGAAGAAGTCTCTCTCCCAAGTCCTCACCAACCATGCCTGCGAAGGTGATGGGACTAAGAGAAAGCCCTCCCCTGCTGATTGTAACACTCAGGATGGCTTGTATAGGGAGATACAGTCTTTCAAATAGTCTGGACCCAAACTGTTTAGGTGAAAACCAGCACTTTGAATTCTGCCCAGAAATGGACTGGTAGCCAGTGCAGCTGTTTCAACAGGGGAATCACATGATCCCTGTAGCCAACCCAGTCAACAGCCTGGCAGCAGCATTTAGGGCCTACTAAAGTTTCTGAACAATTTCCAAAGGCAGCCTCCCATGGAATGTGTTACAGTAGTCCAAACAGGATATAATCAAGGCATGTGTAGCCAGATCCAACTTGTCAAGGAATGGACATGCTGGTGCACTAGTTTTAACTGTGCAAATGCTGAAACCTGACCATCCAGGCTCAGATCTGAGTCCAGGAGCATACCTAAACTGTGAACCTGAGATTTCAGGGGGAGTGTGACCCCATCCAGCACAGGCTGAATCCCTATTCTCTGATCTGCCTTCCAACTGACCACGAGCACCTCTCTCTTGTCTGGATTAAGTTTCAATTTGTTCACCCTAATCTAGTTCATTACTGACAGCAGACACACTGGTTTAGTACAGGAACAGCTTCCTTAGAATCAGATGGAAAGGAGAGATAGAGCTGTGTGTCATCAGCATACTGATGACATTGAACCCCAACATTCTGAATGGCCTTTCCCAGCTGTTTCATGTAGATATTAAACAGCATGGGGGACAGAACCGAGCCTTGATAGACACTGCAGGCTAGTGGCCAGGGTGTCCAACAGGTATCACCCAGCACCACCTTCTGGGTCTACCCACTGTAAAACAGTGCCCCCATGCCCCATCCCAGAGAGGCTACCCAGAAGTATACCATGGTCGATGGTATCAAAAGCCACTGAGAGGTCCAGCAGAACCAACAGGGACCTACTCCCCCTGTCCAGTTCCCTGCATAGGTCATGCACCAAGGTGACCAAAGCTGTCCCATAGCCAGGCATGAAGCCAGACTGAAATGGATCTAGATCAATACTCTTAACCTTTTCTTTACAAGGGACTCATTTTAAATATCTTTTGTTGCTGTGGCCTTAACTCAAGATTTAAAACCATAACAATAACAACATAATTACACCATCCATTAAACCTTCCCTCAGAGGCACTGGAGGGGGAGGGAAGACTTCTCTCCTGCTTCTTTCTGAAAGTTTGTGGCTGGAGCTAATTGAATGGCAATGTGCAAGCCAAGCCAGCCAGCTAGGCTTTTGCCTTGGCTCCTGTCACATGGCCACTCCATTGTAGGGAAGAGGTGGGCCAAGCAGCCTTCAGGCCTTCATGGACCCCCTGTAATGACATCATGGACCCCTGGGGATCCTGGACCACAGGTTAAGAACCACTGATATAGATAATCTGTTTCATCCAGGAAGCCCTGGAGCTGGGAGGCCACCACACACTCCAATACTTTGCCCCAAAGGGGGATATTGGAGACTTGCCAATATTTCTCCAGTCTGGTGGGATCCAGAGAGGGATTTTTCAGTAGTGGCATCACCACAACCTCTTTTAGACAAGCTGGAGACCTACCTTGCTGTAATGAAGCATTTGCTACTCCCCATATCCAGCTCGCCTGTCCCCCCTGGGCTGTTGTCAACAGCTAATATGGGCACGGGTGCAGTATGCACATGGTGGCTCTCACTTCTTCAAGGATCCTGTCCACATCCTCAGGTTGCACAAACTAAAATATATCCAATAAGAACAGACAGCCAGGGACCAAGGTAACATCCATGGGACCTGTATTAATTACAGCATCCAAGAGCAGATCCAAGCGATTTTACCCACAGAGTACTGTGAAAACTCTTCATAACAGGCTGCTGAGTGGTTTATATACTGATCTTGTGGGGCTTATATACTGCTCTTGCAAAAGGTCACTACTGACCAGTCAAAACAGCTCCACTGGATGACACTGTGTGGATGCAATGATGGCAGTGAAGAAAGATTTCTTTGCTGTCACCATTGCCGCTGCATAGGCTTCCCAATGAGGTCTAGCCCATGTTCAGTCAGACTCACTCCGAGTCTTCTGACATCATCAATCTAGTCTATGTCACTCTCATTTCATCACCACCAGCTCCTTGGCTCCACTTTCTGGGAGGAAATGCTTTGGAACAAGTGTCCACAGCCCTTGTCATTTCCCTTGGCTTTGATAGGATCACCAGCCAAGGCAACAGGAAACTCTCCAGGAGCCACCAGGAATACATCTGGATCAATAAGCCTCCTGGGGTAGATTATCTCAATTAGCCTCCACCCCTGTGGAGGATCTGAGTTCCAGTGAGTCTAAAACCCACCAGGTAGTGATCTCTCCATGACAATGGAACTGTTGAAAATTCCTCCACACCCAGATCACCATCATCCTTCCCAGCACAGAAAACTAGGTCCAGAATTTGTCCTGAAGCCTGGGTGGCACCAGATACTACTTAGGACAGACCCATGGTTGTCATGGAGGACATGGAAATCTGAGCTGCTCCTAACAGTGAGGTCTCTGCGTGGATGTTGAAGTCCCCCAGCACAACTAGTTGAGGGGAACCACTGCCGAGACCAACTCGGGCAGCTCAGGAAGGAAGACTGTTGAGCAGTGGGGTGGGTAGTACACCACAGAATCCCTATTCTGTCCCAGCCACCCACCTTTAAATAGACACATTCAAACCCAGCAGACTATGGGACAGGGCACCTAGTGAGGGAGATGGAATCCTGACAGACCACTGCAACTCCTGACCTTAAATGACCTGAACAGGGCTGTTGAAGGCTGGGGTTTATGGAGATCTCTCATTAATTGGTTTGCCATAAGTGGAAGCTGGCTTGATAGCAAACACAACAGCAACAACATACATTGAATCAAAGCAGTAGTTCACTGGACCAGTCTTTCTCAATCTGGTACTCTTCAGCTCCCATCACCCCCAGCCAGCATGGACAATGGTCAGGAATGCTAAGCCTTATTGTCCAAAACATCTGGAAGGTACTATTTTGGGGAAGGTTGACTTAGCCCAATGACATCTACTTTGAGTATGCCACCCAAGGTACTTTAACCAGAGCAATCTGGGACATAATAAATCACATAGCCATTGTCTCCAGCCCTGACCAGCTGATATTTAGTGGCATCTTCCTTTTGAACTTGGTGGTTCCATGTTGCCATCGTGATAGACTTAGTCATCCTTTATGAATTTAATATCATCTTCTTTTAGAATCCTAGATATTATCTTGAGAAGAGCTAATTCCATACATTTAGTATATGCTGCCTAAAGGACAATATCCTTTCATCTATCCTTAATCTCCTTCCAGTAATTTCCTTGAATGGCTCTGAGCAATATGATCCAGATTCTGTGGGAACATATTGTCTCTGTAAGTCTCCAGCACCTCCCTTTTCTTTGACCTTTGAAAGTTGCCCTGAATTTGATGCTGCTCAAGGAAATGGAAATTCTGAAATTCTGTACAAAAGAGCATCTTTGAACAGCTTTGAAACAAAACTTGCAACTCATCTGTTGGGATTGGCTGAGTGCTCCCAAGGTTCTCAATACAAACAAATGGACAAGAACTATCTTCAATGGCTTGGCAACAGCTTAATTACAAAGTTCAAAGGTCCCAAGTATTCTGTTACATAATGTGCCTTACCAATAATGTCTTATATGCTGTTTGCTTTGTACAACACATCCTTAATGTTGCTTGATTCCTTCCTTTGGTTCTCTCTTGTCCTCCCTAGCTGTAACAAGAAGGATGGCTGGCCTTCAGAGGACCTCACTTTAGGTCACCCTTCCACAAAAACCCTAAGAGGTGCCTGTCATTTATCTTAACAGTGTCTGGGAAGAAGTCTTTCAGGCATGATTGCTGGCTTCAAGATGTAGCTGTGGATCAAGAAGTACTAATAGCCAGACAGTGCTATGGTGATCAAAGAAAGGGTAGCCAAATGTAATATACGGCTGCCAGCGATTTCAGAAGTTATTAAATGAGAAAAGTGATGCAAGAAGTATTACTAGGGTTTCAAATGGCCACAGTTCAAAATGCTACTGAGAAAAGAAGCTGTAACTGGGTAAGGGAATGCAAAAAAGGCTGTGACCTTCTGCAATGCCTTCTCTGTAACAAGGCATTTGGGAGCACAGAATTATAGCAGTATAAGACAGTCAGCATGGTGCAGTGGTTTGAGTGTTGGGCTAGAACTGTTGGAGTCCAGGGTTCAAATGGCCATGGAAATCCACTGGATGACTTCAAACAAGCCATACTCTCCCAGCCTTAGAAGAAGGAAATGGCAAACTACTCTGAACAACTCTTGCCTTAGGTTCACTGTAGGGTCACTAGAAGTTGGAAACAATTTTTGAAAGCACACAGCAACAACAAGAGACACTACCCAACTTTCCATTTTACCCATCCCATACCTCCATACTCTATTGCTATGAACATTTGATGAAGGATTCTGATTCCTGAGAATATCAGTTTAAGCATTCCTAATCTTTATAACAGGAAGAACAGGCACTGTCCGCACATTTTCAAACTAGCTGACATCTAAAGGGTTGGCAGTATAAGATGCCTAGAGGTTGCAGACTGGGGTATGTTGGATACATGCCTTTTCTTGTGACTTGCTAAATTGGAATATTTCATGCAAATTTTGTTAAAACAAATATCTATGATTTTTAATTGTCATAATTTATTCAGATTGTAGAATCCAGGTTTCTGTGCAAAGTTTTTGCATTACCTTTTTACTAATTTTTTTTTAAATCACAGAATATACACTGCCCTGACTTTTAGCAAAAGGGTGTCTAAATGTGTAGTCAGCCATATAGGGAGGTGGTATTTGCTCCTCTCTAAGCTCTCCCTTTGGTAAGGAGTGTCAGATTGCTTACTGGCCTTGCTGTTGTCTGTCTCATAGCAGCTGGAAGTATATATATTTAGCAGAGGAAGCATTTCCCCCTACTGTAACTCCATGCTTTGAAAAGTCTGGTAGGTTGTTATAAAATGCAGTAAATGTTGGGGTGTAGAAAGATGTGCTGTGTCCACCACGACCACCTGCAGAGTTGTTCCATGTCAACAGGACGCCAAGGAGAAGGTTTCTGGAGAGACTTCTGCAAAAGACCTCAGGCTGAGAAGGAAAAATTCCTTCACCCCAGCACACTGCCTTGAGCTCTGGCTTGCCAAATAAAGACACCAACAAGGCCAGCCTTCACTCAACTTGAGGGCTTTAATCTTTGTTTGCAGTATATTTACAATATATATATATATATATATACAGAGTATAGAACAGCCATCTCTAATACTCATAAATCTCTCTCAAACCAACAAACTGTTTCTCCAACCACCATCCACAACAAACCCACACTGGAGATAATTCCCATTTCCTTTTTATAGGCCGTTAAACCATGCCTGTTACATCAGGCATCTCAAATGTGCATACTCTCAAGTGCTAACTCACACACACACCTGCCACTGGAGCTTAACTACTTTCATTACTAAGCTTACAGCTCCATCTTGTGGTCACATCCATGTCATTTCCTGACAGTAAAACCCATCATCCTTTGATTTCTATTACTACCCTTTTGCTGTTAAAATATACAGTAAAGGGTCAGTATAAAAAGTTGGCTATTTTATATTGGCCAAAGAATGATCATAGTTTCTTCCTCTCCTAGTAAAGACAGTACAGGTGACCCAGCACGAGTGTTAGACTAGGACTCTGGAATCTAGGGTTTGAATCCCCACTCAACCATGGAAACTCACTTGGGTGATCTTGGACAAGTCGTGCTTTCTCATCCTAAGAGAAAGGCAATGGCAAATCTCCTCTGAATGAATTTTGCTAAGAAAAACCTAAATATAGGGTGCCTGATTTCATAGGCTGATGAAAGGCCCTCTTCCCATACCAACTGCCATTGCTGAGGCCTCAGAGGGAGAGAACAGCAGCCAGGCAGATCACCTTCATGCTTTGATTCCAGTGTCTGAGAAAAGGTCATCCCTCCATCCCAACTGCCACTGCTGTGGCCTCAGAGGGAGAAAAGAACAGGCACACAGAGCACCATTGTGCCTAGGCCCAGCAACTGATGAAAAGCCTTCCATCCATGTTCCTTTGCTCTGGCCTCTGGGTGAGAGAACAGCAGCCAGCATTTGCTGGACCCTGTCCCTCCCCCAACTGCCATCTCCTTTTCCTTGTGTTTCATGTCTTTTCTGACTGTAAATCTGAGGGCAGGGAATTGCCAAATCAACAATTTTATAAGCTGCTCTGGGAGCCCTTTTGGGCTGAAGGGTGAAGTATAAATGCTCTAAATAAATAAACAAATAAATATTATAGGGTTGTCGTATGTAAGAGTCAACTTGAAGGTCCATATTATAACAACATATCCTTTCATATTTACAGAACAGTATTTTGAACTTACACTGTCTGTCTTCTCATGATGAGTATCACTAGCACATTTATTCCTGATTTTAACTAATACTGGCAAATGACCTCTACATCTAGGATGACTCGTGATACATCAGCTTTCTTCCTTATTTATTGACTTTAAAATGTTGCTTCTATGCACTGTTTCAAAACAAGAGCATTGGATCAACTATCTCATTTTTTTAAGACGAATGATTGTAATTTTTTTGACAGTATTTTCACAAATCATAATCACTCCCAAGGCTTTGTATACTGGGGATGTATTCTGGGGGTGCATATATATATATATATAGAATGGGAGTGGGCAACTGTAACTCTAGACCCCATCAGTTTTTGCCAGCATTGCCCATGGTGAGGGATCATGGGAGAGCAATAGTTGTCCACTCTTGATGTAGGCAACATAGTAGTATGATCATTATCATAGGCAGTACAGGGGAAAAAAAAGGATGTACCAAATAAACCTAGGTTTCAGCTTAAACCTGGAATAAATTTGTGGTGAATGGATGGCTAAACAATGAAATAAACAATTCCCAAAGAAAAGAGAAATTTTATTTTGGGCAGCCATAATAAATGCAGTCTAATGTGAAACTTTGTGAAACTTTCTGTCTTCATAACATTGCACAATACAACACATGCTCAAGCCCATGGGAGCAGAGGCTACAAGGTACATGGTGTGTTCTCTTAGAAAAGTTGCTGGCTTTCAGGTTCACAAGCAAGCAGAAGCAGCATACTGGACAGTTACTGTGCAGCCAGAAAAGCTGACTTGTAGGAGACAGATATGTTTCTTTTTGTGGGCTGTGAGGTTTTAAAGCCCTTTTGGTGTTCCTGCCAGAGCCACAAGTTCTCATTCTCTATAAACCCAAAGACTTCACCAAAAAATAGGCCATACCCTTTCAGTTTGCAAAACTGCACTCAACATTTTCCGAATCCCACATTTGTTCTCCACCCAGCCCACCCACATTCAGTTTTGTCCTTAAGCTCTTTTGTGCTTTCCAACAATGCTTTCTCTCCTGCCTCCCCCAGCTCAGCCATGGCCTCGTGGGGGTCATTCCTCAAGGTATCTCTCTTGGGTACACCAATTCTCTTCAACCCTTATCAGCTTTATTTTGTGGGAGTCAGCCCACAGAATCCTGCATTCAAATTCCCATTCAGCCCTGAAAGGTTACTGGACAGTCCTAGGCAAGACACTGCATTTAAGCCTTATTTAGGTTATATGGCTGTTGTGATGTTAGAAAGACAAAAGAGTGGGACTTGTATGTGATAATTTTCAACTATTTATAGAGCACAAGATTAGCCCGTGATGTTTGGGGACTTTATCAGACCACACCACTTTAATGTTCTTTTGCCAATTGTGGCATTTTTATGCTGGCAAAAGAGCTCCCCATGCCAGACCTACCTTTACTGCCATTAAAGAGGCAGTCTAGGCACTAATGGAGCTCAAACAGAGCTCTGTTTACTTCCTGGTTTGAAATCTCCTGGATTATCGCAAGAAGACGTGTGGGGATTTCAAAACAAAACAAAACAAAACAAAACAAAACAAAACAAAGACACAAAAAGTTAAAGAAAGCATAGACACACACTTAAAAAGTTCCAAGTACATGGGGTGTGTGTGTGTCATAAAAAGAGTACTCTACCTGGCTGTCCCAATCGCACCTGGAAGTGTTTGCCCATTGATGTTGCATTCATGTGAATACAATGTGATGTGGATTCAAATGCTGGCAGAAAATCACTATGGGGGATCAAACTGATGGCTTGGGCTGTCAATAAAAAAAGTGCAGATTTCCCCCCCCCCACTTTACATGACCGCAAAAGGGCGAAGTCATCTGCTACGTGTGCCCTTTCACAATCATTAGGCATCCTTATGACACAGTATTTGACTTGTCTGATAAAGTCCTGGGTGTCTGTGGTGGAACAGCAAATGCCTCTCCTGCTCCCCTACTGACCCAGTTGAAGTGACATGGTACCCAAACCCAGACAAATTATTTCAACACATGAGGCGGAAAATCCTACCCCGTCAGTAATAAATAAATAAACAGAACTGCAGCAAATAAATAATAATTTGCTTTCTTTTCATGATACCCAAATTCTGTTGCCCAATTAACTACCTCACCTACCTATGGTAGGGGCAGCCTTGAAGGCCTCTCGTAGAGATAATATATAAAATGTGTGGTTTATTGCTTTGTCCAAACTGGTTCAAATTACAATAAATGAAATTGGGTGACTTCTCCAGCAGCCCTAGCCAGCATAGCCAATGGTGAGGGATGACAGGAGTTCTGTTCAACTAGATCTAGGGGACTACATTTTACCCACATTTGAAGAATTTCATGATGTGGAAATGGCCACCTCAGAAGATGGTAGACTTTTGTTTTTAAGAGGTTTTCAAACAGGGGTTCTTTGCCCAAACATTAAGGATGCTGCAGCAGCAGATCTCCTGGATACTCTTGAGATGGATCCCAACTCTACATATTATTTTTAAAATTAAGCATGTGCTTAATTTAAGCTCTCTGCAGTATTGAAAACTGGAACTAGGTGGCAATAGTTAGTTGACTGATAGTGACAAAGGTAAAGGATCAATTCAGTGTCCTAATTCATTGGCAGAACAAATGTTTTGAATGTGTGTGTGTGTGGCTTCAAGCTGCGTATCAACTTATGGTGACCTCATGAATTTCATAGCATTTTTTAAGGCAAGGAATACTCAGAGATAGTTTTGCCAGTTCCTTCCTTTGCAATATAGCCTACAGCACCTGGTATTCCTTGGCAGTCTTCCATCCAGGTACTAACCAGGGCTGACCCTGCTTAGCTTCCAAGATCAGATGGGATCTGATGTCTTCAGGTTATTTAGGCATTTTGTTTTGACTGTAGAAGTCTTTGCATTATTCTCCTGTCATTTACTTCTGTAGTCTTCTCTTGCAGAATTTCTGCAATACTAGACTTGTAGAACCTGCATTCTACATTCTAGAATGTATTGGCACTGGTACAGCCCTAATTGCATTTTTAAAAAATGTCTGCAGTTGTGAAATGTCCAGTCCTCTCTGCATCAACAGATGCATCATTACATTATAGAAAAATAAACAAACATCCACAATGGTTATCCATATAAAACATTTTTGCTTGACCAGAGACTGTTGTGTACAGAGATTTAGGGGACATCTGCATAAGTTTTCTGGAGCCTTTCCTAGGGCTCATCTTCACCAGCCAGGATACTCTGCATATCTGCTGGTGTATCCTGACTGTGGAGGTGGCCTGTTTTGACCCGTTACATGGAGAAAATGGGCCAGAGTCCACACAGGAATGCCGTCCCATCACTGCTGCTGCTGCCGCCATTTCCCTTGCTCTGCTGGGTCCAGGCAGCCAGCTGTGCCATGTGATAAGCCTCATGTGACCAGCCATGGTCACCTGCTGCAGGCCTGCTGTCTGGACCCAGGAGAGTAAGGGTGACTGGCAGCAGCAGTGAGGGATGGACTGCTGGGATGGGTTCCCATGGACACATGGTGCCCAATCAGTCCCATCCCAGCAGAAACAGAGTAAACTGGTTATTCTGGCTATAATTGCTATAGTATAACCCTGCTATCTGTGGGACTGGTACCCATGGTTTCACTTACCTGCTTCCAAAAAATATGGCATGCTTCCGCTGGAAGTTGACCATAGAGATGGGCTGGAGGACCTAATAGAGGTGCATATAGAGGTGTTCTCTATAGGAATCCCTAGGTCCTCCAGTGCGACTCTATGGTCTGCTTGGGCCGGAAGTTGTTAATTTCAATAGGGTTCACTATTATCCATGGTTTCATGTTTCCATGGTAAGTCCAGGAATGTATCCTCCACATATATGGGTGTGTGTGTCATACTTGTAATCCATTTGTTTCTCCAGAAATATAATACTTGTATGTTAGAGGTGTCGCCTGAAGCTGCTCTTCCCACTCACCCCATCTCTGATAAAATCTGCTTACCTGCATAATAGGTACAGATGGTAGAGGTAGAGGCAATTTAGAAAAAGCAGCAGGTAAGTATGCCTTTGGCCTTTCCCTAATCTCCCCCCTCAACTGATTTTCCATTATGTTGTAAAAATGTATCCTGCACTCTTTATAGAACAAACATAGCTGGATAAAGATGGCGCAGGGGGAAGCAGTAGGCAGGGTCAGTTTAAGCTTTATGGGCAATGAGAAGTCTGCTTCAGGCAGCAGATTTTGCATATGGAGAAAGAAGACATAATTGTCAGCTAATAAATTTATGGCCAGGAGGGATGCCAAGTACTGCCCTGGGCCCAAAATAACTTAATTGGCCCTAGTTATGCCATGTATTTGCTGCTCTACCTCAGGCAGAAAAAATGTCATGTGCCACCCCAACAATAGGCAAGGAAGTATGATGCAAGCCTTCCCACACATTTCTTCTGCGATGAAATATACATACCTCTAGGCACACAGACTAGTGCTTCCACCAACCATAAAAGTTCATCAGCACTCTGGGAGGGAGGACAGCTATTGTCAGAAGTAGATCATCTGAATGCAGAAGTCCCCAGATCTGATCACTGGCTTCCCTAGCTTAGAAGAATACATATGTATGCTTTCAGAGGTACTGACAACAGGAGACAGGCCTGAGTTAGGTGTACGAATTAGATTATTCATTTTAAGGCAGCCTCATTGGTTCAAATTTTTTAAAAAATCTATCTTACATTTATGTGGAAACAGAGAAATTATTCTTAAAATAGATTCCCACCAATTGGCTTTTCAGGTATTCACTTCTTTGCCTGCTTGTTCTTTTGTCCACAGTATAAGAATTTCCAAAAGCTCATGCAAAATGGCTAGATTGACCATGGTTCTCTCACTAAAAAAAAATAAAAAAAAATGTTACAATATCTCTGTTAACAAAGGCATATGAAAATCAAGGGAAAACAACTCAGAATATACGGACACATGTTGGAACTCAGATGTCCCCCTAAGGTTAGTAAAGGGTCAATGCATTGTTTGTATACACACACAACAAATTTGAAAAGTTGCCCTTCCCCAGCCCTCCACTTTAGACTTTGGCTTGCTCTTTGCTTTTCTTTCTGCTATTCATTAAACCTAAGATACTGCCAAATGCGACTTTGACAGATGTATTGCAGATTTGTAGTTGAGGCTTATTTCTGGAGGAACCAGATTTGCAAAGTGTCACTATTTTCATAAGCTTGGAAAAATGAACAGCTTTTTACGATTTACAAAAGAGAATAGCAGCAAAATGCTGATCTACTACAGAGGATATAGAAGTTGTCATTTGCATGATAATTTTACAAAAAGGAAACAGAATTGTTGAGAAAGACAGGCCCTTGTTCTCAGAAGACCTGGGAATACAATCTTCCCATCACTCGGTAATATGGTAAATGGAAAGTGAACTGATGCTCACTATATATTCTGTAAAATCCATGCCATCTAACATTATGGTGGGCATTGATTTTGTTTGGTCCTTTTCTGCCTTCTCTGTACCACTCTAATGAAAAAGAGAATTGAGAAATGCTCAAAGCAAGTACAGTTTTCTTCCCAATATTGTTCACAAAAGCAATCCCTTATTGTGAAGGGACGGCATTAATTGTACTGAAAATTTAATTTTGCATGCTACTTTCTTGTGACTCTTGTGAGAAGATACAAAGCAGATGTGCAATATGACACTTTTTTTTATATTACAGTAATGAAATTCCTGTCATTATGATGAGTGGGAGACAGAAAGCATCTAAGTTCTCAGGATCCTCTGAAGGTAGGCCTCCTCCATCCAGCATTAAGAGCAGAGCTTTTCTCCCTTCCTGTGATAGTGTTCCCAACCTTAATTTAACCAGTTCATACTAGGATTCCCAGTTATATGGAAGAGCCCTTATGCATGCACAGCTGTATAGGTCCCTTTTCTCTAAACTTGAATTTATTCTTGTCAGAAATGGGAAAGTGGCTGTAGGCCCACTTTCCCCTGACTATCTATTGAACTCAGGGAGAAACCTCAGATGACAGATGTATGAGGCAGAAGTGGAAACCGCCAGGCTGTTTGTTCCCTATGAATTCTCCAGATGTTCCCCTCATTGAGAAGGCAGAGCGGTGTACAGCACATAGCCTCTCTGATCCCACTAAACTAGCCTGCAGCCTCAGGTCAGTTTAGGATGGTCCCTTGCTAATATTGAAGTAGTACCCAACTGCCAGTCCACCTGCTAGATTCACTTTCATCACCATAACATCTTGGTCTGGCCTGGTGAAGGTGTTTGAATGATAAAACACTCCTGTCATTTTCGATTATGAATCCGTGAACAAGGAAGACAATTTTTGGCACTTTATTGAAATGAAATGAAAGGATGCTCATGATACTAAACATGTCCTGAGTCCTATGGGTAGTCCCAATTAGAGTCGACCTATTGAACCAGTTGTTGAATGGTCAGCCAATGCTTATATAAGTCCCATTGATTCAATGGGTCTACTCTAGTTGGGACTACATATAGGATTAAGACCAGTCATTTCTGAATACCAGTGAATGTGGCTTATTAGAGATGGAGGAAGATTTCCATCTGTAGCTATTTAACCCATTAACATTTCTGCTCCCCTTAGCCCATTTCTTTCAGGTCTCTGTTAACTGCCTGATGGGACAGGGTACAATGACTGTAGAGATCACTGTGCTGGCGGCAAACATATAAGACCTCTGTTGTTTTATTTTGTATCTAGGAAAAACCAGAACACTTTTGTTAGTTGTCATAGTCCTTGTGACTCTTTCTGGCTGAAGCACAATTTGTGGATCAAACTATGATGTAAATGAAATTACTAATATCTAAGGCCAACGAATCTGAACAACTTGGCTATTAATAGCAGGCATTACCATTTGTCTGGCATGGCTCTTGTTGGTGATTTAATTGTAGAAATTGGAAGGTCAAGCCGAGTTAAAAAGAAATCAGTTTGATCGAGGCTGCAATCCTATACATACTTACCTATGAGTGGTCAGCACTGAATTGGCTAAGGAATCCTCCATAGCCCGTTTTCAGGTTCCACAGAGGACTAGGAGTGTGTGTGTGTGTGTGTGATAGATCCATTATCCTGGCAGTTGAATGCCAGTGGAATGTTGGATTTAGGTGAACGAGATTATATTTGAGTAGATAGGTACAGGGTTGTACTATTAACAACACCTTTAAATGTGCATATTTATTATTGGGGTGTTAAACACTTTGTCATATGTTGCAGGCCTGCTTCCTGACTTCAGAGAATGCGATGTGGATGGTAGCGGTGGTAGCTGCAGAGACAGGCTGGTGTATCTATGAAGACTCCATCCCATTTCATGAAGGTAACAGAGGAGAATGGGCCTGATCTGAGGCCAGAATACACCAGCGGGAAGCTGGCATATTCTGGCCAGTGTAGACAAGCCCACAGGGTCCTAATTATATAAGAGAAAGAAAGACATTCTTAGGTTTCATGTGTAGATCCTGTTTTTAATGAGTATAGGAGAGACTATTTATTTAATTAAAGTATTTCTGTATCACTTCCCAGCCCACAAGGGCTCCTGGGGCTATTTACTACCTTCTCAGTAAAGGAAGATTACTTGTTCCTTTTTATAGCCTTTCCTGTTCCCAAGAAGCCTAAGGGTCATTAGGGTGTATCCTGATGAGCCTACCCTGATAATCTGGAGTGCCAGTCCTTCCTGTGATAGCATCTCAGTACAACTGGGATGGGCAACTGTTGAAAGTTAGGGAACCGCTTTGACATTGCATGCACTTTGAAAGCCACACTCTCTTCCACCACATGCCTTGAAATGTTAAAAGTTTTTTTTGAGGAGGATTCAGTAGAAAGCCCACCTAGGCACCATAGGAACCATGAGGGGCAACTCTACATGTTTTTAGGCCTCTCTGGTTTGTTTCAGGCCCAGGGGAAACCTTTTTTTCAACCAGGAAGCAAAATAGTTAACTTCCATTATACCTGTACTTCCTGGTTGAAATGAACCATCTTCTGGGCTTAAACCAAACCATATGGTCCTAAAACATGGTGATATTGCCTAGGGGTCTTAAAACCATGCAGAAACATGTTTCTGCCTTTTTTGTTGGCCTAATAAACATATGTCATACCTACCTACCTGTAAATTGTACAAAAGTCTCCTGGTTTTGGTTTATGGCGAGATAGTTTATTTTTCTTGTCAGCTGCATTTAGTATATTTTAGTATTCATAGCAAAACTTGGGCCCCATCTGTACAAGGGAAAAAAAACCCCATAGTACCTCACAGTAATATCAAGTTACAGTAGCTGTGACATGTCTTAATGGTGTTTTTGCCCCCAGCGGTCCCCATAAGCTTTGCATCAGGATGACAGCCGAGACGAGACAGCCCTACTCCCTTCCCTGGGTCCTGCAGCAACGGCAGCACGATCCCTGATTGCTTGCTAAAGGGAGAAAAAAACGTCAGCTGCAGGTGCTTGCCCTGTCACCAAGCCCTGCCACCTCATTTGTCCAGCCAATCAGAGTCCTGTTTCCTGTACTCTCAGTACCGTTCCCAAAACTTCAAATCCCAGGATTTCATAAGACAGAATCATGACACTTGAAGGTGAATCATCGTGCTATAACCGTGCAGTGTGAAAGGGCCCTTGACTGGACTGCTAGCACCATTTCAGCCTTGCCATGCCTCATGCTCCTGACTCCATATCTCTGCATAGAGACCTGACTGTATGAGAAGTGACCTGAGTTCTGATCTCCAACAGTCCACAGAAGGGTCTGGAACACACCATGCCAGAGCATGGGATTTTTTTTTTTGGGGGGAGTTCAGATTCCAGAATTCTCCTGCCAACATGGTCTGTGGAATTGTGGAGATGGTAGTCTGTCCGTGGGGTACATAGTTCCATTGTGTATTTGTCCAACAAGCGTGGTGCTCTTTTCCTTTCTATGTATATGGTGTATGCAAAGAATGACTTTGTTGAAGGGGCTATAGATGAAAGTTGAAAAAGATAGTGGGCACCAAACACAGCAATATTCTCACCAGAACTCCAGGTAGGAATGCTCAAGTTTCACCATTATCACCACCACCACCACCATGTCTATGTTGCTTTTGATGTTCAATAGAATCACACTAGGAAAACAGAATAGAACAAAACATTCACTGGGTGGCCAATCTAGTCTCAGAAAGATATTCAATTTTTGGTAATTCCCTCAGTTTTTGTGCTTGATACTATTTGACTATACCTGTGAAAAGAAACCAGGATTATCTCTAGACGAGTCCTGTGCATAGCAGGTTTATAGGAAACCAGTTAACTAGGAGAACAGCAGGAATGTTGGAAAATGTCTTCACAGTACAAGGTAATTTCACACAAAATGTTACTGTAGCTTCAGCCTCTCCAACTAAAATGTTAATTTGGAATGAAATGATGCCTGCTCACATTTCACAGCCTTGCAGGGAAGTACAGAGTGCTTGAATACATGCCCTGTTCTGTAAACTAATGAACTTCCTGAGTGAACTTCTCAGCATATCCCACAATCGGAGATATCAATTTTAGCTATTATCCATCCCCTCCCCCCAATGCAGTGGCATGAGGACCACCCAACAAGAGTACTCTTAATACTAACGACACCTACGTACACGAAGATGCCATAATCTAAAACCCAACATCTTTCTAGTGCTTTGATGCCAAAGTCATGAACATGATCCAGACTTTCAGCTCTTGTGACACCCCATTAGTGAGGCACTGGTTTGTCCTGAGACCTCTGAATGGGCATAGGACAAACCACTCTCTCCTAAAGGCCTTTCCTCCCACAGCACTATTTCTGACCTCATTTGTCCCAATTTTCTATTCTCCATACAGAGATAAGAATGCAGAGGTTCCTCTTTCTGTATGGAGCAGTGAACTGACCCTCTTTGCATGATGTGAACTAGAAGGGACTCTGAGTGGAGAAAGTGGATCAGCCAGAACTGGGAGAAACAGAGGCACTGGCTCAGTACATACCACCCTGACCTATACTGTACTTGTTCTTTGCCTTCTCTGAACCCACTTCCTCTCTGTACATTTTCATTTTTCAAAGCAGTTAATGCTGGTGTGCAAACCTCTCAGCCAGGTTGTGGTTTGATGCTGTGGCTTGACTTTTAAAAAAGAAAAGAAAAGGAGAGGGAGTCACTCTTGTGATGTTGAAATTGTAATCAGGTTTGGGTATTTTCTGTGAGCCAGGGGACATGTTAAATAGCCACACTGCTGCCAGTGGATATGCTGCACCACAAAATATTTGCATGGCATGGAAAAAGATATGTACCCCCGGCCCCCAGTTAAAACATAGGTATGTATGCAAGAAAGTTTCAGGAAATGTGATCTCTTAAAAACAAGGTAAGTGGTCCTAACCTAATTTCTGTGATGTAGCAGCAAATACTGTTACTCTTTACATGTAAAAAAAAATTGCATGAGGACCATGCATTTTATTTTTAAGGCAGATTGTGGTTTTTATCTTCTACCTTAAAAACAAGCTGTGTGGTCCCTGTACACTTTGTTTGTCTCAAAAAAAATGATGATTTTTGTTGATGAAATTTAGCAGCACTGCAGCTGGATTGGGGGTGGGGAGAACCTAGGCAAATCCTACGCTTTGCACCCCATCAGATATCTGCCCCATCCTCTTAATTGCCCCCACCATGTTACTGAACATTCTGTGCAGCTACAGTTTATCTGCTCCCACTCAAGAAATAACAATTCTGTGATCTTCAAAGGATCTCTAAACATTTCTAAGAAAATAATCAGGCATGGCACACAACTACAGTTCAAAGAACTGTTTGAGAGAAGCCATGACAGTTACATTCACTTTAGAGCAACTTATTCTTTTCATTTGCCAACACAGGGCTAGAGAACATGTGACTCTGCAGATGTTATCCCAGCTCCCATCAACCTCTAACAGCCTGGAGAGTGATGATGGAAGTAGTAGTTCTCCGCCGTGCTCTGTTGACTGTGTAGATGACTGCAATGGGATGAGGGGGCAAATTTCTACCCCATGGCACCTTCTGGGGGCCACACGCACATTCTTTGGACTGTAAGACTCCACCACTCCAAAAAAATAAATAAATAATAATAATTAAAACAAACAAACAAAAAATAAGTGGGCAAATTTTCACTACTGTTCTTTCAAAAGATGAAATATTGCCTCTAATTGCTTCTTGGCCTTTTGGCTAAGATCAAGTGTAGAAAATATTGCCTCTAGAGGTTTTCAGCAGAGGCAATCCATCCTTTTCCTTGGCTAGAAAAAGAGTGGTCCAAGAGTGGTCCCCCCTGCACTTACCCCCTTTTCTGGCAAAGACTCCTCCAGTAATAAAGAGAAAGTGAATGGAGCTCTGTTCACTTCCTCTTTTGAAATCCCGCATGATGAAATTGCATAGGAAATAAAAAATAAAAAAGAAAGAAACATCAAAAAGTTAAACTAAGCACACATATGCACTAAAAAATCTCAAAGTAACCCAGGGAGGGTAAAAAAAAAAGTTAGTCACTTACCTGGATGTCCCGATCCGACCTTGAAGTATTCATGCCAGAGAGGGCATTGTCAGGGTAAGTATGAGATTTAAAGGGATAGAGGCATCACATGCAGCAATGCAGACACAAAAGTGGCAGGGGGATCTATTGATGACTTAAGTTGTCACTTAAAAATGATGGGGTTTGGTCTGTTTTTAACTGCAAAAAGGTGACGTCATCTGATCCACACACCCTTTCACGGTTATGTGGAGTCGTGATGATGCTGTATTTTCTGTGTCTGATTAAGTCCATAGTCTCACTTGTGTTTGGTGTAATCATAACATTCAGGGTGTGTGTGTGTGAGTGGGAAGAAACATCGCTTCTTATAGTTATTCCTGAGCTATTCCAGATGATGCAAATGTATGAGGAGTGTTTGTTTGTTGTAGTTCTCAGAGTTTTTAAAAATATCCAGATAAGTTTTTGTTGTCTCAAATTATTTTGTGGCAATTCTCAGCACAAATTGCTATACTTTGCTTCCACCCTTGGGTGGGTTTCTTTCTAATTCTGAAACCAAAAAAAGTCATCTTCTCTTCTCTGTCCTTCTTTCCCCCCACCGTTAGAGTTATAGTGTTGTAGTGATATAGGACTTTATCAGACACATCAAATACGGTGTCATAACAACGCCACATAAACGCAAAAGGGCACACATACCAGACAACATTGTCCTTTCGCCTTGTCCAAAAAACATTCTATTTTATTGATGGGACAAGTTGTCAATAGATTGGCTGTGGTGATTTTTTGCCAGCGTTTGCCGGCATTTGAAACCTCACACCTTTTCTTTCATGTGAATACAGAGTCAATGGCTGATCCAGCCAGAACACTTGTGGTTGAGATCACAACATCCAGGTTAGTGACATTCTTTTTACGAACCTCCCCTGTTTACTTGGAACTTTTAAAGTGTGTTTCTGTGCTTTTGTGAACTTTTTGTGTGTTATTTTTGCTTTTACTTTTGAATTTCCCATGCTCGTGTCTTCTCGTGAGAATCAGCAGGATTTCATTCCAGGAAGTGAACGGAGCTCCATTCATTCCTCAGTCATTGCTGGGGCTGCCTTTGGATGGGATGGAAGGTAAGTGTGGTAAAGGAGGTTCTTTTGCCAAGATAAAAATGTCACAAATTATGCTGGCAAAAGAACAGAAGAGGGGGTGGTTTGATAAAGTCCATAGTGCATCAGTGAAATGGTGCTTTTGCGCTATAAGCACTACAACTCTAAGAAGAAGAAAAAAGAAAGGAGGAGAGAATGTGTCCTTCAACCCATAGGAGCATCTCAGCAAACCATGCTCCCCATTAAAAAAAAAAAACCCTTTGGAAATATCCTAGTTAAGATCCAAGGAATCACTATAAAGAGCCTCCTCTCCCCACAAAAAGAGTGGAATGAATGGGCACAGAGGTGACCAACACTGGCAAAACCAAGGAACTATATTGTGAGTACTCATGCTGCTTTAGACTAATCTGAGACCTTATCTATTGCAACGGAAGACAGCTGAGTGGTGAACAAATACATAACCTAATGAGAAAACTATGGCACTATTATTGTGAAAAATATGGTCCTTTCTGGCCACTTGAGTGTATGGCTGCCTCCTCCCATTCCCCCAGCCTGCATATGAAAGGTGCATACTATATGAGGTTTTTGCCTATTTGTGTTAGAAGAAACTGACTCTGTAGGATATATGAAGCTGTGACAGCTCTGTTGAGAGTCTATTTAAATCAATATGGTATTTTTAGAGTCCACATAGCATCTTTAAGTCTATATTGCATCTTTAGAGAGCCAGTGTGGTGTTGTGGTTTGAGTGTTTGATGAAGACAGTGGGAGACTAGGGTTCAAATCCCTGCTTGACCATGGACATTCACTGGGTGACCTTCTGCAAGTCACACCCTCTCAGTCTCAAAGGCTAGGGCAAACTCCCTCTGAACAAATTCTGCCAAGACCCTGTGATAGATTTCTCTTAGGGTTGCCATAAGTCAGAAATGAAGGCACACAACAATAGCAGCATCTTGAATGTACTTCAACAATTCACAACCATCACTGTAGTGATAACAGAAGAATGGAGTCAAATGCCCATTGCTGACAAAAGCTCAGTATTTCAGAGCAAGCTGTTGGGGACACTGAGACCAGATGTTGGTGGAAATAAAACTTGTATTGTCAATGGACTGTGATCAAAGCCTGAGGTCTGGCTCATCTTCAGATGCTACAGAGGTTATCTGGTGATTGATGTACAATTAAAAAAATAATAATGGCAATGAATATGTGTCTAAAATTTATCCATGATGCTGTATTTTTAAAAAAAGGCAGAAAAGAAAAACCAAAAGGAAATACAGTACAGGCATACATGGAATTGCATGGAATTTGATGGAGAAATGTCTGGTGTACTTAAAGAAAACCAGAAGGTGGAGAGTTCAGGATTTTGAGGGGCTGGTGTTTTGAATTCTACAGTATAAAATTCACATGGTACAAATCAGTGTGGCATAGCAGACAGGTTGTCTGACTAAGAGCTGCAAGAATTACACTGAAATCCCAACTCAGCTATGAAGTTGAGCCAAATTAGAATTCTTATTTATGGAATGACTGGATTTCTAATCCCTTTACATTCCTGTACACAAAAGTAGCTTCAACTGTTCTTGCTTCCCTCCCTGAGCCACAAGAATTGGGACCAAGATGTTGATATGCCACTATCCCCATTTCTCACTGTTGCTTGCTGTGTTAGATATTTGCTGTACAGGTCTGCAATATTATAGCTATAGTGGGCTGATTGGATGTGAAGGAATCACTTCAGTTGGCCTGCCCTTATTGTCAGGATCTGGTTGTAAAGTAAACCTTTCCTGCCATTAACTCCTTGTGCTGGCTCTGGGCTTTTGGTGCCTTGCATTCCTTTAAAGCAGTAGCAAATTGATGTGCTGAAAATGGCAGAGAGAAGAGGGGGGTCTGTTGAAACAAAAGATTGGGAAGATGGAAAGTGGGGTGCAGACACTTCGGTAACCAATGAATGAAATGCCTGCTAGATGTTGGCTGATTGTAAATAGTTTTTATTATACTACTTGTCCTTTTAGCCTTATTCGAAGGAACAATGTTGTACTATTAACTCTTTAGATTTCTGTTAGTATTAAAGCTTACTGTTTAATCATGAAGCTGTTTGACTTTTGAGTCTGAAGAAGGGAGTACATGACACCCATGATGTTTCCTTTGCACTTACTTCTAGGTTTACTACTGCATGGAATCACATCATCAAAAAGAACTTCCCCATGTCACTGAGGGGTGTATGTGGACATGTGTGTGTGAAGTGGTTTGCAGATAGAATGTGAGAAAGTGCTTGTTATTCAAAGTTATCATAAATTTCAATAGTGAGATAGCATGACATCATTGAGGACTTTTCCAGACAAGCCCCCACCCCCCCAAGGAGGTCAGGAGAAGAACGGGGCTGTTTCACATACAGAGCCCCATTTCAGACAACACAGTCCTCAACTGTCCTCCTCCTGACCTCCTCCTGACCTTCCCCCATGCTGCAGGTGCCACTTTTTATTGACAGAGAACCTCCATCAATAAAAAATGGCACCCACAGCATGGAGGAAGGTCTGGGAGGAGCTTGGGAGGAGAACGGAGGAGGACTGCGTCATCTGAAATAGGTCTCTGTAAGCAAAACAGCCTCGCTCTTCTCCCGACCTCCTCAGAGTTCCCCCCCCCCGAAAAAGTCCTAAAACAGAGATGGGGACTATGTGGCCCTTAAGATGTCATTGGACTGCAGCTCACATCATTCGCTCGCTGTTGGCTATGTGGTCTAGTACTAATGACAGTTGTAGTCTGTCTAGAAGAACACAGACTCCCCATTCCTGAATTAAGTAATCCTCTAAAGAAATGCTTTGCTTCCTATTGTTTTTATATTCATTTCATCTCACAGGAAAAGAGATTCCACCTAAATATTAGGAAGAGCTTCCTGACAGTAAGAGCTGTTTGACAGTGGAACAGACTGCCTTAGAGTGCTATGGAGTCTCCTTCTTTGGAGATGTTTAAACAGAGGCTGAATGGCCATCTGTCACGAGTGCTTTGATTGTGTATATACATCACGCTTAAATCTTATGGACAAAATAGCATTAGTCATATGATTAGTCCCTGAGAAATATTGTGCCAATGTCAGTACAGGGAGATTTTGGCACTCTGATTGGGCCTTGGATTTTGATATAATGCCATATAGTCTTCCTTATACATTAGTTTAGTTAGTTATTTATACCCCGCTCTTCAGCCACAAGGCTATCAGAGCGGGTTACAAATTGTTTTAAGCAATAGCACTTTACACATTTACACTGCATTAAGCAGTTTCCGATGTGTGTTAGCTAATTGTCCCCACAAGCTGGGTACTCATTTTACTGACCTATGAAAGGATGGAAGGCTGAGTGAACCTTGGAGCCTGCTGGAATCAAACTTGCAACGTGGTGACTTGCAGTACTGGCATTTAACCGCTGCCATTAATTCAAGCATCCTTTTGAAATACAAATGCTTTTCCTGATCCGCAATGTAATTAAATCAAAGCACTTTCTTTGTGCTTCTCAGTCTTTGCTTTTCTAAAACAATTTTCACTCATTGAAGCTTACTCCCAAGTGAATGTTTATGGGATTAAAGCCAAAGTCTCAGATATTATGGAACTACATTGGTTTAAGCTCATATGCACCAAAACTAAAGGTATGAGTCTACATATATTTAGTTGGAATGAAGTACCATTGAACTTGTGTGTGTGTGTGTGTGTGTGTGTGCACATGCACACACATGTGCCTTCAAGTTGCCTCTCAGCTTATGGTGACTCCATGAGTTCAATAGGGTTTTCTTAGGCAAGGAATACTCAACCCTTCCTCTGAAATAGAGTCTACAGCACTTGGTATTTCTTGTAGGTCTTCTTTACAAGTACTAAACAGGCCTAGGCCTGCTTAGCTTCCAAGTGCAGACAGGATCTGATGCTTTCAGGATATTTAGGCTTATACCATTTAACTTACCATATGAGCAAACATGCACAAGTTAACCTACTCAAGTCACTAGAAACTATAAGGGAGGAGTACAGTGGGGAACCTAGCATCAATTCCCTGCTGAGCATTCTGAGATCTGCAGTCCTATTCCGTGGCTGGGAAAAGGGGCCTCTAACATAGCTCTTCACTGCCCTACTCTACTTCTCCAAGGAACAAGTAAACAGGCTTGCATAGTGGTAGTGGTTGCCTGCCTGAAGGATCAAGGTGATCATAGCCCTGCTCACATTGGTGGAAGAGCAAGCAGTGAAGAGTATGATTATGTTAACTTCTATTTCCCTCAAAAGTGTGGGGAGGGCATCCCTAATTTTTGCAAATGTCCCTCATTAGTTTCTTCTAGGGGTTGTATAGAATTGGAGAGTGACTATTACATACTAATATCTCTGCTATAAGGTGGAATGAGACAACTGCCTCAAACAGCAGATGCTGGGAGCAACAGGGGCTTCCTTTGCCTTTTCTCTGTTTTTGAGGACAAAGCTCTAGATGCCACATGCATTATACTGCACTCTCTGAACTAGCCTGCTCTCCTTGAGTGAGGTGGAATGCCATATTTCATTGTAAGTGCTGCAATATGTTTCAGTTTTCCAGTTCAGCTTCCTTCTGTATATGGGATGGTGATGGTAACCCTTTTATCCCTTGCCTTGGGCAGCAAAAGCTTTAGGACTATTGAGAGACAAGAGCAAGACACCAGCAAATTGGGGAAATTCCAGAGTCTGCCAAATTAAACGATTTTTTTTTTTTTTTGGTGGTGGGGGAAGCTAAATCTATAATGAGGGACCCTTCCAATGATGACTGATCATATTCAATGGCTACAGAAGGATGAGCATTGAGGGTAAGGGGTAAAGAAATCTATTCAGGATGGTAGGAGGATCAGCTGAACAAAGTCATGGCTGGCACTCTGTACTTCTGATAGGAATGCTTGAGACTGGAACATTATTACAACTGTAAACATTCAGAAAAAGAACTTGGGACCTGAAATTGTCTAGCGTCAAGCAGCAGTGGGCAAGCTCCCCTTAACTTTATCTGGAAAAATTAACAACTACTTTTCTTTTCCCCTGGAAGTGTGATGGAAGTCCAAATGTTTTCTCTTCTAGCACATATCATCTCAACCATCCAGTGAGGTCCTAAAGATCCACGTCATTCTTCACCTGTACTAGAACTTATGTTGAGCTACAGAGCTAAAATCACTTTTAAGTAATGCCATTCATTTCATTACAACTTTAATTTGCCTAAAGTTTTCAGATGTCTCTCTGGCTTTTTTCTTTGCAAATGAAGATTCAGGAAGGACTCATCCCGCACTTTCTGCAAGCACGCTGATGACTAAAAAGGCCAATCCGTGATAAACAAGTCCGGTTGCAGAAAGCACAGGAGAAGGTCTCCTTGGGTGATGTTTTTGGGTTGTGATTCTTTCTGTGTTGTCGTTTCTCTTCAAGACTTGTTCAGCATGAGTTCTCAAATAAGGCTGCAGCATTGTGGATAGTGCATCTCCATGCCTCTTGATGTGAGGCCAGGGTGGACCATTGTTGGTGATCAATTCGGCCGAGCCTGAGATGTTGTTTCAGGGAGTCCATGTATCGCTTTTTTGCAGCACCCCTCTTATGCTGACCCGTGGCGAGTTCACCGTAGATTACTATTTTTGGGAGGTGATGGTCTTCCATCCTAGAAACGTGCCCTACCCAGCGCAGCTCAATATCATGGCCTCAAAGCTGGTGATCCCTGCTTGCTCAAGGACAGCAACATTTGTCACATAGTCAGTCCAGTGTATATTTAGGATTGTGCGTATACAGTGCTGATGAAAGTGTTCAAGGAATCGTAGGTGGTGGCAATAGGTGACCCATGTTTCAGATCCATAAAGGAGAATAGACAGTACAATGGCTCTATACACAGTGATTTTTGTGCTTCGCCTCAGGTGTTTATTATTCCAGACTCTTTTGTGAAGTCTTCAAAATGTGCTGTATGCCTTTGCTAATCTGTGATCGGTCTCTTTGTCAATCTTGGCATCTGAGGAGATGATGCTTCCCAGGTAGGTGAACTGCTGAATGGACTTGAGCACAGATTTGCTGATGGCAATGTGGGGATGGTGGTGTTCATCCTGTGGTGCAGGCTGTTAAAGAATTTCTGTTTTCTTCAGGTTGACTTCCAGCCCAAACAGCTCGGCAGCTATTGTGAAGCAGGATGTTAGGCTCTGCAGAACTGCTTCTGTGTGGGCAGCAAGGGCAGCATCATCAGCAAAGAGCAGCTCACGGACTAGATACTTTAGAGTCTTAGTGTGAGCCCTCAGACGGCTTAAGTTAAACAAGCTACCATCAGTACGGTAACGTATATAGATGCCATCATCTTCTTCAAGCTCTGCTGTAGCCCTTTGGAGCATCATGCTGAAGAAGATTGTAAATAAAGTTGGAGCAAGAACACAACCTTGCTTCACTCCATTAGTTATTAGAAAGGGCTCTGAAAGAGCATCACCATATCTGACTTGTCCACGCTGGCCCTCATGTAGCAAGATAATCATTTTAAGGAATTTGGGGGGACATCCTAGTCTTTCCAGGATCTGCCACAGACCTTTTCTACTTACAGTGTTGAAGGCTTTGGTGAGGTCGACAAATGTTACATAGAGACCCTTGTTCTGCTCTCTACATTTCTCTTGCAGTTGTCTAAGGGCAAATACCATGTCTGTAGTACTCCTATTGGCTCTGAAGCCACATTGGCTTTCAGAGAGAAGTTCTTCTGCAATAGCAGGAACTAATCTGTTCAGGAGTATCCTTGCAAGGATTTTTCCAGCAATAGAGAGCAGTGTTATACCTCGATAGTTTGAACAATCGGATTATGCTCCTTTTTCCTTGTACAGGGTGATGATGACTGCATCTCGGAGATCTGATGGCAGTTCCCCCTTTTCCCAGCATTTCACAAGGAGTTTGTGGAATTTATCATGGAGTGCATGACCTCCGTGTTTCCAGACTTCAGGTGGGATTCCATCAATCACAGCTGCCTTGCTGTTTTTCATCTGTTGTATGGCCTTAAGGGTCTCTTCCAAAGTGGGAGCTATGTCCAATTCATTTTTCATCGGTTTTTGTATCATACGTTGGATAGCTGAGCCTTGGACTACTCGGTTGGCACTAAAGAGACTTTGAAAATGTTCAGCCCATCAATTCAGGATGGAGGCTTTATCAGTAATTAATGTTTGACCATCTGTACTGTATAAGGAGCTTTGGATCTGATAAGTAGGTCCAAATATTGCTTTAAGAGCTTCATAAAATCCTCTATGATCACCCAGATCCACACAGCGTTGGGTCTTTTCTGCTATATTGATCCACCACTTCTTCTGCATGTCTCAGAGTTTTTGTTGAAGTTTACTACATGTGAGGTGTAAAGCTGCTTTTTTTACATGGAGAGTTGGCGGGGCGAGGTATGCCTGGTGAGCAGTTCTCTTCTTTGCCAACAGCTCCTGGATCTCTTGGTTGTTTTCATCAAACCAGTCTTGATTTTTCTTGTGGGAGAACCTGAGGGATTCTTCTGCAGACTGGAGGATACTGTTTTTGATATGTTGCCAAAGCACTGTGGGAGAAGGACCTGTAGGATGGTCTTCAAGTTTTGTTTGCAGGTTTGCCTGGAAGTTGTCTCTCATGGTAGCTTGTTGAAGATTGTTGACTTGGAGTCTCCTCTTTAAGATGCCACCCCTCTTAGGTTTGAACTTAAGATGAAGATTTAATTTACATCTGACGAGGCAATGATCTGTTTGGCATTCTGCACTGGGCATCACTCGGGTATGACGGACATCGCGAATGTTTCTCTGGTGGACTAGAACATAGTCAATGAGGTGCCAATGTTTGGATCAGGGATGCATCCAGGTTGTCTTCAAGCTATCTTTCTGCTGAAAGATTGTGTTTGTAATAGTCAGCTGTTGTTCTGCACAGAACTTTAGCAGGAGGCGTCCGTTATCATTGCAATTTCCAACACCATGCTTGCCAAAGACACCTTTCCAGGCTTCTGAGTTCTTTCCTACTCTGGCATTGAAGTCACCAAGGATAATAATTTTATTTTCTACAGGGACTTTTTGTATGAGTTGGCGTAGGTCTGTGTAGAACTTGTCTTTCTCTACAGGGTCGGCTTGCATAGTTGGGGCATATATACTAAAGAGAACAACATGTGGGAGGCGTAAGGAAATAATGTGATCAGAGTTTCCTGTTGGCAAGGTTTCAAGTTTGGAGGCAATGGAGTTTTTAATCATAAAGCCTACTCCTGAAAGATGTTTTTCGGTTTTGGGTTTGCCAGACCAGTAAAGTGTGTAGCCAGCACTGTGTTCTCTAAGGCTGCCTTCCTCATGGAGACGAACTTCACTAAGAGCAGCGATGTCAATATTAAGTCATGATAGTTCATGGGCTATTAGGGCAAAATGACACTCAGGCCATCCACTATCCTCAGAGTCTCGCATGGTTCTGATATTCCAGCATGCAAGCGTCAGTTTATTTACACTTTTGGAGGCGGGTGTGTGCCTTTGTTTCTTTGCCTTGGTTTGACCGCATCAGAAGATGCCTGTTGGCCATGGCTAGCCAACCAGGTAGATGGGATGAGCTTTCGTTAGGCCACCTTTTCTAGGCCCCTCTCCATATGGAGCAAGCAGTGCTCTCCTTAAAAAAGGCTGCTTGGTCATTCAGGATGCTGCTGAACGAGACTGTCATCTCCCGGGTCAGCCTCGAGCGACCAATGTCCTGAACCGCTTGCATGCAGGGTTGGGTCTGTGGCTTCCAGTGCATCTTTACACCTGCCGTTTCATCCCTCGCCTATCACTACAGGGCTTTTTTTGGAACTGAATTTGTCCTTTGAGCCTGTGCAATGGATTTTTCTGGTGGAGCGAAGTGTGCACAGAACTGGCCTCACCCTTTAAACCAAAGGTTCATCTGCTGTGGCCTTGCAAGCATGGACAGTAGCAGTGAGGTCCTCGGGTCGTAGGTTTGATTAGAGTTTCCTTCTCTTACAGGGTTGGACGAGCACCATCTACCCGGGTTTGGGATTAGAGTTTTCCTTCTCCTAGGATGGTTGCCATAAGGCTAGAGGCCCATCCTGCCCTTTGACGCTCTTTGTCAGACCCTTCGGTTTTGACCTGTCTGGCATGGGAGGCCCTACCAGTGGCTATTATGCCACCGCCAGCATAGCTCAAAACATCATTAGGGTACGCAAGCCTCTCTTCCATGACAAGGGGGTGTCAATGGAGAGGTTTCAGATGTACAGTGCAGATAAAAGATGGGAGAAAACAACACGGACAGAAAATGCAATACAAGCTTGAAATCTTGTGTGAACTTTGTACTGGATGGACCCCTAAGTAACCAATTAATTAGGAAACTCTAGGTAGTAGACTGAGGGAACAAGACAAGTTCTAGCCTAGCAGGAGTGAGCTTTGGCTATGAAATAGGAAAAACATCTGGAACATTAATAACAATATTTATATAGCCACTGACTGTGGCAGAATCTGTAAATCTTATGAAATAAACAAGTGCACTACTCATAAAAAAATCCAAATCACTTAAATAGTAGCAGAAAACAACATATAAAATATCCTGTATAAAGAACTTCCCTGCCAATACTGGGGAGGGATTTCTAAAACTTGTTAACAAATGGTACTTCACTCCACCTGTCTAGAATGATCAAAAATATGTCTCCATCTTGCTGGAGAGAATGTAAAGCTTTAGGGACTTACTGACATATATGGATTGATTGTGAGAGAGTAAAACATTTCTGGATCTGTGGTTAATCTTAATTAGTGCTTGTCTGAAACAAGATGACTTCAAACCATGGATTATGAAGCTGGTTGGTTGACCACATATACCATTCATCAGTTTAGGATTCCTATATAATACTTAATGGTAGTGATAACAAACTGGAAGCAAAAGCTGCCAATCACTTTATTGGAGTTGTGCCAGATAAAGGGAGGATGTGTGAGCTTGGATCTCTGGCTAGATCCAGAGATGTTGGATCCAGAAGCTTGATGTTGTTTCTTTTTGTATCTGTGGATTATTATGAAGAAAACATAAGAAAACATTTTCTTAATGAGTGCTAAAGAGCAAAGAAATAACCCTCAGTCATGGCACAGATACACATAGCTCATAGGATTCAGACAGTTTACATGAGGCAAATGAGGCATTCCGTATATAAGAAAATGAAGAAATAAAAAGAAGCAGAGGCTTACTATTGGTGAGTTAATTAACTCTTCTTACATATTTTATATACTAATAGATACATGTTACAGCATATGGTTCAGAATACGTGCTTGTCTACAGCAGCAAAAAAAAAAAAAAGAAGAAGAAAGAAAGAAAGAAAGAAAGGAAGGAAGGAAAAGTGGACTCACCCTGAATCCAGTGCTGGCAGTCCAGATGATGTATGGCTACATCTGGGGAGGAACCACACTTTTTTCGCCCTTAACCTGACATTTCTCCAAACTAAGCAAAGTCAGGGGAAACTGGGATTTCCTGGAAACTCCAGAGTGACCTCGGGTTCTTTTGCTGTCTGTACAAAAGGATTGGGTTTGATTTGGCCCAATCCAGTTGTCCACATGGAAACACAGTGCCATCTCCCTTACCCTGCACTGAACAGCGTTGGGAAGGAAATGGATCTGTGCTGGAGCCATCACCTCACCAGCCAAGCAAGAGCCTAGCTGGCAGTGTTGTTTCTGGTGACTTCAGAATGGGGTGCTCATGCAATCATTGGGGGGGGGATAGACTTACCCCCTCCTTGTTGATCACATGTCTGGGTGCCCTGTTCTGACCTCAGCAGAAGCAGCACTACCAGCCAGGCTCTTGCAAGGAGCCGCTTGCCTGGTGAGGGGCAGCAGTGGCAGCAGCTTCGAAAACAGGGTGGGCCAGTGGAGACAATGAGGTGTCAGCCTGGCTGACCCATATGGACAATCATGGCCATCACACTGGATTTGGCCTGGTGTATGTGGCTGCCATCATGGTTGATCCAGGGCCAGTCCAGACTGGCTCTGGATTTAAGCAGCCAGTGTAGATGAGCCCTAGGGTATAGCAGTACAAGAGTACCAAGTGTTTCTTTCTAACCATGTTTTGAGAGAATGGTGTCCACTTTTGGCTTGTTCTGTCCCCTTGCCTCAGGACATGGGAACTGTAATATTTGTAGTATTGTTTACACCCACACTTTTTCTTCATTGCTCCAGCTTCAGCATGGTTTTTAGGACTCCTGGGATGATCCCACCCAATCAGGGACCCCCCATTGCAGGAGGGCTTTAAACTAAATCGTTGCGGGGTGGGAGATGATAGCTCAGACATCAGTCCAAAGGCAAGATCTGAAAATTTACATAAGGATGTAAATTTTAGTGGAGAAGCTGTGGGAGAAAATGGAATCCACAGAAAAACTGACAGTAAATTAATAGGTGAGAACAAACAAAGCTTTAAATGTCTATACACCGATGCACAGAGTTTGGGAAACAAACAAGATGGAGCCTGAAGTCCTAGTGGAGGAAGAACTCTATGCTTCTACGGTTGTATGAGTCAGTAGCCTTTTGCCTCTGAAGGCCATATGTAATGATGGACAGAGGGTCAAGGCACTGAATATCCATGGTGGATATATATGAAGATGGCAGTGGGCATGGCCAGGGAATTTTCTCTCAACCTCCTCAGTATTCCCACAGGGCCATCACCTCCCACTCTGGCATGTACAATGGAATGCCACTGGGTATGATGATTGTATGCTTCTGAAGTGGTTCATGTAAAAATATTGTAGAACCATGCGGGCAATCAAATTTGGCTACATGATGATATAAATGAAACAAAAATAAATGAATTGCCTCACTCTGAACACCAACCTTTGCTTCCATCTGCTGTGTTGTGACAATCTAATAAATTTAAGTTCTGCATTCTTTCTAAACACTTCCATCCTCCTTTGACAGCCACCTCTGAAAAACTGGCAAAAAGAGGAAGGTACTATTCAATGTTGCCAAAAATGGTTGTGAAAAATGCCCTCAAACTATCTGTATTTAATAACTGTATTGCCAAGATGTTGGCATGAAATAGGTTACAAATTAGATGGAATTGAAAAATCAGTCCTTGGAATTTCCTGATTGGAGGAGTAAATTTTATTATTGGCAAATGCTGTATTCAGAATCCTGCTGCAGAGAAACCAGCTGGTTGGCTTCATTAGAAAACCAGGCCATTTGTTGGCAGATCAGGTTGAAGGAAGGAAAACTGTCTGCCTGGATGCAGCATTTATAGAATCTGAAGCGAAATGTCATGAGGAGAGATTTTGCAGATGAACCATAAATTACTACTGTTATTGCATAATCTCATGGTAAGAGTCGAGATGGATATAAAAAAAAAAGTCATAAAAATTTGGTTCTTCTGATTTTTCAGACAACATTCAAGGAATTTCAGGCTAGAAGAGAAAAAAGTAAAGCAGAAAACAAATGATGTTCTCTGAGTATGTTGGGCAAGTAATGCATCCCTTCTGAAAGTCAATAACAATAAGAAACAAGCTCAAAATGTGGCATACATCTATTAAAAGAGCTTGAAATTTAACTGGCTTTCTAGCTTTGGTGAGAGGGGATGGCTGTGGTTATATGATAGAGGCAAGCCACATAAGTGAGAAAGCTTTGTGAGTTTATTTTGGTTTAATGAAGTCACTGGCTAGGGGTGGGCAATATGCAGCCCTTGGATGCTAGTGGATTGCAGCTCCCAGTATGCCTTTCCATTGGCTCTGCTGGCTAGGGCTGATGCAACTTGCAGACCGGCAACATCTGGAGACACTTTGCCTATACCTTAAGTCTAATTGCTAGTCCAAAGCAGAATTAGACCTATCATATCAATGGAACTTCTTGTTGATCATGTGTACTTTCAAGTTGTTACTGACTTATAGCAACCAGAATGTGAACCTATCACAGGATTTTCTTAACAAAATTTATTCAGAAGAGGTTTGTCATTGCCTTCCTCAGAGTTTGATTTGCCCAATGGGTTTCCACTTTCCATGGCCATGTGGTGATTCAAACCCTGCTCTTCCAGGGTTAGTCATATGCTAACACTCAAACCACTACACCACACTGGCTCTCAACAGAACTTACATAAGGATTCATTTACCAAATTGCCACTTATTCAATGGGCCTGTTCTACTGGGCTAACTATTACATTCAGGCCAAGAGCCTCAGAGACAGATAATTTGTTTTAAAACTATTAGAACCCCGGGGACTACTTTGATCCTTAAGCATACTGGAAAATCTGTATATACAGAGTAGTGTTAATATGGGGAAAATGGTTTCAGTCATCTATCACCTGTTAACTGTAATATCTCTGGGATCAAGCAAGGGTCTTGGAAAGTGCATATGGGCACTCAATTGCCTAGAGAGAACAAACTGCTAAGAGATGTGGTGGGACCTCCTTCTTTGGACGTCTTCAAAAAGAGGCTGGACACCTACCTGCTGGGGATGCTTTAGCTGGAGATCCTGTGCTGAGCAGGGAGCTGGATTTGATGGCCCATGAGGCCACTTCCAACTCTATTATTCTATGATTCATTGTCCTAAGGCCACCTAAAACATCATTGAGATAAAGTGACCCTTATAATTAGTTCTGTTTACTGTGAGGAAATCCTCATTCAGACTATTCCATTGGTGGCATTACACCCAAGTAAAGTTTAATTACATTAATAATAAGCTATAACTCATCCCCATGTATGAGAGAAGGTTAATGAGAGGTTCTCTCTTGCACATTCTGTTTCTATGCCTGAGATTAGCAAGGACTCTTCATTGTGCCTATTATATGGTAGTGAAGCTGGCCGGAAAGATCATATTATGCTTCTAGTAATATATCCTCAATTTGTCACCCAGCAGAATTATTTCATGTAGTGAGGAAACTATTGGGATTGTGCTCAGCCACATCAGGAATGGAACACTTAAGCCTTGTCTAGATGGACCAAATGAAATGGCCTCCCCCCATTCCTGTGCCCAGCAGTCCAGACAATGCAGGGTGTTTGCCCACTTCCTAGTCCAGTCAGATGATGTTCAGGCAGCTCCAATGAGAATCCAGGGAAATACCTCTTAAAATATAGAGGACATGTGGTTAAAAAAAGTTTGCTGTGGTTTTTCCAGAGAAAATGGCAAATTCCATTACTGCAATGGGGGCGGGGGGGGGCTGTCTACCACGTGGTGCTCAACACAGTCATTTTCCAGTTGGGTCACGCATGTCACATCTGCTCAGCAGCCATGTGACCATGGCTGGGTGCCTCATTCCTGACCTTGGAAGACATAACTGGCATGGGGAAGAGAAGCACCAATTTGCATGTGGGTCTTGTGTGCACACACATATGTTGCCACAATGGAAAGGAGGTACGTAATGGTGGGGAGAGGGGAAACACCATGAGCCTGAGTCTGGAATACTCTGGAGATTTTCAGACGCCTCTTTCAGCGTCTTGCCGCGCAAGCAGCCTCTGGAGCAGTAATGAGGCTGCTGCGCGGCAAGGGGTCCATTTTGGACGATGCTGTTTCTCTCTCGGCATCGTCCGTGAGTGTTGCGGCTAGCATTGGAGGTGGCCGCACTGTTTTTCACTCACTGAAGTTGTCCGTGAGTAAAAAACAGCGTGGCCACCTCCAATGCTAGCCGCAACACTCATGGACGACGCCGAGAGAGAAACGGCGTCGTCCAAAATGGACCCCTTGCCACGCAGCAGCCTCGTTACTGCTCCAGAGGCTGCTTGTGCGGTAAGATGCTGAAAGAGGCGTCCGAAAATCTCCTCTGACTGGAACATGGAGTATTCTGGCCAGTGTGGACAAAACCTTGGTTGCCTAAACCAGTCTGTGAAAGATTTCTCTAAAGATGTCAGCTACAGATGCAGGCAAAACATCAGGAATAAACTCTTCCAGAACATGGCCTCACAGCCCGGAAAAAAACCCACGAAAAACCTATAGTCTGTGAAAAAATTGCCAGCTACTCCAAGGAGAAAGTTGCTCATATTTGACCCAATATTTATAACAGCATATGGAGACTTGTCCAGTGTACAGTCTAGTCAGATTCTTTGGAATCACTTTCTGCTATTGTGGCCTGATGATGTGGACAAAATGCTTGAATCAGTTCATTATACCACATGTAAGCTTATCCCTTGCCCATTGTGGCTGTTAAGATCTAGTAGAACTGGATTGATTGGATGGTTCCAGAGAATTTTAAATCCTCACTCTGTGAGGTAGAAGTGCTTACTGCTTTGAGAGATATTGTTGTATTCTCGGTCCTGAAGAGAAATTCTTTTGACCCAAAGATATCTAAGAACTACTGCCCTATTGTTAATATCCCCCTTCTGGACAAATTGGTTGCATTTGTGGTGGCTGGTCTTGTTGAAAGAAACCCATTATATGGGCCCATTTCAGTCTGGTTTCAGGTCAAGGTATGGCATGAAAGTGGCCTTAGTTGCTCTGACTGATAATGTACTCTGGGCAAAAGAGAGTGGGAGTGCTGCCCTGTTGATCTTGGATCTCTCAGCAACTTCCGATATTATTGACTACGATATTATTGATCATAGGCTCCAGTCTATCACCCTTGATCTTTAATATCTATATGATGCCACCAAGTGATTAGGAGTTGTGGGATTATGGTATCATCTGTACACAGCTGAAACTAAGTTCTGCTTCTCCTTGCCATTTAAATTATCTGTAGTTGTGCCATGATGCTGAAATACACAGATAAGGGACAAGAAACTCAAGCCTAGTAAGATGGAGATGTTTAGATCTGATAATTGAATAAACAGACTGTCCTGGACGAGGTTGCACTCTCTCTAAGAGTCATGGTACTCCTGGATCATCTTTGTTACTGGGGGCCCATGTGGATTCGGTGGGCAACTTTGACTGGTCTTCCAGCTATGGTCCTCCCTGGACAGAGGCATCCTAGCCACAGTATTTCATGTCGTGGTAACCTTCCAATCAGACTACTGTAATGTACTCTACATGGGGTTGGCCTTGAAAAGAACTTGAAATCTGTGGCTAGCCTAAAACACAGTAACTATACTTCTGGGTGGCATTCCATATAAACATCGTCTAATGACAGTATTAAAAAAATTACATTGGCTGCCAGTATGCTTCTGATCTGAATTCTGCTTGTGGATACATTTAAAGCCCTAAATGGTTTTGCATGTCAATACTTTAGATTTTGAAGGAATGCATACTTGATGGTGGACTCTGGGAATGAGCGTCCAACAATATCTGGAAGGGCACAGTTGCTCTCCCTGATGCAAAAATAAAAATAAAAATAAAAATAAAAATAAAAAATTGGGTTATGAAGAAAAAGTAAATCAATATTGCAAGTAAAAAGTTATAGTGTGTTTACATTTATTTGTGATGATTGATAGATGTGATATAGGCTAAATCCAGTTGTTGGTCCGAAGGAGACCACGCTGTGGAGGCAGCTTGTTCACTTAACAAGTCCTATTGATTCACTTGGTCTAATCTATTTGGGATTAAGAAATGAATTTAGCCTCATGTCAGTAATGCAAGTAGCACAGTTGAATTTGAGCCTTTTCTTTCTTTCTTTCTTTCTTTCTTTCTTTCTTTCTTTCTTTCTTAGGACAAGCTCTTTCCCAAAGAAATGGTGTCAGTCTCACCTGCCTAAAAGCCGACTGATTGCTGTGCTTAATCTGTGAGTCAGATCCTTTTAAGCATTTTGGTGTACCAGCTGTTCGTCTTCCAGTTCCAAACAAAAGATATTGGAAATAAAATGTATTTATTTTGTTTGGGGCTTTCCCACAGTCTATTTTTAAATAATAACTTTTGACAAACTGTACTGGTTGAAGTTCAAGTGCTCAGAAGAACACCAAACTCCCTTTCTCTCTGTGTGGATGTTAAATGTCTTGGGGCTTGTTGGCTACAGAGCTCTGGTGCACTTGGCAAAACTGTTCCTCCTAGGACAGCGATGGGGAAGTTTCCAGGCCTCCAGATGTTCTGGGACAGCAACTCCTGTCATCTCTTGCCATTGGATGTGCAGGACTAGGGAAGATGGGAGCTGTAGTCCAACAACATCTGGAGCCACACATCCCCCACCTTAGTGTTTAGTGTGTGTAGGAGTAACAAAAGAGGATCAGAATTAATGGCAATGGGAGTGTCAGAGAACATGAATGCATTTACCATAATCAGGACTATAGGTGGGGGAGAAAAGGTTTAAAGTGTCTCTTCCTATGTGCTTCAGTCCTAATGAAAATCACCCCCTGTATATACTTGCTATTAGATTAACCTTGTAAATGCACTCAGAAAATTTAGTAGCCTTAAAAAAAAAACTAGCAAAGGAGTAATAAAGAGCTGTTCACCCTCCTCCAGGAGCTCACTAGGAGATGCCCTTTCCATTAGGCAGAGTCAGGTGGCTGCCTCAGGTAGTGCTGAGAAGAGGGAGTAGAAGCAAAGTGTTGGGAGACGTAGCTCTGTGTGCCATTCAACTGAGCCTGCATCCTCTAAATCAGCCTGTTGCACTCAGGTATAGTAGAAGAATGCTACTCAAGGGAGTGGGACTGGTACCAGTCCATGAACCATTGCTTGCTGGTCCCTGAAAAGATTCCAGCAAAGAAAGAAACAATGGTACCAGTGCTTGTTTCTGGCTCATTGGAAAACAATAACTGCTGGTTCCACACATCAGATAGCCTGAAAAGCACTGCAGCAGAAGATGCAGACTTATGAATTATTTAAATTATTTACATCCCTCCTTTCTCCCAACATGGGCCCCAAAGTGGTTTAGAACAAGGCTAAGCTAAAGCTAAAAATCTGATGATGAAAAGTTAAAGCACAATTGAGCAAGATCTCATGTTAAAGTGCCATTAATTTTTAAAGGTATAACATCATTTAAAGACACGATATTAGAAATAACAGCACACCCACCCACACCATAAAAAGACTCCCTGAAACCACCTAACCCTCAAATCCTTGTTCAAATAAAAATATCTTTGCTTGTCAATGAAAAGAGAGCAGAGAGGGAGCCAATCTAGCCTCCTTATGGAAAGGCATTCCACTACTAGAGCAGCCACTGGGAAGACTCTCCCCTGTGCTCTCACTGGGCTTGTGATAGTGGTGGGACCAGGAGAAAGCCGTCGTCCAGGATCTTAAGACCTGGGCAGGTTCATATGAGGAGATATGGTCTTTCAGATAAGTCTGGACATAGGAGATTATCAGATGAGTATCTAAAAACATTTTTGTCCCATTATATTTAAAAGTGTTAAGAGTCCTGGCATAATAACACTTTTTATAACATGTCACTGTAATAATGAGAAAGAGCGGCCCCAGAATTATTGAAGCACAATCACCAGAGCTGTTTATTTCCACAGTCACGAGGGTGCATAATCTCTGCAGTTCTCGCGGGAAGACACAAGCATGCTTAAAAGTCTAAAAACAGCAAAATTAACAAAAAGATGAACACAAAAGCACTGGAACACACTTAAAAACTTGCCAGCAAAATGGGGAGATTAATTAAAAAGAGTATCCTGTACCTAGTTTTCACATTCTCATCTGGAAGTGTTCTGGCGGGGACCAACCACTGACACTGTATTCATGATAGCAAAATGGGACGTGGTTTCACATACAGGCAATACTGTGAAAAAACTGCTATTGGCAATCAATTGACAGTTTGGCCCATTAATTAAAAAAAATGCCTTGTTTGTGGCAGCAGAATGTGAGGAGGATGACATTGTGCGATGAGGTGCCCTTTCGCGGTATCCTGTTATTGTTATCACACCATATTTGCTGCATTTTATAATCTCCATAATCTATATAGGGTTTTATAGGTCATAGTCAGCAATTTGAATTGTGCCTGGAAGAAAACTGGTAGCCAGAGAAGCTGTCTCAACAAGGAAGTTATGTGTTCCCTGTAACTAGCCCTAGCCAGCTCTCTGACCACAACACTTCAAATCTGCTGCAGTTTCTGAACAGTTTCCATGGGTGCTCCAACACAGGATATATGATAGTACTCCAAATGGAATGTATCATAGAATCATAGAATTGCAGAGTTGGAAGAGACCACAAGGGCCATCCAGTCCAACTCCCTGCCACGCAGGAAATCTTGATCAAAGCATCCCCGACAGATGGCAATCCAGCCTCTGTTTAAAGACCTCCAAGGAAGGAGACCCCACCACGCTCCGAGGGAGTGCGTTCCACTGCCGAACAGCTCTTCCTGTCAAAAAGTTCCTCCTCATGTTGAGGTGGAATCTCTGTTCCTGGATTGTAATCAAGCCATGTGTTACTGTAGCCAGATCCAACTTCAGGAACAGGTGCAGCTGCTGTGCTAGTCTTAACTGTGCACTCCTGGCCATGGCTGAAGCCTGGGAACCCAGTTTCAAGGTTGAGTTCAGAAAACACCCAAGCTATGACCCTGAGATTTCAGGGGAAGTGTAACCCCATTCGATACAGGCTGATTCCGTTTTTTAAAATCTGCCCTTTACCTGACCAAGGCTGCTGCCACACTGCAGAAATAATGCAGTTTGACTATCATGGCTCCATCGTATGGAATCCTGGGATTTGTAGTTTGTTGTGGCACAAGAACTCTCTGACAGAGAAGACTAAATATTTGACAAATTGACAAATCCCAGAATTCCATAGCATTGAGCCACAGCAGTTAAAGCAGTATCAAACTGCATTATTTCTGCTATGTGGCAGCAGCCCAGGAACAATTCTGTCATGCCTGGACTAAACTTAGGGGCCGGTTCCACGAGAGGGAAAAAGTTCGCCAGATTCCGGATTACCATCCTTTCGTATCAGGAGCGCATAAATCACACGGTGCCTGCCAGTTTCGAATGATCCAGACACTTTCTGTTTTGCTTAATTCACACAGGCATAGGTGGGGGGGAAATCGCCTCCAGATGATTAAAGTCAGGCAGGAGGCGGGGAGGGAGCAGGGAGGGGGTCATGGAGACCATAAATAATGAGAGGAAAGAAAAAGGACAAACAAACAAGCAATCGAAAGAGCGATCTGACAAACTCCCCCGTCTTCCCCAGCCCTGAAAGGCTTTTGTAAAGAAAGGAGTCAATGAAAGCACGAACAAGCAAAAGCATAGTGGAGCAGACTCCGTTCATGCATGCATGCACACACAAACACACACCACAGAACTAGGGCTTGCCTCATTTGGTTTCCCTCCCTCCGAAGGCTTGAATAAAGGCAAGTGAATGGAAGGACAAACAAACAAAAGAACGAACATGCGATCGGCTGTTTTCCAGCACACACACACACACACACACACACACACCCCAGCGAAGCAGCGAAGCATCTTCCCACCCCCCCACCCCCCAAAAGATAGACAGGAAGGGCTCCGTTTTCCAAAGTGAGTTGCAAGCAGAAGGAGGGTGAATTTCTTCTCTCCAACCCCTCAGTCTATTCGGATAAAGCACTCCAACCAATCAGGATTCAGCTCTGCTCACAGTAATTCGAAAAGGCAGATGCCAGTTTACACGATCGTTAGTTCCCACGGTAAAGTATGCGCATTTTCGCGAACTTAATCAAAAAAGTGCGGAAAACTAGCGAAAGCAGATACTGCGCAACTTATGGGTTTTTTGCACCCCCTCCTTTTGAAAAGGGCGCTGTTGCTTCGAGATGCGTGGGAACTATCAGGCTTCTTGTCGCATTCTTTGAGGATTTATTTTGCCGTGGAAACGACCCCTTAAATTTGTTCACCCTCATGCAGTCCACTAGTGACAGCTGACACCAGTTTAGTACCAAAGCAGCTTCCTTGGAATTGGATGAAAAGAAGAGCTAGAGCTGGATATCACTGGCATACTGTTCCCTAGCCAGCCTTAAAGTGAGACTCAGCTTTCATTCTGACTATTTTGTATACATGGAATAGGAATGAGTTTGTCCTTTGCCTTAGGCAGCAACATGTTTTGGGCCAACCCTGCTGGCTGTGGAGATGAAAGTTTCTTTTCACTGACAACCCATCTGGTTTCTATAATGGGCACAGATCAGACCACTCGTTTGTATGCAATTTCTTTTCACCTATGGTCATCAGGTTAGGACTTAAAAAACAAGCCCCAAAATGGTTTCTAGTGATGATGCATATCTAGTTTGGTTATGAGTTCTTCTAATTATGGGGAAAGACCCTATTTTCAGTGACGGAGCAACTGCTGTTGGGGAGCAGGCAGTCACAACCCTGGCAGAGTTTTGAAAGTTATTTTTTGGAATACAAGTCACACAAGATGTAGTTCAACTGCATCTGATGGTCACAGCATCTCCTCCATGACCTAAGCCATCAACCCAAGAGAGTAGGAATGATCAATGAGAAGAAATGAGCAAAAATGTGAGCAAAGAATGTAGAAGTATAATCTGAAGGTAGAGAGGCAGCATGGTGTTGTGCTTTAAATGTTGGAGACCAAGGAGAACAGGAGGCCAAGGTCCAAATCCCACTTGGCCATGGAAATCCAATGGGTGACCTTGGGCAAGTTGCACTGTCTCAGCCACCAAGGAAGACAACGGCAAACAAAGCTTGCCAAGAAAACCCCATGAAGGGTTCTCCTTAGGGTCACCATATGTCAGAAACGATTTGAAGGCACACTACAACAATCACAATCTGAAGATGACTTTTTAATTATTTTTTAAATATTAACCTTATGGCATCTTGCATTTTAGTATATAGAGGCTTCTTGGAGAATTAGTAACCATTTTCATATCATTTTTTTCCAGCACAAGGTTGGGGTGCCTGAAAAGAGTCTAAGAGGGCGCTGGGGTTCATGTATCCCAATCATGTACCATGCTTTGCCTGCTCCTCCACTGTATAAATAAATAAATAAATCCTATTTCAAGTACAGAATAACTCATGGGACAAGCATAGAATAGCAGTGTTACCCACAACCCTCAAACTCATCAGGTCTATATTTTATGTTTAAAACTCTTTCATTTGGACTACAATTGGCAGGTTTTACCTATTCAGCACCTAATTTCCCCCCCAGATGTAACAGTACTGAGACTTCTTGAGAAATGTAATGTTCTCTGCCTAAGAAAGGGATAGCTAGTTTCACACAGGAAATAAACAGCCTGGATCTCAAGAGAAGTTAGTTTTCTGCTCCTAATGGAATTGAAATGTTATTACCCTTTATTGTCCTTTGTCCTTACCATGACATGAAGGGGAGTGGCCTCTGCCTACACTGATATCCCTCTAGATCAGTGGTTCCCAAACTTTGGCCCTCCAGCTGTCTTGGACTTCAACTTCCAGAAGTTTCAGCCAGCTTGGCCAACAGTCAGGAATTCTGGGATCTGAAGTCCAAAACAGCTGGAAGATCAAAGTTTGGGAAACCCTGTTCTAGATCATCTTAGAGTCATAGAATCATAGAGTTTTAAGAGACCACTAGGCCACCCAATCCAACCTCCTGACATGCAAAAATAAACAACCAAAGCACCCCTCACCAACAGACAGCAGAAGTAACATCTGAGACAAAATGTATGCCTGTGACATGGCCACTTTTCTTCTCCTGTATGATTTGTAACATCTTTGCCTGATGAAGAAGCCAGTGAAGCTTTGAAAGCTTGCACAATGTATTTTGTGCATTTTGGTTGGCCAATAAAAGTATCACTGTTTGTGGAAATTTTGTATTTTGTTGTATTTTGCTGCATGGCCAACATGGCTACCCCGTATGTTTTATGTCTGAAAGTAACTTTAATTAATGACATTATCTTGGAAATGTTGATGTTAATATAGATCATGATTTGTTTTGTGATGCTTAACTAGTGTGAAGTGCCTGGAGCACCTGAAAGGCTGTGCTATTGGGAAAGGAGAAACTGTTGGATACCCCTCCCCATCCCGCTTCTCTTTCTCTAGTTGTAGCTTCACAGTTTAAAACAAACATCTCATCTGCTGCATGGAATACAGTCCAATATATTATAACATAATATTGCCTTGTTTTCTTTTGCATCTTGGCTTCAAAATAAAAGATTAAAAATAATACAATTTAAGAGAACGAAGGATCAGAGGAAGCTTGTGTTTCTGGGTGAAACTCAGGGTAAGTCAGCATTGGTTAACCTTTGGAAATGGAATCAGCAGCAGTTCCACTCAGGCGGATGTTCACTGGTCACACATGAGCCACAGGGTGACCAAATCCTGTGCTTTAATGCTGTCCCAGCCTTTCCCCAGCAGAAAAAAAAATGCCCCCAAATTGACTGGAAATGACTGGGCCATAGGATTGCCAGGTAAAATAAGGGATAGGGTTCTTGTCCCTTTAACAGTTGTATTGAGGAAGGGATTTCAACAGGTCTCCCTTGCTGAAATTCCCTCTTTTACACAACCATTACAGGAACATTTCTCCTGGCATCCCTACTGGAAGCTCAATTCTAGTTCCTGATAACAGCAGTGGTACACGGAGTGCAGAACCAGGAAGAGCCAAAAATGTTCCTCTGACTCAATACATGTGCAACACTGATGCATTGCCCCATCCCTTCTATTCACAGGAAACACAAAGTATTCAGCTTCATTACCCTAATTGATATTGTTGCATAACCAGCTATTGTTGACTAAATGGGACCATGTCATTCCCATGTCCACTACATGATTCTAAAGTGATGAAGAGATTAGCAAAGTGAACAAAACAAAGAAAGTGTGGTGAAGGACCAGCAAAAAGTGGAAACAAATGTTCTAATGAATGGTAACCACTCATTAAAAGGCAGAACAAGAGAGCGTGGGGTGGAGAGGATTTCTCTTTCAAATGCCACCTTTTGCCTCAAAAAGTTGTGGGGGGGGGGGACACAAATCTGAGGGCAAACATGCCACTAATATTTAACAATAATTTCTGCCTAGCATAGTTTTAGCTTTTGACATGTCCACATATTGTGTGGTTCTTTATTTGGGTCTCTAATTTTTGGCAAGAAATTGGCTTTCACTAAGCTAATGCACCACAGCCAAGTTTTAGTACAGCATAACATCAAACTATTTACAAACCCTGGGGAAACAGTTAGCCTGTATGGGCAATGATCGGAAGAGGGAAGATAGTGTGTTAGCTGAGAAAGAAAGACAAAAATCAATTCTTTATTTTCTTTCACAGTACTGTTGGGTACCTTGTCTGCAGATCAGGGATTCTAGGAAATGCTGTTTCTGCCTACTCTGGACTTTTTCAGTTTCATGGCTCTCTCTCTCTTTGAGATCTTGTTGTACATGGACTTTATCAGATGCTGTAAAAAAGCCCTGCAGAGGTCAAGAGGAGGAGGATGCTGTCCCACTTCTGGCGATCAATATTGCATGACCTGTCCTCCTCCCATCCTTCCTCTGTGCTTCCTCTGTGCTGGGGGGACAAAAAAGGTGCCACTTTTCATTGATGGAAGTTTCTGTCAATAAGAAGTGGTGCCTTTTCCATTGTTACAGCACAGAGGAAGGATGGGAAGAGGATGGGGCGTGTGATATCGACCGCCAGAAGCAGGACAGTGGTGTCCTCCTCCTGGTCTCTGAGGAGTTTTTTTTAGAGCATCTGATAATGTCCCATGCTATTCAATTTTAATAGAAAAACATGGCAAAAGCATTCGTGGGCCTTCTCACAAGGTTAGAGAGTATTATCCAAATTTTACATCTCCGGCATGGTTGAAACACAGAATGATGAAATAAACTGAAATCAGGCTGCAGAGAATGACTAATACTGTGGATGACTGGACAGAGGAATTTTCTTAAAGGTGATTTTTAAAAGTCTCCTGTGCAGAATAGTGCCATGGCCTGACACCACCATCAAGCTCTCTAAAAGTCACTATTTTACATACTCCCCTCTTCCTTAGGCTTGTTTCCTATGCTTCTCTATGTTGGTGGGATGGCACAACACATCATATGTATCTGTCCAACACTGTATGTGGTTTGAAAAGATCATCGGGCACTTAGTAACTGAAACATAGGGTTGTCATATGTCCTGGAAAACCAGGAAAATCCCAGATTGAAGCAACAAAAAAATGTCCCAGCTGGCTAAGAAGGAAGCAGATCCTGGCTTCCTTCTTAGTTTGAGCACAGGCCTAGAGATTTCCAGCACTTTTAATGGTTGTGTAGAAGGGGACATTTTAGCAGCCCTTGCTTGTCTTGCAACCAGGGAAAAAGCAACATCTGCTGGAATCCCCTCTTCTGTACAACCATTGAAAGTGCTGGAACTCTCTCCAGATTTCAGTCAGACAGCCCTAATTTTCAGTGGGCAGAAAACCTGCCCCTAGCTTGTTTGCTGTTCTCTCTGCAAAAATGGGTTTTTAAAACACTACACAAATCAGGGTGTGGAGTGAGGGAGAAAGGCTTTGTGTATACCAGCAACAAGGTGTAAGTATTACATACTATGTTGAAGTTTTTGGTGTTTTTTTTTTTAAATAAAAGCAGGGGTACCAACTCTGTGTTTGGAGGCAGAATGTACACTATTCGGAGATAGCTGTGACTCTCATTGGCAGGAGTTAGGCCTATTTAAGGTGATGGCAATGCTGCCTGGGAGGATTTGGGGGGGCTGAAGTCCAAACAAATAATTTTTTCATGCTCTGGCCAAACAACAGGAGAGACATGGGCTTTGTGCCATCTTTGTGAACTTCCAGAGATTTACACAGGCAGGGAACAAGCAACACCTGCTCTGCAACACTAGGACCCACTGTATCTCAAGGACCCACATTTTTACTGTTGTACTTATAAAGTGCCATGTAAATTGATGGAGCGGTATAAATAAATAAATAAATAAATCCTGCTGATGATGAAAACTATTACTGCTACTACTGAAATATGCGATAAAACAAAATTAAATGTCAAAATCTGGTTTGTTTGTGTTTTTTTTTGTTTTTGTTTTTTTGTTGATAATCCGTTCAATCCAGTCCCATATATTTTTGTCCTGGTTTTGTGGAAGAGTGTTATAGCAACCCTACTGAAACAGAGCATAGCCCAGTGCATTCTGATTCACCGTCCCACATTTTTTTGGCCCTACAACTATGGGTACCCTTGTTTGGTAACTAGTTGTTCAGAAGGAAGCACACTGGAGTGTTTTTTTTAAAAGCTGAAAGAGAATACAATAGAAATCACTTCCCCACTGCTCATAGTACTGAAATGGATCATGAGTCAATTTGATCTGAATTGCTCATGAAACCATGTGAAAATACTCAAAAGCAAAATGAGCACATCTGTGGTATAAAACTGTTGTGTGATAAGCCCCATAGTCTCTTGAGTTTAATTCACCAACAAAAAGACTCCAGGAGGGAGCTCAAAAAAGTGTCCAATTATGTCTCTTTACTCTCAGACTCAGCCAAAGAATCTTATAGGATTCCGGTTTAGGAACACAGAGAATTCTCATGAATTTTCTCATCCCTGGTAATTGAGAGATGCTTCATTAAAAAAAAAAAAAAAAAAAAAAACACCTTCAAACATGCAAGATTTTTTTTGTGTTTTAGGACTTTTGTGAAAAAACTGTTTGCTCAAAAAGTAATGTTTTTGTACAGAAAACACTTGGGGATGGAGGTTCTGCCTAAAACACTGTATTTCACAGACAACACTGCATTTTGTAGAAATGGAGGAAAATCTAGGTCCTCAAAAGATGAAAAAAATACTTGAAAATGTTAAAAGAAATTCTCATATACTCACAAAATGAAAAGAACACTTTTGAACATCTTCATTCTTGCATGTGAGAATGAAGTAAATAAAGATTCACATTCCTGTTCTTGCTTCTAGAACCTTCTCTCATACAATCCAACATCAAGAACCTAGCAATTCCATCAGACAATACCCTAAAATCTCTTTTTTCTAGGCCAATACTTGAGAAGCACAGCTGGTTCTTCCAGGATTCCCTGCCCACTGAGCTATGTCAATTAGTCTATAGGAGCTCTTCCAGTACAAGGGCTTATGTACCACACTGTTCTTTAATTCATTTTTTCCTTTCCGGTTTCTTGGAAATACTCAAGCTGAAATAATGGGGATATCAGAGCCAGCTCTTGTTAAGGGAACGAGAGGAGGTAAAGGTAGAAGGAAAGCATGATAACAGGAGACAATTTATTACAGTGAAAACCACTGCAGTATTTTCCTGGTCCTCAGGCCAGTTAAGATACAAATGTGATTGACAAGTTTTCCTCTTTTGGTTTGAGCTTGGTATTGATGGAAAGGCAGAACATTTGCTGCACATTCCTCAGTTACTTCATTCAAAACCTTCCAGCTTGAGAAGTGATGACAGGTGAGGTTAGGAACCTCTGGTGCAGCTGAACAATCAAGAGGAAAGGAAGCCTGTTAGATGAGAGAATGTAGTAATGTGCAGGCATGGCTGGTGAATGATCTCATGGCATGATGAAGCCACCTGGCTTAAGGTAAACAAGTCTGAATACGGTCAGGGTCTGGATGGGAGAATCCCTGGGAATCTCATTGCACTAGTAAAGTTATTGTTTTAGCCTACAACTTCCAGAATCCCACAGGTAGCATGACCATTAGCTATGCTGGTTGAGGAATTCTAGAAATGGTGATCCAAAACAGTAATGTTTCCAGGCTCTAACCCATCTGTACCACCCAGAGTTTGGAAAAGATCTCCTTTTGAACTACAGCTTCCAAAACTATATGGCATGTTAACACCTTGAGTTCCTTGGTGCGAGAATACTGAGATATAAATCTAAAAGATTATCATCACTCTGAAGATGCCAGCCACAGATGCAGGTGAAACGTCAGAAAGAAACTATTCCAGAACACGGCCTCACAGCCCAGAAAAAAACCAAGGAAAATCTATGGATGCCGGCCGTGAAAGCCTTCGATTTCACATATCATCACTTTTGCTTCTTTATTAATTTAGTACATTTATATCTCAGTTTTCTCCCACCAAGGAACTCTATGGGCTCAGATCAGGGCCAGTTTAACCTGTTTGCCAAATCAGCATTGGCAGGGGGACCCAGCCACGGGAGGGGGCAGCCACGGGGGGGGGCATGAGTCCTCCTCCCCCATCCGCTCCTCCCTCCAAACCCAAAGCCCATCCCCCCTCCTCAGCTCGGCTGTGGTCCCTCCTCCTCCCTCCAGCATCGGGGCGTCCCTCCAGCCAGCCGCCTTCCTGCTGCCTGCCTGGCTGTTCCCTCCCCCCCTCTCCATTTCCTCACTCCGCCCTGGCTCCAGCATTGGGGAGAAGTCCCAGGCTGAGCCTGGAAGAAGGGCCGGCCATGGATTGGGGATGGGGAGACTGAAGCAGCTTGAGCCGGGGTCCCCGAAGGAAGAGGGGGAGGAGGAGCGGGAGGGCCCCCCACCGCTGCTCCTAACCCCTTCGTCCTGCGGCTGAGCTGCCTGCAGAGAGCCAAGGTGAGGCCCCTGGGGTGTGGGGGAGGCTCTGGGGAGGCTTCTTTTGGGAATGTGGGATGCCTCTGTGCAGACCTGGGGGGAAGTGGGATGGTGTGGGGGGGAAGAAGGGCATTTTTGGTGGGGAGCTTGTGCACTGGGGGGGGGGATATGACTGACAGGTCATGCCCATATGGGGCTCCCAAAATCCCTTAAACTGGCCCATATGGGGCCCCCAAAATAAAGTGTTGGAGGGCCCCCCAAAATCCCTTAACTGGCCCATATGGGGCCCCCAAAATAAAGTGTTGCAGGGCCCCCCAAAATTCCTTAAACCGGCCCTCAGTTACACAACAGTTTTTATACCTGGGAGAAGCGAGATATCCTCATCCTACTTTCGCCTCTTATTGTTTATACAATTTGTCCCCGGATGAACAATATCCTGGGATTCTTGTTTACACGACAACCTTTTCTGTGACACAAGCAAGATCCAGAGACATAGTATCCAGTGGTATTTTTTTAAACACGGGAAAAGTTTCCAGGATATTTATTTATTTATTTATTTGCTGTCAGTCAAGGATGCGATTACTCATTTTTTCACAACCTTGGTGACGTATTTCCTATGGTGTTTCCCCACAACGACTGATGCTATTGGCTGCCACAAATGTTTGCTCAAGCTTCTGCATTGGTCAGAGAAGGAAGGTGAAGGCAACCCCCTCTGCACAATTCCTGTAAAAAAAATCCCCTGATGGGTTTGCCTTAATGTCTCCAGCTCCATTTACATGGCTGTAAATCCACAGAGGTTACTGCAAAATAAAACTTGTTTGTCTTTAAGAACCCACAAGAATCACTCTTGAATACCAGGAGCTATAGGCTATATTTCAGAGGAAGGAACTTGAAAAGCCACCTAGGCAGCTTGAAGGCACACACACGTGCTTGCGTGCACCTGCTTTGCTTTCAGCCGAGAGGGGAGATTGGTAGGGAAACAGAAAAGTCTTTGGTCAGAGCTGAGAGGTTGGCAATCTACTGAGGCACACACAGCACGCACACACACACACACACACACCTGCTTTGCTTTCAGCTGAGAAGGGAGATTGGGAGAGGAAAAGAAAAGTCTTTCCTTAGAGCCAAGAGGTTGCCAATCTAAAAATCCATTGAAAAGGGTGACTGAGGCACACACAAACACAAGCCTGCTTTGCTTTCACTCACCCCTCCTTCTCTCAGCTCTGAGCCCACCCCTGCCCACCTCAATTTCTGGCCATCACCTACTCCCAAGATATTTTGTCCTGACCTGTTCACATATCCGATTTTCCGCAACCTCCTGAGACTTTTTTAAAAACACAGGAGAAACTGAGGGATGGAAAGTCACGTTCCTTGGAGGATATATGGTGGCCCCCCTTCTGAAAAGCTTGAGATTGTCACAATGAATGTGTGAACAACCAGGGTTCATCAAGAACCATGTAAATGGGCCCAAGGTGGTAACATGCCATGCAATTCTGGAAGCTGTAGTTCAAAAGAGGATTCTCTTTAGGTACTGAATATGAATGTATGTAGGTGGTGGCGATAGGTGACCCATGTTTCAGATCCATAAAGGAGAATAGACAGTACAATGGCTGTATACACACTGATTTTTGTGCTTCGCCTCAGGTGTTTATTACTCGATTGCTTTCATCAGCGCTGTCTACACACAATCCTAAATATACACTGGACTGACTATGTGACGAATGTTGCTGTCCTTGAGCAAGCACGGATCACCAGCATTGAGGCCATGATATTGAGAACACAGTTGTGTTGGGCAGGGCGATTTTTAGGATGGAGGACGATTGCCTCCCAAAAATAGTACTCTACAGTGAACTCGCCATGGGTCAGCATAAGAGGGGTGCTCCAAAAAAGTGATACATGGACTCCCTGAAGCAACATCTCCGGCTCGGCCAAATGATCACCAACAATGGTCTGCCCTGGCCTCACATCAGGAGGCATGGAGACGCACTATCCACAATGCTGCAGCCTTATTTGAGAACTCATGCCAAACAAGTCTTGAAGAGAAACGACAACGCAGAAAGAATCACAACCCAGAAACATCACCCAAGGAGACCTTCTGCTGTGCTTTCTGCAACCGGACATGTTTATCTCAGATTGGGCTTTTTAGTCATCAGCGCGCTTGCAGAAAGCGCAGGACGAGTCCTTCCTGAAACTTTGTTTGCGAAGAAAAGCCAGAGAGAGATGAATGTATGAAAGGCTTCTCATATACAAGTGAGCCACCCTCTTCTATAATATGTTGGTTGCATGCCCCAGGGTGTAGCTATGCAGGGACGATGAAGGTTTCCCCCTCCAAATAAGAATTCTGCCTCCCTCGTGAAATGTTTCTACAGTGTCCAAATTTCTAGCATTGCAATAACATACAACTTCAGTTGAGCATTTTGAAACATAGTTTAAACCTTTACAAAAAAAGACTAGGCAAAGTTACCAAGGCAAATACAACAACTATAAGAGTTCTAGGTGTGTACAATTTTCTGTGTTTCATCCCCTGCAATGCTAAAAATTTGGGGACTGATGGAAATTTTTGGGGGGCACAATTCTTATCTGTGGGGGGGTAATGGACTCATTTCCCCCCTCTGCATAGCTACACCCCTGGCATGACCCATTTGATAGGAAACTGATATCCACAGAGGTGTAGTGCTAACTTTAGATGCTAATTGTGCATTGTTGGGAACTAAGTGCACATGTTGGCCAGTGCATATATTGGCATCTAAGAGGATGATTGAATGCTGAATGGGACTGCCACAGGAAGGGATGAAAAAGAAGGTAACAATGAACAGAGAGACAGAGTTGAATGAGAAAGGCAAAGAGTATTATGCAATGGATTTCAACATAGAAAATGCATTTCATAGCATCTGACATATTTTATGAATCACACACCTCCCAGTGAGTTGCATTGACTTCACAGGAGTAAGCATACAGCCTATCACTGAACTTGGCTATCTGTCTAGACAGAAAAAGGGAAATGTACTAGTTCTTTCCCCCCGTAGTAATACACTTCTGCCTAATCATTCATGCTTAAAGTTCACATGAGAGTTAGGAAGCCAAGATAATATCTGGATTTGTGTTAAATGCTTTCTCCTATGGGTATAGCACTGCATACCTTTCTTATCATGATGTTTTGCACTTTTAAACTTGTAAGTAATAATCATAGTCTGGGCCACGTGATACATATTTATTTATTTATTTATTTATTGTGTCCCTCTAAGGAATTCCTTCATTTCAATTTTGTTCACTCGTTCAGTATTACTCAATCATCTTCTGGCTTTAATCCAGCACTTCAAATGATATCTTTGCAGAGCATGCATCCAAGCTGTGAAATTAGCTACAAACCTTGCTTGGCAATACGTTGTGGCATTATTTTTTTTCCACTTGCAGATTTCTAGAGCTTTGTATACATCATTTCCACAAATCCTGGATATACTCAGTTCACAGATTCTGAGTGATGATAGTAGCCTTACCTTGAACTTACGCTCCGGAAACCATGTTAGGTTACAGCATTTCATTTGCTTTGGAACTGATCTTTGCTAGAGTCTTTTAAATCCAATTCAAGATCACACATATACACATACACACATACATCTCTCTCTCTCTCTGGCTTTTCTTCGCAAACGAAGATTCAGGAAGGATTCATCCCACGCTTTCTGCAAGCGCGCTGATGACTAAAAAGGCCAATCCAAGATAAACAAGTCCGGTTGCAGAAAGCAGAAGGTCTCCTTGGGTGATGTTTCTGGGTTGTGATTCTTTCTGCATTGTCGTTTCTCTTCAAGACTTGTTCGGCATGAGTTCTCAAATAAGGCTGCAGCATTGTGGATAGTGCGTCTCCAGGCCTCCCGATGTGATGGGAGCGGACCATTGTTGGTGATCAATTTGGCCGAGCCTGAGATGTTGCTTCAGGGAGTCCTTGTATCGCTTTTTTGGAGCACCCAACACACATACATACAATGTCCTTAAATGGTACCATAAAACATATTGCTCTATTGGTCTAATTCTTATATTACTGTAAGTGTAATACACTATTCCTGCTTAGTCTACATGAGTAAGCTCCATCACCACTTGCCAGGCCAAAGACCAATGAGATTCCGTTGTATACAAGGCCCATAGATTTTATAGATTAGGCTTCTTTATTTGGCTTCAACAGTCTAGCCATAAAATTAAACTAGGCTGATCATTATGCAAGAGTTAACATAGCTAAGTTCACTTCAGTTTCTCCACTTTGGGTCTAACTGTCTGGTAGTTTCTGAAACATTCATTGAAATCAGCAAATCGTTAGAAAATATGTGAAGGTATCAGCTAACCGAGTCTATTTTTCATCCAGTTCAAATGTATTTCAAAACCTTTATTGGACTCTGCATCTTATGAAAGCAGTTGTATTTGAAGCAGAAATGCTGACTGCAAGGTAAGAAAGTAAAATCTGTTTTCTAAATTTATGTGGCCTTTTGGTCTTGGTTTTTTATTATTACTGCCTGTCCAAATACTGTAATCAAAACCTTATTTCAGATGCCATGGAAACAGATTGGGCTAGTTTTGAAAGCAGCCAACAACTTCCAAAGTTTTCTATTTAATTAAACTGAAATGAAAAGTTGACCAGCCTTTCAATTAAAGATGCTCTTAAGAAAAAACAGTGTAAGGCTGATACAAAATAAACATTATTTTGTATCACCCCAGTTAAATCATCTCACACAGTTTTCTAAGGGGTAAAAACTCCAGTAGGATTTATGAGTGTTATCCAGGATTTTGGACTCTTCCTTCTGTCAATAAAAAGTGGTGCCCGCAGCACAGGGGATGGTCGGGAGGAGGATGGAGGAGGACTGTGTCATCTGAAATGGAGCTCTGTAAGCACAACAGCCCCATTCTTCTCCTGACCGCCTCGAGGTTTTTCACCCCTTTGGAAAAGTCCTATGTCACCCCTCAATCTTCTCTTCACCAAGTTGAACATACGTACCTCCTTCAATGCCTCCTCATATGTTTTGTTCTCCATGTCTCTTATCATCCTGTTGCCCTTCTTTGAACTTGTCTGTATCCTTCTTAAAATGAGGTGTCCAGAACTAAACATAGTAGTTCAGATGAGGCTTGAGTAGCACAGAATATAGTGGGATTATTACTTCCTTCGACTTGGAAATTATGCTTCTATTACTGCAGGCTAAAATAGCATGATAAGGTGAGCCCAAAATGTTGGCTAAAATGTCCATATGGATGTATGGGAAAATGGGGTTCAAAGATATAAAATTTACTTTGTGCAGTAACTTAAAAGAAAACCTGTATAAGATGATGTATACATGGTCTCTAACTGCAAATAAGCTGTCAGAAATGCCCAATAATGTTATACCCATATTATAGATGGAGCATATACTGAAATAATAATTATTTGCCTAAGGCTACCTGTTAATTTAATGGTCGGTGCCAGATTGAAACAGATCTTTCCCAGCTCATAGCTAAATTCTTAGTCACTGCACAACCCTAGCTCTCCAAACTATTGGAAAGACTGTCTCTCCTGATACAAAGCTGCCAGAACTTTAAGATCACGAGGGGAAGGCTCTCTCTCAGTTGCACCATCACATAGGTTCACTTGGTGAGTACATGAGAGAGCCATCTCGGTGGCTGCTCTCATCCTCTGAAGCTCCCTTCTGTGGGAGGCTAGGCTGGCCAATATAATTGCAGGATTAGAAGAAGAAGTAGAAAATGACTTGCTACTCACTAGGTGAAATGGACTGTTGAAATGTGAGATGTAGAAGAAAGAGTTGACTGTGGAGTGGACCCAAAACAAGATGAGAACATAACATAGTGGACAGTTTAGAGCTCCTCGGGGGCAACTTATCTGAGTGACATTGACACATCATGGAAAATGGGTGGTTGGAATTGGTTGGCAAAGGAAGATTGAATGATGGCTGCCATATAAAGCTGGCTAGTTCTGCAGAGATGTTGGTCACTGAACAACAAATGATAAGATTGCAGCCAAAGCTTGGCAAGTTTTGTTGTATGCTACAAGTCTGGATGGCCATCTCTCAGGAGAACTTTCTTTTTTAATTTTTTTATTGTACATCAGATAAAATAAAACCAAAAATTATTCATTTAAATACAGTACTATTATCAGTAGATTTCAATCTGAATGTCATTTTCTAAATAAACATGCTTCTTGTTATATTATACAGAATTTTCTATTCTTTATGACTCCTAGACATTCCTATCTTCATTTTTATCTCTTTTGCACTTCAGTAAATTTTGTTTCTAATTAGTTTTTCTATCTTTTCATTGTGTTCTTACTAATGAAGCTCAGAGAATTTTATTAATCTATTCTTTCCTCTTTCTCTACACCACCATCCCCACATTGCCATCGGCAAATCTGTGCTCAAGTCCGTTTAGCAGTTCACCTACCTGGGAAGCATCATCTCCTCAGATGCCAAGATTGACAAAGAGATCGATCACAGATTAGCAAAGGCATATAGTGCATTTGGAAGACTTCACAAAAGAGTCTGGAGCAATAAACAGGCAAAGCACAAAAATCAGTGTGTATAGAGCCATCGTACTGTCTATCCTCCTTTATGGATCTGAAACATGGGTCACCTATTGCCACCACCTACGACTCCTTGAGCGCTTTCATCAGCGCTGTCTATGCACAATCCTAAATATACACTGGACTGACTATGTGACGAATGTTGCTGTCCTTGAGCAAGCAGGGATCACCAGCATTGAGGCCATGATATTGAGAACGCGCTTGTGCTGGGCAGGGCACGTTTCTAGGATGGAGGACCATCGCCTCCCAAAAATACTACTCTACGGTGAACTCACCACAGGTCAGCGTAAGAGGGGCGCTCCAAAAAAGCGATACAAAGACTCCCTGAAACAACATCTCAGGCTCGGCCAAATTGATCACCAACAGTGGTCCGCCCTGGCCTCACATCGGGAGGCATGGAGACGCACTATCCACAATGCTGCAGCCTCATTTGAGAACTCATGCCGAACAAGTCTTGAAGAGAAATGACAACGCAGAAAGAATCACAACCCAAAAACATCACCCAAGGAGACCTTCTCCTGTGCTTTTTGCAACCGGACTTGTTTATCTCGGATTGGCCTTTTTAGTCATCAGCGCACTTGCAGAAAGCGCGGGATGAGTCCTTCCTGAATCTTCGTTTCTGAAGAAAAGCCAGAGAGAGGAGAGGATATTGATATTTTATACCTTTATATGTTTGTGTGTATATATATGTCTGTATTTTGTTATGCTTATTCATTATCTATCTTCTTGTTTCTATTTTGTTTTATTGCATTTTTATTTTATTTACTCCCCCCCCCTTTCTTCTTTAGAATTCCTTATTGTAATAATTCTTCATTCAGGTCCCATTTCTTTCCCCAGTATCTTGTCATTGGGAGCCATTCATTTTCCACCTTGTTCAGGTCTTTGTCATTAATCAAATAAATTAATTTGTCCATCTCCTTCATGTTGTTTAGTTTGATCAACCATTCTTCAATTGCTAGAGGCTCTTTTTGCTTCCATTTCTGTGCCAATACTAGTCTTGCTGCAGTTACAACATAGAAGAATATTCTCCAGTACTTCTTGATTTCTTTATCTAAAATATTTGTTATATTCAACAGCTATAATTCTGGTTTCATAGGATAGTTAATTTGTAACATTTCTTGAGTTGTCATATGAATCTTTGCCCAGTACTTTTTTCTATTATTGAACAGTTCCGCCACACATGTATTGAAGTACCTATTGCTTCCTGACATTTCCAACATTTGTTGTTTCTTGTCTGGTAGATTTTCCCTAATTTAGCTGGAGTATAATAATACCGAGTTATTTATTACCTGCATCTGCCCTCAGGATCGGGATACAACATCACAATACATCACATACAATTCAGTACAATTCAAGCAAGTTATACATTACAATACAACCCAAGCAGGTTATACAGTTATTATACAAGTCAAAAATCAATACAGACTAACATTGCAGACAATTACAAACACTGCAGACAATTACAAACAGCTGTACAGTGCAGACAATATAACTGCCAGTAGATGGTGCTACTGGCATACAGATGACCCTGCAGAAATGACATTTTTTTCAGAATATACTGTACAATGATAAACAACATGCTGCTTTTTAAGAAACTGTATAACTAGTTTCCACAGCATGTCACCCCAGCTCTTAATATGCTGGTCCTCATCTTACCAATTTACGGAAGGCTGAGTCAACCTGGGGGGGCTGGGATCGAACCTATAGACTCAAGATCTAACATGAGTTTTTTGGCTGCATTAGCTTACTGTGCCACAGGGCCCCTAATACCACCTAAGTGTCATTTTGAGATGATTTTCATTAAGATCTTGTGATGCTGTGAACTTATTTATTTTCTTCCAAGCATTTCCCCAGCTATCTAATTCAACTGGGTGGTTGAGATCTTGTGTCCATTTTATCATTGCATCTTTTATAGAGTCTTGTTCTAACTCCCTAGTCAGCAATAATGTATAAATTTTTGCTATTTTTGTTTTATCTGTACTCCATAATATCTTGTCTAGATGATTTTCTTTGTCTTCAAAACACATTTTTCATTATCCTCTTTAATCTATTTTTAAGTTGCAAATATGTAAACCAATGTAGTTTTAGATCTTTTTCTTTCTCTTCCATTGATTTCAGTTCAGATTCATCTCTTTGATTTTTTAAAAGTATGTCTTTGTATCTCAACCATTTTTCAGTTGTTTTCCATCTAGCTGAGAATGCCTCTTGAGGTGATATCCAAAGTGGTAATGTATTATAAAATATATTTTTGTATTTTAGCCAGATTTTCAATAGTGCTCTTCTAATAAAGTGGTTTTCAAATTCTTTATCACTTTGTGTTCTTCCATACCATGTATAAGCATACCAGCCATAACTGAAAACTTCCCTAAACTAGCATGCTTCAGCTGTGCTTGATTACAGCTTCCATCAGCTAAGCCAATGGCCTGGTTGGGTAAGGATAATGGAAGCTGTGGTCAAGCAAATATTGAAGTGCCAAGATAGGGAAGACTGGATTAATGCAAATAAAATAAAATCCATAGTTCACACAATCAGGTCATTTGGATTATGTACATGCACATGAAATCAAGCTTGCTAATCATATACAGTATAATATAGACAACTCCATTCCGGATTTAAAGACCTTACTCTATAGGGAAGAGAAAAAGTTTTGCTTAGCAACTCTTGGATCAAGAGTGTGTTATTTTCTGAGGGGTGCTTTTTCCAATTCTCTCTGGATGACAGGCTATTAGAACCTGACATTTAGTTGATTAAGGTTGTTGCTACACAGATAGTAAGTCCAAGTACTATAACACTCTGCAGTACAGGGGCAGGGTGACATAATCCTCCAGAGAAACCAGGAAACAATCCAAGAAAAATTCACAAGTCCTTTATCTTGCAGCACAAAGAGTGCTGATGTATATAGAATGTTCAGAGTGAAATATATTACAGTTCATCAGAGAGAGACCATGTCCAGAAAAGCAAAATTAAAGACTGCTTAGAAAATGCATTTAGAGCTAGGCACCCCAGTCAGGTTTTTCTCTTTAGTCAAAAGAAATGCTCTTTATTTTGCTGCTTCAAAATAAATCATTACTGCCATTAAGTTACATTAGGGAGAATGTGCTCCTCCATCTTACATATAATAGGCAAAGAAAATTCCATTTCCATGAAAGATGAGGAAAAGCCTAGGTAATGCTTGCTGTTTGTTTCAATTGGCTCTTCAAGTATCTTTCTTTGGTCTATACACTTATGCCTTTGACATCCTCCTTACTTGTAGAGGTCACTTACCCCTTCTTCAAGAAGTTAGTCTCTTTTTTTCCAATTGCAGACTGTGGAAGTCCCACAGGAGGTCCGGTTGGCCCCCTCCCTACAATCTTTTTGGCAGCAGTTGAAGACATTTTTATTTAGGCAGGCTTTTGAAATGTGAATTTTAGTTGGTCTGCTGCTTTTAACATCTTCTAATGGTTGTAACTTTTATTGATATTATGTTTTAAATCTATGTTGTGTTTCTAACTGTTAAGTTTTAATAATGGTAATTATTTAAATTTTTTTGTTGTATTTTAAATTTTTTTTTGTAAGCCACCTTGAATCCCATCTTGAGAGAAAGATGGGATATAAATCTAATAAATAAGATGAATTTCCTGAGACAACGAACTTAAGTTCTTTTCCCCTTACAAGTGCATCCTGAGTAATTACTCCTGTTTCTACTATGAGTTCTGCTGCACTCTGCTTAATAGAGATACTAAGCATTCTGACATTATTGAGCTAAAAGGAGAGACAGTCCATAGGAATGGGTGTGATCTGTTTATAATCTGAGCAGCCTATAATATATGGATGCAGTTTTTCCTATGTTCACACAATGAGTGAAATGAAACCTTTGCTTTCTGGCCAGATGGATGGTGAATCAACCATTGATGTGAACCAGCACAGTAATCAAGGACTCTGCCACCCTATTTTCAGTTTGAGTATGCAATCACAATTAAAATTACTGGGGAGGAAGGGGAGAAAGAATGTGCACCAGCTAGTTCGAACAGGGAAAGCACTTGTTCTGAGCTTTGGGAGTTTCTCAGTGTGCACTTGTTTGCTCTGGTACGGTTTCTTTCGTTTTCAGCATCAGATCTCATTGGTCACATTTACAGTTGAAATGTCAAAGAGAGCTATGATCTGATGCCTTTTCTATGTCTTGGCAGTTTTGTCCAGAATGGATGCCAGAAAGACTTCTACAAGGACTGAACTGTTTTGCCACAAATGCACTGATTTAGTTGGGAAGAATAATATGTTGCTGACCTTATTAGCAGTTGCAATTAACTTTGGCTCTGGGAAAGTAAAGCTTTGGACATGTTCCACAGATAAGGTTGAGGGGAGGTCAGGGAGAGCTTATCTCATTTATTTAATGCATTTGTTAAATGAAAGCCTTCTTAATCACTTGGCACTATCCAGGCTGTACGTATAGCTAGCCTATGTAATTAAATAATCTTCATCTTATTATTTGAATAACTGTACTTCTCCACATTACCTCTAGCTCTGTGTTATTTGTGAGAGACTTCACTTTCTTTTACTTTTCTGAGACCTGGCATCTGGATTTCATGACTTCACCAGGACTCTGCATGAACTTGTGTATCCAATTGTCTGGATTAATTTGCAGGATGGAGGCCTTACCTTGTAAACATTTAGTAGGTTGGAAGGAGTTACTGTGGAACCTAATTATCTCTTGGGAATAAATCCAATTGTTCCCAAGTAGGGTAAACCCCTGGAATCAATTGCTGAATTGATCAGTGTTTTCCTAAGCCAACACTTACACAAATTCCATTGATTTAGTGGATCTTTTCTATTGGAACTAGCAATATGATTTATTTCTTATAATTATTTAAGCGTTTATTTCCTGCTATATAATTAAAGAACTCAGAGTGAGGCTGAACAACAATTTATGGCATGGTAAAACAATATCAGATAGTCTAAAAACTAGTTGAAAATGGCCTAAAATGTGTTTAAACAATTAAAACAATGTATGCACTGTATGAATGTATGAGAGCCAATGTGGTGTAGTGATTTCAGTGTCACACTAGCATTCTAAGAGAATAGGGTTCAAATCCCTGCTCAGCCATGTAATCCCTCTGGGAGATCTTGGCAAGTCACACTGGAGATTATCAGAAAAAAAGCATTCCGGTCCCACAATCTCCTCTCCCGCCCCTCTCCCATTCTTGTCCTGGCACAGTAACAAAAAGTTTCATACCTACCTTATTCCTGCTTCCAGGAGTGAATGGAGTTCTAATGGAGCTCCATTCCCTTCCTGGAATGAAATCCCGCCAGTTCCCACGAGAAGACGAGAGCACAGAAAATTCAAAAATAAAAACCGTAGTAAAAAAGAAAAAGTGGCAGCAAGCACAAAAACACACTTAAAACTTTACAAGTAACCCAGGGAGGGTACAAAAAGTGTGTCACTTACCTGGATGTCCCGATCTCACCAGGAAGTGTTCTGGCATGGACCTTCCATTGTTGCAGTGAAACGAGCACCTTTTCACTTGCAGGACATTCCATGACAGAAACGGAATGGGGGATCCATTGATGGCTTAACCCATCAGTGAAAAGCAGCACCGGCATAACAAGAGCCAAATGGGGGTATTACGAGAGGGAAATGACATCATGTGAAGGGGAAGCCCTTTAGTGATCTCCTCGCGTCATGGTAATGCCATATTTAGAGCATGTGATAATCTCCTAAATCTCAGGGCTCCCTGCCAGCTTATCCTGGTGTGGAAGTGGCCTTTTCTACCCCTAACACCTGGAGGAAAAAGACCAGAGTCCACACAGGAAAACTGTCCTGTCACTGCAGCTGCTGCCACTGCCATTTTCTCTGCTGACTCGAAGCCAGGAAGGGGGCCCACAACATGTGACCAAAGGCTTCCTGTATGTGACCAGCCTTGGTCACATGCTGTGAGCCCCCTGCCTGGCTTCTGGGAGAGCCAGAAAACTGGTGGCAGCAGCATGGGCAAGCATGCCCAATGAGTTCCTGCAAACACGTGGGTTCTGATCCAGGTTTTGGCCAATGGGAATGGATTAAATTGGATATTATGATATAACGGTTTATCAGGCCCTACCCCAGCTTTCCCCCATCTGAGCCCTTTACCTGCCCCATGGGTGGTGAGGACTGCTTGGGGGCAAAATGAGGCGAATGCTTTGAGTTGTTTGGACTGCAAGGCTCTGAGATGAGAGCAAGCTGGGTTACTTAGCCTTTGAAGATAACCCTTCATTCTCAGAAGGTGGCAATTGCAAACCTCCTATGAATAAATCTTGCCAAGAAAACCCTAGGGTAGGGTTACTAAAACTTAGAGTTGACTTGAATTAACAGAATACCAACAAATACAGTGTACACTGTAGCAAGAAATTAGGCAAGATTCTTAAGCCTCAAAGACTGTCATGAAAAGCCATGTTTTAACTTGGCACCAAAATGAAGCCAATGTCAGCACCAAATGGACTTCCAAAGGGAGAGCAATCCATAGCAGATGCACCACAGCAAAGAAGGCATTCAATGCATCTCCAATAATGTATTTCTTTCACTGGTAGGACACAAGGAAGAGCTTCCCCAGAAACCCTCAATGGTCAGGCACTCCTTCAAATATCAAAATCATGTTTAGGGCTTTAAATATCATCACCAACACCTTGAACTCAGACTAGGAGATACTGAGCAGGGGTGGAGAACTGCTATAGGTTTGTGGGGAACTTTTATGCCCTGCCCCAGAGGGCATATGGCCTACTGAAAAATAAAACAGCCCCCCATATGTCCAGAAGTTCACTTCTGGTTTTCAAAGATGGATTTTTTTTTTAAATGTTAAACATCACAGGGAAGCCTTGCATCCTATTTCAAAGGCAAACTGTTGCACCTGGAGGCTTCCTTGACCAGAAATTCACTTTCTTCTCCCCCTCCCAGAAAAAGGAGTTAGTTGTTATACGTCTTCAAATCCAACCCAACTTATGGTGAACCTATCATAAGGTTTTCCTGGCAAGTTTTGTTCAGGTGGTGGTGGCGGCGGCCTGCCTTTCCCTTCCTCTAAAGTGTTTGACTTGCCCAAGGTAACACAAAGGGTTTCCATGGCTGAGCGGGGCTTTGAACTCTGGTCTACAGGAGTCCTAGTTCAATACTCAAACCACTACATCACTCTAGCTGTAGAAAAAAGGGGTACAACCAGCAATAAATATCTCTTCTTGATAGTATGTTGTAAAGAACTAATATTTGAAACCTGACACGGAGAACAAAAGTTTGAAACCTGGCATGGAGATACTTATACCAGTAAGTCATTGTGTATCTCTTGTGATCTCCTCTTAGCACTGTATTAACTAAATGATAAATTAAATAGATGAAAATCTGCCATCCACCCTACCCAACTATGACCCTCATCTTGATGTTGTGTGGTAAGTTTGATGAAATACAAGGTGATGACAAATCTGGAATTGAGTACAATGTTGTGAGTTAAGATGTCAGACATGTAGCGAATTTCAGTTGGTATGGTGTCATTGGCTGTCCTCATAAGATTGGGAGCTGGATCACATGTGAAGGTTAATGCTAAACAGGCATATGTTAAGTTGATGAAGCAAAGTCAACTCTAGCATTGTGTAAATTTGCATTAAGGATAAGGAAGAGGTATATGCAGCATGTGAAGGAAACTGACTTATCACCGCAAATCAGGAAGTTGTTAAGCCTTGTAAAGGCAGATAAAATCCACAAAAGAACCAGAAAACATGTGTGTATAAAACCAAGGCAATTTAAGATTTATATGTGATATTCAAATTTATTTGGACCATATTAATCTAAAACAGAAATGATACAGCAAAATACAACAACATTCAAAAGCCACAAAAAGAGCTTTTTCAAAGATGTCTGGGATGAGGACAGAAACAGCCTGGATCTCAAGGGAAGTTATTTTTTCTGTTGCTAATAGAGTTGAAATTTTATTGCCTAGATTTTACTACTCCCTGTCTCCCACTGCCCACATGGATCATAAACAGGCCCAATGCCTGCACTGATATCCTTTCAGGCCAGCTTAACTGACAACAAGAAAAACAATATCTTGACAAAATGTAGGCCTGTGATTCTAACATAGCCATTTTTTCTCTCCCTGTATGATTTTTTAAAACACCTTTGCCTGAGGAAGAAACCAATGGATCTTTGAAAGCTTGCATGATGTATTTTGTGCATTTTTGGTTGGCCCAATGTTTTGTGGATTTTGTTATTGTATTTTACAGAAATAAAAATTGAACTTATGAACTGTAACTCAATATATATATTATTCTTTAAGAAAAGATCAGTTTGACTAGCTACCAACAGCTTGTTGAGAAACAAAGTTCAAGTAGCCTTTGTAAACACTTCACTCTAAAAGCAGATCTCTAGTTGTAGCCACTTCATAGTACACTATAGAGCAACATCAGAGAAAGTACTTTTAACACGTGAGGATATGTGTGAGCACATATAATTTTATAGCATGAATGGGCAATATAGATGTAATCTTTGGGGGCACTTTTTGCAGGCACATGTTAAGCAGCATGAATTACAAATAATCATGTGAGATGGCTGAACATTGACAATGCTGGAACGTATACAGAAGAGGGCAATCAAAATGGTAAAAGGTCTGGAAACCATGCCCTATGAGGAGCACTTGGGGAGCTGGGTATGTTCAGTCTGGAGAAGAGAAGGTTAAGAGGTGATGTGATAGCCATGTTTATATATTTGAAAGGATGTCATACTGAAGATGGAACAAGCTTGTTTCCTGCTGCTCCAGAGACTAGGACATGGAGCAATGGATTCAAACTACAGGAAAATAGATTCTACCTAAACATTAGGAAGAACTTCATGATGGTAATAGCTGTTCAACAGTGAAATACCTCAGAATGTGAAGTCTCCTTTTTGGAGGTTTTTAAACAGAGCCTGGATGGCCATCTGTTGGGAATGTTTTGATTGTGTATTCCTGCATGGCAGGGGTTGGACTGAATGGCCCTTATGGTCTCTTCCAACTCTATGATTCTATAATGCTATTCTCTCTTGTACAGAATGTACTTGTTGGGGACACAACAAGATGTGTGAAAACATCTGGGATGTTCAAATGGTTTGCCCTCTACATTGTTCTACAGCATTATCTTTGTAACAATTATTTTTTTTCTATCCAGGCACTAAGGACATGAGATAGCCCATGCTGGATTGATTCTGACAGCCTTACCTCCAGTTTGACTTCTTCTTCTTCCACCCTCTACATTTTTTCAGCTGTTCAACTGGATAGAGATCTGACTTTGGAAACAAGACTACAATACTGAAGTATGTTTTCAATTAGAAGTTTGGCTGTGCCCAACAGTAATGGTCAGGGTCTGATACTTCCTCTAGCAAGCCCACACAACTCGTTTGACATCACTTACTGCTTGACAGCTCCTGGATAACTGATCCCTAGGGGGAAAAAGTAGGGTACAATTGCCCAGTGGCTACAGTTAGGGCAGTTAGGAGTCCCTAAATCCAATGGTTATTGTGAAAGTCAACAGCATTTTAGAAAAGTGATATATTAAATGAGATGATATCCTTTCTCCCTTGAACCTCTGCAACTGATTGTTGCTTCCATGTGAACCCTTGTCAAAATACAGTGTGATGTTCATTTGCTCAGGCAACATTAAAGAAACCTGATACTCTTAGTGTAAACACTGATTACAGCAGAAATGGAATGGTAATGGAGAAAAAAAAGTTGACTTACAAAGCTGATTTTGAGTGCTTTTATGTAAGTTAGCTGAATATCGAATGCAATCATGGGACCAATAGCTCTTTGGCACGAAGGACTTGACATGTGGACAAAGTTCAACATTGTTTTTTTTTCCAAGTTTATTAAAAAGCATAACAGCAAACTCCATCAAGGTAAGACTTCCAAGTCAGATTTTAAATATTATCTGATTTTTGTTAGTCAGAACTGCAAGTTGTAATTTCTTTCATTATCTAAAAACAACAACAGGTTCCATGTATTAAAAAACAACAAAAAACACAACAACAAAGAATGGATTATTTGGGAACTAAGCAAATTTCCTCTCAACAATTTTATCCATGCTATTGTTCAGGCCAGATGTTCATGTTGATCCCTTTGAGATGCTGGGGATGGAATCAGGGGCCTTGGCCTCATGATACTTCTGTGAATGTGGGGTTAAATAGTACAGCAGTGCCTAAAAAGCAGGGCTGTTGATGATAAAGTATCTTGGATGTCTCTCTTTTATATGATTGCTATAAGTTGAAGCTGATTTGATGGCAATAAACAACAACAAACCCTTGCTATAAGGTTAAGCATGCGTTCCTCCCTAGTCTTGTGATATTACCCCTGATATGAAACCTTAGAGAGGTAAAAATAAATTCAGCTTCTTACATTTTCTTGACATTGCTATTTGTTGGGTTTTTTTTGTTTTTTGTTTTAAGTTTTCTGGATGACTTGGTTTCTTTTTCTCCTTCTTGGGTTGCTGTTGTCATCCTATCTACCACTTTAGTTGAACTGACTGTTCCAAAGCTTTCTTAAATCACTTTTGGTGACAAAGCTAGTATTAGCTTTTAAAACAAGCTGGAGATACAGTCCGCAGCCTTGGACTCTGGAAGTATCTGAGATGCAAAACTGTCTCACTAAGGACTCTTCACTTGCATATATTTTAATTTTATTTTAAAATCTGACACTGCTTTTCTTTGAAAATAATATTCAAAAGTAACACAATAATAATTTAAAAAAGCCAGTCTCCCTTTTTCATTTGAGTGGGGTTTCCATATGTTTGATGGATGTATAAAGAGCATGGAGAGGACAACTGTGACAGAACGTCCCCCAGGGAAGTTAAACAGCTATAATCTGTCTGCTAAATGATGGAATGTGTGTAAAAATGGTCCCCTCTGAATATTCAGAGCTCACCATCTGGATGTTTGAAAAAAGCTTAACGTTAACAATAAAACCAATATCTAACCATTAGAGAAGGCAGTGACCTGTATTTGACATGAAGAGGATACTAGGTAGGTTGAGGGAGAAACAAAATTAATAGAATTAGGAGTATTTCAGCACTACCAAGAACCTCCATTTAAGAAACATCAGTAATGCTTAGTTACTGCCACTAACTAAAATGAGCAAGCTACAACTCAGGTAAACAAAGCCACATTTTCAGTCTCTTTTTCCCATTCTGGCCTCACTGTTTATATTAAGGATCAGTCAACTTGGCTGACTTTAAAAAAAGGTTTTGTAATTTCTGTGACTCTTTTAAAAAAGTTTCTCTTTGTGCAGTTCCAGTATTTTGATAACAAGTTTGGATGCACTTCCAGTGGAAACTGTTAATCGTGTGGCATCATCAGGCAGTGTTGTCTCAAACTCTCACTCAGGTTTCTGGATTTATTATTTAGCTAAAGATATTATATCCCACTATTCTGCACAGGACTGCTTCACAAGGCAGCCTGAGAATAGGTGAGAACAAATACATAATAATATGTGAGATTCATAAGATAAATGCATGAAATACTTTACAAGACACTGGGGAATTCTGAAGGTTTGAAGTGAGAGACAATGAGGGACTTAGACACTGCAGGTGCTGCTCTTTGAAGATCCCATTAGGACAAGTCAGAATACATCTGAGAGACATACATTTTTGGTTTGAATCAAAGTCCACCCCCACCAGTTCCAATCTTAACTTTAAATAAGCTAAGTGGGGACAAGTCTGGTTAGTATTTAAAAGGGAGAGTGCCAGAGAATACCAGGTGTTCTCTTCAAATGTTGGCAATGTCAGACCACCTCTGTATATTTATTATCTAACCTCCCCCACCCCTTATCATAGAATCATAGAGTCCAGCCCCCTGCCATGCAGGAGTACCCAATCAAAGCATTCCCGACAGGTGGCCATCCAGGCTCTGTTTAAAAATCTCCAAAGAAGATTCCATCACACTACGAGGCAGTGCATTCCACTGCCAAACAGCTCTTACTGTCAGGAAGTTCCTCCTAAGCTTTAGTGGAATCTCTTTTCCTGTAGTTTGAGTCCATTGCTCCGTGTCCTAGTCTCTAGAGTAGCAGAAAACAAGCTTGCTCCATCCTCACTATGACACCCCTTCAAATATTTAAATATGGCTATAATACCACCTCTTAACCTTCTCTTCTCTAGGCTAAACATACCCAGCTCCCTCAGCTGCTCCTCACAGTGCATGGCTTCCATCTAGATAAGTCCTAGGTTTCATGGGAATGGGATATGGTTGTGATATACATGCTTGCACATTAGGTTTCCATAAATTGACAGGTGACTTAAAGGCACTTTCTACTACTGCCATGTTAAACAAATAAGAATAGCTATAGCAGATCCAGTTCAGGTTGGGAGCTTCCTTGTCAGTGAGGTGGTGAATCCACTCTGGGCTGAAGGAGCTATCCAAGGTGCTGATCCCTATTCCCCAAGTAAGCATAACACCTTGGATAGCTAGCTGCTTTAAACTTTGGAATAAAAGTCAGAGCAGATATACCACCATATGGGAGCCACCAATGATCTCATTAAAAGCCTTTCTAGTCCTGCATTCTGTTTGAATGCCCCATGCAAGAAATGAGTAGAACGGTATTCTTCTACTCATAGCTCTCCAGTCCTTCCAGCTCACTCTCTGATACTGGGGGTGGTTGCATAACTAGAATGAATAGTATCCATGGCTAACCAACATGTCTAAGGTGCTCTTAAAGCCATGCAAGCCAGCAGCCACCCTTGCATCTTGTAAAAGTAAATTCCACAGGTTATGGCTATGCTGTGTGAAGGAGGATTTCCTTTTATTTGTCCTGAATCTCCTACATTCAGCTGCAGTGAATCCAGGTGTTAGTGCAGCGGTGGGCAAAATGTGCCTCTGGGCTGTTTTTGATACTTTTGACTGCTCCAGAGTCTCTGGACCATCAGTTATCTGAGTGTGAAAAAGGTACATTGTATCTCTAGGAAGCTGCCAGCAACAACAATTAACTTTGTAAACAGACTGCAGCTACTCACCCATTTAACATCAAAAATACAAATGACTCTAGAAAATAAATAACATTGGCCACTTCCATTGTTTTTGGCAGACATGGCATTCTGTATGGCCCCTGGAGAGTCTCAGGGCAGAATATTGATCCCCACACCCCCAGGACAAGATAGCAGCTGTTCCTCTAAAGGACGTGGTTGAAGGGAAGAAAGGGTGGCGAGCAGAGCAGGAGGCAAAGACAGATAAAGTGAGAATCCTGGGGCAGAACTTTGCAGTGGCTCCCGAGGGATGGAGAGAAAATTGATATCGCTGATTGGAAAAAGTGAAGGAGAGGGTGGCCCTGTGGCAGAGATGGACACTGACCATTTACCAGAGAGCCGCTTTTGTAAATACCTACCTGCTTGCAGTGGCAGCCAACATTTTCCCGCCTCCGGATTCAGTGATTAAAGAAGCTGATTGGGTTCTCTTCAAGTTCCTTTGGGGAATGTCCACATCCCCCCTGGCAGGAGCAGTGGTTTATGGGATGGTAGAGCAAGGGGGCCTGGACTTCCAGCCCTGGAACCTAAGTTCATTGCCATCTTTTCTGCCCAAAATGTTGGGAAAGTTTCTCTGTTGCAAAAGGGTCAGATTCAACCTCAGGCTTGGCTAGTTTTGTTCTGTGAGTGCTGGATGGGGACTAGATGGGGAAAGAGCTGGTGGGAGGAAGGCTCATTAAGTTTTAGGTTTTCTTTGCCTGAAAAACTGAAAGCACCAGATTATTTGAGAGACTTTGTTTTTTACATAAAGAAATATAGAATTCATGCTGAGGAGTTGAAGGGGGAAGACAGGCCAGGTCAGAGAGTTTTGTACAGGAAAATAGTGGAAGAGATTTATGTCAACCTGTGTTTGCAAAAACGTCAGGCCAAACCAGATTTATCAGAATACCTAAAACACCAGACTAGCCCAATTGAGTATTTCATGGACAAAAGGGTCCCCCAAAAGTTGTGGGACTTGAGGTGGAGGCTCTACCATCAGGTTCTTAATCTGAGGGGAAGGAAACTGTGGACCACCACAGAGGATGAGCAGACGTGTCCTCATCTGAAATGTAAAAAGGCTGAGATTTTGAGTGGTGTGGCACAAATGGAGACAATAGGTTCCTGGCATACTATGCATAAACTAACACTATTTAACAACCTAGTCTCATGAGGGTGCTGTTTGACCAGCATCACACTACATTCCAAAACTTCCTCCACCATTTACATCAACATCCACCCACCCTGGCCTGAATCTACATCTTTTCTTGTGCCTTTTGTCCTTCATGAAATAAATTAGTCACCTCATCACCACAGCCACTAGTTTTGCATTTCTTTTGCATTTCTATAGCTATTCAACAGCCTGCTTATAAGGTTTGCTCCTGGGCACTAGTTCATTCCAGCATCTGAGGAAGCCGACTAAGGAGATTTTCAGACTACACTGTTATTGTGTTACTATTCCACTTTAACTGCTCTGGCTTCCTCCTGTGGAATTCTGGGGTTTGTAGTTTAGTGAGGCTTAAGATCTCTATGGCTGAGAGTTGTAAATGCCCCTCCCTAAACTGCAAATCCCAGGATTCAAGAGGAGGCAGTCATAGCAAATAAAGTGGAATAGTAACACTATAAAAGTGTTGTCTGAAAATCTCCTAAGTCTATGAAAGCTTATGCTACAATTTTATCTCTCTCACAAAGGACATTTTCAGACACCCTTACTGTGCAAGAAGCCTCCGTAACAGTAATGAAGCTACTGCGTGGCAGGGGGTCTGTTTCAGATGACGCCGTCCCTCTCTTGGCATTGTCCGTGACTGTTCTGGGTAGGATTGAGGGTGGCCAATCCATTTTTTACTCACAGAAGTTGTCCGTGAATAAAAAATGGTGCAGCCACCCTCAATCCTACCTGGAACAGTCACGGACGATGCCGAGAGAGGGACGGCATCATCCAAAATGGACCCCCTGCTGTGCAGCAGCTTCCTTACTGTTATGGAGGCTTCTTGCACAGTAAGGGGTGTCTGAAAAAGTCCTTAGTCTCAAAGGTGCTATAAGATCCCCTTGCTTAATGATATCCCAGTCTAATACGACTATATCTTTGAATGGAAGGAAGAAGATGCAGACCTGCCCAAGTGTAAAGTTGCTCCTTGCCCCCTTGATGCTCAAGAGAACCAAAGAAGCAACCAAAAGAAGCTGAGGAACACTCCCATAGCCAATCATTTGCCAGGGAGGCAGGGTAATCAGGTTCCCTGCTGGGATGGGGGTCTTGTAGAAGAATGTACTATATACCTTGTTCCATGAGTCACAAAAAGAATATGTATACAGGTGTAATCCATTGGAAATAGAAGTGCTTCCACCTCCAAAATTTTAGAGTAAAACAAAACTATGCTGATTTCAATTGGTAGCTAATAAATCAGGTTACAGAGAGTGAATATCACCATGGGCTGGATCCACAGGTTTACTTCCACATGTATGGAAGGCATATTTCCATCCATGGAAGGGTTGTTTTCCATTCACACTAGAACACTAGCAGAGCAAAACAAAATCCAGTGTTTTTCCAGTTATGCTGAAGCTCACATCAGACCTCATATAATTTCTTGAGTGAGCAGAAACATGGTATAGCCTGCAAACACCCTTCTTACAGCACCACCTATAAGCTCTTGCACAATGGGGATGATGGTTAGAATCATAGAGTTGAAAAAGACCTCAAGGGCCATCCAGTCCAACCCCCTGCCATGCAGGAATACACAATCAAATCATTCCCGACAGATGGCTATCCAGCCTCTGTTTAAAAACCTCCAAAGAAGGAGACTCCACCACACTACGAGGCAGTGGATTCCACTTCTGAACAGCTCTCACTGTCAGGAAGTTCTTCCTAATGTTTAGGTGGAATCTCTTTTCCTGTAGTTTAAGTCCATTGCTCCATATCCTAGTCTCTGGTGCAGCAGAAAACAAGCCTGCTCCATCCTCAGTATGACATCCCTTCAAATATTTAAACCTGGCTATCATGTCCCCTCTTAACCTTCTAGTTAGATTTCTTCTGTACCCAATTTCTTAGATCCAAACCTATAGGCAGAGAATTTAATGGTGGGTTGGTTAGGCAATAGCTGTAGATACATCTCTATAAATAACTTGGCAAGAGGCATTGTGTGGTCGGTCAGAAAAAAATATTATTTAGGCTAGCCTAGAATAGAAAGATATGTGAAGAATTCCAGAGCAACCTAATAATAACTGTTGAATACTGGGTAGGGGAAAATGAAGTGTACTGTGTAGAAACCCATGGCGACATGAAAACCCTTTAATTGAAGACAAAACTCATGCAAAAACAGTGAACATTCAAAGGGATTTTAAAATAAACATATTCTAGCAGAAGTAGCCAAACATTAAATATTTAGGACCAGGTAAGTTTGTAGTCAGTTTAAATAGCAATCTTAGGACTGGCTATAAGTTTTATAAAACAAAAAACCAGCTATGGTGGCCTCCCAGTTAGTTTGGAGGGAACCTCTGTCAGGACTGCAGCATCAGTAGAAAGATATTCACCTCCATCCCTGCATGCTGTGGTCCAACTTAATCCTGCCATACCACTGTTATTTGAAAGAATGAAACTAAAAATGTTAAATTTAATTACACATTTCTCAAAATGTCTGTTTTAGCCTACTGTTTAAAGGGCAACAGATCAGAATTGACTTTCCTAACAGGAAGAGTAATTATTTAATTATTCTTATAATATATGTTATATTATAACCATACTAACAAAAGTATCTCGTTTTGCAAAGCTGATACACTACAAGCAAGTTACATGCTGTTAGAGTATGATATAGTGTGTCTGTCTGAAGCTACAGTTCACACCCCTTTACTGCAATCCTTTAGCCCCATGGAAGATGTTATTTCTGAGTTTGTGACTTGATGGTGAGAATATCAGAAGAGAGAATAGTCCTATAATTCTGTCCCTTGAACTACACCCACTAGTTACAAACTGGATCTAGTGTAAACCTATGTGCTGGTTAGGTAAATCTATCACATTGACTGAAGATGGCTCTACAACAACAGCCAGAAACTAGATGCATTTAAATTACTTAGTGTTTTTTTTTTAAATACACCATGGATGCAACTCCCAGGGTCCCCTTTGTATGCATACCATCTTTTAGGTGTCTGGGGACTTATCTACACCAGTCAGGTTATGCAGTGCACCAGGAGTGGCTTGAAGCACCAGGAGTGGCTTCATTGAGACTGTTCTGTTGTTTTTTACAGCTCTTTTTGGATTGCCTTGCTTATAGTTCTTTCAGTCTATCTTAATGATGTGTAGATATAGCCATCCATCAACAAATCCTGACTCCTTGTACTGTACATTGTTTTTATTTGGCCAGTAGGGGGTTGTGACATGAAATGCATATTCTAATTACAAGTTAAACTGTATATAAACTTTCCCACTTTGATCAAAGTTTCCAGTACTTTGATCAAAATTTTTCAGGCATAGGTGACACCTGCATGGGACAGCCATGGGACAGCCAGAAGAATTTTGAATTAAGTTTAGTATTTGGGGCTCTGAATACTTGTGAAGGATCTCCCCCCCCCCTAAACTTGGTAAAACACACACATCACGTCAACCTAGTAGATTAGTGTGGACAACTTTGGCACATCTGAGGGTCACATTCAGTCCCCCTAGATCTGATTGTGGGCCACGTCCTGCCATATGCTCCCAAAATATGGTTCTGTGGCAGTAACCAGAAGTGGCCAAAAACCTTTCAGTTTGTCTAAAATACATTTCCATTGTGAAGCAAAGCTTATGGCAAACATGCACCTTCTTTCACAAGGAAATGGTGGTGTTATTTTTAATTTTATTTTATTTCTCCTATACTGCTGAAATTTGGTAGCACAACATTGAATTGTATGGCAGCAGAGCTCCAGTGGTGGCAAAAATGACTGGGGAACAAACACATTGCCTATCTCTGCTGAAGTGTTTTGGATGAGTTGGGGGAACTAGGCTCATAATCTGATGCTCCTTTTCTACTATCCAGGGAACTAGATCACAGGGAAATTACATGTGCATTTATCTTTGAGGTTTTTTTGTAAAACAACAACAACAAAGTACTAACGCTTGACTCATTCAAGTGACACAATATTAGACCAGGACTAGGAGACTGGATTCCAAATTTCCACAACCATGAAGGTCACAGATTTAAGTTGGGTTAATCATGGTTTCTCTGACTAGCTTACTTCACTGGGTTATTGCAATAAAATGGTGTGTATGTCTGTGTGTGTATGTGTGTTCTTGTGTGCGTATGTGGCACACACTGACCTGAGCTCCTTAGAGATAGGTTGGGATATACTGTGCATATAAGTCTCTTTTTCAGGATAGCATTGATGATATTCAGTTATGTTTTTCCATCATTGTTCCTTTAAATTAGCTCCAATTTCTCCTGTGCTTCATTGTCACAATAGCTTTATTATGCTGCTTTGTAGTAGGGGTAAAACAGAATCAAACTTGTACTTAAGTATTTTTATTAAATAGTTATAGAGCTGGGGAAACAGCCCAGACACTAACTTCATTTATCTGTTACTAATCTATTATTAAATATATTCAGAGATAGCCACGTTGACTATGCAGCAAAATACAACAAAATCCACAAGCAGACATACCTTTATTGGGCCATCTCCAAAACATAAAATACATAGAATAGACCCACTGAATTGATTGTGATTTCCTGTGTTCCAGGGGGTTGGACTGGATGGCCCTTGTGGTCTCTTCCAACTCTACAATTCTATGATTCTATGATTCTATGATTATGAACGTTTTCAAAGCTTCACTGGTTTCTTCATCAGTCTAAGATGTTAAAAATCATACAGGAGGGGCACGGGAAAGTGATGATGTTAGAGTCACAGGCCTACATTCTGTCTCAGATGTTAATCTCTTGTCAATTAAAATGGTATCGAGGGATTTCATTGTGGGCAGAGGCCACTTAAATTTCTTGACCATGTGAGGACTAGGAACAAAGGGCAATAAAAGACAGGTAAGACAATTTCAACTCCATTAGCAACAGAAAAGTAACTTCCCTAATCTAATCTACTATTAATAATTTTTCAGATCTCAATATCTGTCTCAGTTTCAATTTTTTTTTTAAAAAAAGAAGAGTACCTCTGTGTTCACATCTACAAATACAGTGGGCCCTTGGTTTGGTTCCAGGATCCCGTGGATGCTCATGTCCCTTTATATACAATGGCATAGTAAAATGGTGTCTGTTATATAAAAAGCAGCAAGGTTTGCTTTTTGGATTGTTTTGGGGAATATTTTCAAGCTATGATTGGTTGAATCCATGGATAAAAAATCCTTTGTTATGGAGGGGTGACTGTATACACATTTCTGTTCAAAAAATTGATCAATATATATGATTTTGGAAACAATTTTCTTTAGTACAGTATACTTTTGTCTGTTGCTTTTACAAATACATGTGTCCTGGAGCCCTGGTGGTGCAGTGGTTAAATGGTGGCACTGCAGCTACAATTTTTATTTGATTTATTTATTTATTTATTTATACCCCACTCTTCAGCCACAAGGCTATCAGAGCGGCTTACAAACTGTTTTAAGCAATAGCAATCTACACATCTACACTGCATTAAGCAGCTTCCAATGTGTGTTAGCTAATTGCCCCCATAAGCTGGGTACTCATTTTACTGACCTATGAAAGGATGGAAGGCTGAGTGAACCTTGGAGCCCTCTGGAATCAAACTTGCAATGTGGTGGCTTGCAGTACTGGCATTTAACCAGTAACAATGTTGTGAGTTCAATCCCAAGGGGCTCCAAGGTTTACTCAGCCTTCCATCCTTCCATAGGTTGGTAAAGTGAGTACCCAGCTTGTTGGGGGCAATTAGCTAGAACACATTGGAAACTGCTTAGGGAGTACTTTGCACTAATAAGCGGTATAGAAATATAAATTCTACTGCTATGTGTCTGGAGTTACTCTGACTATTAATCTACTGTGAAATCATCATATCTGACAGAAATGTTTCTGAGAAACCATACTGTATACACATAGTTGGCAATCTGTGTAAAAATGCACCTCTCTCTCTCTCTCTGGCTTTTCTTCGCAAACGAAGATTCAGGAAGGACTCATCCCGCGCTTTCTGCAAGCGCGCTGATGACTAAAAAGGCCAATCCGAGATAAACAAGTCCGGTTGCAAAAAGCACAGCAGAAGGTCTCCTTGGGTGATGTTTTTGGGTTGTGATTCTTTCTGCATTGTCGTTTCTCTTCAAGACTTGTTCGTCGTGAGTTCTCAAATAAGGCTGCAGCATTGTGGATAGTGCGTCTCCATGCCTCCCGATGTGAGGCCAGGGCGGACCACTGTTGGTGATCAATTTGGCCAAGCCTGAGATGTTGTTTCAGGGAGTCTTTGTATCGCTTTTTTGGAGCGCCCCTCTTACGCTGACCCGTGGCGAGTTCACCGTAGAGTAGTATTTTTGGGAGGCGATGGTCCTCCATCCTAGAAACGTGCCCTGCCCAGCGCAGCTGTGTTCTCAATATCATGGCCTCAATGCTGGTGATCCCTGCTTGCTCAAGGACCACGACAAGGGGTCGTCAATGGAGAGGTAAAAATGCACCTACAGGTTCTACTATAATATTGGAAACTTTTAAGATATTTATTCCAAGTGCCAGCCAATGTTTTTCAGTCTATCTGCTCCCTTGTAAAACCCCATATTGTTTTCAGATATATGAGAATAATGGATCTTGTGAGAAAAAGATTTTTAGCTAAGGAAAATGCTTTTAAAGCATGCATAGTTTTAAAAGTCAGTTAAGCTAAGGGAAGAAAGCTATAGAACAGAGTGAATGAAAATATACATATTGAACCTTCAAAGAAAATATTGTTAAGGAGGTACTAGTAAAAGCCAATGATGGATAGTTGGATCTTTGGAGTCTACTAGTGAGGACATTTGACAGGAAATGGGCACCACTTTTAAGATATTTTTGTGTTGGCACAAATAGTTGCAGGGAAATGCAAGAAAACCTTTCTGCCCACCTCATGCTGCTTTGGACAAAATTCTGCAACCCCTAGGGTTTTAACACACATTGCACAAAATGCAATATGTTTGCCCCAACTTTGTTGTATTTGCTCAAAAACATTGGGGTGGGGATTTGGCAGGAAAAAAATGTTTTCTGAACACATGAAATTTTCACAAAAAGTCCTGGAATGCAAAGTGTTAAATTCAATTATTTAAAAAAATAAAACAATGCGCAAAACTAAACAAAGATTTATTGGCAACCCCAGCAATCTTTACTTTCGATTTTATAGAATGCCTTGCTTTATGCTTCCTCCTCACTGGAAATACCGGTATTGCTCTGACTTAAATATATTCAGATATTTTTACTACTTTAAGTATTCCTGTGTCCCCAGAGCATATATAAAGATACTTTACTTTTTACAAATAAATAACCTAAGCTAGCACCCCCATGGTCTAGTTTAGAACATGATATGAAGCTTCCTGCAGGTTTGATGGCCTAAACTTTGTTCTGCTTTGAAATTAAACAGTAAACTGTCCTGCATAGGAGCCAGTCACCACAATATTAAAACACAATGGCTGGGTTTGCATGACAAAGCAAGTTGGAATTCTATTGTTGTTGCTGTGTGCCTTCAACTCATTGCTGATTTATGGCAATCCTAAGGTGAACCTATCATGGGCTTTTCTTGGCAGAATTTGTTCGGAGCAGATTTGTCTTTCTCTTTCTCTGAGACTGAGACAGTTTGACTTGCCCAAGGTCACCCAGTGGGTTTCCATGGCCTAGTGGGGATTTGAACCCTGGTCGTCCAGTGTCCTAGTCCAAAACTTAAACCACTACACTGCACTGACTCCAGTTGGAATTCTGCCAATGACCAATCCCTCTCACTTCCATTAATTTTCAAGACATAGTCAAATAATTTAGGAAGAAATGCAAATGTGAAATACTTAAAGATTACTTCAAAACAGAAGTAATTCAATTAATGACCTTTCCCCAAAAAGAAACTACACTTGTCCCTCCACATTTATGGGTTAAGCATTCATGGATTTGATTATTCATGGATTACTTGTATTTGCTGCTGCCTCCTCTGCTGCCTTATATGCGACAGAAAAAAATATATGTTCTATCTAGAATCATAGAATCATAGAATTGTAGAGTTGGAAGAGACCACAAGGGCCATCTAGTCCAAACCCGTGCCACTCAGGAATCATGATCAAAGCATCTCTGAAAGATGGCCATCCAGCCTCTGTTTAAAGTCCTCCAAGGAAGGAGACCCCACCACGCTCCGAGGGAGTGTGTTCCACTGCCGAACAGCTCTGACTGTCAAAAAGTTCCTCCTCATGTTGAGGTGGAATCTCTGTTCCTGGAGCTTGCATCCATTGCTCCATGTTCCAGTCTCTGGAGCAGCAGAAAACAAGCCTGCTCCATCCTCAATGTGACACCCCTTCAAATACTTAAACAGGGTTATCATATCACCCCTTAACCATCTTTTTTCCAGGCTAAACATACCCAGCTCCCTTAGTCTCTCCTCATAAGGCATGGTTTCCAGACCTTTCACCATTTTAGTCACCCTTCTCTGGACATGCTCCAATTTGTCAATATCCTTTTTGAATTGTGGTGCCCAGAACTGGACACAATATTCTAGGTGAGGTCTGACTAAGGCAGAATAGACCGGCACTATTACTTCCCTTGATCTAGACACAATACTTCTATTGATGCAGCCCAAAATCACTTGGGCCTTTTTAGCTGCCGCATCACACTGCTGACTCATGTTCAACTTGTGGTCTACTAGGATTCCTAGATCCCTTTCACACATAGTCTCGTTCAACCAGGTCTCCCCCATCCTGTATCTATGCATTTCGTTTTTCTGCCCTAAGTGCAGTACCTTACATTTCTCCATATTGAATTTCATTTTGTTAGCTTTGGCCCAGCTCTCCAGTCTATCCAGGTTATTTTGAATTTTGATCCTGTCCTCTAGGGTACTAGCTACTCCTCCTTAATTTGGTGTCATCTGCAAATTTGATAAGTATGCCCCAATTCCCTCATACAGGTCATTGATAAAGATGTTGAATAGCACTGGGCCCAGGACAGAACCCTGTGGCACCCCACTGGTCACATCTTTCCAAGATGAAGAGGAGCCGCTGCTGAGCACCCTTTGGGTTCGGCCGGTCAACCAATTACAAATCCATTGAACAGTTAACTTGCTTAGCCCACATTTTACAAGCTTGTTTGCAAGAATGTCATGGGGAACCTTAACTCTAGGTCCTCCATTGCAATTCTATGGTTAACGTCTGCCAGAAGCTGACTGTAGAATCACACTGGAGGACCGAGAAATGCCTAGAGAAGTGTTCTCTCATGTAAAAAAAAAGGACAGTCATCCCTTCCCATTCGTAGGGGTTAGGGGCGAAGCACCATCATGATGTGAAAAAACACAAATAAATTAAGCCCCACCCCAAACATGCTGTACACTCCTCTCCCACCAACAGCACTGCCGGACCCTCCCTTTCCTGCCTTTGCACAATGCTTTACATGATGGGACACAGGCATGGTGGAGGCAAGAGGGGGGAAAGGTGCTTTTCTCTTGGGTTTGAGGAGAGACGGGGTGGAATCTGATTTTTAAAGAAGTAATTTGGTTTGGAATCCAGCTGGGAATGAGAGATACAGGCACTGTTGTTGGGACACAGGGACGGTGGAGGCAAGGGGGGGCGGAGGTGCTTTTCTCTTGGATTTGAGAAGAGGCGGGGTAGAATCTTAGTTTTAAAGAGGCAATTCAGTTTGGAATCCAGCTGGGAATGAGAGGTGGTACCCCCCCCCACCCCCAGGATAAGAGGACTGAGAGAACTGCAAGGCCTAGGAACTTTGCAATTGTGGTGGAAGCATCACGTGGGAAAGGGAGAAACAGGCAATGGTTTTGGCTGGAGTGGAAGAAGAGAAAGAAGAGGATGAGGATGGGGTGGGGGTAGAGCCCAGCTTCCCGCCAGAGTAAAGGAAGTGGAGGGACTTTTCAAATCTTACAGAATAATGGTGGTGTGGAGATTGTGGTTTTTCCAGACAGGAGGAGGGAAGGGGAAGGAGGACAAGGTCTTGCAATAACAGTACTGTTGCTGTATTCCAGCAGTAGCTACAAACTGCGAATATACAAAACTGTGAATTGGAGATGCGAATGGGAAGGGACGACTGTAGTGCCCTATATTTGCGGGTTTTCCATTTACATGAGGATCCTGCACCACTAATCACCACAAAGTTGAGGGTTGACTGTACTACTATTCATATGTTTGAAAGACACAGGAGTGGTATTATAGCAATAGCAGATAGCCAGTATATTCAAAACTTTACCAAATAACTGTCATGGAGTCCAATATACAGACAAGAAGAGGTTTTTGTTGTATGAATTGCAATTTTAAATACAAATATATATTGTATATGGAGGCTCCCAGAGAAATATTAACACAACATAAGACATGATGTTATAGATTAGCTTTTCAAAAAGGAGATGTTTAGAAAATAAGCTGTCCCTTTAAGAAAAACAATTTATTTTTACTAGAGAAAGCTGGTTCCAGCCAGTTTTAGTTTTAATAGGGAAAGATATCTTGTACTTAGAATAAAACTAGGTTTAATGTGAAGGCTTCTTTTAGTATAAACAGATTGTTAAAGGAAACATAGCATGTCCAACTGCTTTTAATGTCAGTCCTATTTTTCAGTGTGACATGTGTTCTTTTTTGGAATTATATCATCTAAAGTTCCTGGAAATGGATGCCATCCATCTTCTAGCAGTGGCACTGAGTGACCACTGGCGTCAGTCCAGGATTGTTGCTGCGATTTCTAGTATAAATAATTTCCCAAGATTTGTGCAAGTCCAGTAGGCTTTCTAAATGTTTCTTTGAATACCAGTTCCTCCACTCCCTGTGCTATATTACAAATTGGTTTGGGAGATCAATGAAGTTTCAAAATGAAGTTGCATTGGGAGCTCTTCGGACAGCCAAGGTGCTCTGTTGCCTGAGCCACATGACAAGATGTTGCTCCCTCTGCATTCCACATACAGGGGAAAACACCAAAGAGATTTCACATTAACACTAGCAGCAGATGATAGGGAGGCCCAACCCAGGTGGCTTAGCTCAGGACAGCCCATGTGGCATACATACCTCAGTCCTCTAGCAGAGTGAAACAGCCAGTGGCACAGGAAGAACAGCTGGAAAACTGCCCGTCAGTATCTGATGCCCAAGGCAACTGCCTTGCATTGTCAGGGACATTCCCTAGGACTCATCAACATGGGTCAGAATATATCAGATCCCTACCAGCATGTTCTGGCCCTGGATCAGGACCGTTTCATTACTTAAACAAAATGGGATGCAGTCTGGACCACCATGCTGATGTGTTTCTGTAGCTGCAGCTGCTTCTGTCCACACCACTCTCTTTAAAGCCAGGAAGCCGGCCCACCTATGAATGAGATCAATGCCCCCCATATGTGACTAGCCTTGATCACGTGCTATGGGACTCCTTCTTGACTTCAGAGAGAGCAACAAGGACGGCAGCTGCAGTGAGGGGCCGGTATGCCAGTATGGGCTCTTGTGGTCTGATCTGAGGTCTGATCCATACCCCGCCCCCACAGCTGAAACAGTTTTCTCTGGGTATTCTGCCAAAACATTTTATTGGGGTTTATCCTGCCTTCCCTTTGTCTTTGCCCTGTGGATTGTGAAGACTGCCCAGGAACAAAATAGGGCAAAAGTCCTGTGTTGTCGGATGGCAGGTCTTCAACACAGAGGCAATAGAGGGTAAATAGCCAGACAAGGCCCTAACTAGAACAAACACTCAGCTTTTGGAAGATTTTTAGGTGGTAAATCCAAATCATCTGACACAGCAGTACATTTGAAGATTTTCACAACTATCCTGACACTATCAGGCAGAGGTTTCAGTAACAGGGCAGGTAGAAGCATGCTCCAACCTGCACTTGATGCAATGGTCACAGGAGAGGAACATGGAAAAATAATATAACAATATTTGGTACATTTGGATTAGCTGTGACCATTTATATGGAATGGAGCAGAAGAGCCAAGCAAATTAAAATTATAAACTTTTCAATACTTTACATTAATGATGATATCAAGACAAAAGATTTCTAGGGGCTTTTTACAGTTTTACCCAATTAAATAAAATGTCAGAAATACAACTAAATGTATTGCACAGAGGTTGGGGAGAACGGTTTCCTTCCTCTGCTGTCATCTCTTGAAATGCATTCAAAGAAAAATAAAGATATTTTTTGTACTGCTATAAGTTTACAGAGGTGACTGAAGGAGGTAATAACCAATAAAATATTTAAGTTTTTTTTAAAAAAAGGAAATAGAATGATTCCCTAGGTCATCTGTCTGTAATGTTTCCTGTAAACAATGGGTTTCTGTGTCATTGCCTGCCCAGCAATGACAGATTGCAATATTTTCATTGAAATTCTAAACCTCTCTTTCATATCCCTGTTTGTGATGGTTAGAACCATCTTGAATATTTGCTCAATCATTTCTTCCTTGTGCATCCTTGATGTAATTTCTTCATTTGCCTGAATTTGTAAATTTCCCTGCTATAAATTCTTGTACGAAATTGCCTGCTGTTCATTTGTGGTTATGACTTGCATGTTTCTAATCATTTGTGAGTCTTCATCTGTTTCTGTTAACTAATCTACGTGCTAAGGAATAAGTAATGGAGTGTTGGGACATACTGAAAGTGAGATGCTAGAGGGCTGTTTGTTCAGGAAAAACCCATCAAGTCAACCACACTATTATTAAGGAAGCATGACCCCCAAATGACTCCTTGAATTTGTGCTCTTTTAAAATATTGCAGGTCCATAGCTCCTTATACAGTACAGATGGTCAAACATTAATTACTGATAAAGCCTCCATCCTGAATCGATGGGCTGAACACTTTCAAAGTCTCTTTAGTGCCAGCCGAGTAGTCCAAGGCTCAGCTATCCAACATATGGTACAAAAACTGATGAAAAATGAATTGGACATAGCTCCCACTTTGGAAGAGACACTTAAGGCCATGCAGCAGTTGAAAAACGGTAAGGCAGCTGGGATTGATGGAATCCCACCTGAAGTTTGAAAACACGGAGATCATGTACTCTATGATAAATTCCACGAACTCCTTGTGAATTGCTGGGAAAAGGGGGAACTGCCACCAGATCTCTGAGATGTAGTCATCATCACCCTGTACAAGAAAAAAGGAGCAAAATCGGATTGCTCAAACTATCGAGGCATAACACTGCTCTCTATTGCTGGAAAAATCCTTGCAAGGATACTCCTGAACAGGTTAGTTCCTGCTATTGCAGAAGAACTTCTTCCTGAAAGCCAATGTGGCTTCAGAGCCAATAGGAGTACTACAGATATGGTATTTGCCCTTAGACAACTGCAAGAGAAATGTAGAGAGCAGAACAAGGGTCTCTATGTAACATTTGTCAACCTCACCAAAGCCTTCGACACCGTGAGTAGGAAAGGTCTGTGGCAGATCCTGGAAAGACTAGGATGTCCCCCCAAATTCCTTAAAATGATTATCTTGCTACATGAGGGCCAGCGTGGTCAAGTCAGATACGGCAATGCTCTTTCAGAGCCCTTTCTAATAACTAATGGAGTGAAGCAAGGTTGTGTTCTTGCTCCAACTTTATTTACAATCTTCTTCAGCATGATGCTCCAAAGGGCTACGGCAGAGCTCGAAGAAGACGACGGCATCTATATACGTTACCGTACTGATGGTAACTTGTTTAACTTAAGCCGTCTGAAGGCTCACACTAAGACTCTAAACTATCTAGTCCATGAGCTGCTCTTTGCTGATGATGCTGCCCTTGTTGCCCACACAGAAGCAGTTCTGCAGAGCCTAACACCCTGCTTCGCAACAGCTGCAGAGCTGTTTGGGCTGGAAGTCAACCTGAAGAAAACGGAAGTTCTTTACCAGCCTGCACCACAAGATGAACACCACCATCCCCACATTGCTGTTGGTAACTCTTTGCTTAAGTCCGTTCAGCAGTTCACCTACCTGGGAAGCATCATCTCCTCAGATGCCAAGATTGACACAGAGATCGATCACAGATTAGCAAAGGCACATAGCGCATTTGGAAGACTTTACAAAAGAGTCTGGAGTAATAAACACCTGAGGCGAAACACAAAAATCAGTGTGTATAGAGCCATTGTACTGTCTATTCTCCTTTATGGGTCAGAAAATGGGTCACCTATCACCACCACTTATGACTCCTCAAAGGCTTCCATCAGCACAGTTGGACAGCGCTGTTGGACACTGGACTGACTATGTGACGAATGTTGCTGTCCAAGAGCAAGCAGCATTGAGGCCATGATATTGAGAACACAGCTGCGGTGGGCAGGGCATGTTTCTAGGATGGAGGACCATCGCCTCCCCAAAATAGTATTCTACAGTGAACTCGCCACGGGTCAGCGTAAGATGGGCACTCCAAAAAAGTGATACAAGGACTCCCTGAAACAACATCTCAGGCTCGGCCAAATTGATCACCAACAATGGTCCGCCCTGGCCTCATATCAGGAGGCATGGAGATGCACTATCCATAATGCTGTAGCCTTATTTGAGAACTCACGCCGAACAAGTCTTGAAGAGAAATGACAACGCAGAAAAAATCACAACCCGGAAACATCACCCAAGGAGACCTTCTGCTGTGCTTTCTGCAACCGGACTTGTTTATCTCAGATTGGCCTTTTTAGTCATCAACGCGCTTGCAGAAAGCACGGGATGAGCGCTTCCTGAATCTTTGTTTGCGAAGAAAAGCCAGATAGGTCTGTTATTGTTGTTTTTGTTGCTCTGGGAGCTTTGTTGGCAAGGTAAAAATATCCAAAAAGCATAAATAGGTTTTATGCATTGGACCCATAGGCTCTCTTTCCTCCAACAAACAGTGCTTCTTCTGATAAAAGGAAGTTTTTCACCAGAAGAAGTGAATTTTTTGAGACAACCCCTTATCATTTACATTAACTCTGTGTGATGTATGACAACCTACATACTTGTTTCAGTTTGTGTTTAATCCAGTTGTGAGTCTTCAAAGGTAAGCTGGGTGGAGGGGTGGAGAATTCTGTCCTCTAGTGATTTTTTTCTTCAAATTTCTAGCACTGCACAGAGTGAGATGCTGAAAATCGTTCACACCTGGAACTCTTATATTTGCTGTGTTTGCCTCTCTGTGGTAACTGCCTCTCACTTTTCTTTGGGTGCATATACTGTATTGTGTTTCTGAATGCTCAACTGAAGTTTTAAGTTTCTGCGATGCTAGAAATTTGGGGACTAAAAATATATTTCCTCGGGGGATTCTTATTGAGGGAAATGCTTTCATTTTGCCCCACTCCATAGCTACACTCCTTGAAATCTTGCCGTGTTGCAAAACATTGGCTCTTAGCAAGATAATATCTTTGTCCATTTCCTTGCCCTTTTCCTGTTACTATGATGATGATGATGATGATGATGTAGTATAGATGGGTCTACATTCTAGTAATAAAGTCACTCAGTGAGTGATACTTGGCCCAAGGACTTTCTGATGCATAGAATGCCCAGTTAACCATTAGTCAATATGAGTCCAATGAATATTCACTGTCAAAAGTATATATGTTGACTCTGAAGAGTATGACAGCACTAAAATGTAAAATAATATCCCAGATATGGCCCCTTATTTTGTGCCTATTGGATAAAATAGTGAAAAAGTGTGCTGGTTTAGCAATTATTGCTTCATTCAAATAAGATGACATGTATGTGAACAGGGGGTTTGCAGTGGGGGCAGGGGAGTTAATGCTTTTCCCAGTATTGCTGTATGCTTTCATAAGTGCAAGTTTGGGGGACATAATAAAATAAACATATTGTTTTTAATCAGAGTTTTTTATTCTGCTCTGCCTGGGAACAGCTGATATACTCTGGAACAGTCTAAGATACAGTTCAAAAATAATATTTAAGTTGGAAGAAGTTCCTCTGTGATTTACACCTAACATCGGTTTCAGTCTGACAAATGGCCAGATTGTGAGGGAAAAGAGTAAAATGTCCAAAGTATGTTCCCATTTCTATGTCATTTTCAAAGACCATCTAACAAAAACAACTAAATCATTAAAAGCCACCCGAATATTAAAATGGTTTACTGAGATGCAGGGATATCATGTATAAAGCCCTTGGGTCTTACTAATGCCATTCGAGGCCCTTAAACACTATATGAACATCCATAGCATTCTTCACAATTACAGTATTTTCAGGAATGGGAAGGAACAAATACCATCTTAGAGAAAATATATTGATTTCTTGATTGTGGCTTTAAATATCTTCATGGAAATGTGGCAGAAGCAAGTGACAGTAGAGGTAGAAGGGATATGTATGTGGCAGGGCTGGATTATCAGCAGTTCAACTGGTGAAATTGGTCCAGTCCCCTCATTGGCTAGGAACCCAGTGATAAGGGAGGAAAAGATGTAGCTTGTTTCTTCTTTGTATCCCAACCACTTCTTGGACCTTCTTGTTTCTTTTATAATTAGTATTTTGTAGGTTATTTGAATAATGGAGTCAAACTGCAGAGAATCAGCAAGTTAATCTCACTGAAGTTTCAGAGCTTCAAGAACACATGAAGAATTGGGTGTTGGTGTTATCACATTCTATACTCCTTTTATTCACTTGTTTAATTTCTATGCCATTATACCTAAAATAGCCCATGAAGGTACAGAAAGGGGCTCCTGTTTTTTTGGAAACTGCTCCAGCCCCCCACCTCAACTACTTTAGGCTGACCTTGTGTGAGAGCATTCTTGTAAGGCTGGTGAGAGTGGTTGGCATAGTCTGGCAGATATATGTGTTTGTGTGGTTGTAGGTTCAACAGTGATTAAGGCTCCTCTTAGCAATAATCACACAAACTACACTTGTTGGGATAAAGAGCCCACAACTTTTTATTGGTTACAGCTGTAGAGGCTTGGCTCCAGCATGTGTTTGGATCAAGGCATTGGTCAGCCCCCTACCAACCAATGAGAACCAACTCACCCAGCCGCTCTGTGCATGTCTCTGTGCATGAACTACACAGTGGCATGGAATGAGCACAAACCACTGTGTAGTTCCTCTGCCACCTGGGGATAGGGAGGGCCACCTGCCTACCATCTGGACATGGTGCTGGTAGCCCACACCCCACAGTCCCATTACAGGACCCCCAACTGAGTCTGACAGGCACCCATGCCTTGTCTCCCCCTAGCTTGATCCAGGCCCCATGCTAAAACTGCCTAAAGTTGTGAGACAATTAATTGTACTATTCAGATTCACAAATGCTACAAACAAAGTCATAAAACCAAGAAAAAGAATACAGAGGGATGGGGGTGGGGACAAAGCTCTGAGCTGACTATTGAGAGAAGCTCAAGAGACTGGATTCAAGCTTCTGCCTGAATCTCCAGTCACAACCACAAACCAACAGGAAGACCCCAAGTGGCAAGTTTTCCCACCTTTCCCCAGAGTCCACTAAACTGCACAGGCTTCTGGGAAGGAGAAGCCTCCATCATTGGAGAAAAATAGCCCTTGTCTTACTCTGCCCCAATGTGATCCACAAATGGTGCTCCTTGGTAAGTATACAAACCTTATATCTCCAGACATCTCTTGTTTCCAGCTTTGAATTTCATATTTCCCCCAATAACTTACAATGGGTGTGGCCCTCCAGAGTCCTGCTGGGGGTTTAGGTGTGTAGGCATGCAACTATCTAACTCTGTCAGCTGCCCATTCCTGCTTTATAGAGCACAATACACTTTTTCCTGCAGAGCTCTTGAAGTGGAAAGAAACCAGCAAAGAACCATCTCATTTCTGTTCATGAAAGAACCTTCTCCTAGTTGTCAGGCTTTATGGATTCACCACATCTAAATTTTCCTTTAGAGTTGTAGGATTGAATATACTTGATATGCCATGCAACACCTGGACTTATTAGAACGGTTTGATGAAAAACTTCAAATGAGATCTTGTTGGTTGTAGACTTTGGAGATTATCAACACCCTTAATATGGCATTACATGAATGCCAGGAGATCGCCAAAGGGCTGACTGATCAGAGTCGTTGTCCTCATCCCGTACTGGTCCTCTTTTGCCCCTGTTTCTTCCTATTCATGGCTTAAGATCACCTGTTCCATTCCTGTCACAGAACGACAAGTGAGCGATAAGGAGCCCTGTTCTGCTGGTGCGATGCCAGCCACAAGTAGGAGGTCCATGCTAAACATTTTCAGGTGTGATTGGGATGAGGAGGTAAGTGACAGCCTTTTTTTCACCTGCCCGGGTTACTTTGAATTTTTTTAGTGTGTTTTTCTGCTTGCTGTCATTTTAAAATGTGTATTTTGCTGTTTATTTTTAAATTTCCCATGTGCTTGTTCTCTCGTGAGAACGGTTGGAAACTCATACCAGGAAGTGAATGTGGCTCTGTTCGAACTCCATTCACTCCTGGGTGCTGAGGGAAGGGGACGGACACACGATTAAGGTAAGTGCAAAACATGGGGTTATCATGCTGGAACAGGGCTAGAAGGGAGAGATAGAAGATATTGAGACAGGGACCCTTTTTTGGTCCCGGTCTGATAATCTCCTTTTAAGTAAAGTTAGAATGTTCTGGGTAGGAACACCTTGCTCTCAATTAGGAATGAAGTAAACATTCAAAGCAGACGTTGCTCAATTATCTCTGGGCAGAATCAAGGTGAAGCAGGCCAGGTTGGCACATATTTGTGACTTCATTCACTCCTCACTCACCCCCACCAACTCTCCCCATCACAGGCTAAATCACATTTCCCCCAGGGGAAAAAAAGTCAGTTGTAATGCCAGACCTGTGCTTCTTCTTGCACTTAGTAAAAATGCTATCCCCAGAAAAAATAATTCCGGCATATAAGACGACTGGGCATATAAGATGACCCCCCAATTTTCCAGTAAAAATCTAGAGTTTGGCATATATTCTTGACTTGAATATGGAAGAAAGGGGTGAATATACCTGGTTTCCCTCATCTGTGCCCCCTTCCCTCGATCTCCATTCCCTTTGGAAGGGAATGAAGACATGGGGAATGGGCAGCGGCTGTGGCAAACTGCAAGATTCGCCCCTTTCTTCCACCTTCCAGGGAGGTGGAAGAAAGGAGCAAACTTACCAGGTTTGCCTCAGCTGCTGTAAGGGTGGCTGGAGGGTGGGGACTTTCCAGCTACTCACCCCCCTCCCTGAGGCCGTGACCAGGAGCCTGATCGCCCTTGGGGAGGGTGGAAGGGTGGCTGGAGGGGGAAGGCTTCCTAACCACCCACCCCCTCCCTGATGCCGTGACCTGATCACCCTTCAGGGAGGGTGGAAGGGTGGCTGGAGGGGGGAGGGGGGAAGGGTTTCGGGAGGGGGAAGGGTTAGGGGAGGGGGGAAGGGTGGCTGGAGGGGGGAGGGGGAAGGGTGGCTACAGGGGTAGGGGGAAGGGTTTGGGTAGGGGGAAGGGTGGCTGGAGGGGGGAGGGGGGAATGGTTTGAGGAGGGGGGAGGGAGGCTGGAGGGGGGAGGGGGAATGGTTTGAGGAGGGGGAAGGGTGGCTGGAGGGGGGAGGGGGGAGGGTGGCTGGAGGGGGGCTTCCTAACCACCCACCCCCTCCCCAAAGCTGCTACCGGGAGGCCGATCATGGCTTTGGGGAGGGTGAATGAGTGGCTCGAGGGGGGGGCTTTCCAGCAATGTTTGCCCCCCTCCTCTGTCTTCGGTTGCTCCCCAAAGGGGGAGAAGGCAGAGAAGGGGGGCGAATGAACCAGGAAACACTTTGCCTCACCCCCCTGCCCGATCTCCTGCCTCTTCGCTCCATTTGTGAAGGGAGCGAAGAGGCAGGAGATTGGATGGCGGGGTGAAGCAAAGTGTATCCGGCATATAAGACGACCCCTGATTTTGGAGGCTATTTTTCAGGGCTCAGAGGTTGTCTTATATGTCGGAATATACGGTAAATCACACTGTGGAGCCAGATTGTGGTCCAACAAGTGGGGCGGAGGAATACAAGAAAGAAAAGGAAAGGGAAAAGAAAAGCCTTATGAGGATTTGGGCAGCATTAGTGATGGTTGCAGAAGAAGGCCTGACTTTCATCAAGAAAGAAGTTAAGTTGAATGTGGCTTTTCATGGGTGCTCCTGTCTGCACAGTGCCTGCGCACCTTATCTCTTACCTGGGAGAAAAGTGATGGTCCCTGGAGTGGTGCCAGCCCCTGAGCAATTGGCTGCCCATGCTTGGCAATTTTCCAGGAAAGAAAGAAACAAGTGTACCCAATGGAATCACACTTAGTGCCAACCTGTGGCACACTGAAGAAAAATTATTGTTGACATCAGACAGCTTACAAACCACTGTTTTAGCCAACATTTGTTGTGATTTTTGTGCAACTTCAAGTTGACTCTGAGTTATGGTGACTCTATCCTAGGTTTTTCTTGGCAAGATTTATTCAGAGGAAGGTCATTGCCTTTGTATAGTGCTGAAAGAATGTGACTTGCCAATGATCATCCAATGGGCTAAGCAGGGATTCAAACGCTGGCCTTCCAGAGTCCTAGACCAACACTTAAACTAAACCACACTGGCTCTTAGTTTACATAGGAGATTTTCAGACAACACTGTTATAGTGTTACTACTCCACTTTATTTGCTATGGCTACCTCCTCTTGAATCCTGGGATTTGCAGTTTGGGGAGGGGCATTTACAACTCTCAGCCAGAGAGATCTTAGGCCTCACTAAACTACAAACCCCAGAATTCCGTAGGAGGAAGCCAGAGCAGTTAAAGTGGAATAGTAACACTATAACAGTGTAGTCTGAAAATCTCCATAGTCAGTTTAGTTCATACACAGTTGGCAGGAGAAAGGGAGAGAGAACATAAGAGCCATGCTAGATCATACAAAAATGTCTGGGAAACCAGCCAAGGCAAGGTGCTATTAGCAGATAACAGCATGGCAGTCCACTAAGGATAATAGTAAGACGCTGAAGGTGCAGTTTACTATCTTGTGCACCAGAACTGGTTGCTGTCTAAAATACTGGGGTTGTCTAAACAGCAAAAGTACTCCTCACAGAATGCAAGAAGAATACAATCTGTCCCAATGGGATCCCACATCTATTTGCTGTATTGTGAAGAAGGGGGGCTCATGAGAAACCAGCCAAGTCGAGGTGCGATTAGCAGATAACAGCATGGTAGTCTGCCCAGAACTCACAGTCACACAGAATTACAATGGCAGGGCAAAATATCTAGATAACTGAACAAGTTCACAAAAGCCAGAGAATAGTCCACTTTACCAATCTGATGGTCCAGGGTCTGGTACCTTCCAAAGGTCAAAGTCCAGGCAAGGCAACATGAAAAGTAAGGAGCAGATGTTTCCCACCAATGCAGTCAGATAAACTCCAACAAGTTGGCAGATCAGCTGTCCCTGATTTATACAGACTCAGTGATTGCACAGCTGTTCTCTGATAAGCCTGGGTTTAAGGTCTCTCCATCTGAGGGGACAGGCCTCTCTGCCAGGTCTGGGCTATCTGTTCTGTCCCCTTCTGCTACCTTTGAGGTGCCAGGGAGCTCTGTGGGATCAGGTGCTGTTGTTTCTACTCCCTGCTGCAAATCCTGCTCTGAAGCTCTCTCTTCCTCTAGCTCATCTTCAGAGTCAGAACAGTAGGGTCTGACACAAAGGCCTCTCTAGTCCAGGCCAAACAGATGTCTTGGGGGCACTCAAATGGAAGACATACCTCAAGTGCAGAAGGTTGCAGGGTCTCCAGTATAGAGCTAGAGAGAGAAAAAAATCCTGTCTGAAACCAGGAGTCATGCTGACAGTACCAGGCTAGATGGAGCAACGGTCTGACTGGGTACAAAGCAGCTTTCCATATACCTAACAGCATCCACCTTCTTGTAGTCAGTAGCAACAGCTGCTGACAGGCATAGTGTCTATGATTTGTTGTTTTGTGCCTTCAAGTTGTGGTGATCCTAAGGTGAACCTATCATGGTATTTTCTTGACAAGATTTGTTCAGATGTGCTTTTTCCTTTGTCTTCCTCTGAGGTTGAGAGAGTGTGACTTGTCCAAGGTCACTTTGTGGGTTTCTATGGCTGAGCAGGGATTCAACCCTAGTGACAGATAACTAATGTCTATTCAACCTAACGATGTTGAATTCAGCTCTTATAAAATTTGACATTTTGTCCTTGGTTTCTAATATTTTACTGTAAGTGCATCATAGTTTAAAGGAATGTGAATGGTAAATGTTAATGTGCCATGGTTCTTCTTTTCACATCCTCCTCACAACTATGCACATAATGATATGTGATGCACAGTAACATGTCCAGAAAGCAACTAGTTTCCAGCAAAGTATAAACAGCACTAGTCTGGGAAGGGAGCCAACTGTTAATTAGCTCAGGAATGCAAACAGAGTCTAAAAGATCAGAGGCTTATGGCAATCAGACAGCGTGGTCCAAAGCAGTCCGAGGGTCAACAGGAGCAGGCAGCAGAGTAGTCTGGGACAGTCCAAGGTCTAAGCACAAGTCAAGGTAACAGAAGTCAAAATAACTGGAATCTAGGCACCGAAGTCAGCAGGAAGCTTTCACTAGGAAGATCAGCAGATCTCTGACAAAGCTGCCATCGCCCCCCCCCAGCATATATAAAGCAATTAAAGCTTTGTCAGATGTTTCTTAACAAGTAGTTTTTTCTCATAAAGTCTCAGAGACTTCCTTTGAGCTTCCTTTTGAGCTCACTGTTGGGTATACGATGGTGGAGGTAAATCCCTATCTTCTTCATCATCCTTATCTGAATGGGCAGGACCCTCTGCTGGGACTGATGCCGACCCACTCAAACCAGGCTCTTCCTCTGCTCGAGCCTCTAGGTTGGCAGGGTTCCCTGCTGGCACAGGGCCATTCCCTGCCATGTTTTCCTCCTCCTCTGACTCTATAGCCTCATCAGGCTATGGGGCATGACATAACCATTATTTATTTATTTTATTTATTGAATTTATATTCATTTATATGAAATTATATATTGTCTTTCTCCCCCAAATGGAATTCAATGGGATTTTGTGGCAACACCAAGTTTCTGATTGTATGTTTGAAAGTTCAATTTTGTTTCAAATGAAGTTTTTTGGGGGTGATAGTGGTAGAATTGAATAAGTTACCAATGTGAAAAAAAAAACCCTACATCAAATGTGAAGTGCACAACATTTCTTTAAAACATTTATTTTTAAGCATTGGTTACTCTGAAATATAATGAAGTGACAATCAGAAGAATGAATATCTACCCATTGTGTGCTGAAAGATACATGTGCATCTGCTTCACACCCAGCACTGCAGACGTGCCTCTAATGCTTTCATACTGTGCCAGGGTATTAATACCTAATCTGAAGCAGATCTCTGAGCCCACAGATCTGAAATAAATAAATAAATAAATAAATAATTGTGCCAGATCTACACACTTGTATTCACATTTAATGAATAATTTTACAAACATCTCTCCTTGCCAGGCAGTTGCTGGGTTTCCTCAGAGAGTGGATTTCACAGGCTTTGGCACCATATACAGTGTACTGGATAAGAATGAGGGCAGAAGAAAAGGTGTGAAAATTTCTTCACAATATCTGAGATGTTATCTGGTAATTTACTGTAGGTTGTCATGGAATCTTTCACTTTACTGCTAGATGTCAAAGCAGTAAAAACTCTATGATTGGCACTAGAATTCCCCCTCCCCAAAAGATACCAAGTCTCACCCACATAGATTATGAGAACCATAGAAGAGCTAAAGTCAACATTTCCACAGATGGAATCCAGTTTGACATGGATGACATTTATCTCTCTCTTAGCTTTCTTAGCACCATTGTTATTTTAAATGACTTGTTTAGAAACATTTCAGTGTAATATGACAGAGTGTTTCCAGTCAAATTCAGTAAATAGTGGTGATTTTCTTTCAGCTGCTATATGCGTCACACTGCTTTGGGTTGTCCAGTTGCCAGGATAAGTTATGATTTGTTGAAGTGAATCTCACTTGGCACACTGTACAGCTTGGAATGATTTCTAGAGAGTTACGTATGTTTGTCTGATGAACAAATCAATCCAGTATTTTGTATAATACTGTACACTACATCAAATCAAATAGTCCTGCAGTACAGATGTTCTTTCATGGAGTATGAACCTCCACAATTTTCATGAAGTAGTAGAGAGTTTTGGATGCATAATCTTTTGGCTCACATAAAGATTACAAAGATAAATATTTTTACATTCTTTGGCTGTAAAAATAAATATATTTTTGAGAGTGTACGTTCACCTTCTCATTCATAACCAACTCGTTGTTGTTGGCCTACAAGTCATTTGCGACTTATGCCGACCCTAAGGTGAACCTATCGTGGGGTTTTCTTGCCAAGAGTTTATCTTTGCCTTCTTCTCAGGCTGAGAGAGTGTGACTTGCCCAAACTCACTCTGTCGGTTTCCATGGGTGAGAAGGGATTTGAACCCTGATCTCCAGAGGCATAGTCCAATGCTCAAACCACTACACCATGCTGGCTCGCTAACCAGATCATATATTATATATAGACAATATGTTAGCCTGTGCCAGCAATTGTCACCTCTGTTCATAGGTACTGTATATCACTGATGCTACAAGCTTGTGTCCATTTAACTTACAAAAAGTCCCACTGAATTCAGTGGAATTTACTTCTAAATGCACATGTACGAGGAGCCAGAGTGGTATAGTAGTTTGAGTGTTGGACTACTGGAGACCAAGGTTCAAATCCCTACCCAGTCATGGAAACCCACTGGGTGACCTTGGGCAAGTCACACACTCCCTGTAGGAAATTATTGGTATTTATATTAAACAGAGTGAAGCACAATCCCAGCGCAATATGAGCTTGTGGTATAAAACAGAATAGAAATATGCAGGATGCTCTAGTAAGATTAAAAAACCGCAATATGAGCTTGTGGTATAAAACAGGATAGAAATATGCAGGATGCTCTAGTAAGGTTAAAAAAAGCAAAACTTAGGTTTATTGTGGCAGAGACTACATCTGAGATAGGAAAATAGATATAGGAGAGTTATCTAACTTGGGTACAAAGTTCTAAAATCTGAATTGTGAGTGTGTGTAAGGCATTTTGAGCCTGAGCTGCCTCATTTGTAAAGCACTAAAACTTCTTGGAGGAAGGGGGAAAAGTGGCCTCTACATGCAAGTAGGATGTAAAAGCTTTGAATACATAGATCAATGAAGTACAGAGCTGATTCAAAAGGATAAGCGTGCAACTCTTGACTTCTCCTCTGTCACCAACTACTCTAAACAAGTGTTGATGTTTCTTCACTTCCAACACTCTCAACTTCAGAAAACACCACTGTAAGGGTGTCAAATACTTGCCTGAACCTATGGCTTCAGGCTTCTGTGTTTTTAACTGAGCTGAGAATGCATATGATGCATCTGATGAAATGGATTGGAGTTCCTGAAAGATTATGCTAGGTATTTCTTTTACTCAGTCTTAAAGGTCATGATTTGAAGTGTATCATTTAAAGTTTCAGTAAGGGAGGATGTGGAGGATCAGCTAAGAGGAGAGGGTCCATAGTTCACTAGTAATGCACATTCCTAGTACATGTAAGGCCCAAGGACTAAGAATTGTGCCTGAAATTCCAGTGTCCTGCAAGTCAGTGTTGACAGTGCTAAACTAGATGGACCAATAGTTTGAAACAGTATAAAGTAGGTTTCTTTTTGTTCCATAGTCAGGATAAAATGTTGCCTTTTGGACATATTCACTATTAAGAAAGCAGTTTACTTATAAGAAGTAGTTATGGTTTTGAAGTTGTTGTTTTACTCATTTATATCCCACCTTTCTCCCAATAATGTGACTCAAGGCAACTAACAACATATTTAAAACAATACAAATTAAATAATAAAAAGCATTAATAAAAGCATAAATATAAGATTTTAAAACAATTAAACAATTTATGAGGTTAAAATATTAAAAATTAAAATATTAAAATACATTTAAAAAGCTGTATACCAAACTTAAAACCAAAACTGCACAGCATTAAAAGGCCACCCCTTGTTAGTTTATAAAAGCCTGACAGCATAGAAATGTTTTGACCTGCCATTGGAAGAACAGCAAGTAAGGGGCCATCCTGGGCTCTCTATGAAGGAAGTTCCAAAGTCTGGGAGCTGCCACCAAGAAGGCCCTCTCCTTTATTCCTATCAAATGAGAAGGTGGTGGGACAGAGAAAAAGGCCTCTCAAGATGATCTTAGAGTTCTAATGGTCTCATAAAGGGAGATACAGCCTTCAAATAATTTATATATGTTATAATGATAAAATATATAGGTGCTTGAAGCATAAATGATCTAAAATATGGGAAGAAGTTCCTGTTTTGCCAATGATCATATTCCAGACTTTTCACAGATGACAATTCATTCCAGTGTAGTGGTTGGAAGGGCCTAAAACCCTAAAGGCACCAGATTCCACCTGATCTTGGAAGCTAAGCAGGGCCAGGATGGGGGACCAGCAATGAATACCAGATGCTGTAGGCTATATTTCAGAAAAAAGAACTGGCAAGACCATCTCTCATAGAATCATAGAGTCATAAGAGTTGGAAGAGACCATGAGGGCCATCCAGTCCAACCCCCTGCCCTACAGGAATACACAATCAATTCCCAACAGATGGCCATCCAGCCTCTGTTTAAAAACCTCCAAAGAAGGAGACTCTACCACACTCCAAGGCAGTGCATTGCACTGGTGTACATGTGAAGGGCTAAACCTGGGATCACTCCCCTGGACCCCAGGTTAGCTCTTCTGTTGAAGTAATCCCAAGTAGCCTCATCCAGGATGCTCCCTACAGACCCCCCAAAAACCAGTAGCTGCCACCACCCACTGAGTTAAACTGGGGGTTCTTCCTTTTGGGACCCCCCTTTTTTCATGCACAATGCAGTGGGAAATTGTGCACAGTCTCTGATAACTAGTAGCACTCCTTGCCACTATAGAATCAACTAACTCCTTCCTCTTAACCCCAGAGAAAGGTTCAAAGTAGCAGTCAAGAGATATAGGCACATGTAAGCTTCAGTTATAGGAAGATTAATAAGTTTACTTTATTCAAGTGAAATCAGTCTTGCAATACTCTGGAATCTCTTTTCTGTGAATATTCTTCTCGTATTCCTTGCCTAAGAAAACCCTATGAAATTTCATGGGGTTGCCATAAGTCAACAGGCAATTTGAAGGCACATACATACACACATAGCAATTGGAAACTCACTGAGCTAAGTACTGTATAGGCAGTTCCAAATAGGTTGATTCTTTGCTACAAAGTATTCAGAGAGGTGCTGTTTAAGTGCAGTACTGGTGTTTGCTTACTTCTCTACCTGATGCTTCCTCCAGTGCAAGAGGTTGCAGACAAGAATTTTCAGATGAATTCACATGTGAAACCTCAATAAGTTCACAGCTAAGTCTGAGAGCTATTGCTAGACACAGTAGACAAGTGGACACCATATCGAAGAGGCCTGGAAGAAACAATAGTCATTAGATATACAAATAGTCTACATTTTTTAGGAAGTCATAGTACACATATACCTGCATGGAATCTACCCTTCATGAATCTTCCATCAATTTCCATCTTCCTTGTCACCTATAAGGTTGCTATTGATTTCTGAATATGGTTTTTTGACAAAGAAGCCACAGACAAATGAAGCCCAATTGGTGGAGCCCAGGCTACCTAGTGATTTTGGAAAGTTAGGTGTTAACCCTCCAGAAACATGGAACTTATTTCTCACCATAACTCCATATACAGAATTGGATTGCATTTTCTAGTCTTGTCCTGATCTCTAAGTATTCAGTAGAAGCTGGGAACAGGCTCTTTTTGCATACAACAGTACAAAAATGAGACATGTACTCAACACCAGAGTTTCCCAATCATGCAGACTACATGTGCACAGCTGTACATGGAGGAAGATCATGAATCTAGATGGTTTCCTGACTGTGGTGGAGACTTTACTGTCATCTCAGCAGATCATTATTACTTTGTGCTGAACATGTTGAGACTATAGGAGCCATGCTATGCTCACATACCACCAGGTCCCTGAAGTTAGTAGGTGATAATTTTCTTCCACTAAGCTTGAGAATGGTATGAATTCCTGATGCCAATGGGCAGGATTAGTTCTATGATGGACCCTTGACTTGTGGCCTGTTGTGTCATGGACTCTACTCTGCTCATAACCCACAATCATGACATTGGCATACCATGGCTAGCATCCTGATGGGGACATATGAACACAGTTTCTCTCACATATGTTATGTCTTTTTCTGAGTGCAAAAACAGGTGGATATGCACAAACCTTGAAGAAGTCTGCTTCTTTCTTCATGCTGCAACTCTTGATGCTTGTGTTTGGCCATTTGGACACACTAAATATGGCACTGCACCACTTAGGAGCCCTGGTGGTGCAGTGGCTAAATGCCAGTACTGCAGCCACAAGGTTGTAAGTTCAATCCCAGAGGGCTCCAAGGTTCACTCAGCCTTCCATCCTTCTGTAGGTTGGTAAAATGAGTACCCAGCTTGTTGGTGGCAATTGGCTAACATGTTGTAAACTGCTTAGGAAGTGCTTTGGCACTGGTAAGTGGTATAGAAATAGAAGTGATATTGCTATTGCTATTCAAACAAGTAACCTACAGTTCCACCAAGCAGAACTTATTTTGGTGTCTGCCAAGTAGTTTAAAACAGCTGAGGAACAACTTTGAAGAGTTTTGGACAAAGACCACAACAACAGCAAAAGACTTAGATTTAGGAAGCCCTACCTCCCTAGGCACAGAAAGCCTGCTCGCCACATTGATCCTGGGTATGAGCTTCACCAGTTTGAGTCTCCTGAGGGATTCTATAGGAAAATATTTTATCATGTGATTCATAATGTCAGGAACAGTTTATACAATCGCTTTTCCTCAGGTGTGTGCAAAAATATGAGCAAAATTGAGAAGTTTGTCATTGGAGAGATTGATATTGATCCATTGCAGGCTTTTATACAACTGACATGGATTCTTCTAGATTGCAGTTTCATCATGATATGCTGTTGGATATTGCAAGGGAGAGGATGTTTCAGCTCTTCAGGATGTGGTTGATCTTCTGAGTGGGACACAAGGCAAATATCTGCGGCACTTACTATCAGAATTGTCAAAGCTGATCAAACTCACCCTTACAATACCGGGTTCATCAAGCATCAGAAAAGTCATTCTCATGCCTTCATAGAATTGTTACCCAAAACACTTCTTGGAAAATTCCAAGAAAATATCGAGTTTCTAATATGTTGAGGAAATTAGCAGCAACTCAACTTTAGCTATGTGAAAGGGGGTAACAATGGAATCTTGAAACCTTTGTATACCAGTACTAGTCTGGATGGAATATACACACATGTGCAATTAAGTATGGTTTTTATTAAAGAGTTCAAAAATAACATCACACACACACATTCATACAGAAAAAGCATTCACACAAGGCTATAGAAAGGCAGTAGGAAAAACTTGGGATAGAGGGTAGCAAGAGGATTTGTTGTGGGGTGATACAACCTGTCCTCTAGTCAATCTGGTAGAGTGGATGGAGGAATTTGAGTGGCTACACAGAGGAACGGGGTGTCCCCTGGAACTGAAGTCTATGCACAATGAGGCAGTTTTTTAGGGGTCATTTATACCTCAAAATATACCTGAGGGGAGTGGATGTTTCATGGGTTGAAACAATAGATTCTATGAGCTTCCATGGATTGCACAATGGGTTTTCTGGTCTTGACAATAGGCGTGGAAGATGCTAATGTGTTTCAAACTATCCTTAATGTCCAGTGATTGGATTTTAAAAGTTTGAGCAACCTGTCTTAAGATTGGGGATTTAAGGAGAGGAAATTTCAAAATCAGTAAACAAATGTTTCATCCACCCATTGTCTCCCTTTCTACTGGGAAATGTGTCCTTTTGACTTCTAGCCTTAATCTTCCCTAGGGCAAAGCATGTCATTCAGCTGTCCTCTCTGAGACCATTGTGCTTTTTCCCTTGTAGAAGGCCACATTAATGAACCAAATTAATAATATGCAAATTTATTAATACACCAATTTTATTATATGTCAATTTTTGAGGTCTCTAGAAGTGGGGTGTAAGCTGTGCTAACAGAATAAAGACCTTCCTGCGGTCAGCCATGAGGCAAGCCAGGCTCAATCACATGGCTGTTCTAGAATGGATACAAAGAGATCAATTGGGAGATGGATCTGAATATTATAGCTAATGAGTTCATCCAGCCTAAAACTACATATCCTGAATGTATTTCTTCTGCTTTGTGCTTTGTTTAGTCAGCTACCCTTCAGTGCTCCCTCTGATTAGTTATAATAAATTTATTTAAATCCATAAACAGAGTTTGTTAATTTTTATCTTGGTCTTCAACTTGGATGGTATATTGTATGCGCCTTTGGATTGTGGGGTAGTGTATAAACTATCATAATATTATAATTAAAACATAATATTTTTATTGAGTACTTGTCGTTTTAATGTGGCTCTGAACACTCTAGGATCTATTGATGAAGGATGAAGGATGGTTTCTAGAAACAGAAATAGAAATATATACATACATAAATGTAAACAAATAAGCCCTTGCCCAGGTTTAGCCCCATGCCCCCCCACTGGAAATTGGGAAGTCTACGTCCCTGCAAGACAGTGGTAAACACGTCTTTTTTCTAACAAAGACTCACGCTTACCAGCATCTCCCATGGAACTGGAACAGAAGGACAGCTGTTGAACGATGACATCATGCAATAAGGCAAAATGGGAGGTGCTGTTATCAGGCTGCACTGCCATTCCCTTCCCTCATACGATAAGTTTCTTTCATGTCATCTCATCAGGTGATGCTATCAAAACCCTGGTTGATCTCTTGGATGTAACCTGACGGACAGTCCACATTTTCTGTTTCATTGTTTCAATTCCTCACAGGAGGGCCACAACCAAACCGTCAAGCCTTCCTACATTTGCCCAGACTACAACTTTCTTTACCACTAGGCCCCATGTGTCATGTGAAACTGGAATTGGGCAGATAGAGCCTGGCTCCTCCATTTGATCAAGTTTCCCTCAGTATATTCTAAAACCATATTCTACATCTAAACATGCCATTAAACGTTATGTAGCCATGAAATGTTCAGTGTCCTGCTTTAAGCTTCTGGTGCATCTTAAAACATATATTGGACAGAATTTGGATGCCATTGCTTCCAGTCATTCTGACCCTATCATTAAACAGAGTCAGGCAACAGATTTGGAGAGTCCTGAATGGGCACCAAATAGCATAGTTATTAAATTTGTTGTTATTGTATCGGTCCTGGCTTGGAGGGGGGTTTCTGCCTTAAATAACCTAACCAGCATTGGATAATAACCATACATGAGTGGGTGATACCATTTGTTTTCAAGCAGCAAAATGTCTTGGGTTAGACTATTACTTTAACCACAGCCCCATCCTTCCATCTTGGCAACAAATGGAACTTTGTGTTAGACCAATGCCCTAGCAAGTGGTAGGAGATTCTGTTTGTATGCTGTGATAACCTGGGCCTCTTTTTCCTTTTGCTTCAGATGGTTTCTCTGGTGAATAGCCTCATTCCACTGACATCACAAAATATTTTTATTGAATGTTTGAGGGGCCTGCTCTTGAAGATTTCCTCAGGCCTCCCAGACTTGGCACTGCTTCAGCCTAATATTGAAGGCGCTCCAATCTGTAACCCCATAATATGGGTTTGCTGGCTGTGGGTCATTGGCGGCCCTTACTGCTGCTGCTGCATTCTTCATAGACCTGGTGTTATGCCCTCAGCTTTTGCTGTATAAGTGCTTGAACTATTCCCTGCTTAAATAATCCAGCTCTAGTCAGCTAAATGGGAACCAGATGTATCTCTGACCCCCTTTTTTGCTTTCAAGTCAAGCAGCTTTTGTAGCTTTCTGTGAACAGGCATTCAGGTGACCAGCCTTTCCCGCCCCCCCCCTCCCAGTTACCAGTTTATTCATTCCTGTTTCAGAGTTGTGTGTATGCAAATAAACTATTAGTGGCAGTGACTCAAGTGTCAGCTTCTGTCAGTAGTGACTAATCTATGGAATGATTCTCTTTTTCTTTAAACTGCTTGCATATTTTACAATTTCACTATGTAAGGACATCTGCTGAATATGTCTCTCTCTCTCTGTGTGTGTGTATTCTTGTATATCATTAGCACAGAGAAACCAAACTGAATATCAACTATTAGAAAAAAGAAATCTGGGGGAAGGAAGGCTCCTATTCTTGCCTTTTCACAGTCTGGGAGAAGGGAGTGTGAAAAATATCGCTAATATCCTACAGTTAAAAACAGATGGCACCCAATCACTGTGTGTTCTCTGAAAAACCCCACCCCCTTTCATCTGAGCTATGAAGGAACTCTTGGAAAGCCTTGCCCTTTGTAGCTTACTGTAACATATAAAAGCTGTTAGCAGCTCCTGTAGCCAGCAGCTAGAAAGCATGCAGAGTTTTTTCAAATCTTTCTCTCTCTCTTTCTTTCTTTCTTCCCCTCCCTTCCTTTGAGGGTTTGTAATAAGAAACACTCCTCTTTCCAAGGGTTCGCACTAGCACACAGAAAAGAGCTGTTTAACTTGGAAGAACAATACACTAGGCTTTTTGCTCTGCAAAGAGGTAAGCCATTGAGCTCAGTTTGCTTTGCATGCATTTTTATTAATACACATCCTATTTTTGCTGGGCTCATTTTAAACTGTACAAGTGAGATAACTCTTTCCATATCTTCCCATGTTTTTTGTCTGCTGATCTGCTTTTGAATTTGTATTAGACTAGAATGAGTGCAGAACCTACCCATTAATGACCAGCATGGATGTTATCCTTTTCATCTTCAGAATATTAGATGATCTTTGTAGACTTTTTAGTTGTATTAAGAGGGTCAGTATGAATAAAATCAATGGTATGTCACAGAGCAATTGTGTATGTGCTATTGCTAGGTGATTTGAGATGCAGTGTTTTTCTCTCTCTCTCTCTGTGGAAACATATTTTGAGTTTTGTTCAACTTGGGTGAGCAGTAGAGGATGTGAAGAAAAAGTAGTTCAAGTTCACCCCAGTTATGTTCTTTTTTTTTTTTTTTAATCCTTCACAGATCATCTCCTAAACTTCCTGGCTTAAAGTAGTGCTCTCTCTCCCCATAGGCTCCAAAATGATAGCAATTTCCGCCATTGGTGGTGCCCTCTTAATTTTCCTTTTCTGTGACACAAGTGCAATAGAGTTGCCCAATTCCACTGACGTTTTCCTATCCGCCAATGATCACACCACTGTTGAAGCAGCTTTGAACACTCATCTGGATTTGGCAAGCCTCCCCAAAGCCAGAAGGAAACGATACATTTCACAGAATGACATGATTGCCATTCTGGATTATCACAATCAAGTGCGAGGCAAAGTCTTCCCACCTGCATCTAACATGGAATATATGGTAAGTAGATATTCATTTAGACCTGCATCCCTTTCTGAACTTTAGGACTTGTGGGGTAGAAAGAAAAATCTCAGGTTTCCTATTACCATACTATGTCATGTCCTTTTTTCTTTTGAAGTTACCTAGGCCAATGGCTTTTGAAACCACTGCACTGCTTTGCATGTACTGAGTAACTCCAGTGCTGCATTCCTACATGCATGACATTGAAATTTGTGCTCTGGCATAAGCAGCCATGCCGCTTCCATAGACCTGTTGTGAAGTGCGCATATTCTGAATGAAGGTAATCTCTCTCATGAATATGGCATAGCTAATAAATACTGTACTGTATTGAATGAAACTAAGAGCCGACTCAGAAACTATAGTGTTCTCTTCTCAGTATATGGCAAAGGCCATTCATTTCCTCCCCAATTAATCTAGATCATAGCTTTATGTCTCTTTTTAAATATATATATTCATGTGCTCTTTGCTGTTCTTATTACCTTGCATTTATTATAGTAGGACCCCTGTATCCACTGATTCATTATTCAACTATCCACAGGACACAAAACAACACACCTACCATAGAGTCTTCCTAGAAAATGTGTCCTCTCTAGCCATTTTCTAGGTCCTCCAAGGCAACTCTATGGTATTTTAAACTGGAAGTCCCATTATTTTCAATGGCATTTGCTGTTATCTAGCTTTCAGTATCCACCTCCCCCCACCACCCAACCAATCCCCAGTAGATATGGGGGTCCTACTGTACATTTTTTAAAAATATTTTATTTAGCTTTGTGTAGTCTGTCCAAAGATCTTTTCTTAATGGGTGGATTAAAAGTGTAATAAATAAATAAGCTCATATAAAGCCTATGTATGTTTGTAGTGGATTAGTACCAAATCCTCTACACCTCTGTATCTGATGGATACCTCCTCTGGACCTAATTCAGTAGCCTGTTCTTCCCACAGGTGCAGCTTAAGGTAGCATACATGATCCTCCTTGCTATTTTTATCCTCACGACAGCCCTGTGCAATTGGTTAAGCTACTTGTGACTAGCTGAAGCCCAAGTGGGGTTCGTGAAGCCTGGTGTTTCCACCCTTAGTTGAATATTCTGACAATGGTGGATCCTGATCCGTGGTGTCCTAATATGTCTCCAAAACAAGCTAACTTGCAGTGCAATCCTAGGCATGTTTACTCAGATGTAAGTGCTGCAAATTCAATAAGAACTACTCCTTGGTAAGTTTGCATAGGATTGCTGCCTCAGGATACAATAGTCACATACATCATCATGGTAACCCTATCTTGTGAGTGCTGTTTTTATACACTCACACAAATGCAGTTTAAGGCCATTTCATGAATTCTGTCTGAACATAGCTTCTGTGTTTGTAATCACATCCAACCCTACTTTGACAGCTCAGGGCAGTTGCTTATGTAAAACATCTGTGCAATATTTAGTGTTCTCTGTCAGAGAGCTCTGGTGCCACAACAAAATACAAATCCCAGGATTCCATAGGAAGGAGCAATGATAGTTAAAGTAGTGTCAACCTGCATTATTTCTGTAGTGTGTCAGAAGCCAAAGAAAGAGAACCCTAGGAGAGACAACTTTCAGCTTATAGAGAAGCTTCTGTGTTGATGGTTTCTTTTCCTTTGATTGCTTTGATTGTGTATTCCTGCAGGGCAGGGTGTTGGATTAGATGCCCCTTGTGGTCTCTTCCAACTCTATGATTCTATGAGTCCTGATTCTTTTCCCCAACCCTTTTTTGTCCATTGCACTGGATAAGAACCAGCTGCTGTTTCTTTCTGGCTGCATCTCACCACCACAGCAGCAACATCTAAATCTGGGAAACATATGAGATGGATGGATCACATGGTATAATCCCATATCCACAGTACTTCATCACTCCCCTGAAGGTCACAGTAATCACCCACATGAGCCATGTATTCTACATGTTCAACTGATATTAAAATAATCTCAATAGTGCAGAGAATGATGTACCCCCCCTTTCCTGTATCCACGATCCTGGACTTACAATTTATAAGTGAAACTACGGATAATAGCAAATCCTATTAAAATAAAGGACTACTGGTACAAACATACCATAGAGTTGCATTGGAGGACCTAGCAATTTCTAGAGATGATGCCTCTCTAGGCATTTTCCAGTGCAACTCTATGGTATATGTCCCTATTTTTTTCAGCTGTGGATAACTGAAACTGTGGCTGTTGGTTCCATGGGTACAGGGTTGGGGGGGACACCTGTATTTTTGATAAAAGATTTTCCCTTTCCTTTGCAATAACATGGTCTCTATTGCCAGTGAATACAAATTCAATTTATTGTACTATCCATGCAGGTCATTGCTCTTCAATTATGATTTTTCCCAGAATAACATGAGAAAAGATATCAGTAGTGCAGATGTTAAAAATCTGAGGACAGGAAAGGGGGGGGACAGGAAAGAGCAGGAAAGACTTCCAGATATCTCAGTAGCCTAAGTATTTAGTCAAGGCTTTCTAAGAATGGAGTCCAGATTTTTTTCAGATGTGTCTGAAATTATTTCAAACCTTTAGTGCCAAACATTTGGCACCAAATGCATAACACTAGAACTATGCTTTCAGAGGGCTTGTAAATGCATGTCTTCTTGGAATACTGTATAGCTAATTACTAACTTGGAGGATTCTAAGGGACTGGAAGACCTCATGATAACTAATCTGCTCAACTGCTTCAAACTAAGGACCCTGTCAAATCTATTCTGCAATGAAAAGTTGAATGGGTTTGAAATTTGTACCATTTGTACCATTTTCAAAGTTTCAGGATCCAATCATGAACTAGAATTCAAGTAGACCACAAACTTTTTACTCTTTAAAAATTTGTGATGCAATTTGGAAAAATTAAAAAGGGTTGGCTGGGTTCAAAATGCACACTTTTGAAATAGTATGCAAAATTATGTACTTTTGAAATTATACAAAATGCATATATTTTGAAAATGAACCAAAATGCTTTACTCACTAGAAAATTGCTTAGAAATGTGTATCTTTGGTAAATGTATATTAAAAAAAAATCCTTATAAACTCAGAGGTTGTCTAAACAGTGAAAATCAGCCTCATGGAATTCTCTGGGAATATGACCTGTCTAAATGGAATCCTGCATCAATCCACAGTATTCGGAAGGAAGGGCCCCCCAAACAACAAAAACAAAGCCTCTGTGGCTTTTCCCATATTTTTTTAAAAAACAGCAAGGCGGTGTGCATTCCTGCTTGTTAGGACAAGCAATTTGCTTTGAATTGCCTTGCCATACCAGTGGATGTGAAAAGGTCATTGGCTGCGTGAGCGGGAGCGGGGGGGCTTTCTAAGAGGGCAAGTGCCTACTGCTGCCATGTTGACTTTTTGCCTTGGTGAGCAATCACTAAGGAAATAAAACAGGGTGTTGTTGGGGTTTTTTTTTACTGTCCTTTTAACTTGGAAAATTGCTCTATCACTCCAGCGCAGCTTAGACAAAGTTTTTTTTTTTTTTAAAGGCCAGCTGTGGGTAAGTACCAACGCAAGTAAATCAAATCACACGTGGCCACCATCTGGCATGCAAAGCTTCTGGGGGCTTCTGGGGCCAAAACCACCATCAAGACAAGTCACTGCTGCTGTGAAATGCCATTACTATGAGGTACTCTGTCCCCACCCCCCATAGACTGGCCCCTAGAGAAACAAGACAGAATGAATAATAACAATAACAATAACAATAATAATTTATTTATACCCCGCCCCTCTGTTAAAAACAATCGCGGTGATTTACAAAAATTAAAATACAAATACAGATTAAAATCCCTAAACACCACTCACCCCCACCCTCCCCCATGAAAAGAAATTAAACCAATATAAATTAAAACAACTAATCTAAAATCAAATTAAAAAATAATAAATAGCCAGCAGAATAAAAGAGGCCAGGAGCTCCTGAGGCTGGGATCTAATTAGGAAAGGCCTGCCGAAAGAGAGCCGTCTTTAGTGCTTTTTTAAAGCTACTCAGGCTCGTCATCTAACAGATCTCATTCGGCGGGCCATTCCATAATTTGGGGGCAATTACTGAAAAGGCCCTCTGGGAGGTTGCAGACAGCCTAGATTTTTGTGACTGAAGCAAATTCCTCCCAGAGGACTGGAGTGCATGGGGAGGATTGTATGGGAGGAGGCGGTTCCGAAGATAAGTTGGATCCAAGCCAACACTGGAAAGTGTTGGATACGTTGGACCTAATGAACACTGGAAAGTGATAACAAGAGCCAAATTGAGCTTGACAGAGCTTGCTCATTTCTAGATGTGGGTGAGATGAACCTAACCTTTACCATGTATCCCACAGTCTGAACTTGTAGAAAAATCTACCATAAGAAGAGCCATGGAGGGACCAATTGATTTGCAAGAAAATATATATTTCTCTCTAGCCTAGATGCAACTCTGTTGATGATTGCTATATTTGCCACACGACTCAGGGAATAAAGAGACCAGACACAAGATGTATGGGTGAAATAAAGGGCCTTTATTGAAGCCTACCTATTTAAGCCTCTAGGATCTTCATGGGGTGGCGGGGGAGGCAACCAAGTGAGGGAGCAGCTGAGGTCGTAGGTCTAACTGAGACCTTACTCCCCAGCTTCCCCGGGCGAGCACCTGAGCCCTCGAAAGGAACCCCAGCACTGGGGTTGCTCTCAAGCCGGCCCGCGTCTGGAAGACCAACCCAAAAGTCCCCCACTCAAGCCGCACGGATTAGGGTGGGGGCTTATCCCTTGGGCCAGCCCCAAGGTGAGTCTCCTTCCCTTCCGCTAAGTCCCATGACTTTATTGGTCATTCCAGAGACCCTCCCTTCACTCAAATAGGTGCCAAGGTGCACACCGAATCTGCGCCTCCCCCAAATTTCAGGCCCAGTGAAATTTACCTATTTAGACACCACCCTAGCCAATATTCCCAAATGCCGCTTATCACAGTATGGGGCAGGCGAACCCCCCCCCCCAAAGAGGGAAAAAATTCCTACCCAGCCCTTATTGTAAAGCAGCCATTATCACACTATGTCCGCAGCGGGAGGGTGGGTCAATTTCTCCAAAAGAGAGAGAGTGGGGAGGGCAGAGCAGCCTTAAATAGGTCTCCTGCTCAGCCCCGCCCCCTCTCATGACGTCGGGATGCCAGCCTGACATCCAAACACTGGTCTCCACCCCTCCCCTGTGGCAAAGACCAATCCCCACCCGAAAGCTTGCTTAATGGGGGGGGGGGTTGGGATTGCCACACGACTCAGGGAATAAAGAGACCAGACACAAGATGTATGGGTGAAATAAAGGGTCTTTATTGAACCCTACCTGTTTAAGCCCTCTAGGATCTTCATGGAGGGGGAGGCAACCAAGTGAGGGAGCAGCTGAGGCCGTAGGTCTAACTGAGACCTTACCCCCCAGCTTCCCCGGACGAGCACCTGAGCCCTCGAAAGGAACCCCAGCACTGGGGTTGCTCTCAAGCCGGCCCGCGTCTGGAAGACCAACCCAAAAGTCCCCCACTCAAGCCGCATGGATTAGGGTGGGGGCTTATCCCTCAGGCCAGCCCCAAGATGCAACTCTGTTGATGATTGCTATATTTCTTTCACTGAATGTGCCAGTGGAATGAATCATATGCATGAACAGATTTTGAGCTTTGCTTCTTTGCTGATGAGCCAAAATATATTGCTTCCTTTTTCATTAAGTAATGATATGGTGGTGGGGGAGGGGGTTTGATGACCCCCTTACATATGTACACATTCAAGGAATGCACAGAAGTGTCACATGTTTATGCAGTCTGACACTGCCCCCTACTGCCACCATCCTTCATGGCACTGTCCCCTGCTGACCCTGTCTTGGGGATATTTGAGATCATACTTCATAGGGGATGTACTGACATGAAACCATTTCGTATGTAATCTGAAGACATGGATCAGTGGGGTGGATAAGACCATGTGGGCTACGACCTTCCTCATACGTTCATTGGCCTTATGGAGGCATCATCTGAATTCCTATAAAGACCCTGTTTTCTGAGATAAGGAGATAAGCAATATAAATAGTATTAGAAAATTGGTCGCAACACAGAAAAGTGGTAACTATACGGTAGAAGAACACTGCTCCCAGGGGATATACTGGCTGGGATGTTCTGGGAATTTCAAAAAAAATCATATCCAAGCTCAGCCAGAGTCACTCTGTAATTTGAGACTTAACCTATTGTACAGTATTGTCACCAAACAACAACAACAACAACAACAACAACAACAAAAAGAAATTAGATGAGAAATGAGATTGCATCTTTTCTTTCCTTCTTTCAATTAGACAGCAATGGTGGCTGGTGGCTTTTCTGTCAGTGGGGCAGTGAATTTGGGTTTTAATCCAAACTTTGAAGGAGCTATCCAAGGTGCTGAACCCTATTGGTAAAAAAGGTTTAGCACTTTGGGTTGCTCCCTTAAAGTATGGACTAAAATCCAGAATGGATTCACCACTCCACTAACACAGATGCCACCAGCTGCCACTGGTAGACAGAATACATATCAGAGGTATTGATATTATACAGTTGTCCCTCTGTATCCACAGATTCGGTATCCACGGATTTAAGTATTCATGGCTTGAAAATATTCTTTAAAAAAATAATAATCCAAAAACCAAACCTTGATTTTGCCATCTTATGTAGAGGACACCATTTTGCTATGCCACTGCATATAATGAGATTTGAGTATTCATGGATTTTGGTATCCACGGGAGGGTCCTGGAACCAAATCCCAGCGAATATGAAGGGACAACTGTATAGATGGGTGTGCGTGCATGCGCGCACGCACACACACACAGAGAGATATCAAAAATCAGACATAGTAATTTTGGGAAATAGTAAGTGAAAATATGAGGTGTATGCTCCAGTCTCCAAATATGCCCTAGTTTGAATCTCCCAAGCACCCTATCTATTTATTTAGGGTTTATATTGATCCAGAAAGATTATACTAAGATAAAGGCTGAGTAACATATACTCATTCTTGGAACTTTATGGTATGTGTCCCATATTTTACATCATGTGGGTAACTAACAACATGGATATTGGTTCCATGGATACGGGGGTCTGACTATACATAAATTTGTCTAGGCACATTTATGGGGGGGAAGTACACTTATATACAAAAGGGAGTTAAATCTTTACAGATTTTGTTCTCATGGAAAAGAATGAATAATATAACCATTTTCTTCCCTGCTGCAAAAAAGTTCTTGAAAATTATGCCATTTTCAAGGACTATTTGCAGTTCTGGATTTATTCCTCTAAAAATCCACATGTGATTTTTGTGTGTGCAGAAAACAGCATTTTCTGTGTAGAAGTGTTGTTTTCTGTACCGAAAATCAGGTTTCTGCACAGAAAATAACATTTTGGTGCAGAAAATTCCACTTTCTTATCCTTATGTGTTTTCTCATACAGAGTGAGTCCTGAATGGCAAAGATTCTTTTCCATCCAGAATTCTCCTCATAAGGGTTTCCAGAAACTCTGGGAGCCTCTTTTGCGTTTGGGATTCTATGAATATTTTTTCCACATGCAGCATTTAATACATATTTCCAGCAGGGAATACAAAATGAACGTGTCCTGAAGTTTATTTCTCCAATCAAGAAAACACAATAAATCTTTCTGCAAGATTAATGTACATGGTCTGCAGATTTTCATTGACCAGCGCTGACCCAAGACATTTTGCTGCCTGAGGTGGAGCAACAAACATCCTCAGCAACCAAAACCAAGACACATAGTACCCACGCTAGCCAAATATCTGGGCACTTGAGGTGGAAAATGCCCAAAGCACATCTCTGTATCCCTAGTAGGAGAAGTACAAAATCACCAGACATATAATTTTATTATTTATTTACTTGTTTGTTTTAGAGTATTTATACCCCACTCTTCAGACACAAAGGCTCTCAGAGCAGCTTACAAATTGTTAGAAATAGCACTTATACTTCTACATGACATTATCTCTCTAAACACTCTCTAAGCAGTTTACAGTGTGTTAGCGAATTGCCCACAACAATCTGGGTACTCATTTTACCGACCTAGGAAAGGATGGAAGGCTGAGTCAACCTTGGAGCCCTGCAGGATCGAACTTACAACATTGTGGCTACTTGAGGTATCCAGCTTACCCTGCCTAATCATAGGACTAGTTCATCATTAATAGAATAATCAAGGAATAATTTTCGGTGCATAACTTCAGCTATTTGCTCCAGTACTCTGCTTCAGTAATGTTGTATTAGATTGTGGAAACTCATTTAAGAGCTAGAATTATTTTGTGTTACACATGCAGGCCAGGTGTGGGAGACAATGCTTTGGCAGAATACTAGGCCAAATTCTTCCTCTTGATATTAGAAAGCAGAGTTTCCTGGCACACTTTAGCTCAAATGTTTTGTTTCTTATCTATTAAAATCAGTGGTGGAGAGTGGAGCAAAAGTAGCAAGCAGTCAGCAATGCATTCGAATACTGCCCCCTTCCTTCCTTCCTTCTGACAATATGCAAAACAATACTTTCAACTATTTTATTCCATCATTGCCAGATTCTTAAATGCATACAGAGGCAGCAATTTGTTGAGTCACAGCATTTATTTGAATGAATATGATGAAATTTTATGACAGATAAACTCTTGTATTTATGTCACACCATCAGCAGTGCTATGACATATTAAGACTTTTGCACCAAACCAGCATTAAGACTACTCTGGTGCAAAGTACCTGTAAGCAAAGCATGCACTGCTAAACACGATTCTGGGAACGTCAGCTGTAGCAATGAATGACAATACTGAGGGAGTAACAGCACAAATGGAGCTGGATGACATTCAAAAATACAGATGGATTTTCCATGGAAATCAGTTAAATCAAAAACAGAATAGACAAATTGAATTTCAGCCATGGATTTGCATGCAGACTGAGCAGATACAGTCTTTGTAAGTAACAGACAGACTGAGCATTGTTTCCTAATGAAGGAGATGAAGAGAATCATAGTACAGTACCTATGTACCCACCCCGACTTTCTGCTCTTTGCTTGTGTGTTATATGCAAAGATTAATGCATTTGTTAGTCTTAACTCATGGCTTGCAGGGGCTTTCAAAATTAGGTCAAAAGCTCTATGCAGTTAGCTGAAGAGATGCCAGTAGCCCTTGGACCACAAGTTTCCCAGCTCTGTTTTAGGTCATATAAGAAGATTTTAGACTGTTATGAAAACTATTCAGTTTATTGCTATTAAGAAGAAAGAAAATGAACAAGTGCAGGAATGGAGAGAAGCCTCAGAAGGGAGGCTTGAAATGGTTATTGAGACTCAATGTATTTTGAGTCAGATGACTTTTCTTGAGGGGCAACGAGCAATTTAACCATGACATAATATAAAACCAATTCTGTATACTTTCTCCTGATACAGCCCTAGCCAAACAGCAGATAGTATGTAACATTCTTCTTCCTCAGGAGCAGGTAGCAACTTCAAAGGGTCTGAGGGCCAATTTTCACTTCCAGGACTCAACATAGAAATGCCAAAAATAAAATCAAACAAAATAAAATCTGGAAGTGGACAGAGAGCAGTGAAATTTTCAGCCCTACTTATATCACCCCTCTTGCTATTTATACTCTAGAAAGTTGTGGGAGGGAGTCAGCTCCTGATTTGGTGAAATGAATTCAGTAACTTGAGTTGTCCCAGGGGAAGAGAAATCTGTCTTAAAACCTCTTGGCCCTTAAATATTTAAAATTGATGCTTTTAGGGCCTCTCCTTCTCCACAGCTCTTAAATATGTTTCACAAATGTGGATAGCAGCTATTGAAAATGTCTGGAATCCTGTTGGTGACTTCTGCTGGTGTTAATAATGTGGATCATAACATGTTTATTTTGTAATGCAAGTCTCAGCTAAAATATTGTTTACAAAGCAGCATATTTGTATGGAAATAATGCATACAAAATGTGTATAATTTGGGGAAAACAGCATATAACATGCATATGAAAAAGGTTACATTTGGGGCATTTTTCACACACCCATCAATTAATGTGGAAATGGGATGAACCAAACTTAAAATGTTAAATTGACAAAGACTTCAATAGACTGATTTCTCCATCCACAGTTATGAGGAAGGAGTTAACATCCAAGATATGTGGTACTTAATTCCTTTACAGTGTTATTGGTTACGACCAGCATCTTAAGTTCTTCCTGGAATGCTGTAAGAAGCCAATGCACACTCTGGAGCACCTGCCAGTAATGTGAGCCTTTCAGTCTAACCCTCTGGAGATGAATTACTATGTTCTACAGCAGCACTACAATATAAAATTTCATTTCATTTCAGCTTTACTGAATGCATTTTAATGTTGCAAATAGGCTGGCTAAGCAGAAATCTTGTTACCTACTGAGTAAAGAATTCACATAGTTCTGAAAGGACCATTGTTTGATTATGAAAGGCTACTGTTTATCTTAAAGTCACTGACACAGCTTGGATGGCTACATATTGCTAACAAGTGCATAAAAAGGAAGTCTATCAGCATGAAAAAGAGAACAGGGATGATAGCGTCTCTGTACCAGGAATGTAATTTTGACAGCTCTTTTGCAAATAACTTGTTTAAATCCAGCTCTTATTGTGTAGCATTTATATAAAATACACATTCAACATCTCCTATAATTTTTGAGGGTGGCAAAGGGAGGGAAGGCGAGAAACATTTGATTCTTTTTTAAAGACTAAGTCCCTTGTCAGCAACATTGTTTGATTTTGAACAGAAAATTGAGCGGATGATCTGAGCGGGAACTGGCTGCAGTTCTAGGTTTCTCTAAGGACTTTTTCAAATGAGGGAACCCCACCCCTGAGGAGGTTGGGAGAAGAATGGGGCTGTTGCACTTACAGAGCCCCATTTCAGACAACGCAATCCTCCTCCATTCTCCTCCCAACCTCCTCCCGACCTTCCCCCATGCTGTAGGGGTCACTGTTTATTGACGGAAAACCTCCATCAATAAAAAGTGGTGCCTGCTGCATGGGAGAAGGTCAGGAGGAGGAGGAGGCTGCCTGAAACAGGGTTCTGTAAGTGCAACAGGCCCGTTTTATCCCCGTCCTCCTCAGTTCCCCCCCCATTAGAAAAAGTCTTTGTTTGATACCCCAAACTGACATATATTACTGCTATAAGAAAAGCTTTTTTGGTGTTAAATGATGCAGAAGGTGGACAGCACCAGAGGGGAGCATTCCAGTCCTTTAGGTAATGGGGGTCCAGCATCCCCTTGCATGAAGTGATAGAATCACGCACCAAAGTTTAAACAACAAATAATACCCAGATTATTCCAGGGCCAACTCTCCAGATCACTTTAACTGGATAATGGGTACCTTTGGCTGGCATACTCCCCAACTGTCCATCTCTGTCCTGCTTTGCTATCTCAATTTCTCATGTGCTTTTAAAATGTCCCAATTCCCCTCTCCTCTTCCCATGTTTTTCTTTTGTCCTTGGCTTATTTCAGTTACTGTAAATTGAGTTCAAAATGCAAAAGTCATTTTCACCCAATTAAATCAGCATGAGGGAGAGAGGAGGGGAAGGATTCATGCCCTTCCCAGTAGTCTCAGGTAGAAGCGAACTGCTGCACCCTCTCCTAACTTTAGACCAGAATATCCTGTGTTGTCTGACTTCAAATTGCTTCTTGGGAAAGGAAAATTAAAAAGCAGAGGAAGGGGAGAGCCCTGCCAGTTAAGAGGGACTTTCTTTGAGGAAATTCTCTTTGAATTATATTATCCCAGCAGTGTCTATCAAGTGCTCTATCAATCACTCTTTCTCACAAACACACAGATTTCCCCCATAAATAACTTCCATTTAAAAAGAATCAATGTTGCAGTGAAGCATTCCTGTTTTGATTTTTTTCTCCTCTCTGCAGTTCTGATTTTGTCTGTTTGAAAGATTTTTATAAACCTTATAGTTTAAAGCTTAATTTTGCTGGCTTTCTTCTCTCCATCCCATTTCTTTTGATTTACTAATCCTGTGTATGTGACAGGGTTGCTCAGTGCCACAGAAAAGAAACTGTCACTTGTATGTATGTGCCTTCAAGTTGCCTGTTGACTCATGGTGGCCCCAAGAATTTAATAGGATTTTCTTAGGCAAGAAATACTCAGAGGTGGTTTTGCCAGGTCCTTCCTTTGAAATATAGCATACAATACCTAGTGTTTGTTGGTCATCTGCCATCCAAGTACTAACCAGGGCTGACCCTGCTTGGCTTCCAAGATTAGACTTTTGTTGTTGTTAACTGCTGTCACATTGACTTTAACTTATGGTAACCCTATGAATGAGAGACTTCCAAGTTACCCTGTCATCAATAGCCCTGCTTATGTCTTGCAGGCTCATGGCTTCCTTGATGGAGTCTGTCCATCTGGAATGTGGTCTTCCTCTTGTCCTACTGCCTTCTACCTTATTAAGCATTATTGTCTTTTCTAGCAAATCATGCCTTTTCATGATATGGCCAAAATCTCAGTGTAGTCATCTTGGCTTCTAGGGAGAGTTGAGGCTTGATTTGCTCTAGGACCCATTTATTTATCCACCTTATCTGTAGAACGCTTCTCCAACACTACATTTCAAATGAGTTGATTTTCTTTCTATCAGCTTTCTTCACCATCCAGGTTTCACATCCATACACAGAAATTGGAAATATGATGACATGGACAATCTTAACTTTAGTATTCAATTATATATCTTGACACTTCAGGATCTTACCTAATTCCTTCAGACCTTCCCTTCCAAGGCCTAGTCTTCTGACTTCTTGACTGTAGTCTACATTCTGATTAATGACGGAGCCAAAGGATGGGATATCTTGAACTATTTCAATGTCTTCATCATCTACTTTAAAGTAAACCATCTGTGGCCATTTTTTTTTTGTTTTCTTTATGTTCAGCTGTAACCCTTTCTTTGCACTTTCTTCCTTGACCTTGTTCAGTAATTGTTCCAAGTCTTGGCTATGTAGTATGGTGTCTGCTAGTAGTATGGTGTAATCTGCATATCTTAAACTGTTAGTGTTCCTTCCTCCAATTTTCATGTCCCCTTCCTCCAAGTCTAATCTTGCTTTGAATATGATGCATTCAGCATAACAGTTAAACAGATACAGTGATAAAATGCAGCCTTTCCTGCGACCCTTGCCAACTGGAAACCATTCCATTTCTTCATATTCTGTGCTGACTGTAGCCTCTTGTCCTGAATACCGGTAATGCATCAAAATAATCAAATATGGCACACCGTTTTCTGTAAGAGTGATCCACAGTTTTTCATGATCTACACAATCAAAAGCTTTGCTATAATCTATAAGCCTGTACTCCTGGGTAAATATGTTCAGGATTGTAGCCTGAGACATTTTAAAAGGCCATTGTAATGCGTGCACTTCTTTATGACAACCAAGTTCACCCCCCTGCTGTATCTTTTTGAACTCATTACATTCCATTTACCTCCTGAAGCTAAAAGTATTCCACATTATTTCCCCCATTCCCACCCCATTTTTTTATTCTAAGAACAACTCTTTGAATTGTTGTTCAGCTGAGAAGCTATAGTTGGTTCAAGGTAACATGAGTGTTATGTTATGGGGAAGCCTGGATTTGAGCTGAACTATAATGTGCATTAGACATAGGGGTGAATATCGACAAAAGTTCATACAGCAAATCTGAAAGAAAGCTGTAAATTTGAGCAACTCTTATAAAGGCATTTTTAGTTTAGAATAATGAATTATATAATATTATATCTATTGTTAATCATGCTGTATGTGTGAATGTATACACACAGAGAATTGTATTTATTGATTTGGGACCCCCCGTTTTTTTCAAGGAAGGGGACAAAAATTGCTCTTGGAACTGCTGCAGTTGTCCAGCCCCAGTCCAATATGCAAGAGATCATGCCTTGAAATAGGCCATTTGAATGCTATGTCTGAATGCTGTGCTCTGTGATAAAGATTTTTATACTATGCTCTATGATAAAGATGGTAATGGGTGGTAGTGCATGTCCAAGAGAAGTGGGGCTGCCGGACTCACCCCTTGCCCTTCTGGTAGCTGATTTGTGATCCATCTTGGTCCGCCTGCCTCAGGTCCTGCTGCACCTGGTGTGCGGCATGGGTGCCACCATAATAGTCGTTCCCTTCCCAGCCTGCAGAGCAGGCAGCATGCAAAAAAGAAAACCAATTGGGGCAGGTCAGCCCTGCTCCAACTGGTTGTTTGAGGGAGGTGGGACATTGCTGAGTTTTGCAGCAGTTTTGTGACAGTTTTGCAGCAGTTTGCAGCAGTTGCTTTACAGTGCTGCAGTCCAGATGGACCAGTGGCTCTTTAGGAGCTGAAACCCACCCACCCTCCCTTTATCTCTTGTTTATAGGTTGAAGGTATTTAGTAGCATGTATTTACTCTTTGTCACAACTTTGGGGGCAGTTGGCATGGGTTCTGATCCAAGGTCATTGGTAAGGGGAGGGTGTCTCTGTCAAGTTCAAGGTCACAGAGACCCACCCTTTCCAGCAGTTTGTGGGAAGGGTGAGTGTGAGGGATCGGCAGGCATGCTGGGGGCCTGGCCAGGACTCCTCTCCCTTCACCAGTGGTGAGTGTCTGTGGTGAACCTACAGTAGTCTCATCGATCAGTATTCGGGTTGGTTGATGTCTGGATCCAGACCCATGTGATTTGGGCCAACCATTGCAGCTGTTAGCAATAAAGTTGTGGCCTTTATTGCCAATATACATATCATCATGTAACAATATATCTTTTCTGACTTACATATTGTGTCTGTCATTATTTGGGGAAGAAGGGTTTGTGGGGAACACATCCGACCTGGACACGCAAGTCACACCCACATTTCTAGAGACTAATATAACAGTTTAAAATAGAATTTCCCCACTTTAACTGCCACATTGGTCAGTGGAACTAGGAGCCCGTTTACATGGCAAAAAAAAAAAAAAAAACCTGAGAAGAATTTGTGTTGAACCCTATTTGTTTGCACACATCACGGGATATTCAGAAGGAGGGGTAGCAAAAAAACCAGTTCACCCATGTCTTTCCATCCCTCTATATTTCCAGGGACTTTTTGGAAAGCCTGGGACAACCTGTGCTATTGGTTGTCTGAACAATCAGCAACCATCCCAGGACATGGGCTGAATATTGATTGGTCAGATGTTGGAGCAGGCGGGCTTGCAAGGGAAGCTGCAGCCAGCTGAGAGTCACCAGCCCCTTCCTGTGGCTCAGTCTCACTTAAAGCATTGCTTTCTATTGGAAGGAAAAGAAGTGGGGGAGGAATGGGGGGACAGACAGAACTTAAAGCATTGCTTTCTATTGGAAGGAAAAGAAGTGGGGGAGACATGGGGGACAGACAGAACTTAAAGCATTGCTTTCTATTGGAAGAAAAAGAAGTGGGAAGGAGAGTGGGGTGGGACAGAAAGCACTCAAAACATTGCTTTCTATTGGAAAGAAAAGAAGTGGGGGAGACGTGGGGGGACAGACAGAACTTAAAGCATTGCTTTCTATGGGAAGGGAAAGAAGTGGGGGAGAGACAGAAATTAAAGCATTGCTTTCTATTGGAAAGAAAAGAGGTAGGAGGGAGAGTGGGGTGGGACAGAAAGAACTTAAAGCATTGTTTTCTATTGGAAAGAAAAGAAGTGGGGGGAGAAGTGGGGGGAGAGAAAGAACTTAAAGCATTGATTTCTATTGGAAGGAAATGAAGTGGTGGGGGAGAAGGCCTTGGGGGTCGCTCCAGATTGGCTGCCCTGTCTGGCCAGTCTTGGCTCTCACCTGGCTCTCAGCTGGCTGCAGCTTCTGCCAACCGCGCTTTGGAGGCAGCAGAGGACCCTACAGAGGGAAATACAAAAATGGTGGATCCTGAATTGCCAGGCTTCCCTTGCAAGCCCACCCCCTTCAAGATCCAACCAATCATACTTCAGGTCTGCTGTGTGCCCCTTTCCCAGGATGGCAGTAAGTGGAAACAACAATCATAAAAACCCGAGACTTTTGCTACCGAGGACAAATCATGGGAACTATATGAGACAGATTCGAGATGAGGATATCTCGATTCTCCCCGGGATAAAAACTGTCATGTAACTGAGCCCTAGGAGAAAAAACTTTCATTCCTGTTGACTTCAGTGGAACCAGCCATCCAGTCCCAAGTTGTGTTTGTGTGTTCCTTCAAGTTGCCTGTCAATTTATGGCAACCCCATGAATTTCATAGATTTTTCTTAGGCAAGGAATACTCAGAGATAATTTTACCATTTTCTTCCTCTGAACTATAGCCTACAGCACCTGGTATTCATTGGCAGTCTCCCATCCAAATACTAACCAGGGCTGACCCTGCCTAGCTTCCAAGATCAGACAGGATTTGGTGCCTTTAGGGTATTTACTGTGCCAATAAAACATGTTTTATTCATGTTGCAGTAATGCTCCATTGACATCAGAGGCAGATGCTGTTGTATTCCATAAGCTTGCCAATCATTTTAAAGCTAAAGCAATCCAGCACAAATGTTTATGACTTAATAGGCTGGATAAAAATCAAGATTCTGTCTTGGAACTAAAGATGACTTTTTCAACAATCTTAATTTTCTGCTCATAATATATTTTTCTCTTCCTGACATGGCTGCTAGAACAAGATGCAATTTAATCACTTTCGAAGCAATGACATTTGTGTTTATTTATTAAGTTTAATTGTGTTTTGGGGCTCTCAATCTGGCTCACACCTTTTAAGACTAACATCCAAAAGATTTAAAAAAATGCATATTAAAAAGGCCAGTTTAAATACTTATAATCAATAAAAGCAGCAACAAAATTCATTGGTTTGTTAGCAGCAGAACTAAAAATGCCCATCTTCTGTTGAAAGCTTTACAGAATACAAAGGTTTTAAAAGGTCTCCTAAAAGTATGTTTCCAAAAGAAAAAGCTAAAATCCGTATGAACACAAATACTGTGAATCAGATTCTATTTTTATGTCTTTTTCTCAGCAACACTTGGAAGAGGCTCAGGTGTAAACCTTAAATCGTCTCACTGCCAGAGTTAGATTTGAAGATCTTCAGCCTCCTTCTACTTCCGGTCTTAGGACTGTAACTAAAGGTAGACTCCAGGCTTGTCTACATGGACTATATACCCCATCTTGCTCCTGACTTGGAACTTTGCAGTCTATACGCCAGAGAGCTTTTGCCCTGTTTCATCCTGGGCAGTCCTGATAACGCTTGGGGCAAAGGTGGGGGGAAGATGGTATAAAGCCTGTTAAGCTGTTTTATTTTAACACCCAGGAAAACTCACCTCATTTGAAAAAAAAAATGGATCAGGCCCCACAGGAACGCAGGAGTCCATATCTGCATGCCAGCCTGTATCTGCGACCACCTCTGCTGCTGTCCATGTTGCTCTCTCTGAAGTGAGGGAGGCCTGAGCATGTAATCAAGGCCCTCTGCATATGACCAGCTTTGATCACATGCTGCAGGCCTCCTTCCTGGCTTCAGAGAGAGTGACGCAGACAGCAGCAGAGGTGGCTGCCAGTATGGGCCGGCATGTTCACATGGGCTTCCTCCCAATTTGTTTGCTTGATTTGGGCCCAGAATATGCTGGTGGGAAGCTGGAATATTCTGGAAGGTCTAGACAAGCCCCCTCCCTGCAACAAATGGTGTCATTGCATAGTGCAAAGGCTATAGCACCAGCACAGACATGGAGAAAATGCAGTCCACACACCATTGCAGCCCCAAGGACATCTTAGGGAGTAAAAAACAAAAACAAAAAAACATTGTGGTGAATAAAAAAACAGACAAAAATGACAAACAGTTCCCACAGAGCCTTTGGAGGTTATGACTACTATGCTCACTATAAGCCATTATGTTATGTTCAAGGATGATTTGCACTCTCTTGTGGGTTTTTTTAATGGTCTAGAAGGGTTTTTTCCAAACAAAAACATACATTCCAACATTTCACAGATAAAAACTAGGACAGACCAGAGTGTAGTCAAAAGGGTATGGCCAGGCAACAAGAATTTATATGAATTACATCATGCCATGATGGGTTTCTCAGGCTATACTTTATAAAACATTTTACTTACCTTGGTGAGATGGGTAAAAGAGAAAGTCAATATGTATATTGATATCCTTATGGTAAGAGCTGTTCGGAAGTGGAATATACTGCCTCGTAGTGTGGTGGAGTCTCCTTCTTTGGAAATTTTTAAACAGAGGCTGGATGGCCATCTTGTTGGGGGTGCTTTGATTGTTATATAGTTTGTTATGGATACTGTAAATTTTGTTATTCATATTTTAAGTCAAGATTGCATATAGCTACAGTGAGAATACATTAAATGTACAAAGGTACTAACATGTTAAAGTATCATTGAAAAATCAAATAAAAATAAAATGGGGGTGCTTTGATTGTGTATTCCTGCAAGGCAGAGGGTTGGACTGGATGGCCCTTGCGGTCTCTTCCAACTCAATGATTCTGTATACAGTGGGCCCTTGGTATCAGCTGGGGTTTGGGTCCAGGACCCCGCATGGATACCAAAATCTGTGGATGCTTAAGTCCCATTGTATACAATGGTGTAGTAAATGGTGTAGTAAGGCAAAAGTTATTAATGAGGAAGATCACACAAAACTACTGGTTTAAGCAGAGAAGCCCTGGAATCTATGTACTGAGTTTAGGGAAGTATGAAGAAAGAAAGAATCCAAACTGAGCCTAGTACTAAGGGCAAGACTCCACTCCCTCCTCTTTTGTCTCTCTTCCTGAGTTAACTGAGTTTTGAAATCAGTGCAAACTGATTTGCAGGAACTTAAGTAAGTGGGGGATGAAGCATGAAAGTGGGAGGAAGAGAGAGAAGCTGGGACATTTTAAAAGCAGCTGAAAAAGTGGGATGGCAGAGGATTAACCAGGGCTGCCCCTGCCAAATCAGGAAAGTTGGAAGGTATGCAGGAAAAAAACTGATTACTTCTCTTTAGGAAAAAGGGCCTCTTTTGTTGCTCAAGAAGACCTCCAAAGAAATGACCCATAGCAGTCCCTATGTTTGGGCCAAAAATCTTTTTGACTCCCAAATTAAGGGTGGGATGAGAATGGTAAAAATGGAGGCACCCTCCAAGGTCACTGCTTCAGCCCCCCCAAGTTGTCTACCCCTGCATTAACAGAAATAAATTTCTAGGGTTAGTGCAAGGGAGAAGTCTGATTTTCTATTCCATGACCAGTTGTGCAAGAGATAGCATGTGTACATATTCTTGCGCACAATGGTTAATTCAGTGCAACTGTGCTACCTGTACTTTTCACTCTGTTAGCATTACACCAGCCACTTTCCTCCACCTTTCCCATTTTATGCTTTGTTTACCATTTAGTCTGATGAAGAGTTCTGAAGAATTTGAACAGTGGCAAACCTTTGAATTGACTAATTGAGCTGCTAATCCACCAATATGGATTTTAGAATTTATTTTTTTAATTTTTTTTTTTGAACTAAAAGGCTAAATTCTGAACTAAAGATAAAGCCTGTGCCTGTCAGGTTTCTGTGGACAGAGTTCCTTAAGTATGGTACCATCTTGGAGAAATCCCTGGCCCATGAAATCTTGCTTGGAGCACAAGTTGGACCAAAATGCCACACAGTTCAGTTGGCTTCTGTTATGTATCTCCCATCTCTTTCTATGCTTGCTAACATTTGAGTAGATTCTTTATGAACCTTTAGTTTGACTGTTGTTGCTTATAATTTCCAGGTTTTACTAAAGCTTGCCCACTATATTTCCTAGAATACTTTGAGAATGATAATTTATAGCTGTAGAACCTAATGTCACATGCAGCAGCTCAAACACATTGTTCTTATCTACAAGTATACCATGGTGAAATGTAATTAAAATGAGATTGTATTCCAAGATTTCTAAAAAATAAAAGGCAGATATTTAGAGCAAGACAAGTGTATGTTAGTGTCAGAACAGTCTTAGGAGCATAGGAACATACTCAAATACAGTACAGAAAAAAGATTCCACATTAGGAAGAACTTCCTGACGGTAAGAGCTGTTTGATAGTGGAATGCACTGCCTTGGAGTGTGGTAGAGTCTCCTTCTCTGGAGTTTTTAAACAGAGGCTGGATGACCATCTGTTGGGAGAGCTTTGATTGTGTATTCCTGCAAGGCTGGGGATTGGACTGGATGGCTCTTCTGGTCTCGTCCAACTCTATGATTCTATAATTAGATGAGATTATCTGTGCTTCTCGCCCAGTATTGCATTGACTGGCAGTGACTCTCCTGTGACTTGGACAAAAATCCTTAACATCACCTGCTACCTGATCCTTTCATCTGCACACTTTCCACGTATGAAATATATGTGTGCTAGCCTACTACTGAGCTATCGTCCCCCACCTATATATAACCAAGGAACTTGTGAGCAATTTTCTTTACACAGAAGAGTTTGGATTGTTATGAAGTGTTAATGGATTAATGTGGGATCTCTCACTAGTAGCCTGACAAATGCATATAGCAATATGTAGTTTAGTACTCGGGAGTAGATCTGCCCATATCTCAATGTCAGCAGTAGTGCTGAATGTTCTGTGTCTTCTGGCACATATTCTACATGGTAAGAGTTATGCTGTTCTACATCATTTCTTGGCAATGTATCTCCATGACCACTATGGAGATTGCTGTAAACACATACCAGTTATCTGGAGTTACAAGGGAAGAAAGACTGGTTTCTATGACAGTGTGTCAAAACTAGTTGTGCCTCTTTGTGCAAGAAAAGGAGTATAGTTCAAATAGTTGCTTTCATTTTTTACAGCAAAATTGGCCCATAGGACCTAACTACCCCGCTGTATGAACATGCTACCTTACTTGCTTACATGAATGGCTGTGGGAACATGAAACAGTACTTACAAACAACCACCTATGCAATAGGAAAAAATGGTATTGCTTTTACTCAAGCATTCATTAATTAGTTTTCCCCCATCATAATGTGACGGCTTTGACTAAAACTAATTTTCAGCATAATACTCTTTGTTAACTTCCCATTGTATTCATTTGAATGATTATTTCCTTGGTGTTCTGACTGCTACTAATAAGAGTTTTAATCCACTGGAATTTAATGCACAATTGTCTTGAATTGCTTTGATGCTTTACTAAAAGGGGAAAAAACTTGCTAAGACAGACAAAAAACAGCGCAGATCTGAAGCAAAGACTTGGTCCCATCTGAGCAAAGACTTGGTCCATCCTAAATTCCTTAACTGCATTTGACAGAAACATTGATAAAATCAAAAATATATAGTTACAGTGTTAAATATGTTCCAGACTTGTTACAAACATGAATAATGTGTGCTTTGATTGTCAGATTAAAATTCTGTTGTGATTCTGTTCATCTACTGCTAACACATATGGTCTCTGTCATTAGCAGTAGAAGAACCTTAAACTTCATGAAATGTGATGACATCTCCACTCAGCAGAAATGGTTTGGATTGACTGAATTCAAGCAGAATTGTTTTGGCTCTCTCTCTTTTTTTTTTTAAATAGCAAGACTAACTTAGGGCATGTCTAAGCAGGCAGTATACCCCATCTTGCCTCATCTCAGAGCCCTGCAGCCCTGATGACACAGGGCATTTGCCCCATTCTGCCCACAGGCAGTCCTCACCATCCCCAGGGCAGACGCATGGCTAAGATTGGGGGGGGGCATAGTAGGGCCTAATACAATATTTTAGAATAATACCTGTTTTATTCTGTTTCTGCCAGGAAAAAAACTGATCAAGGTCTGTGTATCTGCAGGAGCATATCCTAGTAGGCTGGCCCTCACTGCACCCTAAATCTCCCTAGCTGTCCTGGAAGGTGAGAAGGAGTCCCTCACCATGTGACCAAGGTTGGTCACATATAGGAACCTTGGTCACATGTTGTGGGCCCCCTTCCTGCCTTATGAGGCAGTGAGGGAAATGGCGACAGCTGCAGCAATGGGCCGGTGTGTCCATCAGGACTTCATCCCAAGGAGAGAACAGGGGAACAACGGATCTGATCTGTGGCCAGGATACACCGGTGGGGAGCCAGCATATCCTGGCTTCTGTAGATGAGCCTTTAGGAGAAGAAATGGGCTGAAATGTAATAGGATTGACTTTGCCTACAAGACTTGGGTACCACTTGGAATGTCACTAGCCTGAGTATGTTACCATTTCAGAAATTATTTTAAGATACTGCTTTGGTGGAGCAATATGTGATGATTTTGGTACCTCATCTTATATCAGGAGAATGTAACCTAGTGTAGAACAGGGGTAGGTAAAATGCTGCCCTCGAGATGTTGCTGAACTGCAACTCCCAGCATTTTTCACCATTGACTATGCTGGGTAAGGAGGATGGAAGTTACAAACCAACAAACACTGGAGGGACACACATTACCTACACTAGTGTGGATGGATGAAGATGTGGTGTAGTTGCAACATTCAATGTTTTTTATAGATTAAGGGGATGGAATAGGATGGAATGACAATCCAAGCAACATTCATGTCAAAATGTTTCTAAAATGCCTTAAAATAACATGGGAGTAATTGTAAAACAGGGGTGAGCAGTGGGTCCAGGCCCAATTTTCTGCTGTTGAAGCCCTCCTGGGCTACATAGGCTGGCAGTCCCTCTCTAAATGCTGAAATCAAAAGTGGTTGAAAAGGATGTTCTTAAAATATTGAAAAGTTCAGGAGGGGAGCTGTAATCTGTTAAAATGTGAATTGCCACTTCTTGAGTTTTGAAGAATTTGAACTGTGGCACACTATGATTCATTTTACCTAAAAGGACAGTTTTGGAGAAATCTCGGGGAGGGGGGGGTGCAGATCAAAGGCCACAATAACAGCCTTCAAGGGCCATATGTGACCTCTCACTTGTCCCACTTTTTCATCTGGTTTTAAAATGTCCCGGTTTCTCTTTCCTCCTCTGACCTTCCCCCTTTGTCCTCAACTTTCTTCAATAGCTGCAAATTGAATTTAAAGACATAGCCATGTTATTCTGGATCAGCATACAAAGGAACCTTGTAGCACCTAGAAGCCTGATAGAAGGAAGCTGGTAGCATAAGCTTTCATAGACTTAAGTTTCCTTCATCTGATGCAACTAATGAAGTAGACTTAAGTCTATGAAAGCTTATGCTACTATATGAACCTAGCAGAGTTCTGAGATTCACGGGGGAAGGCTTTATCTTGGTCCTGCCACCATCACAGGCTCGCTTGGTGAGGACATGAGAGCGGCTGCTCCCATCCTCAGGAACTCTCTTCAGTGGGAAGCTAGGCTGACCTCCTCCCTGCTTTCCTTTTGCCAGTAGATAAAGACATTTTTTGTTTAAGCAGGTTTTTAATGTACTGTATAAGTGTGTGTGTTGGGGGGGATTATTGAAGTTTTAACTTAACTTTTGAAACTTCTGTTCACTGTTAAAATGATGTTAAAATGTTTTATCTGTGGTTTTACCTGTTTTAAATTTTATTGTAATTGTTTTTAATTCACTACTTCTGGAAGCTGCCTTAGTCCTCTTTGGGAGAAAGGCAGCATATAAATGAAGTTAACTAACTAATTAACTAAATAAATAAATAAATAAAATAGCTGTTGTAATTTCTTCCTTCCAAGTGCTGGGACTTCCCATTAACATCTGTTGGCCACTGTATCAAAATGCCAATGATAGGCTTTTTGGTTTAACCCAGCAAGGTTTTCTTACATTCTTAAAGGGAAGAAATGTAACATCAGAAGCTGTTCCCACTGAGCAATGTCAGCCAAGAAACATAACTAGATCATAGTGACATTCTTATCTCTATTTCGCTTTCATTTTGGCCAGACTTTGCAAAAAAGTAAAAATAAAAATAAAAATGCAAAAATGAACCTTGTGTAGAATACTCATGTACATGATATTTGCTTAATGTGCAAAACATGGATCTGTTTTGTTTTGTTTTTTTAAAAAACAACAACATTCAGTTATATTTTTGGAAATTCTTCCAGGTTGCTATAATACATTTAATGGCATGTTAAAAACTTAGAACCTATATAAAGCTTCACTTCATTTTTCTGAAGGCCATTTCAAACTACACAATTATTGCACTTTGATTCCTTTTTAAGTGTCATGGCAATATCCAGTGGACCCCTGGCGTTTGTAGTTTAGTGAGCTCTCTGGCTAAAAAGTCTAAAAATCTGCAAATCCCAGATTTCCATAGGCTGTTTCCATAGCTGTTAAAACAGAGTCATAGTGCTGTTACTGACTCTGAAAAGGTCCTGAGTTAAGTCCTCCCCACTTCTCCCTAAATGAGGTAATGTACACAGTGATTTTCTGTGCAACCAATGGTTATTAGACTGAGCCAAAATGATTACTGAATATGTTTTTAAAAATCAAGCCAGAAATAATTGAAAATCACAGAACAGTATGAATGATGAATGACAAATAAACATTGGAAATGATCTCTTCTTAGTACAAAGGACTTCCTGAAGTACTAGAAAAAGGAATAGCCTTTTTTGAATGGTTTTGGCATGAGTACTTCTTTCCATTTCTCCTAGAACTGATTTGACTGGATGAATATGTACCACATGCAGATTTAATTTTAGTGGAAAACTTTTTTACAAAGTCATCCCCAACATAAATGCAACCAGGAGTCTTCTGAAAGGCAGTCATCAGAATTAGGCATGTGTCAATGTTACAGTACAACCCAAGTCCCAACATTATCTCAGATTTAAATGCTGAAAGGTCTTGTTCTTTGAGATGCTATGTAAACTAGTTCAAGACATGGGTACCATAGTTACTATATGCAACTCGTTGACATTGTTTATTTGCTGCCATGTATGAAACAATGCACAGAACTATTGTAATTTTAAACCTATTTAAATTATGCTGATTGACTTAACATCATAAAATGTGCATTCACAGGATTCCTCTATGCCCCACCAGTGAGGTCAACATAGTCTGTGAGAATGTGGGAAATGGTCTTCTCAGCTGGTTCACCCCAGTTATACAATGCCCTCCTCTTAGAGGCCTGACTGGTGCCAATGCTGGCTTCATTTAGGTGCCAAGTAATAATATGTCTGTTTACTAAACCTTTGGGCCTAACTGATTTGCTTCAAAATGCTCATATACATGCTCTTAAACTTTTAAACTTCTTTTTAAATTAACACATTTAATATGTTTTTAGACCACTTAAATTATTTTATGGCTTTAAATTGTTCTTACCTGTTCATGTTGATTGTATTTATTTATTTATTTATTTATTGGATTTATATCCCACACTTCTCCCAAAATGGGATTTAAGGAAGCTTACAATAACTTAAAAAGATGCCACTAAAAAATTAATTTACTAAGTTAAAAAGGAATTAAATACCACTATTATGAAAAACATAGGATAAAATGATTAGAACAGCACATCGCTTACACACACACTACAGCTCCATACTTAAAAGGCAAAATTCAAAACCCTGCCTAAATAAAAATGTCTTCATCTGCCAGTGGAAAGAGATCAGGAAGGAGAGTTCCATAGTTTGGGAACAGCCACAGAGAAGGCTCTCTCCCAAGTCCTTACCAACCACACCTGCGAAGGTGGCGGGACTGAGAGAAAGCCCTTGCTTGCAGATCTTAATGCTGGTGCTGGCTTATATAAGGAGATACAGTATTCTTGACCCAAGCCATTTAGAGCTTTAAAAGGTCAAAATCAGCACATTCAATTCTGTCCAGAAACAGACCAGCAGCCAATGCAGCTGTGTCAACAGGGGAGTCACATGATCCCTGTAGACAGCCCCAGTTGTACTTGTACATTGCCCTGAGAGCTCATGATAAGGGGAAGGATAAAATATTCTTAATAAATAAACAAAATATTGTCCCAACATTTTTATCCTGCTTTTCTTCCAATGGCTCTCCCTGGCCCCACATTATCCTTACAACTCTGTGAGACAGGTCAGAGAGAGAGAGAGAGAGAGAGAGAGAGAGAGAGAGAGTGAGAGACCAGCTCACAGTCACCCAATGAGTTTTATGGCTCATTGGATTCTTTACTCTGGAGTCCCAAGTCCTAGGCCACTGCTGTAACCACTATAACTAAGCTAGATTTCTTTTGCATGGATGTAAATGTGTTCCAGGTCTTGTTGGAAAAGGTCACCCTTCTCATTATCCTTCCTGTGGCCTCAGAGGGTTTTTAATGCAATAGTGTGTAGACCTCAGGCTTTGGAATCCACTTTGAACTTTGCCCATTTTCGGGTCTGGATCAAACAAACAAACAAAAAAGCTGTTTGGGGTTGAATATGCTCAAGGCAAAGGACAAGATGGTGCTTCCCGTTGTTAAGTATAGAAGCGAATGGGCCTAGAAGTTGAATTTTACTTCAATGTTGCCCTCCACTATCCCTCAGGGCAGCAGGCTAGTTTGGAGGTTATGGGACAAGCTATGTGACACTTAACAGTTAAGACAGAGAAGCTGCCTTACAGTGAGGCAGATCATTGGGCCCTCTAGCTCAATATGCTCAACTCTGGATTGGCAACAGAATTTCTACAGAGTTTCAGGCAGGATTATTTCCAGCTATCTATAACCAGACCCAGCCCTGCTTAGCCTTGAAAATCATATAAGACTAGGTATGTTGAGGGTAATAGGGTGGTCCTGTTCTGCTGTTAAAAAAAGGCAATATATCTTGGCTCAGACATTAATCAAAATGGAGATTAGTCAAGAAATAATAAAAAGGCTAAGACTTGGAAAATAGCCATGAAGAAACTAGATACAGACCCTCATGTGTAAAGTCATGTCATTAAATACCAAGATCAGGATCAACCAGGTCACAGTATTTCCAGTTTCTATGTATGGTTGTGAAAGGTCAACAGTGAAGAAGGGTGACAAGAAGAGAATCAACTTATTTGAAATATGGTCCTTGAGAAGAGTTCTATGGATACCCCTCTCTCTGGCTTTTCTTCGCAAATGAAGATTCAGGAAGGACTCATCCCGTGCTTTCTGCAAGCACGTTGATGACTAAAAAGGCCAATCCGAGATAAACAAGTCCAGTTGCAGAAAGCAGAGCAGAAGCTCTCCTTGGGTGATGTATCCGGGTTGTGATTCTTTCTGCATTGTCCTTTCTCTTCAAGACTTGTTCAGCGTGAGTTCTCAAATAAGGCTGCAGCATTGTGGATAGTGCGTCTCCATGCCTCCTAATGTGAGGCTAGGGCAGACCATTGTTGGTGATCAATTTGGCCAAGCCTGAGGTGTTGTTACAGGGAGTCCTTGTATCGCTTTTTTGGAGCTCCCCTCTTACGCTGACCCGTGGCGAGTTCACTGTAGAGTGCTATTTTTGGGAGGCGATGGTCCTCCATTCTAGAAACGTGCCCTGCCCAGTGCAGCTGTGTTCTCAATATCATGGCCTCAATGCTGGTGATCCCTGCTTGCTCAAGGACAGCAATATTCGTCACATAGTCAGTCCAGTGTATATTTAGGATTGTGCGTATACAGCGCTGATGAAAGCATCCGAGGAGTCGTAAGTGGTGGCGATAGGTGACCCGTGTTTCAGACCCAAAAGGAGAATAGACAATACAATGGCTCTATACACATTGATTTTTGTGCTTCGCCTCAGGTGTTTATTACAGACTGCTAAAAAGACAAATCAATGGGTCTGAAAGTAAATCAAACCTGAACTCTCAGTAGAAGCCAAAATGAATAAACTGAGACTGTTATACTTTGGAGGTATCATGAGACAACCTGACTCATTGGAAAAGATAGTAATGCTTGGTAAAGTGGAAAGCAGCAGAAAAAGAGGAGGACAATATCATAGGTGGATTAATTCAATACAGAAAGCCATGGTCCTGAGTTTGCAAGGGCTATTGATGACCAGAGCTCATGAAGGTTTCTCATTCATAGGGTCACCAAAAGTCAAAGCTGTCTTGACAGGTATATTTTTACTGCTGTTGCACCCATCAGATGTTGCCTAAGAGGCCTTCCTCACTCTTCCTAATGGTAGGGACAGATCTGTCTTAGTCCATAACTGGAGAGCACTGCCCTTATCCACTAGTTCTTTCCTATCAGACTCAGAGCCTTTGGGTTGGAGTGTCTTGTTGGATATTTTTAAAAACAATAATATAATATGCTCTTCAACAAAACAATTTTATATCATTTGAGTCCTAGCTGGAAGCAGCTCTCTAGCATATCAAATAGAATTTTAATTTTTTATATGTAACACTTCATGGGCAGTTCTAGAAACTGGGTGCACCTATGTCCAAAGGTAGGCACCGACTGGATGGTATCTAATGGCTCATTTTCCTCTTTGAGGTTTTATTTGAGTTGTTTATAACAAGACAAATGTTTTAGACTGCAATACCACTGAATGCACTTAAATCCACACAATTAATGTGTTTAAGCATACCTTCACCTTATGTTGGAGACAGTATGTGTAGTGGTTTGAGTGTTGGACTAGTACACTGGGTGACCTTGGGCAAATCACACACTTTCAGCCTGAGGAAGGCAATACTGAATAAATCTTGTCAAGAGAACCCCATGACCCTATGATTGGGTCACCATAAGTTGGAATTGACTTAAAGGCACATCATAGCAATAAAATATCATGTTGTCTAGTGGCCTTCGGATTAGATTTTATTTACAGAGTTGCAGTTTGATTTTTCTGTGGTTAAAAACATTCTAAGCAGTTTAAAGTATTCATTAATATTTTCTACCTGCTCCTTGCTGTTAGCAGTTAGAATTTGCAAGTCTATTAGCATAAAGTCAAACTGCAAGAACTTGTGAATCCATACTGTGCAGATTGATTAATATAATCTTTTTAAAGATCAGTACAAGCAGAGTTCATAAACAGCATAACAAATGTGGCTCATGCAGTTTTGGCAGGCAGACCAAAGGAAAGTTCAAGTCCAGTTTTCTATACCATCATGAGTAACACTCACTACCTAGTTTCCCCTCTCTCCCTAATTACTTTACAAGCATTGATGCCTCTTTGCTTCCAACACTGGGTAACCACTCACACTCTCTCAGCCTCTGAGAAAGGTCGTGGCAACCCTCCTCTGAACAAATCTTGCTAAGAAAAACCTATGTTAGGTTCATCTTAGGGTCCATAAGTCAGAAATGACTTAAAGTCAAACAACAACAACATGAATAACAAGATGTTTTTTTTAAAGCAACACTTTTTCACTTTTTTTATATGAACATCCACATTTATTATTTTTCAGTGATTAGTATTTAATAGCAGTCTACAAACAATGTTGAAAATGACATAGACACAATCAAGTCTTATATATGGTAACATTGTCTACTAAGTCCATACAGTAGGGTTAGGTGGTGAGGGGCCTTAGGACACCATGTATCCCACCATGACTGTTTTTGTGACACTCCAGATGGCCTAGACCAAAGGTTCCCAAACTTTGTTCCTCCAGCTGTTTTGGCCTTCAGCTCCCACAATTCCTGACCATTGGCTAAGCTGGCTGAGGCTTCTGGAAGCTGAAGTCCAAAACACCTGGAGGACCTACGTTTGGTTACCACTGGCCTAGACTAATCTTTTTCTTCCCCACTCAGAGAGTGAACAACCTCTGCTGAAAGCCTCAAGAAGTATCAATTCATAGGGGGAGGTGTCCATCCTGGTGGTCCATGTATCCCCCAAGGTCCTGGGACAGAAAATTGGTCCTGAAACTCATCACAGTTGCCACCCCTTCCATATAGCTATTGGATGACCTGTTATTTCTGATAATCGGAAGTGCTATAATTCAGGGGAATGCACTAGAGTGGAAATACAAACCTTTACTTTCTTCACTCTTGCAGGAAAAATGGAGAATTACAAAAGTTTCCTGTCCACTAGATATGATTACAAACATTCTTCTGCATTTGTGGTGGGGCTTTTTGCATTCTGTGGCTTTTCCACAAAAAACTGGATTGATAGAAAAATGTTGGGGTTTGTGCAAAAATGCACTATTTTCTGTACAAATGTGTTGTTTTTGCACATTTTTTTCAAGACTCAGAATGCCAAAATTTAGGATTGCCTCATATCTCTTGACTATCTTTTTGACAGGGGGCTCATCTACACAAGCCAGGATATGTTGGCTCCCTGCTGGCATAATCTGGCTGCCGATCAGGCCTGCGTGTCCCCCTGTTACCTTGACGAAACAGGCTGGAGTTCATACAGGCTTGTTGACTCAGAAGGCAGGAAGGGGGACTACAGAAATTAGAGTGAAGACTTCCTGCATGTGACCAAGGCTGGTCACATGCCGAAAGACTCCTTCCTGGCTTCCGAGAAAGCCAAGGAGATGGCAGCAGCAGCGAGCACCAGGATGCTGGACAGCTCCTGTGGACACATAGAGCCTGATCTGTTTTTTGCTAGCAGTAATGGAGTAAACTGGGTATTTTCCTATAATGCTTTATCAGGCTCCACCTTGCCTTCCCTCTGTCTCAGCCCCATATCTGCCCTGGGGGTGGTGAGGACTGTCCGGGAACAGAATGGGGCAAATATCCTGTGTCGTATGGACTGCAGGGCTCTCAGATGGGGACAAGCTGGGGTAAATTGCCCATGTATATAAGGTAAGGGTTTTTCAGTATGTCAAAACAGTCTAATTAGGAATGAATAAATTTTGCAAGCATTCTTTACATCCCTATGATAGAGCTCTCTTTTGCCAAGATTCTGTATACCTCACCAAAATGCAAATCCCAGGATTCTGTAAGGTGGAGTGATTTCAACTAAAGTGACATCATAATGCGAGAACTGTATAATGCACATATAGTCTGTGTTTGAATATTGACAAGTGGTTTATATTCAACCAGATTCAGAAATCTTGATTTATATATTTGACTCCTTTGGTGGCTGAGGAAGTCTCAGAGCTGCTACTTTTGCAAACACTGCATTTTTCTCACAAGCGTTGCATATATATACTGATACACAAAGAACCATGTTGGCTGCATGGAATTTTTAATCTCTGCTCCACAGGCGAGTCACAGCAGTGCAATCTACATTTGAGAACCTCACAGAGGATATTATCATGTTGAAATGCTTACCTATAGAGTTTTAATAAATTGCATAGTTTCCTGAGTTAAAAATAAGCTTGAAGATATGCATTGCTCATAGAAAAGTAGCAGGTCTTTGACTATTTATTTGGTACTGTTTAGTTTGATTTTATTTTTTTACTAATTGTTTTATAAATCCTTGCTTGTAAAGGAATGGTTTCTGCATTTGTTAAGGGATAGCTCAGAATCCAGATGATCTTAAAGCCAAAATAAATACAGAATGGCAGTCAACTTGGTCTGTACAAATTCCAGTGAGTTCATGTGTTTTCATCACATAGTTTGCATTGAAAAACTGAAGAGAAATACAGTAGGACCCCTATATCCACTGGGGATTGGTTCTGCCCCCCACCCCCCGTGGATAATACTGAATACCATTGAAAATAATGGGACTTCCAGTTTAAAATACCATAGAGTTGCCTTGTAGGAAGACTCTATGGCAGGTATGCTGTTTTATGTCCTGTGGATAATTGAATCAGTGGATAATGATTCAGTGGATATGGCGGTCCTGCTGTACGTATGTAGAGAAATAGTTTCCTATATATTTTTTTTCTGGCCAAATGTGGTGACTGCTGAGTAGGTTGCAGGTATCTACTGAGCTGCTTAAAAAAAACAAAGGTCCAAGATACTGGTGGCCAAGAGAATGTTTGTATCTACCTGCATTGTGTCCAGTTCTGGGCACCAGAGTTCAAGGGGTATCCTGACATACTACAACATGTCCTGGAGGAGGGCAGCTAAAATGATCAAACATCTGGAAACCAAGCCCTAGGAGAAATGGCTTAGAGTGATGGCTATGTTCAGCTTGGAGAAGAAAAGAATGGGAGGTGATATGATTGTCATCTTTAAATATCTGAAGCAATGGAATGTAGAAAATGATATTTTATGCTGCTTCAGAGACTTGAATACAAACCAATGAATTCAAATTACAAGAAAAGAGATTTCACCTAAACAAAGACTTTATCACATACCAGTTTGAAAATGTTCAGCATCACACTTTTCTGCAATCGCGCAAGTATGCTGTGAGTGTGCTGCTTTGGCAATCCGTTGTTCCTTCTGCACTGGCTCTGTAACCCCCCCCCCCAATATGCCCTATTTAGCACATACATGCCTTTCAATTTTTTGTTTTAATTTTTTCTGCAATTCCCTACTTATGAAAAAATAATTATAAATTTATGTTATCATTTGCCATAACTGCACAACCACAGCAAGCAAGCAAGGAAACAAACAAAGGCATTGAGTAAAAACAATCCTGGCTAGCTTAGGAAGTGGGGGTGAGGGGGAGAGGAGGAGAATCATGTCCTCTCATGCAGTGTGACTGCTGTTATATTGTTACTGCAGTGGAAAAGACCTATTGCACCAGGGGTACTGATGGAATTGCAGAGATATTGGGATCCATTGACAGGTTTCCCCCATCAATGAAAAGGTGCACTATAGAAATGAATGAAATGGTAAGCAGCAACAGGATAGACATAACATAGTGTGATAAGTATTGGCAAAATACTTATCGTGCTGAAATTGCAAACAAAACAAAACCAACAACCTCTAACTCAGCTGAAATTTATTTTCTGGTCACTTGTTTAGGATTGTAGCCTCAATTAGTTGATTCACATCTATTGTGTTTGGTCAATCCATTGGGCTGGGAGTAAGAAATATGGAGCAACCAACCAGATTATATGAGGAGGGAAAGTTTTGTCACACCTCATGCAGCTGCCTCCAAATCTTTCTTTCTCATGCTTTCTCTAATATGACTCATATTTCTGAACTCTCTCCTTCTTTGTGTTTAATAGAACTAAACAATGTGTATTTTGCCAGGTGTGGGATGAAAACTTAGCCAAGTCCGCTGAAGCATGGGCTGCTACCTGCATTTGGGACCATGGCCCCTCATACTTACTACGATTCCTCGGACAAAATCTGTCTGTACGCACTGGAAGGTAGGCTGATAACTTGCAAGAGATTTTCATTTAATGGACTTGAACACTCTCAGATCTGTATAACATATGAATGTAAATCTTCACGAATTTCATTCTCACAGGCACGAACAAAGAAATTTACCTTCTTCTCACTTTGGGAAAAACAACAAAAACTATACCATGTTTGAAGATTATTTGCAGTTTGGTACTCATTCTGTGCAGAAAAAACTGCACATGGTTTTTTTGAGGTGGAAAACAGCATTTCCTGCACAGGAAACAGCATTTTATGCTGTTTTCTGTACAGAAATTCTATTTTCTTTACAGAAAATGATGTCTTCTATGCAGATAGTGCTATTTTCTGCATGAAAAACATGGTGTTTTTGTTTTTGTTTTGCAATGAGTAAGTCCCAAACTATGAAGATTCTTGCCCATTTAGGATTCTCCTTGTCTGAATTTCGCAGCACTAGATAAACCCATTCTTCAACCAATTTTGGAATATTTTTGAATGCAGTGGTCTGATACAGCATTGCTTCAGTTCTTATTTTAATAAAGTACATTTTGGTATTTTATGGCCAAGGAAAGAAGAAATTATTTTCAGCTGTTCCTAAGTGTATATATGCTTTCACATTTCATTGTATTGCTTGCTGCCTTGAAACGTGCAGGTTATGAATAAGATAATGTATTAGCAATGTTCATCAAGAAAAAGAAAAAGAAAAATACTTACATATCAGATTCTCTCTCTCTGTGAATTTAGTGACCGCAAAGCAACATTAGTACATTTAATTCTGGGTCTCCTTAGGGTCAGTTTATGAAAAAGGAGCTCAGTTTTTCAAGCCCCTGTAACCACAGAAATGGTAGTGCCTGTCACTTTTTAAGTGAAGATTTTACTTGTGTGCATAGCTTAGTACGTGGTTACATAGAAGAAATAATGACAGCTTAATACAGATCTAGTATGCACATCACTGATACTAAGGATACCCCCTCCCTTCTGACTTTATGCCTAGGTATCGATCTATTCTCCAGCTGGTGAAGCCATGGTATGATGAAGTGAAAGACTATGCCTTTCCATATCCTCAGGATTGTAATCCGAGGTGCCCGCTGAGATGCTATGGGCCTATGTGCACACATTATACCCAGGTGATAAGACTACAGTTTCCCCTATATCATGCTTTCACTCAAAGCTGGACCTTCTGTGCTAGGAAGTATTGATTTTCCAAGATGGTTTTAAATAAAAGAATATTCCTGTTTCTCTAGATGGTTTGGGCTACTTCTAATCGAATTGGCTGTGCAATCCAGACATGCCACAACATGAATGTCTGGGGCTCGGTTTGGCGACGAGCTGTTTACTTGGTATGCAACTATGCCCCAAAGTAAGTAGTTCTGTTTTCATTCCACCTGATTTTACATGTTGTGTCAGCACACACATGCCATCTTCTTAGGCTAAGGTTACTAAATCTCAGGGCCTGGCCGGGAGTCTCATTGCCTTTGTGTGTTGTCTTCATTTATTAGACTTGGAGTTTTAACTATGGTTGTTGCTCAGTGTAGCATGCTTAATGGATTCACCAGGGCTACCCCTTGTAATATTACCCTTTGAACATCACCAGGGCCCATCTCCTTTGACATCACATGGGGATGTCCCTAGGTTTCAGGGGTTTGCCTTGAAATCTCAGGGCCTGCAGTAGTCCTGGTCTGGCAACCCTCGTTTGGTCTGGCTGGTCATCCTTTTATCTTGTCATTTAAATTTACTCCATATTCAATTCATCTTTGTAGCACCATGTACATTTACAAACAGCAGCATAGACAGTGTTGAAGGATGATGGGAATTGCAGTCCAAAAACATCCGGAGAGCTACATATTCCCTAGCCCTGCACTAGCACAAGACCTGTCACACTAACAGTTGTGCATTTTCACAATTAATTTAAGGATGATATCCAATACAGAATTTCTTGCACAGTCACTCATGCAACAACATGTACAGCTGGTTTCACAACCTCTTGCCTAACTAGTTTTGCAACTGCTTTGCATAACTGTTTACACAAAGTTGTAATGTAGCAGAAGTATAGATCTTTACTCTCTCAGCATTACACTGCATTTAGGTCATAGTGCTTTTCTCTTGTCTGCTGGCACATACACCTCCATAAATCTAAATTACACACTACACTTGATCTTAGCCAAAAAGCAAAAATCAGGGCATCTGGTAAAATTCAGTAAGAATACAATGTGGTTTTTGTTTTGTTGTTGTTGTTTTGGACAAACTTGAGTTTATATAGTGGAGAGGAGCTAAATAATTCTCAGAAAAGTCAGCCAGCATTCTGCTACTTAATATTTTGCTACCTGTGCTAGTTAATTATGTAACTACCTTAGGTGCATGGCTAAGGGGCACCTCCTGGCCAGACCCTGCCCCCAGATCTACTTTAATGGACATCAGCTACACTGCAGGAAGGAAGTCTGCTCTAGTGGAGGTAGGGCTGATGATGTTTCCACCCCTCTCCCACCAGCCAGCAAGGCTGTGGCAAGGAAGTGTGACAGGAGTGCTGCTTCTGATCATCAGAGCCTTGCTGGCTGGTGGGAGAGGGGTGGAAGCATTATGCCCTGGTCACCAACAGAACGGAACTCGTTGTCTCAGCATGGTGGATGCCTGGTAAAGTATTTCTCCCTGCAGAGAGTTACTGTCATGTAATGGCTTCTTCAGACTCAGTAGCCAGCAGTTTCAGAGTTAAACACTAAACTTTATTGGTACAGTAATCTAAAGAGCTACTGTACAATGTTCATTGCTCAGAATGAAAACTATTTACAAAGCATTAGAATAAAAAGTATTTACAATCTACAAATCTGGTGGGCTATACAGTCATTGGCTATCCATCACCCACACTCCCCTTTCTCATGGATAGTGGGTACATCCCAATATTCTCATGGCAGCCACCAGGTGCATTTTAATCATACAGTTGCAGACATAACATATCCTCCCTTGTCTCCCAGTACAGTACAAGCTTGTTAGCAAGCACCAAAGAATGCAAACACAATTAGTGTCAAGTGATAGATGAGAACTAGAATATAAACTGAAACTTGGCAGGAGAAGGTCACATCTGGGACTGATCCTGACAGTTACAATTGTGACAATACTTCCACAATTGTGACGACATAGGGACAGTGAATACAGGTCTGCTATGGATGTGTAACTCCAGGTGCCCTGGTGGTGCAGTGAGCTAATGCAGCCAAAACTGCACCCAAAACTCATGCAGACCTTGAGTTTATATGTTCGATCCCAAGGCACCCCCAGGTCAACTCAGCCTTCCGGAAGTCCTGAGGATAAAGGTACAAAAGACACAACAGGGGAAATCCAGCACAGAATAAGCAAAGAGGTAGTACAGGAATACCTTCTTAATCTAAATGAATTTAAATCTCCAGGACCAGATGAACTATATGTCAGGGATATTTACACCAGTGAAGTGATCCATGACATCAATACTGGAAGCCAGGTGGAGAGCATCTGGATAAAAATTAAAGGGGAGGGAAACAACAGGGATGTTATTGTGGGACTCTACTACAGACCCCCAAATCAGACGGAGGAATTGGATGTTGCCTTTCTAGAACAGATGAACATACATGCAGAAAGGAGAGATGTAGTAGTGATGGGTGACTTCAACTATCCTGATATTTGCTGGCAATCTAACTCAGCCAAAACTACAAGGTCTAGCAAATTCCTTACATGCCTAGAAGACAATTTCATGGTCCAAAAGGTGGAAGAGGCAACAAGGGGGTCAGCTATTTTAGATCTGATCCTAACCAACAGAGACGACCTTGTTAATGGGGTGCAAGTGGTGGGATCCTTAGGTGAGAGTGATCATGTTCTCCTGGAGTTTGTTATACAATGGAAAGGAGAAGCCAGGCATAGTCAGACACGCATTCTTGACTTTAGGAGAGCTGATTTCAATAAACTCAGGGAAATACTGGGGATGATCCCATGGTCAAGAATACTAAAAGAGAAGGGACCTCAAGACGGTTTTGACTTTCTCAAAAGGGAGATACTGAAGGCACAATTTCAAACAGTACCATTGAGGAAGAAAAATGGGAGGTGTCTCAAGAAACCAGGATGGATGACTAAAGAACTTTCAATGGAGCTAAGTTTTAAACGGAACATGTATAGGAAATGGAAAAGGGGGGAAATCACCAAAGAAGAATTCAAACAGATAGCGAACACGTGTAGGAGTAAAGTCAGAAAAGCTAAAGTGCAGAATGAGCTCAGGCTTGCTAGGGAGGTTAAGAACAATAAAAAGGGTTTTTTTGGGTATGTCCGCAGCAAAAGGAGGAAGAAGGAAATGATAGGGCCACTACGTGGAGAAGATGGCAAAATGCTAACAGGGGACAGAGAAAAGGCAGAATTACTCAACACCTTCTTTGCCTCAGTGTTTTCAGAAAAGGAAAAGGAGGACCAACCTGAGGAAAATGGAACAGAGGACACAATAGGGGAAATCCAGCTGAAAATAAGTAAAGAGGTGGTACAGGAATACCTTCTTAATCTAAATGAATTTAAATCTCCAGGACCAGATGAACTACATCCAAGAGTATTAAAAGAGCTGGCAAATATAATCTCAGAGCCATTGGCAATAATATTTGAGAACTCCTGGAGAACAGGAGAAGTCCCAGCAGACTGGAGGAGGGCAAACATTGTTCCCATCTTCAAAAAGGGGAAAAAAGAGGATCCCAACAACTATCGTCCAGTTAGTCTGACATCAATACCAGGGAAGATTCTAGAACAGATCATGAAACAGAGAGTCTGTGAACATTTAGAAGGCAATGCCATAATCACAAAAAGTCAGCATGGGTTTCAGAGAAACAAGTCATGCCAGACTAATCTGATCTCTTTTTTTGATAAAGTTACCAGCTTGGTAGATGAAGGGAATGCTGTGGACATTGCATACCTTGATTTCAGTAAGGCCTTTGACAAGGTTCCCCATGACATTCTTGCAAACAAGCTTGTAGAATGTGGGCTAGACAAGTTAACTGTTCAATGGATTTGTAATTGGTTGACCGGCCGAACCCAAAGGGTGCTCAGCAGTGGCTCCTCTTCATCTTGGAAAGATGTGACCAGTGGGGTGCCACAGGGTTCTGTCCTGGGCCCAGTGCTATTCAACATCTTTATCAATGACTTAGATGAGGGAATTAGGGGCATACTTATCAAATTTGCAGATGACACCAAATTGGGAGGAGTAGCTAATACCCTAGAGGACAGGATCAAAATTCAGAATGATCTGGATAGACTGGAGAGCTGGGCCAAAGCTAACAAAATGAAATTCAATACGGAGAAATGTAAAGTACTGCATTTAGGGCGGAAAAATGAAATGCATAAATATAGGATGGGAGAGACCTGGCTGAATGAGACTATGTGCGAAAGGGATCTAGGAGTCCTAGTAGACCACAAGTTGAACATGAGCCAACAGTGTGATGCGGCAGCTAAAAAGGCCAATGCAATTTTGGGCTGTATCAATAGAAGTATAGTGTCTAGAACAAGGGAAGTAATAGTGCCACTCTATTCTGCCTTGGTCAGACCTCACTTAGAATACTGTGTCCAGTTCTGGGCACCACAATTCAGAAAGGATATTGACAAATTGGAGCGTGTCCAGAGAAGGGCAACTAAAATGGTGAAAGGTCTGGAAACCATGCCTTATGAGGAGAGACTTAGGGAGCTGGGTATGTTTAGCCTAGAAAAAAGACGGTTTAGAGGCGATATGATAGCCCTGTTTAAGTATTTGAAGGGATGTCACGCTGAGGATGGAGCAGGCTTGTTTTCTGCTGCTCCAGAGACTGGAACACGGAGCAATGGGTGCAAGCTCCAGGAACAGAGATTCCACCTCAACATGAGGAGGAACTTTTTGACAGTCAGAGCTGTTCGGCAGTGGAACACACTCCCTCGGAGCGTGGTGGGGTCTCCTTCCTTGGAGGTCTTTAAACAGAGGCTGGATGGCCATCTGTCGGGGATGCTTTGATTGTGATTTCCTGCGTGGCAGGGGGTTGGACTGGATGGCCCTCGTGGTCTCTTCCAACTCTGCAATTCTATGATTCTATGATTCTATGATCCAAGAGTATTAAAAGAGCTGGCAAATATAATCTTAGAGCCATTGGCAATAATCTTTGAGAACTCCTGGAGAACAGGAGAAGTCCCAGCAGACTGGAGGAGGGTAAACGTTGTCCCCATTTTCAAAAAGGGAAAAAAAGAGGATCCCAACAATTATTGTCCAGTTAGTCTGACATCAATACCAGGGAAGATTCTAGAGCAGATCATTAAACAGAGAGTCTGTGAATATTTAGAAGGCAATGCCATAATCACAAAAAGTCAGCATGGGTTTCAGAGTAACAAGTCATGCCAGACTAATCTGATCTCTTTTTTTGATAAAATTGCCAGCTTGGTAGATGAAGGGAACGCTGTGGACATCGCATACCTTGATTTCAGTAAGGCCTTTGACAAGGTTCCCCATGACATTCTTGCAAACAAGCTTGTAAAATTTGAGCTAGAAAAGTTAACAGTTCAATGGATTTGTAATTGGTTGACCGGCCGAACCCAAAGGGTGCTCAGCAATGGCTCCTCTTCCTCTTGGAAAGATGTGACCAGTGGTGTGCCACAGGGTTCTGTCCTGGGCCCACTGCTATTCAACATCTTTATCAATGACTTGGATGAGGGTATTAGGGGCATACTTACCAAATTTGCAGATGACACCAAATTAGGAGGTGTAGCTAATACCCTGGAGGACAGGATCAAAATTCAAGATGACCTGGATAAACTGGAGAGCTGGGCCAAGCTAACAAAATGAAATTCAATACAGAGAAATGTAAGGTACTGCACTTAGGGCGAAAAAATGAAATGCATAGATATAGGATGGGGGAGACCTGGCTGAATGAGACTATGTGCGAAAGGGATCTAGGAGTCCTAGTAGACCACATGTTGAACATGAGTCAACAGTGTGATGCGGCAGCTAAAAAGGCCAATGCGATTTTGGGCTGCATCAATAGAAGTATAGTGTCCAGATCAAGGGAAGTAATAGTGCCGCTCTATTCTGCCTTGGTCAGACCTCACCTGGAATACTGTGTCCAGTTCTGGGCACCACAATTCTAAAAGGATATTGACAAATTGGAGTGTGTCCAGAGAAGGGCAACTAAAATGGTGAAAGGTCTGGAAACCATGCCTTATGAGGAAAGACTTAGGGAGCTAGGTATGTTTAGCCTGGAAAAAAGATGGTTAAGAGGCGATATGATAGCCCTGTTTAAGTATTTGAAGGGATGTCAGGCTGAGGATGGAGCAGGCTTGTTTTCTGCTGCTCTAGAGACTGGAACACGGAGCAATGGATGCAAGCTCCAGGAACAGAGATACCACCTCAACATGAGCTGTTTGAGTAGTGGAACATGCTCCCTCAGAGCATGGTGGGGTCTCCTTCCTTGGAGGTCTTTAAACAGAGCCTGGATTGCCACCTGTCGGGGATGCTTTGATCGTGATTTCCTGCATGGCAGGGGGTTGGACTGGATGGCCCTCATGGTCTCTTCCAACTCTGCAATTCTATGATTCTAAGTCAGTAAAATGAGTACCAACATAATAAAGAGCTGGGGTGACACACTGTGAAAATTGTAATACAGTTTTCAAAAAAGCAGCAAGTCGTTATTAGTGTACAATGCATACTGCAGTGTCACTTCTGTAGCATCATGTGCACGCCAGCAGTAAAACCTACTGGCACTTGCATTGTACAACTGTTGGTATTGTCTGTATTGAATGTCCTTTGAACTGTATTGTATTCAACTCTATTGACTTGTATTAGATTGTGATATTTGTATATTGTGTTGTTGTACCCTGCCCTGATCCTGAGGGGAGAGGTGGGTAATACATTACAAAGTATTATTATTATTATTAATCCATAAATATGATCCTGAATTGCAGCCATCAGGATTATCAGCATGGCTTAAAGGTCCATTTTTTACTTTTAAAGAACAGGTAGCAAAAGGCAAATCTTAATAGCATTTCATATAGCTATTTTCAAAGTTTCATAATTTAAAAATACATTTTTTCTGCTTTTGAATTTAATTTATTATCAATCTACCAGAGATAGGAAGAAGCAATACTTATGAAATGTATGAAAATCACCATAGGATTTTTCATCACTACTGGAAGTTTTCCCCCCTCCTCAGATTTCTCTAAGCTTTGTCCATAAGCTTCAATCCTATGTTCACAGGGGCTAGAAACTTAATAAATTCAGTGGCAGAAATCCTAGATAAAAGTATACAGAGCACAATACTCTGGGAGAGGAACCTCATTTCTCTTCCCTTAGCTGCAGTGCTGGGATGGGTGCTGCCTGGTAGCACCCCTTGGGCCTGACAGCAGCCTGGTATTTTGGGACATTGTGCAAGGAGCTAGTGAACATAACCCCAAGTTGTACATAGGTATCTCACTAGCTGGATTCTCTCGAATATCTGATGAAGCCAAATTCTGCATGAAGTCCCAAATTCTGTGCCTTTTGGTTCCAAGTCACAGAAAAGTCAGGCCTACTATGAAGAACCAGGTTGGAAAACATGCATGACAGGCAACCAATCCCAGTGTAGGAAGCTGTGATGGGAGGGGCCTCTGTGAGAGTGTTCTGAGAGAATATCAATTGAGAGTGTCAGTTGAGAGTAAGCCGTTGGATGAGTCAGCGTATGAGAGCTAGTGGGAGTGCCTGTATGAAAGACAGTTGTGCAAAGCAGTTGAGAGACTGAAAATATAAAGTGTATGTCTAAAGATAGTTTGTCACTAAATGGAACTAAGTGAGAGAACTATCTATCTATCTATCTATCTATCTATCTATCTATCTATAATTCTCTTGGGTATGTTGCTGTTTTCAGTGTGCTGATTGGCTTGGATGTCAGGATCTATCTCTCCTCGCAGGACTAGGCCCCTGGCTGCAGCAGCCGGCACAGCCTCTTTGCAGACTCAGGCCCTGGCTGTGGGAGTCTTGGAAGAACCAGGGCCAAGCTATCAGACACAGCCGGCTGCAACCATGCAGTACAAATGAAGCAGCCAGGGGAACTGCTATTTAAGAGCACCATTTGGCTCTCAGTCTTGACTGCCACAACATGGTCTTCTGTACCTGTTCATTGGTTTTGGGGCTTCTGTGCTGTTGCCTTGGGGCTTATGTAGCTGGTCTTTGCTCTTGGGCCTTGAGTCCTGGGCCCTGGATATCTGGTATGTGCTCAGACCTTGGACTGTTTTTGGACCTTTGCTTATCTTTGACCTTGCCTGGACTTTGGACTCTGTCTCTTCTGTTCCTGGCCTAGCCCTGTCATCTCTGTTCCTAGAACCTACCACTCATGCCCTGAACCCTGACAGTAGGAAACTTCCCAACCCATCAAAGCTTTCTGTTGGGTAGCCAATCAGCACACTGGGGGAGGAAACATGTAGAAAGCTTCAAGTCCTTTCTAAATATGGCAGAGGAGGGGCTCTTGCATCCTGATGTGTGTGTGTGTGTAGCATATGGGGGAGTAGTGTGTGTGTGTGAGGTGGGTGTGTCCATGTGTGTGTGTACATGTAGTTGCATGGTGGCAGCAGAGGGGCTGTCACATCCTGGGTTGCATGTGATGGGTGAGTGTACATGCAGTTGCATGGTGGTGGCAGTGGGGCTCTTGGCATGAACCTAGCCATTATAGTTTATTTGAAAGGTTATATATTACTGCATAAAATGATTGTACTCTTCACATGTTTCCTAAGTGGCCAGTCAGCAGAGTGGGAATGGAAACATACCGAAGCATTTTATATATGTAGATAATGGTGTATGTTACGTTGGGTATAGCTAGTTTGTTATATATAGAGTTATCATGTAGTTTGGAGTTTTTAACTTCTGTGATATAATAAATCAAATAAGTTCGTTGTTTAAAGTTCCACTGACTTATTGTGCTTTATTACCTCATAATAAAGGGAAAGGTTGCGCTAGCCAAGTGAAAACATACTAGCAAGTAAATCTATCCACAGAGGAAGGGTCACCTGGAGACTCAGGCCCCAGTCCAGAAAAGGGATTAGTAAAAGGCGGACCTGGAGTAGGGTGGCAGTGACAGGCAGCCAGTGCTGACAGTTGAGAGCCAGCCTGGTGTCAATATGTCACACCTACAGATAACAAATGGAAAAAATAAGGTTATTAATCAGATGGAGAGCACTCAAAAAATTTCCTTTAAGCACTAATTTTATGATTTTTTTTCTTCCTCAGGGGGAACTGGATCGGAGAAGCACCATATAAAGTAGGAGTCCCGTGTTCTGCTTGTCCCCCCAGCTATGGAGGATCTTGCACTAACAATCTTTGCTTTCCAGGAGTGACATCAAACTATTTATATTGGTTTAAGTAAAACTGTGTGACATTCTAATATCTGTTCAAGTCAAATGAGTATGTAACAAATTTTGTATATTGAAATTTGCACATATTGTATGTATGTATGTGTATATATATGTATATTGTAATTATTATTTTAACATACTTTGTGTAATTGTTTGAAAAATTCACTTTTGAGATGAAGCATAAATTGCATTCATCCTGTCACAATGATAATGTTATTCTTCCAGACCACTTATAGGTAGGGGAGGTTAGCATATATTAAAAGAAGAAAAGAAATGGAAAGGAATAAAAAGACAGTATACTGTTCTACAAACAGGTTAATGTGGGGTATTTGGATTTAAAGCAATCAAATTCCCAGAGGGGAAAAATGCCTCATTTGCAAACACTTCATCTCAACAAGGCCAGGAATAAAATGAATGCTAAGTAACTATATGCAGTTCTTTGGGTTTCACAAATATCTTCTGGCAAGCATGAGAAAACAAAAGGTGCCCAATCTAACTCTGCAGAACTGTATTATTTCTGGGTTATTTCCTTTTGTGTATTATTCCTTAGAAGGAATGCACACAGTGATATTCTACTAAAACAAAAGATATAGAGTAGCATAGATATCTTTCTGAAAGGTATCTTCCAAATTCTTCAAAATATTTTTAAAAAATGATCATAGGTCTTCAGACAACTTAGTAAGCATGAAAAATTACTTCAAAACCATGTATATTTATATGTGTTTCTTGTTCTAGAATCTAGACTGTAAAGGAGCTTAAGTCCAAATTACTGGCTGTAGCTGTCTAATACGGCCACTAATGACCACTAGAGGAGACCAGAGATGCACCAGCTCTGTTCCTCTAGATGGATTCACAGCAATAAGCCATCCACTGGAATCTCCTGAGGATACTTTGATATCTTTCCATACACATATACAGTATGTTCAGTCTTGCAGACTGGCTTTATCTCTGATAGCATAGGTTAAAGCTGCTGCTGCTAAAACGATAATCCTAGACGCAAGAGAGAAGCAGAGCTACCTGGCTGTGTTCTTTTTGCCACACCATGTCTTCTCCTTTCTAGTTGGTATTGCTGGGGCCATAGGTAGTCCAAAGGTGCTGCATTGTGTGGACTACTTGTCTCCTTGAAATGGTGCTCCCTGCTGCCAGGTTAAGGCAGGTTCCAGAGTTGTCTCAAGATGTGAAGTCTCATTAGATGGAACTCAGGTTCTTTCAGGCTACATAGAAAATATGCCTCATCTATATTGTTTGGACTTCCTATCTCTTCTTATGATCTTTGGTTCAATTCAGTAACATAGAATTTACCTTCAGCTAGTATTCTGCAGCAACAAATACAAAGTGGCAGTGCTCTAATCATGTGGAAGCCTATGTACAAGCAGTTGCTAATAGCATACCTCACTGCAGATAACCACAATGATATGGAGACAGAGTCCACAGCATGCCTAGTGCTGGGAGCAGGGTAAAGAGCAGGGTCCAACTGCCCAATATTTTCATCAGGAAGGCAATATGTGTGGCCCTCTATATGCTGTTTGTCTGCAATTCCCACTCAGTGGGAATGGCTGGATTAGGCTGGCGAAGGGGCTTACATTCTAACAATTCCTAGAAAGTCACATTCTCCCCATTCCTGCTTTAATAATAATTCCTGCTTTACATGGTGGAAAGGGGCTAGAGAGTATTTGCTGTTCAAGGATTCAGTAATAAAATAAGACAATACACTCTGAATACTTTAATCACTTCTAGAACACCGAAGAACAAATCTTGTGAGTTTTGTGATTAGCCTATGTCACAGCTCAAAACTGGACATTTAAAAAATAATAAGGTACATATAGCTTGCTCAGAGATCGAGGCCCTGCTTCTATGAGGCCAGGTGAGGACCTTTCACATGGCTAGTATTGTCCTTATACAACCAAATACAAATTTCCCCAGAAGTGAGGAGCTGTGGGAGGCTAAGGGAATGCAGTGCCCCCCAGGAAACCTTAGATGGCTGCACCCACCCACCTCCTGCAATATATATATATGCGTGTGTGAGAGAGTGTGTGTGTGTGTGCGCGCGTGCACCTTCGGAGCATCTTGCCACATTTCTAGTTCTCCCTGGGCCATTTTAGGCCCAGGACAGGCTTTTTCTAACAACAGGAAGCAACCTGCTTTCTAAAGGTCTAGGACAGGCCTTATTAACAACAGGAAGTGTTTTTAACATGGGGAACTGCTGTTCACTTTTTATATATATATATATATATATAAAAGCTCTTTCCTGGCTAAAAAGGTCCAGCCCCTGCTAATATGGTGAAAATAACCCCAAACTTCTTAAAGGGCATTTGGTGGCAGTTTTTGCCCCTGGATGTCCTGGGGGGGGGGTCACAAAAACAGCATGAAGCCCTCAGGCCACACTTTGTTCACCTGTGCCTTAGGCATACAGTACTATCATATTGGTGCTTCACAGTGAGCCACCTAGTTTGTTCCTTGACTAGGTAGCAGCATGGTAGCTGGGCAACTGCTCTGTAAAGACATATAGCAGCCTATTCACCTCTCATCATTTTCAGAATCTTGACAGAACTCACACCCAAACCAAATAACAAATTCTCCTCAGGCTGGCCCAGTGATAGAGATGCCAGAATGAAAATTGGAGAGGATGCCTGTATCTTTAATGGTTGTATAGAAGCAGGAATTTTAGCAGGTGTTGCTTGTTACCTGGTTGCATGACAAGCAACACCTGCTGAAATTCTTCCATCTACTCAACCGTTAAAGGTAGAGAGAAAAATTCCAGTTTTCAATCTGGTAGCCCTACCCAGTACTGAAGCCCATCTTGGGAGAAAGGTGGGGAATTAATTGGTTTGTTGATTAATTATTTGTTTAATTAATTAAATAAATACTGACTTTAACTTGGTGAAATAAGCTCGTGGTGAAATAAGCTAATTTTTCATGTTGTCACGTCTCTTCTGGATGCTCATAGAAACAATGAGCAAACTGCAGATCTTCTATATTTTAATTTTTTTAAAAAAAAACCATTAAATTAAAAATACAGTCACTGGCAGAAGCACTAGTATGCTTTCTAAAGTGACCTGGTAATTGTAAATATATGATTCTATACTGTAGCTTGAAATGTTATGAAGAATAGATGTGTAATGTATGCATAAACCTATACATACTTACGTTATTGTTAACTATTCTTTTACATTGGTATGAATAAGCTGATTTTTTGGAATACGGTTTTTTAACTATACATGCAATGAAACTTCAGTTATAAACAGGTGCACAGGTCTTTTCACAGTATACAACACACCAGCAGCTCATGGTCTAAGTAGAGGGGGGTGCCTCACCCCACTTCTGTGGGCTGAAGACCCCCTCTTCTTTTGTGCTCAAACTGTGGACTGCCAGTGATACAACAAAGGTGCTAATAATGGGGGAAAGTCTGTTTCTATTGAAAACATTAACTTTTTTTTTTAACAAAACTCGAGCTTAACTGCCTATGCATTATGAATACACTGTTGATCAACAGGAGCATATGACTTAAGCTGTTTCATGTGAGCAGCTTCTTTTTAATCAGGCAGCAAGGCTCAACTGGTGGTTTTCATAGAGCAGGAAGGCTTTTGAGCTTACTTGGCTTACATGACCATACAGTAATCTTGCCATCACCATGATGTAAAACTCTCTGTTCTGTTTACCCAGACTCCTATAATACTTATTATCAGTCATTGTTGGCTGCCGTCTTTCATGTCATGAGGTGGTGACTCTGCTACAGAGTTTTGTCCAAACATTACAAGAGTTATCCATGTTGCTGAATGTTTTTGGAAGACAGTACAGCACCTTAGATAACTCTTTTATAGTTCAGAGTAAAACCCAGAGAACTTTTTTTAAAAAATGCTTTTCATTGACATAGGAGTCACTAGGCACTACTACTGTCACATTTCTGTTGGTTTATGTCAGTGGTTTATAAATTTTGTTCCTTAGAAGCCTAGCATTCCTCTGTGAAAAGATCTATAGCAGCAGAAAAGCTTCCCAGAAGCAATTTGTGTGATATCTACTATGATGGAGATTCATCTGCAGTGTGTCAATCAACAGTGGCAAAAGGCTAACTGGTCTGATCACCAGGGATGTCCAAATCTTTTCTCAGCACCTCTTCAGCTTTATTGTGCCATCCAAATTTCCTATTAGGTTGCAAGACTTTGGTTTTTTTCCCACATGTAAATTTGTGAGCATATTTTATTCATTTTTTTTTTTAAAGTATGCATTTTCCTCATTGACTAAAGAGTGTGTTATTCCCATTTTTCAATCACAGGCTTCTGTAGTCAAGCACTTCTGTGAGTCTATGATTTAAAAAAGAAAGAAAGAATGAAAGAAAAACAATTATCTGAATCTGGCATTTCTTCCTGATTTCAGGGAACTGAAATACATATACACATACACCATACATTCATTGGTAATTTTGCAGCCCATAAATGGGATATTTTTTTTTAAAAAAATACAGTTAATCTGTATTTCTTTTCTTTCCCTAATAATGAGCCATTTTTCACACTCATTAGCAGATGTCTTGAGTTCTCTGGGAGACCTATGTTCAGTTATGTTCAGTTATGGGTGTCTTGGCTGACATAAGGAAGATGATTCTAGAGTGGCTTTGTATCATAGAATTCCCCCCCACCTGGTACCCTTCAGGGTGCCAGTTACACAACAAAAATTGTCGCGGGGCTTAATGTGACTTCCTGATCCCGTATCCATCCTTCGCTGTTTATACGATTTTTGTCACTCTTTAGGAAATCCTGGAAGAACCCGTGATTGATATTTACACGACAAAAGTCTTTATTGGTCCCACACTGTTATATCCCATGCTTTTGCTGTTTGCACATGTTTAGCTTACCAGGCTGTCAATGAAGGATGCAATTACTCGTGTTTTCACAACCTCGGTGATGCACTTCCTTTAGAGTTCCACACCACGAGCGATACTATTGGCTGGCGGATGGGGGGAGAGGGGCTTGTGTTTATCCTGTCTCTTAAAAATGTTAACCCTTTAAGCAGAGGCAGAAGGCATTTTGAAAGACCTCAGACGGAGGAACAATTAAACCATGTCCTTTCCTTTTGAAATCAAGCCGAGTGTGGGGAGGAGAGGCTTGGAGTTTCTTTTTAAATCTTGATGCTTTAAGCAGAGGCAGAAGGCATTTTGAAAGACCCAGACCGAGACCTTTCGCTCAGATGCAGGGAGTGCTTTCCTTTTGAAATCAAGCCGAGTGAGGTGGGGGGGGGAGGCTTGGGTTTCCCCTTGCTTCTTTAAAATGTTAACCCTTACAGCAGAGTTTTAGCAGCAGAGTGAACTTGCTGATTCAATGATTTCAAGCCAGCGACAGACAGGCATTTTGAAAGACACAGACACAGAGAGGGGGAATTAAAGGATGTTCATTCGCTCAGAGGCTGGAATATTTTACTGTGCCCGTTCAGACCCAGGGAGGTCTGAAGGCAGGGGATGAATGGGCGACCCTCTGCCCACCAAGATCTCTTTGTAACATGCAGTTGAGGAAGAGGTTAAAGCTGAAGGGTTTGCAGTGTAGAAATCCATTTAAAAAGGTGATTGAGTACACACACGCACGCGTGCACACACATCAACCTACGTGCAGCTGGAAAGGATGCCTTTGTTTTCAGCTGGTGAGGCTGGATCTGTTGAATGGGTGACTGACCCCTCCTTTTCTGGTCGCTGATCTCTAAGCCCGCCCCCAGTCACCATTTCTGGTCATCCCCTAGTACCGAGATATTTTGTCCCAGGCTGTTTACATTTCCAATTTTCCAAATCCTCCAGTGACTTTTTTTAAAAACCGGCACAACCGACGGGACTGGAAGTCCCGCAGGTTGAGGGATAAAAGGTGGCCCCCCTTCCGAAAATCACATACCCGATCCGATGTACGTGTAAACTGCCAGGGATCAACACAAATTCTTCCTGGGACATTTTCATTGTGTAAACGGCACCCAGCTGTTTCAGATTACAGTTTTTATTGGGCACAGCCTCTTGGCCAGTGATCAGTGATGCTGGGAGCTATCCTGGGACAAAACACCTGGAGGACAAGAGATTGAGAAGAGAGGTGGCAAATATCTGGAGTGTCAGCCACACTGTCCTCCAGCAAATGAACAGAGTACAATGTATAAATTACTGTATAAATTACTGAGGTGGTATCATTACTCAGAAGACGGAGAAATCTCATTATGAAGCCTTTGAATCTTTCCCCAGTTCCCCTGGGGTTTCTCTTTTTGCTATTTGTCTCATTTTCACTATTACAGGGTTTTGGTTTTGGTTTTTTGTTTGTTTGTGGGTTTTTTTTTGTTTTTTTGTTTTTTTGCATAGGTTGGGTTTAGGTGAGAACTAGCTGACAACTTTCACAGGCTTCCTGATTATTAGAGATGTGACATTGCACTAATTAACCCATGAAAGTTTGGAGAACCTGAAGGGCCAAAGATTCTCTTATCCTGATTTAATGTTATGCCCAATCACAGGTTATATTGTTGTAGGAAGGTGGTTTGCAAACCTCAAATCAAACAGATTGTATACTTTTTGTTACATGGAACTGGCAATAATTGTATCTCTTCTTTATTTATAAAACAAAAATGTCTTGTTTCATATTTCCGTTAACTTTGTTCTGACAGTTCTTTAGTATTAAGATTACCGGAAAACACAGTACATTGTTCAACACGGGTGCTGCAATCAATGAACTCATTTTCCCATGTTATGGTGATATCATGAATTGTGTTAAATATGCAGAAAGCTTATTCTGCATATTCTGGTACATTATTCTTGAGCTTGTGAAAATATAAGAATGTAGAACATTTTGAGTGATTGTATAAGACTAATGCATTTAAATAAAAATTAAAATGGTCAGTATTTCATAGGTTTCATTCTTCATCCACCGTCATGCCTCTGCACCCGTCTTTTGCCCCAAAATTTGGGACCAGTTTTCAGTGTGGCAGCAGCAACTGTATATACAAAGTGTGAGCATGGATATATCACACAGACATACTGTTTGGAATGTGTATGATGTGATGAATTGGTGTTATTTTGAAAGCACATTTTTGTACATTAAAATAAATGTAGGCAATAAAGGCTAATCAATGAGTTCAACTAATGACTTGGAGAACAGCAAGTTTCATGGGAGAAATCACAACAAAAATAGAAGGTGCAGATTATAGGAACTGATTTGTCCACAGTATCATTTACCTGTGACTGTTGCTGATCTTTTTCCTAGATCACACAATCACAATAATGGTTTCTAGTTTCCTGTGTATAAGAACTTTTTTTCATGTGATTGTGTGAAGGGATGTCACAGCTGCTATGAATCAGCCATCACACTTTTCAAAATCCATTTCAAAATGTGCCCTCAGTTACAACTTTACTGATATGTGAAGATTCCTATTTAGAAGAGTTGCACATGAGCACAGCCTTCACATCTGTATTATATATGAATCTGTATACTTTTTTGGTTGTGTACCAGCACTGGTGCAGTTAGGTAATTTTAGGTTTTCTATTTAATGGTTTTACCCAAATCTTGGAAAAAGTGACTCTTTTGGACTACAATTCCCATGTGAAAAGACCAAAAAGTGCAGGGATAGGCGAAAGGATTTCTCACCCATGCAAAGGCTAGGTGAGTACTGGAGTGGAAGAAGCAAAGGCCAGCAAAAAAGAATAGTGGGAAAAGAATTAAAATAGCACTGAAGTACATGTGAGGTGAGAGGTTTCAAACCAAAGTGAAGTTGGGTACTTTTGTGATCAAACAATAAACACATCTGTCAGTACAGTCTTCTTAAATAATAATAAACACGTATTTTCTTAATCTGTGTAATTCTTAGTGTATTTCAAAAAATTCTAATAAAAATATTTTAATAATAATAAACATGAATAATACACCTGGAGAAAACTGTTCTTAGTTTTGCCATGCTAATCATCAAGTGACTTGTTTCAATGCAGAACTGACTTAGGAATTTCTATAGGGCTGCTCCTGTCTGAGTTGCTTATTGACTGGAACACAAGTGAGGAACTACTGGCTGAAATATAAGTATTTTCCTCAACAGTGACAAGGCTTGCAAAATACAACAACCAAAATCTACAAAACAGAGATACTTTTATAGGCCAACCAAAATATACAAAATACATCATGCAAACTTTCAAAGCTTTACTGGCTTACTCATTGGGCTAAGACATTGAAAAAAATCATACAGAAGAAAAGTAATGCTGTTAAGAGTCACAGACCTACATTTTGTCTCCGATGTTACTTATGTTGTCAGTTAAGACAGTTTGGAAAGATTTCAATGCAGGCAGAGGCCATTTCCCTTCTTTGTCATGTGGGGACTAAGGACACAGGGCAATATAAGACAGGTAATAAAATTTCAGGGAACCAATGTGGTGTAGTGGCTTGAGCATTGAACTATGACACTGGAGACCAGAGTCTCACCTATGGAAACCCATACACCCTTGGCCTCAGATGAAGCAAACCCCCTCTGAACAAATCTTGCCAAGAAAACCCTGTGATAGTTTCATTCAGGGTTGTCATACACTGAAGATGACTTGAAGGCACACAACAACCACTATAAAATTTCGACTCCATTAGCAATGGACAAATAGCTTTACTTGAGAGCCAGGCTATCCTTGTTCTGTGCAAACCTAACTGCACCTTTCTTAGGCAGAGAATTTCTGAAGAAGTCTCTGCGCTGTTACATTTGGAAACTGGATTTTGTTGTATTTTGCTACATGATCAACATGGCTCTCCCTGAATATGTTTCAAGGTCTGGCAAGTTTTGGTATTGTTAATCCTAAAAAGAGAGAACTGAATAAATCCACAGTTATTTTGTCAGCTCTTTCCCTCACATTTCTCAGCCAACCCACACTACAAGTGCATTAGGAACCACTGATAAAAGCCAGCTGAGCACTGACATACTGGGAATTTGACCTATTTCCCCCCCCCCCCATAAATCTTTGGTGGTGGTGGTGGTAGAGCTCTTGTTTGTTATTTTGAATTGTTATCAGTAGCCTGACTACATACAATCACAGCTTGGAATTCTAGCTGATTATTATGTGTTGTTTTCATATGGATTACATTATTTTGAAAGAAGCCAAAACAATAATTATCACATATTAATCATTTATAGTACTGCCCACAGTATGATAAGTACTTAGCTAATTGAGAAGAGACAGATTTTTGATTATGCAAACCAACATCCCCTTTCAGGATCCCACAGTACAGTTATAAATACTTGCATCTCTACCCATGAAAACAGTTGTATTTGGAAAGTATTCCATGTACTTGAATAGTATTAATGTGGCTTAGCACAGGGCTACTCAAAGTAATGATCCCTGGATGTTTCCCCAAACATTTTCTGCCTGCCTCTGCTGAGTTTCCAGGAAAGAAAGAGTTATAGTCAATGGAAATAAATATGTGCTGGCCCCTAGCACACTGGGGGGTAGGGGGAACCCTGACATTCTCCCACATCAAATAGCCTGAGAAGTACTGGCTTAGTACACTAGAAATGGTAAAATTCACAAACATGTTACTGAGTGTGTACCACATTCCATACAAAAGATAACCTGAAACCTAATCCGACAGTAGATCCAATCAAAGGAAAAGGACATTATTAAGCTTGAATCCTATTGGTTAGTTGCAGCTAGAATGGATCCATTGCATCAACTGTTGAATGATAACTCAACCCATAGGGAAATCCAACTCAGTGGGTCTACTGTAATTGGGAACAACAATAGGATTTAAGCCTCACATTGAAATCTTAACTAGCAAAGATCGCCAAGGGCCAGCGGTAGCTGTGCTGAGTCCAATTGCCTCCCAGGATAGGGATATTGGAAATCACTTAGGATTACCCTTTCCCCGGCCTAACTTTGTGACTGGGGTAAACTGGCTGCGTCCTCTTAGTGACATATGCAGGCATAAGTCTATTTTACCCCTGTATATGTCTTTTTTAGTCATTGTCAAGGTTGGTATTCTCTTGCACTTACTGCAATGACCAAAGTACCCTGACTTACCATTTAGCCACTGCAGCTTCCCCCAGTCATTATGGAGAACAGAGTGAATTTTGGAGAAGTGCCTGACTATGTCCTCATAGCCAGACACAGACTAATTACATCATCCACTGAGACCTCTAGAGGACCCCAGTGGACCTCAGCAGAGGATGCAATCACCCTGCTTCTGGCTATGGGAACGTAGATCCCTTCCCTCTCTCCAGCAGCCATTTTATGGCTATAAGACATTGCAGATGCTCAGTGGTGAGTCATGTGTGTGTGTGTGTGTTGAATGGACAGCTATAGTGTAGCAGAACTATTACACTATGGTGTGCCACACAGGATCTTAGCCATAGTGTCTGTGTCCCTGGGCTGGAAGTACTTTGAGAACTGATGTCACTCAGCTCTTTCTTTGCTTTATCCTTTCTTTTCCATACTCCCTTTGACTCTTCTGCCAGAAGATATCAGTCACAGAGCAGTTCTGCAGACAGACTGATCTGTTAGCAGACCTCTGAGCACAGCTGTTAGAAGGGCATTGTACATAATCCTAAACCCTTAAAGGCAATTACATCTTTGAGTTAGGCTTGTGCTGCTAGTCAGCTTGGCCAGTGGCTGTGGGTGCTGTTAAGGTGCTGCTGGTAGAAATATGTTTTGTATCACTTGCACAATATTAAACATTTCTAGGTTTTGTGGTGACATGGTACTCTGAGCAATCCCAAGAAGGACAATTGTCATACTGGCATCACAGCCTGAGTATTCCAGGTGAGACATAGCCAGCAAGCTGTCTGAAGTAAACAAAAAGTGACGCCACTACTTGACAACTCCTACTGCAAGTGGGAAACCAGTTCAGTGATCAGTGCTAGAGAAAGCAATAAGGGCAACTTTAAAAATGCTGTAAGAAAAGGCTTGAATAAGAAAGACTGAGGTTGCACTGAAGAAAAAAGGGTGTCAGCATTGGAATGAAAAGAACACCTGAAAAGGTGCGTACAAAACTGTTTATTGAGGCCTTCAATAATTCAATTCTTCATGTCATTTGCTAAAATAAAGATTTACTTTAGCTGTCTCTTGATACGTCTGCAGGGGTCTATCCACACTGCACTATTACAGCAGTTTGATAAAGAAATACTACTTTAACTACCATAGCTCCATCCAAAAGAATACTGGAATTTGTCATTTGGGGAAGTACTTATTCTTGGTACTCTACTGATTTACAACACTGGAATTTTCTAGTAGAGAATTCTGAGTACTTCATAAAACTATAAATCTCAAGATCCCATAGGTTGAAGCCTTGCCAGTTAAAGTGGCATCCAATGTCTGTGTGTAGTGTGGATACACCCTAGCTCAGCTGATTCCAAGGAACCGTAATCTGAACTGAAGCCTGTGGATCTCAATTAACTGTTTCCATTCCATCCTTCTTCCATTCCTGTAGAGCAGCAGAGCCTCTTCTGATGATTCTTGAGAAGACTTTAATTATTTATATCTTGCCTTTCCCCCAACCCTGCAACTCAAGGAAGCTTGTGAACCTTGGTAAAGTCCAAACAGGCAGAGCTAGTATCAATACTCCATTTAGCACTCTTAAATCTTGGAATCTCAAGTTATTTATATGGGAGAATGAACAATCTCTTCGTTATTTTTTTTAGGTTATTTATTATATATAGTTATAGATATCCAAATATGCACTCCCCTCAGGGAGAAACACAGACTTTTAAAGCATACTGCATTCATTAAGTTACATTGCATGCACGCACACACGGGCACATACACACACATACACATATATATATGGATTGAGGAGTTTAATTCTGAGCTAGATAATTTTTATGCCAGATTTTTAAGGGCCCTCCTTCAGATGCCAAAATGTGTTGCTAACTCAGTTTTAATGCTTGAAATAGGGGAAAGCCCTCCCTCTATGAGGGTGTGGCAGACAGCCATAAAACTTTGGCTTAGAACCATACTCTTCAAGCATGGTAAGGGTCTACTTAGCCATCTTGCAATGGACACCTATGAAAGCAGATGGTCCAAGTATGTTGCCCGAAACGCAACCACAATTGGGCTTTCACCATCCTTCCATCTAAACCTGTGTTATGACACAGCCTTGAAAATGGTTAAACAAAGACTTCAGGACATTACCTGTTGCAATTTGTGGGATAAATCCTTTCTGTCATGCTCACCTAGTGCATTGCATATACCATATTCAGATTCATTTCCTCTGACTGATTACATAAAGAACTTGGCTGTGCCAATCTACCGCATATTATTTACGAAGGCCAGATATAATGTTTTTCCTTCAGCAATGTTGTATGGTAGATACACAGGGCTACCATTTGCATCAAGGCTCTGTCCATGTAGACAGAGGTGGAAACCATGTCTCATATCCTACTATCCTGTGTCCTTCATTCTCAAGAGTCATAAACAACTGATTTCTCCCTTGCTATGCCATCTACCTGGCCATTTGGAGAGGTTCTATGTGGAATTCTTACTAGAGGATAAATGTCCTAATAGTACCTTGTCAGTTGATAATTATCTGTGGTCATTAAGACCAGTGAAAGGGAAGCTAATTGGTGAATAAGTTGGATGAGCTCCAAAAACGTCTATCAATAAGTATCCTAATTTTATTGGTTTTGTATTATGGTTTTATCTGTTAATGTACATCATGTCTGTTGTTTGATGTGTCTATGGACTGTATGAATAAATTGATTGATATATATATCTTCATCATGAGAATTCATTATAGAAGAGGACCCCTGTATATACTGATTCATTATCCACTGATTCAATTATCCACAGGACACAAAACAGCACACCTACTATAGAGTCTTCCTAGAAAATGTGTCCTCTCTATCCATTTTCTATGTCCTCCAAGGCAACTCTATGGTATTTCAGAAGTCCCATTATTTTCAATGGCATTCACTATTATCCATGGTTTTTGGTATACACACACACACACACACACACACACCAGAACCAATCTCCAGTGGATACAGGGGTCCTACTGTATTCATAATGAACATTGTCTAGTTAGATAAGAATTATATCATTATAGCCTATGACTTACCAGCATTGTCTGAGTTTTATCAGTTAGGAACAAGAAAACGACAGGAACAGCTATGTTGGTACATGGGAGACTGACACTCAGGGCTTATCTGTATGCTGGCTATTCTGCCTGCGGATCAGACCCAATCCTCCCCTGTTACTGGCACTACTATGTCGGTCCATTACTGCAACCACCACCACTTGTGTCCCACTCTCCGAAGCAAGTAAGGTGGCCCACAGCATGTGAGCAAGGTCTCCTGTATGTGACCAGTCTGGTCACATGCTGTGGGCCTGCTTCCTGGCTTTGGAAAAGTGACGGCAGCTGTAGCAACAGGTTAGCATGGTGGTGTGGACTCCTGCAATCACATAGGGCCTGATCCATTTTTTGCCAGCTGAAGCAGTCTTTCCCAGACATTTGTGCAGACTGTCCAGGGGTAAAATGGGGCAAATGCCCTGTGTCATCTGGACTTCAAGGCTCCAAGACAGGGCCAAAATGGGGTAAATGGCCCATCTAGACAAGGCCATAGTCATTGTAGCTCCAGTCTGTCTAGAGATGTTTTCATATATTTCCCAGTCCTCTATTGTCCAATCAGAGACCAATCTTTACTGGTGTTTACTCTGTGACATAACACTTGGAGGCCAATAGCTCTTGGGTGCTTTCTATCTGATTGCATCAGCTATCGGATCCTAATAACACTTTAGAGTTTGTTGAGGTTTTTTTTAATAAGATGGTCATTTTTTTCTGTCTTGTCTTGGTCATTTCTCTATCATTTTGTTTATAGTTAGGTTAGTTTCCCACCTGGAATCAATCAATGCCTATTCCCTTGGCATTACACAAACATTTATGCTTTATAAACTTTGCTACCCTCATACCTTTATACCTTACATAATACTATTCATGTTTCAGGGGCTTAAATTTTGCAAACTATAACACCAAATTAGCACTCAGCCTGTAACTGGCTTAATAGATCAAAGTCAGTGCTGTGAACTGTGAAATTTGGGAATGAACTCACACAAGACTGGTGTAATGTGGTTCATTCATGTTGCCTGGTCCCATTTAAACTATTTGCTTTGTTTTGTATCGGCTGAAGTTTGAAGGACTTCTTGAAAAGTAGTTCCACTTATCACATTGCTAAAATGTGGATCCATGAATTCATGTTATCCATTTCCAGTTATGGTCATAGTTGGGATATCAGTGTAAACTGGCAAGATATACTTTACACCACAGAAATCACTTGGGCTTCTAATGACAATGGAGCCCAAAGTACCCAAAGCTACAGGCTGCTCCTGCAGGGGAGATTGCTTCAAATGTATTTGAAGAATGACATCTTGTGGATTCTCATGAGAAGATGGGAGCACAGGAAAATCAAAACAAAAACAACACACAAAACATTACAAAAAGCACATAAACACACTTTAAAAATTACAAGTAAACCAGGGAGGTTCATAAAAAGAGTGTCACCTACCTGGATGTTGCAATCTCATCCAGAAGTTTTCTGGCTGGACCAGCCACTGATGCTGTAATAACACAGGGGTGGGGAGGCATCAGGTTTCAAATGCCTGCTATGCTGGCAAAAAAGTGCCACAGCCTATGTATTGATAGGTTGGCCCGTCAATAAAATAGAACGGCTTTTTGACTAGACATAAACACGAAAGGACAACATTGTCTGATATATGCGCCCTTTCACATTTGTGTACCATCATTACGATGCTGTATTTAGGTTGTCTGATAAAGTCCACAGACTACTTGCTATTTCAGATGTTACTTGTGTTATTATTCAGGTGATGGGTCTCATGCAGGCAGAGGCCACTCCTACTTCCTGGCCATGTGGAGTTGAGAAAAAAGACAGTAAAAATTAAATCCTGCTCACTGCTGCAAAAGTATTCAAATTTCAGTGTCTTTTGTCTAAACTCCACATGGCCAGGAAGTAAGAGTGTCCTCTGCCTGGATGAGATACCTCACCTGAACAACTACACAAGTAACATCTGAAACAATATGTAGCCCTATAACTCCAACGTCATAGAATCATAGAGCTGGAAGAGACCACAAGGGCCATCTAGTCCAACCCCCTGCCATGCAGGAATAAACATTGTCACTTTTCTTTTCTTTTTTCTTTTTTAAAAAACATATTTTGCCTGATGAAGAAGCCGGTACAAGCTTCAAAAGATTGTATCATATGTTTTGCACTTGGTTGGCTAATAAAGGTATCACTTTTTGGTGGATAGTAGATTTTGTTTTGCTGCATGGCCAACATGGCTGACCCTGAACCTGTTTCATAGAATGTGGGAAAAGTTTTTGAACTCTGAGGAATTAATTAAAACTGCATGCAAGAAATTATTTTCACCACCAGATAGCGCCATAGTATCATTATGAAGAAAATACATTTCTACTATCAGTGGTGAATTGGTGATCAAGGCTGAAATGATCATATACAGCAGATCACTATACTATGCTTTCAATCTGAGAGAGGAGTGAGGAGTAGTAGTTGGGCAATCAGCTTGTGTCAGCACACCCATATTTACTAAGAGCATAAATAAAAGATACTTGTAATTTGATGATTTCCTACAGGCATTCTGAAAGATGTCACTCAGCAGTTGCCAGTGGACCAGGAAAAAAAATCCACCCTGGCCTTCTAATAGCTTGATATTTGAAACAATTCAACTAAATTTAATGCCTGAAGCAGAAAATTCTAATCCCAAATAGTAACTAAGGCAACTTGCTTTCTTTCAATAGCAGGCCTCAATATCCTGGCTATATGCTATGGTCTACTTGGGGTTGCAAGAGTGAAAACTGGAGTGGGTTCTTCTGCCTTCAATGGTTGTGGAGAAGAGGAAATTTCAGCAGGTGTTGCTTGTTACCTGCTTGCGTGACAAGCAACACCTGCTGAAATTCCGTCTTCTACACAATGAGTAAAAGTACAGGATCCCTCTACAATTTTCAATCTAGTAACCCTATCTGCTTGACATACTAGCATCATTAAGTAAAGCTTAATTATTATGTACTTATGACTTCAGATTAACCTGCCCTTAAGGGAAGAATAACAGGGGCAAAGTAGAAATCTCAATGAGACATTTCAACAAGGATTTAAGGTCAATAAACTAGGCAAACATTGGATCTTAACTGCTATAGGTCAACACCCAACAAGAGCAAGAAATAATAGTTCTTTCAAGTAAAGATGGGATTTTGCTGTTGGGTTAAAAAGTGTCAAAGAAAATATTCATGTTTTACCACTGAAGATTCATGAGGTGAAACATGCTTGCCTTCCAAGTGTGCACATTTGTAAGGCTTGTTGAACACTTTGGAGAAGTAAAAAATGCATGAACTCATGTGTCCATTTATTAAAAATGCATATATATATATATATATATACACACACACACACACACACACACACACACATACAGGTTGCCCCCTGTAGCTGCAGAACCTAGTTTCAGTTATTGGCAGCTGAAAAAAATAGGGACACATACCATAGACTCTTGCTAGAACACACCTACAGAGGTGTCCTCTCTAGGAATTGCTAGTTCCTCCAACACAACTCTATGGAACATTTGTATGGGAAGTCCTTTATTTTAAGAAGGTTTGTTCTTATCCATGGTTTCCAGTATCTGCAGTAAGTCCAAGAACTGAACCCTTGTCAATACTTTTATATTGTTAATGTTACTTGCCATCATGTCAAATGAGAGACCTTCAAGAGCCCTGGTCATCAATTGCCCTGTTCAGGTCTTGTAAACTCAGGGCTGTGGCTTCCTTGATTTAGTCAGTCCACCTGTAATGTGGTCTCCCTCTTTTCCTTCTGCCTTCCCCTTTACCAAGCATTATCTTCTTTTCCAATGAGTCACATCATCTCCTGATATGTCCAAAGTACAACAGCCTCAGTCATCTTCATTCAAGTGAAAGTTCAGGCTTGATTTATTCTAAGACCCATTCATCATTGGTCTTTTTAGCAGTCCATGTTATCTGTAGAACCTCCCCAACACTACATTTCAAATGAATTTATTTTCTTCCTAATATGGAATTGAAAACATAAGCAAACATTCATTATTGGAGGAGGAAATACATACATTTTATTTTCAAATGAAAAAAACCCACACACAGTTCTTTTCAGGAAATAATTGTAAAGTCTGATAAATTGATATGAGTCAAAGATGAGATGAGAAGACAACTGGGCTTTGGAGAAACAATGAAATTGAGACCGAGAAGTTTTCACATTTCTGCTTCTGGAAGACAGCATACAATACTGCCATTAGAGAAGAAATGAGCTGCGCCTCATTTGCTGATATTAGACCTTTCTAGCTTCTGGGTAAAATACTTCTTTGCTGGTGTTCCATGTGTGCACATGTGTGTGCATGCATGTATTACCTCTGCATTAGAAAAAGAATTGTACACAGTAAGAGGTCTCATTGCTTTCACATCCTAATTAATGCTTTCATGGAAGGTGCTTGTTTTTACTGGCTCTGAAGCAGCTGTAATCCTGACAGGCTAATAGATGGAGGGAAGCTATGTTGATGTAGTGTAGGGCTGTTTGCGGCCTTCCCATTTGAAAGGATATATTAAGGTTGGATCCAGATTACAAATGTTTAATCTGGCAGAGAGATGTGGTGGTTGCTAAAGCAAATATTGTGTCATTAATATAGCACTATCCACAAATGGGACTGGCGACATATAATGCCGTGTCTGTAGATCTATTCATCAAATTGCATGGTGGGTCCTTAACTAACCCCATTCTGCCTAGGTACACTCATCTGTTGAATACCTAAACACAACAGAATGAGTTAAGGCTGTATTTTTAGTTTATATTCACTGGCATTTGTGGTCACAAATAAGATATTTAGTACCATGTGACTAAAGATTTTCTGAGGTTTAGTGGAAAGTGCACACTTTTAATTTCATTTTGTTGAATTTTTTTTCTTTTTTACAATACTGCTATTAAAAATAGAAGCATGCTTCAAATACATTTGAGTTGACATGATAAACCATAATCACAGTTTCGCAGAGCCAATTACATAGATGCATGTGCTTCACAATGAATGTTAACCCCTCCAATGTGTTTAGACTGCTATTTATGTACTTATACAAGATAAAGTATTATCTCAAAGGAAACCACAAAACTTTAGCACACAAGAAAACTTAATGGTAACAGTTAGAAAAGAAATTGCATCCAGTAGCCAATCTATAAATCATAAATTTGGAATCTGTGGCTCTCCACATATTGCTGGGCTAGAACTAAATAGCTACTGGGCAGCAGCAGTGGGATCTATGGCAGTGGCACCATAGCTAATGCTTGTTAGCTTGGGAGTGCTCCTGGGTCCATCTCTCCAAATGTCAGCTCAGATAGATGAGAATGTCAGGAGTGCTTTTTATCAGCTTTGGCTGACACGCCAGTTGCACCACTTCTAGAACTGGCAGACTTAAAGATGGTAGTGCACATGCTCAGAACCTCAAGGCTGGACTTCTGCAATATGCTGTACACTGGCTACTTGTGTACCAAGTTCAGAAACTCCAATTAGTTCAAAATATGGCAGGCAGATTGGTTATAGGTACATCCAGGAGTGAGCATATTACACCAATATTAAAATCACTTCACTGGCTGCCAAAAGTTTCCAAAGTACAAAGGACATTATCAGATTAGCATCTAAAAACACTGTAATTCCACACATGAAGATAGCAGGAACATTGTGGCATTATAACACTTATTATTGTATGTAGCTATAATTATGCGAAAGAAACCCCATGGAATTATTGTACAATGACCACTAGTGCGTCAAGAATAGGAGTTTACTTTGAGATTTTGGTGGTTCTTGCCAGAAGAAGTGAGCATGCTTAAAACTCCAAAAAACAAACAAAAAACAAAACAAAACAAAACCCTTAATTAACAAAGTACATAAACGCACAAGCACTGAAACAAACATAAAAACGTGCAAACTAAAGGGGACTGTTCATAAAACGAGCACCCTGTATTTCGTTTTCACGTTCTGACACAGATGTTTTTTTCACTAAAATCACCCATTCATCCTGTAATCTTGTGATTACAATGGGATATGGTTTTGCACACAGTCAATAGCACGAAAAGAGTGCTCTTGATTATTTATTGATGGCTCGTCCTGTGAATGAGAAAGAATGCCTTTTTCACAGCTGGAGCACGAAGTAATAACATAAAGATGACGTTGTGTGATATCGGGGCCCATTTGCACTACCCTGTTGTCATAATCCCACAATTTTTGCTGCATCTGATAATGTCCACAGTGTTGGTTATTACCTTTAAAACCCTACATGGTTTGGGTCCAGGTTACCTTCAGGATCGTCTCCTCCCATACAATCCACCCCATATACTCAAGTCTTCTGGGGGACATTTACTTCAACCAACCAGGACTAGACTGGCAACTGTCACTCAGAGGCCTGTTTCATCAGCCATCGCCAGATTGTGGAATAACCTGCCAAAAGACAGTCAACAGCTAAACATGCTGTTGGAATTCAAAACAGCACTAAAGACCTATCTCTTCTGGCAGGCCTACCCAGTTGAATTTTAAATTGGTATTTTAAGTTTATGGATTATTTTAATATTTGTTTTAATCCTCTGTGTTTTTAAATGATTTTATCTCATATATTGTATTTTAATCTATGTTGTATACCACTTTGAGCCTTGGGGAGAGGCAGGTAAGAAATTAAATATATATATATATATATATATATATATATATTAGTAGTAGTAATACCGCACAGAAGGAGGCATGTTAAACCCCTTTTGAATGTCTTTTACTATGAAAACCAATCCAAAATGAAACAAAGGATAGTGACAGAAGATGAAACTCCCAGGTCAGATGGAACTCAGTGAGCTACTGTGGTACAGCAGAGGACAACTACAAGTAGCACTGTGGCTAATGATGCAGCTAGACTCAAGCCAAGAGGACATTCAGTTGTTGATGTGCTCAGAGGCAAAAGAAAAGTCCAAAGATGCACAAAACATATAGGGACATGGAATGTGAGAAGCATGAAGCAGGGGAAGCTAGACATGGCTCATCAAAACAAGAAATGGAATGTATCAACATTGCAATACTTGGGGTGAGTGAGCTAAAGTGGACAGGACTGGGACATTTTGAGCCAGATAATTATAGAGTGTTTTACTCAGGAAATGAAAATTGAAAAAGAAATAGGGTAGCATTGAGGAGAAATGTAGCAAAAGCAATCAAAGGATGTAATGCAAATCTGACTGAATAATATCAATAAGACCACAGGGCAAGACCTACTACCAGAAAATAGCAAAGACTTTGAATGATTACTGAAACAAGTCAAGGGGAAAAGTGCAAAGGCAGTTTTACAGTGGAACATTAAGAAAACAAAAATAATGTCCACAGATGATTTACATAACTTTAAAGTAGATGATGAAGACATTGAAATAGTTCACAATTTTCCATGCCTTGGCTCAGACATTAATCAGAATGGAGACTGCAGTCAAGACATCAAAAGAAGGCTAGGAGTAGGGCAGCTGTGAAAGAACTAGACAAGATCTTGAAGTGTAAAAACATATCATTGAATACTAAAGTTAGGATTGCCCATGCCATCGCATTTCCCATTTCTGGTATGGTTGTGAATGCTGGACAGTGAAGAAAGGTGATAGGAAGAAAATCAACTCATTTGAAATGTGGTACTGAATAAGAGTTCAGTGGATACTGTGGATGGCTAAAAAGACAAATAAACGGGTCCTAGAGTAAATCAAGCCTCAATTCTCCATAGAAGCTCTTTCCTGCCAGAGAGAAGGAGAGCAGCTTCTGGACAGCAAGTTTCCTGCCAGTTTCCTGCCAGGGAGAAGAAGGAAGCAACTTCTGGACAGCCATTCTGACTGGGGAGATTGAATTTTTTTAAAAACTGTTGGGAGAGGCTGCTTGTTGCTGAGGGGCTTGAACTTCTGACCTTGCCCTTTTACCCTCAAGAGCCAGAGGCCTTCCTGTGAGTCACACCTGTGAGTCACACCTGTGAGTCATTAGGGGGTGGAGCTGGGAGCCTAGCTCTATATAAGTCCTTGCAGAGGCTTTCCAGGCCAGTTTCCTGCCAGAGAGAAGGAGAGCAGCTTCTGGACAGCAAGTTTCCTGCCAGTTTCCTGCCAGGGAGAAGAAGGAAGCAACTTCTGGACAGCCATTCTGACTGGGGAGATTGAATTTTTTTAAAAACTGTTGGGAGAGGCTGCTTGTTGCTGAGGGGCTTGAACTTCTGACCTTGCCCTTTTACCCTCAAGAGCCAGAGGCCTTCCTGTGAGTCACACCTGTGAGTCACACCTGTGAGTCATTAGGGGGTGGAGCTGGGAGCCTAGCTCTATATAAGTCCTTGCAGAGGCTTTCCAGGCCAGTTTCCTGCCAGAGAGAAGGAGAGCAGCTTCTGGACAGCAAGTTTCCTGCCAGTTTCCTGCCAGGGAGAAGAAGGAAGCAACTTCTGGACAGCCATTCTGACTGGGGAGATTGAATTTTTTAAAAAACTGTTGGGAGAGGCTGCTTGTTGCTGAGGGGCTTGAACTTCTGACCTTGCCCTTTTACCCTCAAGAGCCAGAGGCCTTCCTGTGAGTCACACCTGTGAGTCACACCTGTGAGTCATTAGGGGGTGGAGCTGGGAGCCTAGCTCTATATAAGTCCTTGCAGAGGCTTTCCAGGCCAGTTTCCTGCCAGAGAGAAGGAGAGCAGCTTCTGGACAGCAAGTTTCCTGCCAGTTTCCTGCCAGGGAGAAGAAGGAAGCAACTTCTGGACAGCCATTCTGACTGGGGAGATTGAATTTTTTTAAAAAACTGTTGGGAGAGGCTGCTTGTTGCTGAGGGGCTTGAACTTCTGACCTTGCCCTTTTACCCTCAAGAGCCAGAGGCCTTCCTGTGAGTCACACCTGTGAGTCACACCTGTGAGTCATTAGGGGGTGGAGCTGGGAGCCTAGCTCTATATAAGTCCTTGCAGAGGCTTTCCAGGCCAGTTTCCTGCCAGAGAGAAGGAGAGCAGCTTCTGGACAGCAAGTTTCCTGCCAGTTTCCTGCCAGGGAGAAGAAGGAAACAACTTCTGGACAGCCATTCTGACTGGGGAGATTGATTTTTTTTTTAAACTGTTGGGAGAGGCTGCTTGTTGCTGAGTGGCTTGAACTTCTGACCTTGCCCTTTTACCCTCAAGAGCGTTCCTGTGAGTCACACCTGTGAGTCACACCTGTGAGTCACACCTGTGAGTCATTAGGGGGTGGAGCTGGGAGCCTAGCTCTATATAAGTCCTTGCAGAGGCTTTCCAGGCCAGTTTCCTGCCAGAGAGAAGGAGAGCAGCTTCTGGACAGCAAGTTTCCTGCCAGTTTCCTGCCAGGGAGAAGAAGGAAGCAACTTCTGGACAGCCATTCTGACTGGGGAGATTGAATTTTTTTAAAAACTGTTGGGAGAGGCTGCTTGTTGCTGAGGGGCTTGAACTTCTGACCTTGCCCTTTTACCCTCAAGAGCCAGAGGCACGCGCCTAACGGCGCACGAATTTCAGTAACCAAACAAAAATACAGCAGACCTAAAAGTACAGCTTAGCATTCTCAGCGTTAACTAAGAGTTCTTAGATTACCTAAAAGCTCTCATCATGGACACTGAGGGGACTGCAGCAGTCACTTGCAACACTTGTGCGATGTTTGTATTCTTGTCTACAGACGTGGAGAAGTTCACATGCACCAAATGCAAGCTGGTAGCCCTCTTGGAGGAGAAAGTACAGCAGTTGGAGACACGGGTAGCTACACTTCAACAGATTCGTGAGCAAGAGGTTTTCCTGGACAGAACAGAACGAACACTCTTGGATGGGGACCGCACAGAGGAAGTGGCTGTGGAGGAGAGGGTCACTTCACAGACACAGGAAGTAGACAGCTGGAGGAATGTCACACACAGAACAAGAAAATCCAGGGATTCTTCCAGCAGCTTGCAGCTACAGAATCGATTCGAAGCCCTTTCCCTTATCAAGGACAACGAGGAAGAACAGCATGGACAGACTTCAGGGGTAGAGCAGGGGACCTTGAGAGGACCACCGCAAGGAACAGCAGCTGCGAAGCCTCAGCGGAGGCGTGTGGTGGTGGTGGGGGACTCCTTGCTGAGGGGTACAGAAGCAGTGGTATGTGGGCCTGACAAGATGACTCGGGAGGTATGTTGTCTCCCTGGGGCAAAGATCTGTGATGTGACTGAGAGGCTGACAAGACTCGTCAAGCCTATGGATCATTACCCCTTCCTTTTGGTCCATGTGGGAACCAATGATACTGCAAGGCACAGCTTTCCCAAGATCAGAAGAGATTATGAGGCCCTGGGGAGGAAGCTGAAAGAAATGAACGCACAGGTGGTCATCTCGTCTCTTCTGCCAGTTGAAGGGCATGGTCCAAGAAGGGAGAGGAAAATAGCCGACGTAAACAACTGGCTCCGTAGATGGTGTCGCCGAGAACAAATTGGATTCTTGGATCATGGACTGCGCTTCCATGTGGGGGGACTTCTGGCAAGAGATGGGGTGCATCTTACAACAGTTGGAAGAAACATTTTTGCCAACAGTCTCAAGAATTTGATCAGGAGGGCTTTAAACTGAGTCAAATGGGGGAGGGAGACAGTATTCTGGAAGGCAAAAGGGCTGGAGAAAATAGTCAAACTGTCATAGAGGGAACAAGGCAAACAGCGCAAGGACCCAACAGTGGGAGGCAAAAAAACTTGCACAGGGAGCAAGTAAAGGGAACACATGGTCTCAGATGTCTCTACACTAATGCACAGAGCATGGGAAATAAGCAAGATGAACTTGAACTCCTTGCACTACAAAACAAATATGATATAATAGGCGTTACTGAAACCTGGTGGGACGAGTCTCATGATTGGAATGTAGGAATAGAGGGGTATAACCTTTATAGGAGAAACAGGCCAAACAGGAAAGGAGGAGAAATAGCATTATATGTCAGGGATATTTACACCAGTGAAGTGATCCATGACATCAATACTGGAAGTCAGGTGGAGAGCATCTGGATAAAAATTAAAGGGGAGGGAAACAACAGGGATGTTACTGTGGGACTCTACTACAGACCCCCAAATCAGACGGAGGAATTGGATGATGCCTTTCTAGAACAGATGAACATACATGCAGAAAGGAGAGATGTAGTAGTGATGGGTGACTTCAACTATCCTGATATTTGCTGGAAATCTAACTCAGCCAAAACTACAAGGTCCAGCAAATTCCTTACATGCCTGGAAGACAATTTCATGGTCCAAAAGGTGGAAGAGGCAACAAGGGGGTCAGCTATTTTAGATCTGATCCTAAGCAACAGAGACGACCTTGTTAATGGGGTGCAAGTGGTGGGATCCTTAGGTGAGAGTGATCATGTTCTCCTGGAGTTTGTTATACAATGGAAAGGAGAAGCCAGGCATAGTCAGACACGCATTCTTGACTTTAGGAGAGCTGATTTCAATAAACTCAGGGAAATACTGGGGATGATCCCATGGTCAAGAATACTAAAAGAGAAGGGACCTCAAGACGGATGGGACTTTCTCAAAAGGGAGATACTGAAGGCACAATTTCAAACAGTACCATTGAGGAAGAAAAATGGGAGGTGTCTCAAGAAACCAGGATGGATGGCTAAAGAACTTTCAATGGAGCTAAGTTTTAAACGGAACATGTATAGGAAATGGAAAAGGGGGGAAATCACCAAAGAAGAATTCAAACAGATAGCGAACACGTGTAGGAGTAAAGTCAGAAAAGCTAAAGCGCAGAATGAGCTCAGGCTTGCTAGGGAGGTTAAGAATAATAAAAAGGGTTTTTTTGGGTATGTCCGCAGCAAAGGAGGAAGAAGGAAATGATAGGGCCGCTACGTGGAGAAGATGGCAAAATGCTAACAGGGGACAGAGAAAAGGCAGAATTACTCAACACCTTCTTTGCCTCAGTGTTTTCAGAAAAGGAAAAGGAGGACCAACCTGAGGAGAATGGAACAGAGGACACAATAGGGGAAATCCAGCTCAAAATAAGTAAAGAGGTAGTACAGGAATACCTTCTTAATCTAAATGAATTTAAATCTCCAGGACCAGATGAACTACATCCAAGAGTATTAAAAGAGCTGGCAAATATAATCTCAGAGCCATTGGCAATAATATTTGAGAACTCCTGGAGAACAGGAGAAGTCCCAGCAGACTGGAGGAGGGCAAACGTTGTTCCCATCTTCAAAAAGGGGAAAAAAGAGGATCCCAACAACTATCGTCCAGTTAGTCTGACATCAATACCAGGGAAGATTCTAGAACAGATCATTAAACAGAGAGTCTGTGAACATTTAGAAGGCAATGCCATAATCACAAAAAGTCAGCATGGGTTTCAGAGAAACAAGTCATGCCAGACTAATCTGATCTCTTTTTTTGATAAAGTTACCAGCTTGGTAGATGAAGGGAATGCTGTGGACATTGCATACCTTGATTTCAGTAAGGCCTTTGACAAGGTTCCCCATGACATTCTTGCAAACAAGCTTGTAGAATGTGGGCTAGACAAGTTAACTGTTCAATGGATTTGTAATTGGTTGACCGGCCGAACCCAAAGGGTGCTCAGCAGTGGCTCCTCTTCGTCTTGGAAAGATGTGACCAGTGGGGTGCCACAGGGTTCTGTCCTGGGCCCAGTGCTATTCAACATCTTTATCAATGAAATATCAATCAAAAAGGATATTGACAAATTGGAGCATATCCAGAGAAGGGCAACTAAAATGGTGAAAGGTCTGGAAACGATGCCTTATGAGGAGAGACTTAGGGAGCTGGGTATGTTTAGCCTGTAAAAAAGACGGTTTAGAGGCGATATGATAGCCCTGTTTAAGTATTTGAAGGGATGTCACACTGAGGATGGAGCAGGCTTGTTTTCTGCTGCTCCAGAGACTGGAACACGGAGCAATGGGTGCAAGCTCCAGGAACAGAGATTCCACCTCAACATGAGGAGGAACTTTTTGACAGTAAGAGCTGTTCGGCAGTGGAACACACTCCCTCGGAGCGTGGTGGGGTCTCCTTCCTTAGAGGTCTTTAAACAGAGGCTGGATGGCCATCTGTCGGGGATGCTTTGATTGTGATTTCCTGCGTGGCAGGGGGGTTGGACTGGATGGCCCTTGTGGTCTCTTCCAACTCTGCAATTCTATGATTCTATGATATGAGTAAACTGAGAGTGCCATACTTTGGGCATACCATAAGAAGACATGACTACCTAGAAGCAATAGCTATTTACACATCTACACTGCCTTAAACAGTTTCCAATGTGTGTTAGCTAATTGCCCCCACAAGCTGGGTACTGAATTTACCAACCTACGAAAGGATGGAAGGCTGAGTGAACCTTGGAGCCCGCTGGAATCGAACTTGCAACGTGGTGGCTTGCAACGTGGTGGCTTGCGTGGCGCAGTGGTTAAATGCCAGTACTGCAAGCCACCACGTTGCAAGTTCGATTCCAGCGGGCTCCAAGGTTCACTCAGCCTTCCATCCTTTCGTAGGTTGGTAAATTCAGTACCCAGCTTGTGGGGACAATTAGCTAACACACATTGGAAACTGTTTAAGGCAGTGTAGATGTGTAAATAGCTATTGCTTAAAAACAATTTGTAAGCCGCTCTGATAGCCTTGTGGCTGAAGAGCGGGGTATAAATAATTATTTTTTTTAAAAAGGCAACAATACTTGGTAAGCTAGAAAGCAGAAGGAAAATAGGAAGACCACATTCCAGATGGATAGACTCAATCAAGGAAGCCATCCATGGTCCTGAGTCTACAAGACCTGAGCTGAGCTGTTGATGATGGGGTGACTTGGAGGTCTCTCATTCATAGAGTCATTATAAGTCAAAGCTGATCTGATGGAAGTTAAGAAACAATTCATTAGCCATGGTGGTTGGGGCTGGTGGAAACTGATTTTGAATAACATTTGCAAAGCCATGGGCTCCGTATTGCTGAAAAATTATACTTTGATCAATGTTTGTTATCTATTTAACATCAAAATTGTTTCCATATCTTGAGTTGTATTGAACATTATATAAGCCACACATTATCAGCCGCCAAGGATCAACTTACAGTTGCTGCACAGCAATACATGCAAGGAGGGCAAGTTACCTAGGTAAGAGTGTAAAAATGATTTTAGGTCTCTACTATGTGAGTATACAGTACACACTCTATGTGTGGATGCAGGAAGGCAGGTTGATGTGCTATGTGTAGTATTGGGGTGGGGACATGTGGCATAACTATGTTTCCTGATCACCTAACATCCCAGTAGGTATCCCATGATCCAAGGCTAATTTAGTGAGACAGCAGAATTTTCCCTTAGGACTGAAGTGCAACCTAAAGATATTTACTTGGAAGTACGGTAAGAGCTACAATGTTCACTGCTGGCAGCTTCTAAATAAGGGGGAGCTGAACAACTCTGCAGCATCAGAATCTAACTTCCTTGTTTAATAATTTAAAACCTGTTTTAAAAAGAATATATTGTGTATTAAGATCCCAATCCAAAACTTATCTAAGTGCACTTAAGCCTGCTGATTTCAATTGACTTTTGCTTGCTTAACTCACTATTAAATCATGGCTGAAACAGAGCGATATCACATGAAAGCATTATCCAAATGGTGAAAAACACTAATAAGCTTCATCTGGCAATAAAGGACATTAATTATGACTTTCCAATATTTCCTATGAAATGTAAGAATTACCTAAATTCAAGCCAGTAAATAGACAGTATTTCACTGCCATCTATTGGATTTAAAAGGGAATGTGCACAAAAGGAAGGAATGAGGAAGAGGACGGGAGGCAGACAAATTGAAATTCTATGCTATTCCTTGTTTTTGTTGTTGTTGTGGGCCTTCAAGTTGTTTCCAAGTTATGGTGACCCTAAGGCAAACCTATCACAGTGTTTTCTTCGTAAGCTTTTTCAGAAGGGGGTTGTTTTTGCCTTCATCTGCGGCTGAGAGAATGTAACTTGCCCAAGGTCACCCAGTAGGTTTTCCATGGCCAAGTGGGGAGTTGAACCTGGGCTTCCAGCATCTTAGTCCACTACACCATGCTGACTCTTAGGCTATTCCTACCTAATATAAAGTATTATTTCCACTCAACAGGTAAGCTGAAAATATAATGAAAGAATGTGACAGTCAGGAAGCTAAACAAGAAAGGTACTCTCTCTTTCAAACAAGAGGAGAATGGCAATAAGAAAGGCCAGATTCCACAAAGATACCACTAGGTCCACTGCCACCTAGTGACTAAATTATGTAACACTATCCACCCAGAACTTTTATTTTACACTGTTCATAGGCATGTGAAGTTTGCTTATGCAAATCTCTCCTTTGAAACATTACTGTGTCACTTGGTACTAGAGGGATGTTATTTTTGGCATTTCTCTACCCAAATTACCAGGGGAGTATAAATTGTTAAATAAGCAGTGTGGATGAAGGAAATCTGAGTTGTAAGTACAAATAACAGAATCATCAATCCATGCCCTTAACACATTCATAGTCCATTCCACAAGTCACTTATAAAGAACAACTTGGAATAAAGCCAGGAGGGTTGTATTGACACGAATTCACTTGCTGAAATCTATGGTTAAGATGAGAATCTTATTAAGAATCTGAGTATGTAGACATAGGAATGGGCAGTTAATTTCATGTGTTTTTGGCTTCATGAAAGGTAGTTTTTACTGAAGCCACAGAACTTTGTGGACTTTGTGGACATGGAGGCTTACACAGAACTTGAAAATATATAGGATTATGGCTCTGCTAATACCCTACCTAGTGAGGCTGTAGCATCCAATAATCAGTTGCTATCGTAGTCATCATACCAGTGCCAACATTGCACTGATCAAAACGGTGACAATTTTGTCCAATAGCAGACAAACTAGGGGAGGCTGCAGTAATTTGTTTTTGCCTGAGCCTACCATGAAGGGAGAGATTGTGCTCTCTCCTCCCCTCTTAACCAAGACTTTCCCTTTCTGTTTTTTAAAAATATTTTTATTGTGTTTCCATTTTTTAAAGTAATATCACCATGAGACATTAGATACATAATAGAAAGACAGATGAAAGAGAGAGAGAGAGAGAAATATCAATAACAGTGGTGCAGAAGGAAGAATATAAGCAGGAGTGCTATAACCAAGCAACTTTTGTACCTCCAACATTTCACAGATGAAAACTGGAACACATATGGCTAAACAACATCAGAGTGTGGTCAAGATTGCTGTTGTTGTGTGCCTTCATGTCATTTCCAACTTATGACGACCCTAAGGTGAACCTATAACAGGGTTTTCTTGGCAAGATTCAGAGGGGGTTTACCTTTGCCTTCCTCTGAGGCTGAGAGATTGTGTCTTGCCCAAGGTTGCCCAATGGGTTCCCATGACTGAGTGGGGATGTGAACCCTAGTCTCTAGAGTCATGGCCCAATACTCAAACCACTACATCACACTGGTTTTCCATGGTCAAGATGGAAAAACTTATTAATGAGGAAGAACACACAAGAAAGGAGAGGCTGCAGCACTTTGCTTTTCCTTGAGCCTACTGGGAAGGGCAACATTCCACTCCTCACCTCTCTCCTTGCTGCATTAATGAAACTCAGTACTTTATCAGACACTCAAAATACGGTGTCATAACGATGCCATATAACCACAAAAGAGTGTGCAGATCAGATGACATCACCCTTTCACAGTTAAAACCAGCCCCCAAACCATATCTTTTACTTAATGGCTTAAGCAGTCAATAGATGGTGTGAGAAACCTTGGGCCATTTAACTCTTGCACTTACCCCAACAATGGCCAGTCCGGGCATGCCTACATTTGGAATGGTAAAACCAAAATCCATAAAGAATTTAGTCATCATTGTATAAGGAGAGCTTTGATTAGAGTCTGGTTAAAATATAAAAGAAAATTGTATCCCAAGATTCCATTGTGGGTCTTGAATCATGAGGCTTTCTATAAGAGAGAGAATGTGTATATGTATAAATGGTTAACCTATGGGATGATCCTGGAAGGAAAAAATGTAGAGTATAAAATGAAAACTCAGGAGGAATTAAGAATGGAAGGGATCATATGCCATTGGTTTTTACATAGACAACTTGTGGAGAAATTTTAAATGAATTTGAAGTTGGAGGGTATAATGAAGGAAAGAAACAGATTTTGACAACATAGTATATGGAGACAAAAAGAAATTGATTTCCAAGATTTATAGGATGTTATTAAATTTAAATCTGGAACAGGAAATGATAAAATATATATGATTAAATGGGCACAAAGTATAGGCCACAGAATATTATTGGAGAACTGGGAATCAGCATGGACAAAAAATATAAGATTTATAAGAAGTTATAATTTAAAAGAAAACTTTTATAAAATGATTAATATGTGGCACCTAACACCAGAGAGGTTGGCAAAGATTTATAAAAAAAAGTGCCAGATAATTGTTGGAAGTGTGGGAGTACAAAAGGGGCTTTTATTCATGTATGGTGGAATTGTAAAGAAGTCAAAAAGTTTTGGAAGAGTATACATTACACATTAACAAAGTTCTTGAGGGTAGATTATCCATGTAAGCCAGAGGTATATTTACTAAATATGTTGCATAGAAAGGAAGAAAGAATTCAGAAAAAATACGGAAGGGTGATACTCTATGCAGTAACAGCAGCTAGGTTACTTTATGCAAAGAACTGGAAAAGTGAAAGAATTCCTTTAGTCAAAGATTGGATAAAGAAATTATTAGCCATGTATGAAATGGACAGACTTTCAAGGTTATTGGATGATAGGAGTGTTATGGAAAACAGTGATGGATGGGAAGACATAATTCCCCTATGGAAGGAAAATTGGGGAAATTTAGCATTTATATCTGTGGAGTGAAATACTTGGTATATACTGGAAAAGAATAACAGACTGGGATAGAGTTAATAGTTAAGTGGGTTATTAAATTATAAAGGCAGAAGTATTAAAGCCGAATAGAGGAGGAACTTCAAGGAAGATACTTTGTCAAGGAGTGAATGTAAACTAAATGGTTTGTGTAATGTTTGTATTTAATGTTATGTGTTAGATGATGGATGTTGTTTTAACTCTTTTTTTAAAAAAAATATGGAAATAAACAAAGAAGTTAAAAAAACACACAACAACAATGGCCAGTCCAGTACGAACACTCCTGGGTGAGACTGGGACATCCAGGTAAGTTTTGCTCTTTTTATGACCCTCCCTGGGTTACTTTGGGCTTTTAAAATGTGTGTGTGTGTGTGTTTTAAAACTTTAAATACTTTATTTGTGTTTTTATTTTTGAATTTCCCGTGCGACGAAGTCTCACGGGATTTTGAGTGAGGAAGTGAATCGGGCTCCATTCACTTCCTCTTTATTGCTGGAGCTTCCTTTGCTGGGAAAGGAGGTAAGTGTGATGGGAGTGTTCTTTTGCAAGCATAAAAATTGTTTTGTTTTCTTTTTTATGCTGGCAAAAGAACATTTTGACAAAGTCCTCAGTGTGCAGCAAGTGAAGTCAACTGAGGGCAAAGGAGGAAAGTGGGAAGAGGAGAAAGATAGTGGGACATTTTAAACGCGGCACTTAAAATGGGACAAGAGAGTATTAATCAGGATTGTCCTGACAAATTGGGAGAGTTGTATGACATGCTGTTTCCTTATTAGCTTCCCCAAGCTGGATTTTTTTCCAAATGTTGTGCTCGAGATCCCATTATTCTCAGTTAGCATTCTCATTGGAGCCAACCCAGTACTAAGTGCTACTAGATATTTAAAATAGTGTAGCTGGCTGGTCAAAGGACTGAAATGGTGACATGGCTATTTTTGGCCATTAGCCTTCTAACTCAATTAAAGAAAGTACTATGTCTCTGAACGATACTAAAGATACAATTCACAGCCATAACCACTTTATAATACAGGTTGACCACAGTTTCACTTATCAATGTCTGAAAAAATATGTTCTCTCTAGGCATTTCTAGGTCTTCCAATGCAATTCTATGGTCAACTCCCAGCATTCGTCTCATTGAAAATAATAGGGTTCTTTATTCATGGTTTGAGGTATCCATAGGGGAGGGGGTCTTGGGAGATTTTCAGATGGACCATTAGGGTCTGTTTCTGTCCCCCTACCCCCCCTACCCACTCCACTCCCATTCCTGACATGGAATAAAGAAAAAAGTTTCAGACACCTACCTTTATTCCACGGCAGAAGTGGGCTCCCCCTCCCTTTGCTGCCTTACCATAAATGCAGCCGTCGTAAGGCTGCTTATATGACCGGGAACTCAAATCCTGGCCATTCTTGTGAGAGAATGGCCGGGTGGCAAATTTAAAAATAATCCCCCACAGATGTCAAAAAAGAAAAGAAGCACCAAAACACATTTAAAGAAAAAAGCTACCCGGGGAGGGGAATTTTTTTTTTAACTTACCTTGTCATCCCGATCGCACCCAGAAGTGTCCGGCAGGGACCTAGCAGTGACATCACACTCAGTTGTCATCCTGGGAGCACAATGGGGCTCCTGTTCACTCGCTCATTGTTCCATTATAATAATGGAACAGGCCTCTTATTCACGGATTTTTCCATGAATAAGAGGTTTCAGGGGAGGAACAGGAGCAGAATGGGAGCATCCCAGGATAGGGATGATGTCATCTAAAAGGTAAGTCTTTTAGCGATCTCCTGTCATCCATGTCCTGGGATATTTTTACCATCTGATAATCTCCTTGGAATATGGGGGTTGATCTGTATGCTGTATGAATAACAGTAAACATTGCATATATGAGCTTCTGTGACACCTAGCAAAAACTACAATACTTCTTTAAAAATAGACTAAAATAGCCCTGAGCAAATCACCTCAGTGAGGTGGGGCATCTGCTGAGAGGAAGTGAGCCAGGCATTTGGTTGGGGGAGGAATTAGCAGCAACTGACTCTCTATATAGCTGCAGTCCCAGTCCCTGGAGCTCAGCTAACAGAAAGCAAGGCCAATAGGCATTTTGCATAGATTTTTAGTAGGGGAGTTTTGAGGGTGAGGCCTGGAGTTCTGTTTCAGTGCCCACTTAAGACTACTGTATATGGACAGTGAGGGAGCTGCTGAAATCATCTGCAACAGCTGTGATATGTTTGTGTTCTTGCCGGATGATGGGGGTTGCTACACCTACAGCAATTGCAAGTTGGTTGTCCTGTTGGATGAGAAGGTCCAGCAGTCTAAAGTCTATCTATCTACTGTTCAGCATATTAGGGAGCATGAGGTTTTCTTGTACAGAGCAGAGCAGACTGTCCTGGATGAGGAACACACATGGGAGGTCTTTGAAGAGGAGGTCACTTCCCAAACACAGGAGGTAGACATTTGGAAGAATGTGATACAGTATATATAAGTAGAAAGACCAGGGATCATTCATTCTGTGAGTTTGGAGTTATAGGATCTGTTTGAAGCTCTCTCCATTATCAGTGATGATGAGATACAGGAACAAGAGCAACAGTTTCAGTCCTCAGAGAATGTGCAGGTGACCTTGGAAAATTCAGAACATGGAATGACCTCTGGCAATTCTGAGAGGAGACTTGTGGTGGTGATAGGGGGCTCCCTGCTGAGGAGAACAGAAGCAGTGGTTTGTAGGTCTGACAGGATATTTCAAAAGGTGTGCTGTCTCCCTGGAGCAAAAAGCTGATAAGGCTTGTCAAGCTCACTGACCAGTACCCCTTTTCTTTTGGTCCACGTGGGAACCAATGACACAGCAAGCCATAGTCTTCATGATATCACAAGGGAGTACGAGGCTCTGGGTAGGAAGCTGAAGGACCTTGATGCAAAGGTTGTCATTTTGTTTCTCCTCCTAGTTGAAGGATACAGTCCAAGAAGGGAGAGAAGAACACTGGAGGTGAACAACTGTCTCTGCAGATGTGATTCCAAGAACAATTTAGCTTTTTGGACCACAGACTGCAGTTTCATGAAGATGGACTTCTGGCAAGTGATGGGGTGCACCTCACAACAATTGGCAGGAACATTTTTGCTAAGAGACTCAGAAATCTGATCAGGAGGGCTTTCAACTGAGTTATGTGGAGGTGGGGATACAGTATTCTTGAGGGTAGGAGTTCATCAAGTGCTAGCGCTAATAGGCCAACTGTTATAGAAAGGACTGGGTGAATAGTACAAGAACCCAATAGTGATGGTGGGGGGTAAATAAGTAGCTTGGGGAATGATGTCTCTACACTAATGTGCAGAGCATGAAAAATAAAAATGATGAACTTGAACTTTTAACACAGCAAAGCATATATGATATAATAGGAATCACTGAAACCTGGTGGGATGAGTCTCATGAATGGAATGTAGTAATAGAGAAACAGACCAAACAGGAAAGGAGGAAGAGTAGCATTATATGTCAAGGATATTTATACCTGTGAAGAAATCCATGATTTAAATCCTGGAAGCCAGGCTGAGAGCATCTTGGTAAAAATTAAGGGAGAGAGAAACAACAGGGATATCATTGTGGGGGTCTACTAAAGACTCCCTCCCCCAAGGCAGACTGAGGACTTGGATGATGTCTTCCTGGAAAAGAAGACCAAACATGCAGAAAGGAGAGATGTGATAATAATGGCAGATTTCAACTATCCTGCCAAGAATATAAGGTCCAACAAATTCCTCACTTCCTTCTGGACAATTTCATTGTCCAGAAGGTGGAAGAGGCAACATGGGAATCAGCTATTTTAGGTCTGATCCTAACCAAGACTTATGACCTGGTTAATGGGGTGGATGTGGTGGGGCCCTTAAGTGGGAGTGGCCATGTTCTCCTGGAGTTTCTTATACAGTGGAAAGGGGAAGCCAAGCATAGTCAGACACATATTCTAGACTTTAAGAAACCTGATTTCAGTAAACCTAATGAAATACTGGGTATGATCCCATGGTCAGGAATACTAAAAGTGGAAGTTCATGATGGATAAGAGTTTCCTAAAAGTGAGATATTGAAGGCACAATTTTAGACAGTTCCAAAGTGGAGGAAAAAGGGAGGTGTCTAAAGAAACCAGGATGGATGTCTAAATAACTTTCAGCTGAGCTAAGATTTAAAAGGCAAAGGTACAAGAAATGGAAAAGGGGGGAATCACCATAGAGGAATCCGAACAAATTGCCAGCATATGTAGGGAGAAAGTCAGAAAAGCTAAAGTACAGCATGAGCTAAGGATTGCTAGAGAGGTTGAAAACAATAAAAAGGGCTTTTTTGTTTGTTTGTTTGTTATGTCCATAGCCAAAGGAAGAACAAGGGAAATAGTATGGCCACTGCAGGGAGAAGATGATGAAGTACTAACACAGAACACAGAAAAAGCAGAACTGCATACTCAACACACTCTTTGCCTCGGTCCTCTCCCAAAAAGAAAACAGCGCTCAACCTGGGGAAAATGGAGCAGATTAGGCAGTAGGGGAAATTCAGCACAAAACAGGTAAATAGGTAGTACAGGAATATCTGGCAATTCTAAATGAGTTGAAGTTTCCAGGACCAGATAACCTACATCCAAGAGTATTAAAAGACCAGGCAGAAGTAATCTCAGAACCACTAGCAATAATCTTTGAGAATTCCTGGAGAACAGGAGAAGTCCCAGCAGACCTGAGGAGAGCAAATGTTGCCCCCATTTTCAAAAAGCGGGGAAAAGAAGACCCAAATAATTACCACCCAGCCAGCTTGACATCAATACCAGGAAAGATTCTGAAGGAGATCATTATGCAAACATTTTGACAATATATTGAAAGGAATGCTGTGATCACTAAATGACATCACAGGTTTCTCAAAAACAAGTCATGCCAGACTAATCAGGTTTCTTTTTTAAAAAATAGAGTTACAAGCTTGGTAGATTAAGGGAATGGTGTGGATATAGCATATCTTGATTTCAGTAAGGCCTTTGACAAATCCCCCATGATATTCTTGCAAACAAGCTGGTTAAATGTGGCCTTGATCATGCTACTGTTAGGTAATTGGTTGACTGACCAAACCCAAAGGATGCTTACCAATGGCTCCTCTTCATCCTGGAGAGGAGTGACTAGTGGGGTGCCACAGGGTTCTGTCCTGGGCCCAGTGCTATTCAACATCTTTATCAATGAGTTGGATGAAGGAATAGAGGGCATGATTATCAAATTTACAGATGACACCAAATTAGGAGGGTAGCTAATACCACAAAGGACAGGATCAGAATTCAAAATGACCTTAACAGATTAGAAAGCTGGTCCCAAACTAACAAAATGAATTTCAACAGGGAGAAATGTAAGGTACTACACTTAGGCAGAAAAAATGAAATGCACAGATGTAGGATGGGTCACTTCTGGCTTGATAGCAGTGCATGCAAAAGAGATCTAGGAGTCTTAGTGGACCACAAACTGAACATGAATCAGCAATGCTGTCATGGCAGCCAAAAAAGCCAATGTGATTCTAGGCTGCATCTGTAAGATTCTAGTGTCTAGAAAAAGTGAAGTAATTCTGCTCTGATCAGGCCTCACCCAGAATATGGTGTCCCATTTTGGGCACCACAATTCAAGAAGGATATTGACAAGCTGAACATGTCCGGAGGAGGGTGACCAAAATGGTAAAAGGTCTGGAAGTGATGCCCTATGAGGAGCGGCTTAGGGAGCTGTGTATGTGCAGCCTGGAGAAGAGAAGGATAATAGGTGACATGATAGCCATGTTTAAATATGTGACAGGATGCCATATTGAGGATGGAGCAAGCTTGTTTTCTTCTGCTCCAGGGACTAGGACATGGACCAATGGATTCAAACAACAGGAAAAGAGATTCCACCTAAACATTAGGAAGAACTTCCTGATGGTAAGATCTGTTTGTCAATGGAATATACTGCCGCAGAGTGTGGTGGAGTCTCCTTCTTTGGAGGTTTTGAAAAAGAGGCTGGATGGCCATCTATTGGAGTGCTGCAAGGCAGGGATTTGGACTGGATGGCTCTTGTACTCTCTTCCATTGCTATGATTCTATGATTTAATAAAAATTCAGGAAATTAAAACAATTTTGAACAGCATGTTTTCATAGGTTCTAGCCACTGTTAAACTAGCCCCCATATTTATTAGGAAATGGCATTTTGGGGGAAGGGTCTTCTCAGTGGTATCTTCTAGACTATCAAATGTCATTCCCTGAGTAGAGTCCAGAAATATTACCTTTTGGACTCCTAGGATCCAGTGGTGGCACTAGGAGTGTGTGGAGACACTGAACCACACCAGGTGACACAGTTGAGGTGGAGGGGTTACACCAGCCTTAGCGACACCACAGCTAGAATCTCTTTGCCAACACTCTCAGCTGGGGAATTCTGGAACTGGTAATCCAAAAAGTAACTTCTTCAAGTTCTGCCTCTGAGGAGCTTACCTGATGTTTCTTCTTTGTGTGTATGTGTTTTAGCACCAAGTGAAGACGTTTAAAAATTATCCAAGGGTTTTTAAGGGACCTGTTTTGAACTTTTATTGGATGCTGAAATTGTCTTAAGTTCTCTCTGTGTTAATTCTATGGATTTTTCCATGTTCTACTCTTTTTATATAGTAACTGGGTATTTATTATGTATTTTATTCCATTTTTTAATAAATTTTATGCACACCTCCCAGGGAACCACAGTTATGGGCAGCAAAAAAAGTTCTTAAAAAACAAGTAAGCAAACAAGCAAGGGGAAAAGGTACTCTTCATGGCAAAAGCAGAGCAGTCTATTTGGAATAATATTGCTGAAGTCTCCTGTTAAATCTTAGGTACATTTCTGAAACATGAAACCAAAAGGTGGGGGTGGAATAATATAGCACTAGTTTACAATTATGTAACATGTACCCCAACAAATTTCATAATGCTTTTGAAATAATGAGACATAATGGTTTTGTTTCATCTGGTAAGCTCCTCTAAATATCCTTTCTGGGAAAAGCACTAGATGTAGGTGCTGACTGAGAATTAGTGGTGTACGTGTCTTTTTCCTGTTGAATATTGTGTTACAAGTGTTTAATTTGGCAATATGTTGTTAACTTAGCACTGGCAGTACCTGTGTTTTGAAAATCTCTGCTCAGAAGTTCAGATGAAAATGTGCTGAAGGTGTACACACTCCAGAAGTTATAGCAGTTTGATACCACTTTAACTGCATCCTGTGGAATCTTGAATCTTGGGGTATGTAGATTTAGTTATGCTACTCAGAATTCTCTGCTAGAAACCTCTACTGAATTAGACCAGTGTAGAATTATGTTGCAGAATTCACATATTTCACTAGCTGCAGCCTCTGTGTTACTGTCAAAAAGAACCACTTGTAGAGTGCACTGCAGTAGTAGTTTAAGAAGGAATGTACCAGTATATGGACTACTGTAGCTGTATAATCCCTGTCTGGTAAAGGCTACATCTGGAAGTGGCAGGGCAGTGGAGCTGGTATGCCAGACCTTTGACTCTGACTGCTCTATTTATCTATTGTCTGACTCTGACTCTGTCTCCAACTCTGACACCTTTACAGATGGGAAATGTATATTAATTAGTAATAACAAATTTATAAGGCATTCCACCATTACCACATGAATCATCAGGCTATTTAGATTGATAGAACATAAAATATATTCATTTGATTAAAATTTCTAAACAAGAAAACTCTCCTAAATTCTTATGAAAGTAAATCACAACAAACTAGGCATTAAATATTGAAAGTTTTTATTTTGAAGTTGGGGTTTTTTTGAGTTGGAGTCCAACTGCATCTCTGACTCTGACTCCACTGAAAATGGCTTCTGACTACAACTTCATCTCTCCAACTCCACAGTCCTGGCTGGAGGGCCAACTAAAACATATCCCAGGTACTCTGAACCACCAACTTTATATCAGCTTCTAGCAACAAAGATGGATCCAGCAGCATACCCAAGGTCTGTACCAAAATGGTAGCCCACAGTTTAATAGTCAAGAGACAGAACATAATCTTTGATTGTTGTGAAGTGGGTGAGTATGTTGCATTTTTTGGTCATCAGAGCTAATAGAATCAAGCTACATGTGAACAAACAAGCTGAAATGGTCTTGTGAGAGCAAAGAAAAAGAGAGAAAATGGTACCATGAGAGAGCATTTCAGTAGGTCTTGCCCAGGAGGACTTCCTGGAAGATTAGGGCCTTAGTCTCTTTTCATCTTTTGTTGATGTGACTCTGATTTTTCTGTCCTGTTTGCATAAAAGTAGGCTTGCCAACCTTGTTTAGTCTTTTTTAAAAATAGACTGCCAATCACTTGAAAAAGAGCTAAACCACTGTTTAAATAATAGTTGTAATCTAAGGACTTGATCAGACAAGCCCCTTAAAATAATTCTTTTGCTGGCATAAATTTTTTTATTTTTATGTCAGCAAAAGAACTCCCACCACTACACTTACCTCTAATCCTGGTAAAGGCTTCCGTTCACTTCCTCCTTTGAAATCCCGCAGATTATCCCAAGACTTCATTGTGCAAGGAATTCAAAAACACCCAACAAAACTAAGACAGAAAAACTTTTATAAAGCTCATACGCACACTTTTAAAGGTTCCAAGTAACCCAGGGAGGGTCATAAAAAGTACATCACTTACCTGGTTGTCGTGGTCTCACTCAGAAGTGTTCATGCCGGACCGGCCATTGATGCCACATTAATGTGAGTACAATGGCATGAGGTTTCACACACCAGCAATGCTGGCACAAAAGTGCCATAGGGGATCTTTTGACAGCTTCAGCCAAAAGGGTGACATCGTTTGATATGTGTTCCTTTTTGCAGTTATGTGGCATCATTATGACAGCATATTTTATGTGTCTGATAAAGTCCTTAGAAGAAAAGCATAACCTGTGCATGTTTGCAAGATTAAATAAAATACCCTAAGCAATGCAAATTTAGATTTACACTTAAAATAAACAGATATTTACAATGGAGTAAGTCATATTGAAGTTAAATCAAAGGAGTGTACATTTGTCTAGGTGTGTGTAGCATTGCACTGTTGGAGGGTAATTTGTTTGCTCTCATCATGCATCTATCTGTCTGGTAGTCCAGACAATGGTTTCAGTATTATCATTTAGTTTGACAAGAAGAATTATTTATTTATTTATTTATTTGGGTATTTATACCTTGCTCTTCAGCCATAAAGGGTCTCAGAGTGGCTTACAAATTGTTAAGCAATAGCACTTTACACATCTACATGGCATTAAGCAGTTTCTAATGTGTGTTAGCTAATTGCCTACACAAGCTGGGTACTCATTTTACCGACCTATGAAAGGATGGAAGGCTGAGTGAACCTTGGAGCCCACTAGGATTGAACTTGCAATGCGGTGGCTGCAGTACTGGCATTTAACCACTGCACCACCAGGGCTCCCTAAGAATAAGAAGAAAGCAATACCTGGGATTTTCCCTAATATGCCCACTTGTTCTTCCCCAATGGCACTTATACATTTTCAGTTGATGAAATAATCCTGAAATTCCAATAGCAAATCAGTTGTTTGGAAAATGCTGTTTCCAACATTTGACTTTCCTCATTGGGGAAAAAAAATATTAACAATGGACTTCCACTAGAAGAATAGAAGAATCTAGAAGAACTGGAACAGCATGAAATCTCCCCTCCATGAGGGAGAATCCTCTCTGCTTGCAAACCTGTCTGGAAAGTTGGGAAATCCTCCAGTTATTGTGTGGCGTAGGGGGCTACAGAGAGGGAGGTAGGGGAACTGTGACTTCCTGCGCAATGCTGGATTTAGCCCTGATACTTTCAAAATGTGCAGTTAGAAATGAATGATGTTTTAATATAGTAGAACAAATACATATATAGAATCATAGAGTTGAAGAGACCATAAGGGCCATCTAGTCCAACCTCCTGTTATGCAGGAATACACAATCCCAACAGATGGCCATACAGCCTCTGTTTAAAAACCTCTAAAGAAGGAGACTCCATACTCCCAGGCACTGCATCCCACTGCATAACAGCTCTTACTGTCAGGAAGTTTTTCCTAATGTTTAGGTGGAATCTCTTTTCCTGTAGTTTGAACCCATTGCTCCATCTCCTAGTCTCTGGGGCAGCAGAAAATAAGCTTGCTCCATCCTCAATATGGCTTCCCTTCAAATACTATTTAAACATGGCTATCATGTCACCTCTCAACCTTCTCTTCTCCAGACTAAACATACCCAGGACGTCCGGTTGGCTATGGTGTCGCGACCGGACTTTCACTGAGGAGCTCTCAGTGAAAGTTTCCAGCAACACGAGGTGACCGCCTGAGTTTGACAGCCAGATCGGCGGAGAACATTGCTCCTGTCAATGGAGGAATCGGAGGGGCTCTCAAAGATCCAGTGCCTGCCTGTATTTGCCCTGGAGGGTCCAACACCAAAGGTAGATCGGACTGGGGGAAGAAGAGCAGAGGGGATCGGAGCTTACCACCGTCTTGTGTTTGCAGCCATTTACCAGGCACAAGCGCCACCACCAATTTTAAAGACATAATTGTAGGTAATTGGAATCATTAATGTTGGTGTTTGATCTTTTTACATGAGCATGAACTCTCTGACAAATACAGTTCTCTGAACAAAAATAGACAAAAATGGACTCTGAGATCCAGTCATAGACAGTGTCACTTCTGAGTCATTGAGCAAACCAACAAAGATGCAGGGCAAATTAACTGCGTAGTGGAAATAAAAAAATAAAAGAAGAAATAAATAATTTATGGATGGAATTTGGAATCATTAAACCAACTTCTGGATTAAATAACTGTATGTAAGTGGATGTATGTGGATTTAAAAGGCTGAAATAAGGACTCTCAATCCCGCTGGGGAGCAACACGTGGATTATAACTTTAAAAGGAAAAAAAAAACAATATGAAATGAAACAGTAACAAAGACTAAAAGGACGGACTGGACAATTCTAATACTGTTTGAACATTTGGATCCAGAAGAGGGAAGCGTGGAGAAGAGGCAGCGCGGAGAGAAAACTGGATGGCGTGGCGACAGGACATCTAGATGACAGGACATAAAAACAGATAAATATGGTGACTGCATAATCAGGATGAAAGGAGTAAGGGAAGAAAAAAAACTGAAAAAAAACCTGAACTGACCAATGTGAACAAACTGTGTGATTGCCGAAATAAGCAGAGAGACTATACAGGTTATATTGATTTGATTCTATTTCTTTTGTATTAGTGGGTTTTTGTTTTTCTGGTTTTTTTGTTTTTGTTTTGTCTCCTCTTCCCTGACATGCATTCTTGACTTTAGGAGAGCTGATTTCAATAAACTCAGGGAAATACTGGGGGTGATCCCATGGTCAGGAATACTAAAAGAGAAGAGACCTCAAGATGGATGGGACTTTCTCAAAAGGGAGATACTGAAGGCACAATTTCAAACAGTACCATTGAGGAAGAAAAATGGGAGGTGTCTCAAGAAACCAGGATGGATGACTAAAGAACTTTCAACGGAGCTAAGTTTTAAACGGAACATGTATAGGAAATGGAAAAAGGGGGAAATCACCAAAGAAGAATTCAAACAGATAGCGAACACATGTAAGAGTAAAGTCAGAAAAGCTAAAGCGCAGAATGAGCTCAGGCTTGCTAGGGAGGTTAAGAACAATAACAAGGGTTTTTTTGGGTATGTCTGCAGCAAAAGGAAGAAGAAGGAAATGATAGGGCCACTACATGGAGAAGATGTCAAAATGCTAACAGGGGACAGAGAAAAGGCAGAATTACTCAACACCTTCTTTGCCTCAGTGTTTTCAGAAAAGGAAAAGGAGGACCAACCTGAGGATAATGGAACAGAGGACACAATAGGGGAAATCCAGCTCAGAATAAGCAAAGAGGTAGTACAGGAATGCCTTCTTAATCTAAATTAATTTAAATCTCCAGGACCAGATGAACTACATCCAAGAGTATTAAAAGAGCTGGCAAATGTGATCTCAGAGCCATTGGCAATAATCTTTGAGAAATCTTGGAGAACAGGAGAAGTCCCAGCAGACTGGAGGAGGGCAAACATTGTCCCCATCTTCAAAAAGGGGAAAAAAGAGGATCCCAACAATTATCATCCAGTTAGTCTGACATCAATACCAGGGAAGATTCTAGAGCAGATCATTAAACAGAGAGTCTGTGAACATTTAGAACGCAATGCCATAACCACAAAAAGTCAACATGGGTTTCAGAGAAACAAGTCATGCCAGACTAATCTGATCTCTTTTTTTGATAAAGTTACCAGCTTGGTAGATGAAGGGAATGCTGTGGATATTGCATACCTTGATTTCAGTAAGGCCTTTGACAAGGTTCCCCGTGACATTCTTGCAAACAAGCTTGTAAAATGTGGGCTAGTCAAGTTAACTGTTCAATGGATTTGTAATTGGTTGACCGGCTGAACCCAAAGGGTGCTCAGCAGTGGCTGCTCTTCGTCTTGGAAAGATGTGACCAGTGGGGTGCCACAAGGTTCTGTCCTGGGCCCAGTGCTATTCAACGTCTTTATCAATGACTTGGATGAGGGAATTAGGGGCATACTTATCAAATTTACAGATGACACCAAATTAGGAGGAGTAGCTAATACCCTAGAGGACAGGATCAAAATTCAGAATGACCTGGATAGACTGGAGAGCTGGGCCAAAGCTAACAAAATGAAATTCAATACAGAGAAATGTAAAGTACTGCACTTAGGGCGGAAAAATGAAATGCATAGATATAGGATGGGAGAGACCTGGCTGAATGAGACGATGTGTGAAAGGGATCTAGGAGTCCTAGTAGACCACAAGTTGAACATGAGTCAACAGTGTGATGCAGCAGCTAAAAAGGTCAATGCGATTTTGGGCTGTATCAATAGAAGTATAGTGTCTAGAACAAGGGAAGTAATAGTGCCACTCTATTCTGCCTTGGTCAGACCTCACCTAGAATACTGTGTCCAGTTCTGAGCACCACAATTCAAAAAGGATATTGACAAATTGGAGCGTGTCCAGAGAAGGGCAACTAAAATGGTGAAAGGTTTGGAAACCATGCCTTGTGAGGAAAGACTTAGGGAGCTGGGTATGTTTAGCCTGGAAAAAAATGGTTAAGAGGTGATACGATAGCCCTGTTTAAGTATTTGAAGGGATGTCAGGCTGAGGATGGAGCAGGCTTGTTTTCTGCTGCTCCAGAGACTGGAACACGGAGCATTGGATGCAAGCTCCAGGAGCAGAGATTCCACCTCAACATTAGGAGGAACTTTCTGACAGAAAGAGCTGTTCGGCAGTGGAACACACTCCCTCGGAGCATGGTGGGGTCTCCTTCCTTGGAGGTCTTTAAACAGAGGCTGGATTGCCATCTGTCAGGGATGCTTTGATCAAGATTTCCTGCGTGGCAGGGGTTGGACTGGATGGCCCTCGTGGTCTCTTCCAACTCTACAATTCTATGATTCTATGATTCTATGACACCTCCCCACTGAAGTGGTTTATAATTTTGTGTCCTATTCATGGAGGGGGGAGGAAGGAGGGAGAACTGAATTGGCTTAAAAGGGAGGGAGGCGTGACAGAGTTATAAAATGGGTGAATAAGAAATAGATTTTGTGAAGTTAAGAGATAAACAATAATAATGGTTCATCTAAGAAAATTCAAAACAAAGGGTAAGACCGTAGGGTCTGAAAGATAAAAGAAATAGAAAGTCGAACAGTTGGGAAGGAAGAAGAGAGCATGGGGGTTGATGAGAGACGGGTGAAAGACTGTTTAATGTAGTAGACACAGAGGGTGGAAGAGTCGAAGGTTTAGTCAGGGGCTAACGGGAATAAAAATAATAACAGACTAATAGGGGAAAAAAACCCGGGCCAACGGGATTAAAAAAAAAAGTGAACAAGAGCAGAAGATTGAAGTAGAAGCAGGACGGGTTGAAGAAGGAGGGGCTGAAGAAGCAGATTGGGGTGATTAACCAAAAAGGAAATGGGGGGAAAGGGTGGTCGAAAGTAAGGAAATAAGGCGAAGCGGAAGGGAGAGAAGGGATAAGTAGTGAAGGAACGGGGGTGAGAGAAAGGGAAGTGAAGGGGAAGAGCAAGAAGGTGAGAAAACCGGATTGAGATAAGCGCAAGAAAGGGCTAGAAACAGTAGGAACTGGACTGAAAGAGTAAGGAGAGAAAAGAGGACTGAGATAAGCGCAAATAAGAGCCAGAAGTAGTAGAAACCGGATTGAAAGAGCAAGAAGCAGAGAAAACCAGATTGAGATAAGCGCAAGTAAGGGCAAGTAGAAGGAACCGGATTGATTAAAGATTAAAGCAAATCAGGAGAGTGGGGAAAGACTTGTCAGAGAGTACCAGTAAGTCGTGAAAGTCGTGAAAGGTGGGTGTAAGTAGTGGGGTGCTAGCAGGGTGAGAGAACCTCTGATGGGTAACAGCAATTAACTGTAATAAAAATGTGATAAAGTCAAAGAAGGTGGTTATAGATTGAAGGGGATAAAGGATCCAAAAATAAGGGAGGGGACCTGAGGGTTTTTATTAGCACTGAAGGATTGTGGTAAATTAATATCACAATAATAACAACAACAACAGAGAGAGAAAAGAGAGAGGGAGGGGAAACGTAGCTGGTCAATCCAACTTATTTTGGAAATTATACATAAGCAGAAGATACTTGGTGGAATAAGGGATTGACCAGTGAGGTTATTAGGGAAGTAGTAATAGTCAACAAGAACACGAAGTACCCCTAGCAATATCCTTATACCCTCATTTGTTTTTCAGCATGATATATATCTGGTTTGAGAACCAGTTAATTCAATTTGCAAAACCTTCCGGAGTATCAGGCAGAGAATTTGGAAATACTGTAATACCAAGTACTAAATTAATTAATAGGGAAATCTAATAGAGAAAAATATAAAAATACTTATAGATACAATTTAACTGATTGATTAACAATATTAAGAAGAACTCAAATTAGGAGATTGTTATTAAAAAAAGGGGGAATAAAAGAGGGACAGGGAAAAAAGAGGAAGAGAGACAAAGAAGGTAAGTAACAGCAGAAAACAAAAAATACAATTAATGGAAAAGAATTTTAAAGGCCCGGTAGAAAAGCAAAGGAAAAAAAAAAGGGAAAAAAAGTTGGGACAAAAATAAATAAATTAATAACAACAAACTACCGTACAAACGAAAAACGAAGAAAGAATTGCAATGACAGCAAAATGTGTCACCACACAATCAACAATACAGACAATGAGAAGATCATCAGACATGAATCTATCACCGATTTTGGAAGAACTAAAATTATTAAGATCTGAAATTAAGGAGATAAAAATGAATTTTGACAAGAAAAAGGAACTCAAAGGTATAAAGGAGTATATCAAAAAAATCACAGACGATTCAAAAGTAATTAAAGGAAAAATAAGTGAGATGGAAATAAAGACGGGAAAATTGGAAATCAGAACAACTAAGCTAGAAGAATTAAAGGAACAAGAACTGGATGGACGGACTCTTCGGGAATTAAGATGGAGGGAAAACTGTATTAAAATTAGAGTTATCAAAGAACAAGACAATGAAGATTTGTATAAATTCCTGATCCCAATACTAGCTAAATTTGTAGGAAAATCGAAATCCCAATTCAAATGGGAAGTAGACAAAATTTACAGAATATCATCTAAAGTAGCAAAACAGAGAAATCTCCCCAGAGATGTCTATTTTGTACGAAAGAAAACAAGGGATTTGATACTACGACATAATTATGACCATAGATTTCAAATAGAAGGAAATGATGTCATGATTTATAAAGACATACCAGTGAGACTATTAAAAAAAAGAAAGAATTACAGTAACCTAACAGTACAATTGGGTCAGATCGGAATCCCTCACAGGTGGGAAAAAATAGAGGGGATTTCCTTTTGCTTCAAGGAAAAAATGTTCAGGATAGATACAACTAAAAAAGCAGAGGAATTCTTGGAAAAATACAAGAAAGATTTCAGAAAGACACAAAACACACACAGAACAAAGGAAGGAACAGAAGAAGAAAAACAAATCCCACAAGCCCAAGAGAAAGTTGGAGAAGAGGAAGAAGAGGAAGAACATTTGGGAGAGGAAATAGCAGAAGAGCCCGAAGGAGAAGGAGAAGGAGAAGAAGAAGGAGGAGAAGAAGACGAAACAAAGGCTTAATCCTATAAATAAATAAGGAGAACTAGAAAGGTTAAAAGGAGAAAATATGACACTGAAATTTATTACATGGAATATCAAAGGAATTAATTCCCCCCAAAAAAGGAAAAAAATATTCCACTCACTAGAGAAAAAAAAAGGATGTAATCTGTTTACAGGAGACACACATTAAGAAGGAAGATAAGAAACTTTTACGAAATAAAAAACTAGGTAAAGAATTCATATCCTCAAATGACAAAAAAGAAAAAGAAAAAGAAAGGGGTAGTAATTTATGTGAACAATAAAATACAAGCTGAGGAAATCTTCAATGACCAAAAAGGGCATTACATTGGTCTAGAGATTAATATTCACAACAAGAAAACACTAGTAGTAGGACTTTATGCCCTGAACGAGAATAAAAACAAATTTTATGAAAACTTATTGTTGACAGACTCAACTAAAATATACTATAGAATAATAATGTTTGGAGATTGGAATGGGGTCATCTCTCCAACTCTAGATAGGAAATCTTCTAAGAACATAAAATCAAACCAAGGAAAACTCCCAATATCGTTTGAAAATTTAAGTAATAATTTGGAACTAATAGACGCATAGAGATATATGTATAATAATGCAAGAGACTTCACGTCTTTCTCTGAATGTCATAACTCGTTTTCGAGAATCGATTTTTTCATGATCAGAAAGAACATGTGCAATACAATACAAAAAAATGAAATTCTACCAAGAAGCTAGTCAGACCATAACCCGGTGACAATGGAATTAAAAGAAAGGAAAAAAGAATTTAATTGGAGACTTCAAGGTAATCTACTTCAAAGAGAGGATATAATACAAAAAGCAAGACAAACACTAACTTGGTATTTCAAAGAAAATTTAGAAGAACAATGCAATACATTTACAATATGGGAAGCATCAAAAGCGGTGATGAGGGGATTCTTCATACAACAAAGCATGGAATTGAATAAGAAAAGACAAGAAAAAATAATAAAGGTCAAAGAAAAAATAAGAGAGAATGAGAAAGAATTACAAGAAGAACCCAGAAACGCAAAAGCGCTAAAAGAGATAAAAATTTTACAGCAGCAATTAAACTTAGAGACAGTGGAAGAATTAAGAAAGAAGCTTCAATACATAAAACAATCACAATTTGAAAACGCAAATAAACCGGGTAGGTGGTTGGCAATAAAACTGAGGAAAGCAAAAGAAAGGAATCATATAAGTAAAGTTAAAGAAGGATTATTAACCTATACGGATCAGGATAAAATTAAAACTGTCTTCAGGAACTTTTTTACCTCATTGTATCACAATCAAGGTATACAAAAAAGGGATATACCAACTTTCCTAAGGAATCATCCCCTTAAAGAATTCACGGATGAGCAAAGACAAAATTTAAATCGTCCAATAACTCAGGGTGAAATATCGGAAGCAATACAAAAATTAAAAGGGGGGAAAGCGCCAGGACCGGATGGGTTTACAGCAAAATATTATCAAATATTAGAAGAACAATTGATCCTCCCACTTAAGAATACTCTAGATAAGGTTAAAGAAAATTCATTCCCGGATTCTTGGAGAGAGTCAAATATCAGCCTAATACAAAAAGAAAACAGAGATCCGCAGGATCAAAAAAACTACCGTCCAATTAAATTCCTCAATACGGACTACAAAATTTTTGTCTCTATATTGGCACATAAGTTGAAAAATGTCTTAGCAGATTGGATTCATGAAGATCAAAGGGGGTTCTTGCCAGGAAGATACATAAAGGATAATATCCGACAGGTAATAAATTTGATCGAATATCATGAATTCAACAATGAGAAAAAAATAGCTTTAATAGTTTTGGATATCGAAAAAAGCATTTGATAATTGTAATTGGAAGATCAAGATAGAGATTTTAAGATTAATCAAAGTGGGAGAAAACTTTGTAAAATAGATTCAAACCATTTACAGTAAACAAACAGCAAAGATAATCATAAATGGTGAAAAAACAAAAGAAATTCAAATTCAAAAATGTACGAGACAGGGATGCCCCCTCTCTCCTTTGTTATTCATCCTAATCATGGAAATTGTGGGCAAAAGAATCAGAGAAGATGGAAAGATAGAAGGTGTAAGAATTGGAAAATATAACTTCAAAATAAATGTATGCTGATGATATATTAATCTCTCTAGGTAAACCGGTAGAAGACATAGAGACTCTAACAAAGGTGTTGAAAGATTTTGAAACGTTAACAGGATTGAAAGTTAACAAGGATAAGACGGTAATCATAACGAAAAACATGTCAGCGAATGAGGAAAATGAGATTATGCAAAAATCAAGTTTCAAAGTAGTTAAAAAGTATGATACCTGGGTATTAATATAACTAACAAAAACATTGATTTGTTTCAGAACAATTACAACAAAACATGGACAGAAATTAAAAAAGCTTTAGAAAATTGACAAAAAGTAAAATTGCGGTCATCAAGATGAATGGTCTACCCAAGCTATTATATTTATTTCAAACAATTCCAATTATTCATAAAGAAGGAATTTTTAAAGGATGGCAACAAGACCTGTCAAGATTCATATGGGCAGGGAAGAAACCTAGAGTGAAAATGAAAGTAATACAGGATTCGACGAGAAGAGGTGGACTGGATGTTCCAAATTTAAAAGTATACTTCGAAGCTTGTTGCCTATCCTGGTTGAAAGAATGGACAACATTACATGACGATAAATTATTGAGATTAGAAGGTTTCAATATTCGTTATGGCTGGCATGCTTATCTGTTCTATAGTAAAGAGACTGTTAATAAGGATTTTAGCCATCATTTTATTAGGAACTCTCTAATAAAGGTATGGAAAAAATACAGACCAAGATTCTGCCCCCAAATTCCATCATGGGTTTCCCCCCATGAAGCATTTTTTAAGTAAAGAAAAAATAACTGCGAAAAAATAGATAACTTATAAAGATTTAATTGAAATAAAAGAAGGACGGCAGCTAATTAGGACACAGGTAGAATTGGAGAAAGAAGGAACACCTATTCACTGGTATCTATACAGACAAATGAAAGAAAGATACAAGATGGACCAAAGATTGGTAAGAATAGAGATGACAAAATCACTCTGGGGAAAAATAATCCAACCAGGAAATAAGAATCTTATAACTAGATTATACCAACAGCTATTAGAATGGAATTCTGAAGAGGAAGTAGTAAAGGATTGCATGGTAAAATGGGCGCAGAACATTGGACACGAAATACAATTGGATAAATAGGAAAAATTTGGACATCCAGCATGAAATTAACACTTTGTCAAAACGTTCGAGAAAACTGTTACAAGATGTTTTTAGGTGGTACCTTTCACCAAATAAATTGTCTAAAATGTATAAAAATACAAAAAATGAATGTTGGAAATGTGGACATAATAATGGAACTTTTTTTCATTTATGGTGGAGCTGTGAGAAAGCACAAAGATTCTGGAAACAAGTACAAAAGATCATAAATCAAGAGTTGTGTTGTAATCTCTCACTTCAACCAGAATTATACCTATTGGGAATGCACGAGGAAAAATTACGCCAAGAAAAAGAGAAACTACTATCTATATGGTGACAGCGGTTCGAATTACATATGCGTCCAAATGGAAGGATAACGAAATCCCAATGATGGACCAATGGCTGTTAAAAATGTTTGAAATGGTTGCAACAGATCGACTAACGATGTTATTAAAAGGTAAGTCAGTAGAGAAGCACAGAGAAGGATGGAACAGTCTATTGGAATTTCTAGGGCAAACATGGGGAAGTTTTTGCAACAATCCTTAATTGAGAGATAAAAGAAATAAATAAAATAAACAAAATAGGATAATATAACAATTTGTTATATTCAAATACTATTTAAACATGGCTATCATGTCACCTCTCAACCTTCTCTTCTCCAGACTAAACATACCCAGCTCCCTAAGCCGCTCCTCATAGGGCATGGCTTCCAGACCTCCCACCATTTTTGTTGCCCTCTTCTGGACACATTCCAGCTTGTCAATATCCTTCTTGAATTGTGCTCCCCAGAACTGGACACAGTATTCAAGGTGAGGTAAAAAAAAAACAATCCTAAACGGTGAAGATGACCAAGGGCTGTGTACCTCTCTTGGTCTAAATTGGATTACTTAGGGCTGCTCCTTCCCTGGCTTAATGTGGTGCCAGTATGGTGGCTGTCCCTGGACATAACTTGGTTCCTTACTTGCTCTGCCGCTGCTCTACCACTTTTTTCTGCTAGCAGGCCTCAGCCTGCTGGAGGATTGTTCTGTGGGCAGATCTCTCAGATCAGCCAGCAGAAGAGGGTTCTACTGGCAGAAAGCATTAACACCTAATCCCCTAACTGCCTGCAACTGTACATTTTAGAGTTACAATTGCATGGCAAATCTCTCCCACTGAAATCACAGAAACTTGGGAAAGCATGTGACTTTGGCAGAATCCTGCCTTCTGTATTCCAGGCTGAAACTCCGGCCTGCCACCCCAACATGCTGTTTACTCTGCAAGAATTGAAAGAAGGGGAACCTTTGAAAGAACCATGTTGAACGTTTTCCAGGATCCTGACAAGGTAAATAGGCATCGTCTTGCTTCTAGGGAGAATGTAGGTAATACAAACTGTGATGTTTAATTCCCTCTGAATAGCCCATTTAACATGAGCCAAGATATAGTTAACAGAATTTTAAACCTGCCTCCTCATTGGATAACGAAGCTGGTAATTTTAGATGAACTGTGAGGAATGGATTTCATGTCTCTTATTATCATAGACTGCTTGCTTCTGTTTTGGATTTAAAATGTAAATCGTTTGAGGTACTGTCTCCCCCCACTCCCCTTCCCAGCCACAAATGTTGTGTGAGCCATAACTTTTTAAAAAGTATTCCTTGGATATCTTGAACATACAGCATCCAAGTGCAATATTTATTCTCAGGCTACATTTTGTTTAATTTTGTAGGTGTATCTATGTGCCTATGATACATTTGTATTTCTTTTGGCATATATGCAAATTTCAGTCATGGGGGTAGGAGATTATTTTCCTAGTAGCACAGAAAGAAAGGAAATTCTTCAGCTACTGTGTGAGAGACAAATAGCTCAATATCATGAGTTTCTTTAAATCACAAATGGAGCTTTGAAATGCATTTGTTAAGACAGCCAATATGGTTCAGTGGGTTGAGTGTTGTAGTAGGACTGGGGGAAACAAGGGTTCAAATCCCTGCTAGGTTGTTGACTTTGGGCAAGTCACATTCTCTCAGCCTCAGAGGCAGGCAAAGGTAAGCACTTTCTGAACAAATCTTGCCAAGAAAATCCTGTAATCATGTCACCTTAGGATCTTCGTAAGCCAGAAATGATGTGAAGGCACACAACACCAAGAATAATGATTATAATTATGGGACAGACTTGAACTGTTAGCTGGGGCACAGGGTAAGATCGCCATAGGTAGATTGTCATGATACTCAAAAGGGAAACTGAAGCCTAAGAACTTTAACATTATTTCCTGAATCCAATTGGCTGTCACTACAGTACTAGTATAGGCCCATTGAATCAATCGCTGAATGCTAAGTCAGCACTTATTCTAGTCTAGTTGTGAATCAGCTGGATTCAGGCTAATGGCTTCAAGCCAGAGTCTAGGGTGTGTTATAACATCAGTAACAACAATAGCAATTCTTCTGAATCACAAGGGAAAACAGAAAGCAATGTTTGAACCCTTTATCAAAAGGGGAAAGTGAAGCAACTTAACTATGAGATCATGGACTTTATCAGATGCGGGGGAACATGGCACAAAACTGTGTCCCCCAACTGTGTCAGAAGAATGCAACAAGAACAGAAAGGGTGACATTATTAGATGCCTGCATCCTCGGCCATTCTGGGGTCATAGCACAGGTGTGAATAAGTGTCCCTTTTTAATTGATGGGCTAAGCCATCAGTAAAAGGGATGTGCTATTCATGCCCACGCCAATCCCTGGAATGGCTAAAGAACAACGCTGTCTGGTAACGTTGCCCTTTTTTGTTCTCGTAGCATTCTTCTGATGTGGTTTTTGCTGCAACTGATAAAGTCCCATCATGACTGCAGAACAGAGGGCAGGTGTGAGGCACTGTTTTAAACCTAGGATCAATCCACTGCAAAGGGGGGAAGTGAAGACAGTTAATTTTAAAATCCTGCATTTAGAACTGACAACCCATGGAAACGAAATGTGAAAAGAATTAAAAATAGCTACTGAGCACAATAAAATAAAAGAAGACAGGAGGGGTCTTATCTGATGGCTGCTGTTTTACAGTTCCAGACTCAATGGACACTGCAGTGTTCTCATAACTGGTGAATTGCTGCCACGCTGCATAAGCAGGCACCTCTCTCCCACTCCCATTCTCATTCTCTATTGTTGCAGCTCCAAGTGAAGAAACTAAGGAAATTATTAGATGTGGCTAATGTGGCACCAGAATAATGACAGCAGAATGCAAAAGGATGCCAATATCACACAACGTCATCCTTTTGTGTTCTGCCGTTGTTATTCTGGTGTTTCTTTTTATTGATGGGCCAGAGCTGTAAAGAGATTGCCCATCTCGTTTTGCTGCCGGCATTGCCGGTTTCTGAAACCTCGCACCATTTTTGACTTGTGATTCCAGCGTCAATGGGCGGTCCTGCCAGAACACTTCCATGTGGGATCATGAGAACCAGGTATTCTACTCTCTTTTTTTTGTATCCTCCCTAGGTTACTTCTTATTTTTTTAGTGTGTGTATGTGTTTTTCTGAACTTTGTGTGTATTTTTCTTTTTGAATTTGCCATGCTTGTGTCTTCTCGTGAGAACAGGCAGGATTTCAGTCCAGGAAGTGAATGGAGCTCTGTTAGAGTTCTCTTCATTCCTGAGCTGCCTTTGGACAGAAGGTAAGGTAAGTCTGATGGGGAGGGTTGTTGTGCTGGGACAGGGACAGGATTGGTGATTGTGGGACAGGAACGCAAAAAGCTTTCTTAATCTCCTAAGAAAGAAGGTTGGCCAAGTGGAATTTGCAGCTCAGGAGATATTGTATCGATCCTCACAGAGATGAACCATGCATCTGCTTCTTAATCTTCCATTCCCCTCCCCCTTAGTGCATGCACCTGAAAATCTGGTTGGCTGAGGTTATTCTTCTGAATGCCAAGTTCTTCAGCTAAAGGGAAATGACCACCAGGCAGAGGACTCCCTCAGAGATCCCTGTTGTGCTTCCTTTCTTGACTTAGCTATGCCCTTGTGAGGAACAGAAGGAACATAGTCTTCTCCTCTCCCTTGTACATGGGCAGTTCAAAACCATCAGAGGCTTTGTGAGAGTTTATGTGCCTTTACAGTTCTGCTCCTTTGCTCATCTACAAAGAACACTCCTGAAAGAGATGAAGTCATGTTAGACAAGAAGTCATTGGCAATAGAACACTACATGAAATCCAACTTCTGATGTTACACTTTTTTTATTTGTCAACAGCTTGATGGGAAACAGGATTGGGGAGGCAAACTCATTATTCCCTGTCCCACCTGGTGCCCTGCCCCTCATGAGAATATATTAAGCCTATGCTGCAAGATGAGAGGTGTGTGTGAAGATACTTCACCACAAGGCTAAGAGAAATGTACTGAACTCTGTAAGCAACAAGGCATGAAATTTAAATCCAAATTATGTGTGATATTAGTCACATGTTTAAACAAGCACAATTAACCTTTGGTCCTTTAAAAAAAATGGAACCTGGCATAGGTTAGGACTAAAGCTGAAGTTATTAGTGGTGCTGGGAGGCAGACTGTAATCCATTAAAAAAATAAAAATAAATTTCAGGGGTAGCCATGTTGGCCATACAGAAAAAATAAAACAATCCACAGAAGAGTGATGCCTTTTTGGCCAACTGAGATCACATCATGCAAGCTTTCAAAGCTCTAGTGGCCTCTTCATCAGGCTAAAGAGAAATCAGTTTTGCATCCTCCCTGTCTTCCTTCCAGAGCCAAGTACTTTCTTGTTTTGGCAGGCATTTACCAGTCTCTGCTAATGGCTGTGTTGGTGTATGTGTGTGTTTAAAATTTTAATTGTTTTTAACTTTTTTGTTGTTTAATTCTGTTTTTACTGTTGTATTTTCCTGATTTTAATAATGTCTTTTTATTGTACACCATTTTGAGTCCCAAACTGGGAAAAAAGCTTCTTCTTCTTAGTATTAGTATTAGTATTAGTATTAGTATTAGTATTAGTATATAATAATAATAATAATAATAATAATAATAATAGATGTTTAGAAATCATAGAGGGAAAAGGGGGGAAAGTGATGGTGTTGGAGTCATAGGCCTACATCTTGTATCAGAAGTTGTCTCTGTTGTCATTCAGTGGTATGGGAGTGCAGGCAGAGGTCACTCTCTTTTTGGCCACAAAGGGACAAAGGACTTTACCAAACACACAAAATATGGCATCATAATGACACCACATAAACATGAAAGGGTGCACATACCAGACAACAATGTCCTTTTGCGTTTATGTCTTGTGGATAAGCTGTTCTATTTTATTGATGGGACAAGCAGTCAATAGATTGGTTGTGGCAATTTTTTGAAACCTCATGCCATTTTTTCACATGAATACAGCGTAAATGGCTAGACCGGCCAGAACACTTCTGGGTGAGATTGTGACATCCAGGTAGATGACACTCTTTTTATGACACTCCCTGGTTTGACTGTAAGTTTTTAAGTGTGTTTCTATGCTTTTAAAAACTTTTTGAGTGTTCTTTTTGTTGTTGTTGTTGTTTTTGAATTTCCAGTGCTAGGTATTCTCATTTGAATCTGCAGGATTTCAGATGAGGAAGTGAACAGAGCTTCATTCAATCCTTGTTCATTGCCTGGGAAGGCTTTTGCCAGGATGCAAGGTGAAGTATGGGGTGTTCTTTTGCTGGCATAAAAATAGCACAAATATGCCAGCAAAAGAACATTTTTGGAGGGTAGTCTGATAAAGTCCTGAGACAAAGGGCAGTAAAATTTAAACTGCATTAGCAGCAGTAAAGTAACTCCTCTTGGGATCCAGAGTGTCTGTCCCTTTTTACACCAACTAAATGACATCAGAGACAAGATCTGATACAAGACGTAGGCCTGTGACTCCAATATGATCACCTTTCCCCCGTTCTTTTCTCTCTCTTTGGTATGATTTTTAAAAAATCTTTTGCCTGATAAAGAAGCCAGTAGAGCTTCGAAAGCTTGCATGATGTGTTTTGCACAACTCAGTTGGCCAACAAATGTATCACTCTTTTATGGATTGTTTTATTTTGTAATCCATTCAGTGAACTGTGGATAAGAACACACTCTTCAAAGAAGTAGTTAGGTTACACTTATGAAGAAAATCCCCCGTAAATTATTGTTGTTGTTTTTTTTAAGATAGTGATTGATTCAAGCTTCAGTTTACATGCATCAAGAATATCTATAAAGTTTGCTGTTCTCTTTCTCCTTCATATTCCTTTTTGCTTTTGTGCAGCATCTTGTAGTCCAGACACTGGGAAACCTTTCAGCTGAAGAGAAAGGTTATAATGTTTTTTGTAAGCTAAGTAAAACATTACCCACCAAGTAAATCAGCTCGTAATGGCTGAGGCAGGGATTTTTTACATCATCTGCTACCAAATCTTTTCACTGGAGATGGCAGGATTGAATCTGGGCTCTTCTGTATGCAAAGTATGCTCTGTACTCAGACTTGGAAAAATTACTTTTGGACTACAGCTTCCATAATCACCCCAGCAAATATGATCACTGGTTATTCTGGCTGCGGTGTTCTAGGAGTGGTAGTCCAAAATTATATTTTTTTTAAAAAGAATTCTACACATAGGGTTGCCAGATGTCCCTTATTTAAGGACCAGAAAGTTTATCCCTTATAGGGCTGGCAGGTGTCCCTTATTATGAGGGATATGCTGTGTTTGAGGGTTGGAAAGCTTTTCTTTTTATATACACTGAACAAGATGCCAAAAAATCCTATGTCTGAGGGCACTGGCCTTTCACAGAGACAGAAATGTGTGCATCATATAATTTACAAATGTGGACAATGTTACCCAAAGAGCTCTTGGAAATTCCAAGAAAGTATTGAGTTTCTAATATGTTGGGAAAATTAGCAGCAACTCGACCTTAGCAATGTGAAAGGTGGCAACAAAGAAGGGATCTTTACACCAACTTTACCCCTACTAACTCTGAACAGATGCACACAAATGCAAAATGAAAAATTAACAATGATATTTATTAAAGACATAAAATAATAACACCAAGCACACACACATTCATACAAAAAGCATTTACATAAGACCACTAGGAGTGGAAGAAAGAGAGGTTGCCAGAGGGATAGATAAGGAGATTTTTGGGGTGATACGACACCTGTCTTGTAGTCCAACATTTTCAAGCAGACCGGCAGTGTGGATGGATGCATCTGGTGTGGGTAACACAGAGTGACGGAATGTCCCCAAGCAGAGGCTCTGTGCACAATGAGGCATGATTTGTGGCTGCTATTTATACCAAAAATATGCCCTGAGGTGAAGAAGTTTCATAGGTTGAAACAATAGTCTCTAAAGATTGCACAATGAATTCCAGGAAAACTCCTGATTTTAACGATAGGTGTCCAAAGGTGCTAATATGTTGTAACTGCCTTAAATTAGATTTACAAAGCTTGAGCTGCCTCTTTGATGGCTGGGTGATTAGGGAAGGGAAGCTCGATACCTTCAAACAAAGGAATACTCCATCTGCTTAATGGAATCATTGTCTGCCACTTGGGTGTGTGGTGGAGCCGATGTCCTTTTGACCTTACATTTCCTCATAGTTTGGAATTTGTCAGTAGTCTTTCCTTTGGGCAATGCACGGCTTACAACCCGTGCCTGTTGGGACCCATGCAGTGAGACCCTGGAAACTTACTGCTCTTCCTCATGGAAGACCACATTAATAAGCCAAATTATTAATAAGCCAATTCGGGGGGTTTCTGGAGATGGGGCTCATTAGGGGCACTAACGACAACATGTTAATTTTACAGGGGAACATGACTACTTTCACTTGAGTCAATATTTTCATTTGGTATTTAGACAAAACCCAAACTTGTTAATAGCTCCTTCCTGATTGTCAGCCCTGCCTGTTAAGAATTTTGACTGTCCCTTATTGCTATTCTGAAAACCCGACAACACTATCTGCACCTGACATTGTCTTCTTGCTACAATTGAGGTGCTCCTGGGTACCAGTGGTCCCCTCCAGTTTTCCAACTTTGCTGAAGCTTGGTGGAGGTACACAGATTGATTCAATAACTGATATCCTATAGAGTGCCTCTCTCAAATCGGCTGAGGGCTTACACATTGATCTATGATTCCATTCAGTATCTGCCCAGATAATCCATTTATTAGAGGGCTTTTATCCTATTCCTCCAAGTTAATAACACACCCAAGGCCGCTAACATTTAAAAAAGAAATGGTATTTGAAAAGCAAAAGAAGATTACTGTAAAAACAGGCAGGGACAGCAGACAAAAAGCACAAATAACAACTAGCCAGTCATAAACAATGTTCCCTAAAAGCCTGTCAGAACATAAAATCTTCCAGTGATGCTAAATGCTGCCACATTCATACGTATTTCAAAGCACACCGCCTCCCATATGACTCTGCACCTAATTTAGAATACTTGGTAGAGGCTTTCTTCTCTGTCCCATGACTCCAGGAGGTTGGATTGGTGAGTACTTTGGACAAGAGGGCCTTTTCAGTAGCAGCACCTTGACTGTGGGACTCCCTCAAGAGAAAGGAGTTGGTTCCCTCACTGCTATATTCTAGATGAGCAGTAAATACTACTCTGTTCTTTCATCTTTTAATGTTGTATGACATTTTATTTCGCTCTCTAATTTTGATTTTAATTGCAGCTCTCAGGTTTGATTTTATTTATGGCAGTGTTTCACTGTTTTACTATGTGAAGTTTTAAAAGGTATTTTCATTGTTTATCACTCTGGGTGCCTGTTATGTGGAAGGCGAGATTTATAAATATATTAAGTAAATAAATGGTTAAGGAGCAAGTTACCATGAATATTTCAAAAGATGTACTCATAAGTGGCAAAGATGCCCCACAAACCATTGCTATTCATGGATTTTCCAGGAGAGGGAGTGAGGCATCTATAGACATATTTTTCTTTAGCAAAGTAGGACTTGATTGTTCATAACTGAACTTGGTGCCTTTCACAAATACACAAACAGAAGCTTCTGCTCTAAAAAGAGGTATATAAATCTGAATAATGTATACATCACATTTTTGTTTGTTTATACACATCATTTGATATATTCATTTAAAACCACACTAGAAACAAATAAGAAAGATTTAGAAGGTTTCTTAAAAGTTGAAAAAAATATCAGCAGGTTGTATTTAAGACTTTAATTTGATATATGCCTATCTGGGAATAATGTCTATTAAAATCTATGGGGCTTACATCTGAATGTATACACACACATATTTGCTGTTGGGCTGTAATCTTATACCATTTATCTTGAAGTAAGCCCCACTGAACTCAGTTCTGTGTAGATAAATATAAGATTGCACTGTAAAGAAATCAAGCATACACTTAACACTGAGAAGCTGAGGGTATGTTGCAAAGAAAAATATTGTAAGGAGCATTTCAGGTACACATCTAAAATGATATATTTGGCCCAGGGCATTTCAAATCAAAGGACCCTTCAGAGGCAACAGACTTGCAGTATAATCTATGCATCTTTATTCAGATGAAAGTCCTCCTATATCCAATGTAGTTTTTGGGATTGTAGTCTCAAGCTCTTCATGAATATACTTCAGATTCAGAGAATATGCTTGACACCACAGGTGATGTCCATTTTCAGTGGCATGTTCCTTTTCAGTGGCAAGTGATGATAAACAAGAGGACATGTATAGAAAAAAATAGCAGCTTGAATAAGTGTATGTCAAATCTCTTCACAGTCCCAATGGTTAGTGGTTGGAGGGTTGAAACAGGATCACCTAAGCCTGAAACACATTCACACAGCATTCTCCAGATGAATTCTCCAGCACTAGTTGCTGTCTTTCAGCCCAATCTCCCACAGGCTTGTAGCAAGGAAAACACTGGTAACCCCCTTTAAATATCTTTTATTGTTATGGACCTCCAAGACTTAAGATTTAAAATAATAACAATGATGATGGTGGTGGTGATACCTGATGATGTAATAATAATACAATTACACCATTCATTAAACCTTCCATCAGAGGCACTGGAGGGTGAGGAAAATCTTTTCTCCAGCTTCTTCCTGCAAGTTTGTGGCTGAACTGGATTGAATGGCAATGTGCAGACCGAGCCAGCCAGCCAGCTAGCTAGCTTTGTCTTGGCTCCTGTCATGTGGCCACTCCACTGCAGGGAGGAAGTGGGTCAAGCAACTTTCAAGCCCTCGTGGACCCCCTTGGAGGATGTGGCGGACCCCTGCAAGGTGTCTCAGATGGGAGATGCCTGTCTTTGTCTCAGGCAACAAAGTATCTTAGGACCATCTTGCTGTTAAATGGTGACCTGAAATGCAGTGTGTAGAAAGAAGACCTGTATATTGCATGTCCCCATTCCCAGAAAACTGTGTTTCTTTGTTCCATCTAAACAAACAAGTTGACACCCCTGTACTTTTGAGTGAAGCTGACCAGCCCATGTTAGGGACAGTATGACAAACAGAGAGGAGAATGTCAGTGTCTGACTCTCATAGACTGAGATGTTTTAAGAAACATGAAGTTAGCATTCCTTTGGGAATGAGAGGGCATTATGTTTTACACTACATGGTTTTCCTTCAGTGGCCATTTTCTTGTTTGAAGTTGCTCTTTAGAAGCATCTTGTTTGAAGTCAATCTTAGACCTATATACAGTTATACGTCTCTATTGCAGGTTGAAATTTTCACATTGTTTCTGCACATGTGTGAAAAATATTTTCTACAGGACTAAGCTGAATGTTTTCGTTAAATGCCCTACCTGGCAGGCTCAATGTTAGTTTAACTTTAAAACCATCTCTTTAATAACACTTGCGTGTACTGTATTTTGTTCACTGATAATTCCATTAATGATAAATCAGACAATACATATACCACTTGGGAGGGTATAAGTTTCTGTTTCATTGAAGCCAATCTCTCTCTCTGGCTTTTCTTCGCAAACGAAGATTCAGGAAGGACTCATCCCGCGCCTTCTGCAAGCGCGCTGATGACTAAAAAGGCCAATCCGAGATAAACAAGTCCGGTTGCAAAAAGCACAGCAGAAGGTCTCCTTGGGTGTTGTTTTTGGGTTGTGATTCTTTCTGCGTTGTCGTTTCTCTTCAAGACTTGTTCGGCGTGAGTTCTCAAATAAGGCTGCAGCATTGTGGATAGTGCGTCTCCATGCCTCCCGATGTGAGGCCAGGGCGGACCACTGTTGGTGATCAATTTGGCCAAGCCTGAGATGTTGTTTCAGGGAGTCTTTGTATCGCTTTTTTGGAGTGTCCCTCTTACGCTGACCCGTGGCGAGTTCACCGTAGAGTAGTATTTTTGGGAGGCGATAGTCCTCCATCCTAGAAACGTGCCCTGCCCAGTGCAGCTGTGTTCTCAATATCATGGCCTCAATGCTGGTGATCCCTGCTTGCTCAAGGACAGCAACATTCGTCACATAGTCAGTCCAGTGTATATTTAGGATTGTGCGTATACAGCGCTGATGAAAGCGCTTGAGGAGTCGTAGGTGGTGGCGATAGGTGACCCATGTTTCAGATCCATAAAGGAGGATAGACAGTACGATGGCTCTATACACACTGATTTTTGTGCTTTGCCTCAGGTTTTTATTGCTCCAGACTCTTTTGTGAAGTCTTCCAAATGCACTATATGCCTTTGCTAATCTGTGATCGATCTCTTTGTCAATCTTGGCATCTGAGGAGATGATGCCTGATTTTACCATATTGTGAAGGAGGGGGCAAAAACCTCCAGATCCAGATTACTCCAGATCAGACATCACAAGAGCAGCCAGACCCAGAAAAAACCACAGGAATTGAGAAAAACAGCCACCCAAAGGGAAGGTATTTTACCATACATCAAAGGAGTCAGACAGAATAGGGAAACTGATGAGGAAACACAACCTCCAAATGATCTACAGACTAACCAAGAAAATCCAAGAAATGCTACACTCAGCAAAGGACGAAAGAGACCCTCTCACAGCTGCAGGAGTTTACCACATACCATGCAGCTGTGCACAAGTTTACATAGGGACCACTAAACACAGTGTGCAAACACGAATCAAGGAACATGAGAGACACTGCAGACTGGGCTAGCCAAAAAAATCAGCAGTAGCAGAACATGTTATAAATCAACCTGGAAACAAAATGTTATTTAAAAACACTGAAATTCTGGACCAGGCCAACAACTATCATGTCAGAATGCACAGAGAAGCTATTGAAATCCACAAACAACTGGACAACTTCAACAGGAAAGAAGAAACCCTAAAAGTAAACAAAATCTGGCTCTCTGTTTTGAAAAACAGTAAAATCAAAGCTCAACCACGCAGGAACAGGGGGATTTCCAGCAGACAATGGACCATTAGCCAACCATAGCCAGACACTAATCCTCTTTGCATATCTCCACCTAGAAACTAGCCATTCTAATACACAAATTTACATATCCTCTCCAACAGGGTTCACAGTATATAAGCCCCCCAACACACACTCCTACCCAACCATTCTCTGAAGATGCCAGCCACAGATGCAGGCGAAACGTCAGAAATAAACTCTTCTAGAACATGGCCTCACAGCTTGGAAAAAATCCCAAGGAAAATTAATACATGTACAGTATTAATCCAGATTCAAGGTGACATGCTCTCCCTAGCTCACTCATTGCATGGAGTGATCGCTGCCATATTTTCCTGTTCCTTCAGCCTTCCCTTCCAAACTGAGAGCTAGTACATTACACTTGCTTGTCCTAGATGGTGTAGCCTTTCATCCAGGCTCCACAACTTCACTTTCACAGTAGCTTTCATGTAAGATTCTGGAGTTGCTTCAGCTGAGGAAGTTTCAAGCTCTTCCACCAGCACTTTCTGGAGATGCTGGAGAGAGAAGCTCATATTTGTGAGAACAAGGTGGTACATTTCAGCAGAATCTGTGACAAATAACTATGGAGTCAGTGTTATTATTATCTTTTATGATGCTTTACAAGAAAAAGAACAACAAAACAGTTCCCTGCCCTCAAGCTTACAATCTAATGAAGACATGATACAAAAGGGAAAAAGATAGCAGTAGGGGAAGGGATTAAGTCTAGCATTCTCTTCTCTTCCTCCTTGGCCAGGGCAATGGCAGTTGGGATGGGGGGAGGGCTGTTCTACTTCTGGGCAGAGGAAAGATGGAGTTCTGCCTGACATTCCTTCTTTCCCTCTGCAGCCAGGGCAATGACAATCGGGATGGAAGGAGATCCATTCTCCTTCTGGGCCAAGGCAAGATGGAGCTCCGCTTGCCTCTCATTCTCTCTCTCCTTGGCCAGGGCAATGGCAGTTGGGATGGAGGGAGGGTTGTTCTGCTTCTGGGCCAGTTTATACATTAAAGTAAAGGGTTGTTTATATTTCCAATGTCCGCACAACTTATTCAAGTCTTCTTAAAAGTCTTCATATGTAGTCTGACCCTTCTATGAAACCAGCTATCCACCTCCCAGTGTGGACCAACCTTGTACTTTCAAATCAACATTGGCTTCTCCAGTGAAAAGATTCTTAGAGTCCTGGATATCAAAGCAGAGTACAACTCCTGATCGTTCATAGACTTCAAACTTCTGGCAAGATGAGGAGTGAAACAATTTAGGCATGCCCTGAAGCCATGTCCCATAAGCAGTTCAGCTAAGTGAGAGCCAGTTGTATAAAATGTGGTGTAACATGCCATGCAATAAATACATAAATAAATAAATAAATAATCTTGCTAGTCTTGTTACCAAGTTCCCTTCAATTATTCCCTTCAATGTGTCTTCTCTTTGCTCTGCTTATTGGTTTGTTAGAGGACTCTGAGATGCAGCAGTGGGACTCCAGAAGAGACTGCTGTTGGCAAAGTATTTGAAAATTGTAGAGGTGGAACACATTTCAAGTTATTTTGTGCAGATAGTGTGTACTCCTTGTCTAACTCTGTCCTAAGATTTAGAACCAATATTCTTCTGATGAATCCATAGCAAACATGCATGTGGCAGCACATAAGAATAATCTTTCCATTGTAGTCACAGAGGCAACATTTCCCCCCCCCCTTAGGAAGATGGTGCCAGAAAAGCTGGAGAAGCATCTTTCCATTTTTGTGTTTGTGATTTTACTGTTGCAGTACTTTTCTCCCAGGTCCTTTGCTTCCTAGAGTTAAGCTCTTGATTGATAGCTTCTCTCTATGTGACAACCTCTTCCCTTGTAGCTGTAACACCCAGTATTCCTGAATCAGTATTTCTGTGCCATCCTTTTTAATGCTGAAAATTTTCAGTTGTTTAAGGATTGGGAAGGGCAAAGCTTGTATCTTATTTGTGAACTTTATAGTGATATATGTCCCACATTGGGACTGCAACCTTGAGAGCAGCTTGGGTCTGTTAATGTTTCATGGGTGTCTATACATCAGGTCATCTACTTCAAGGATTGCCCCGCTACAAAAGCCAAAGCTTTACAACCACTCAGTAGTTTTGAAGATATTTACTGCTCTTAAGAACACTATGAAAATATTAACTTCAAAAACTTACTATTTACTGCGTGTCTTCCAATATTGCACAGATAAAACCTGTGACACATATGCTCATGCTACATCAGAGTGTGGCCATGAGGGCAAAAGTTATTAATAAGAAAGCATATACAAGCTAGGAGAGGCTGCAGCAATTTGCTTTTGACTGAGCCTTCTGGTTAGGGCAATATTCAGTCCCCTCTTCTCCTCTTCCTCCAGGCTGAGCAAACTGAGCTGAGTGCAAAACTACTTTTGCACTTTGAATTCCATTTGCAGCCATTGAAATAAAGGGGAAGTGGGAAAGTGGGAAGAGTGGAGAAAAAACTGGGGCATTTTAAAAGCAGCGAAAAAAATAGGATGATAGAGAACTAATTGGGACTGCTTTTGCCAAACTGAGGGCTTGCCTAGTCCAGCCCAAGATCTGGTCTTCTGCTCCCCCCCCCTCCCCGCCGTGTTGCCGAAACAAAATGGGCAGAAGTCTGCATGCACATGCTGGCCACCACAAGCACACACCAGCTGTTATTGGCAGGGGCCTTCCCTGGTGTTACATATCACACTCTCTTAAGCTACGAGGCCCTTAGTATGTGATCAAGTCTGGTCACATGCAGGGGGCCTGGATCACCAGCTTCAGAACAACTCCAGCATCAGCAACAGCCAGTGACACAGGCTGGTGTGCAGGTATGGACACCGTGCTCCCCTGCCGGACCCGTCTGGATTTTCCCACCTAACCCAACTGGGTTTTCCCAGGTGTTAATTTAATATGTTTGAAACTGGTTTACCCTGGTTTAGCCCTCCACCCTGGTTTTGCCTCAGGCATTGCCAGGATGGCCCAGAGGTGAAACAGGACAAGAGCCCTGCATCATTTGGACTGCAGAGCTCCAAGATGGGAGGAAGCCAGGGTATGTTGCCCATCTGGACAAGTGGTGAGACAGTTGGAAGGTTTGTTACGGTCAGTTTTGTCTGATAGAAAATAGTAGTGGTTAAACATGTATGCAAAACTGAGATTGAGGATAAACTTTGGAATGCTATATGATTCAATTTCCAATTCATCATAGAATTGTAGAGTTGTAAGAGGCCACAAGGGCCATCCAGTCCAATCCCCTGCCATGCAGGAATACACAATCAAAGCATCCCTGACAGACGGCCATCCAGCCTCTGTTTAAAGACCTCCAAGGAAGGAGACTCCACCACACTCCGAGGGAGTGTGTTCCACTGCCAAACAGCTCTTACTGACAAGTTCCTCCTAATGTTGAGGTGGAATCTCTGTTCCTGGAGCTTGCATCCATTGTTCTGTGTTCTAGTCTCTGGAGCAGCAGAAAACAAGCCTGCTCCACCCTCAACGTGACACCCCTTCAAATACTTAAACAGGGCTATCATATTGCCCATTAACCATCTTTTTTTCAAGCTAAACATACCCAGCTCCCTAAGTCTCTCCTCATAAGACATGGCATCCAGGCCTTTCACCATTTTAGTCACCCTTCTCTGGACACGCTCCAATTTGTCAATATCCTTTTTGAATTGTGGTGCCCAGAACTGGACACAGTATTCTAGGTGAGGCCTGACCAAGGCAGAATAGAGTAGCACTATTACTTCCCTTGATCTAGACACTATACTTCTATTGATACAGCCCAAAATTGCATTGGCCTTTTTAGCTGCCGCATCACACTGTTGACTCATGTTCAGCTTATGGTCTACTAGGACTCCTAGATCCCTTTTGCACGTAGTCTCATTCAGCCAAGTCTCCCCCATCCTATATCTATGCATTTCATTTTTCCACCCAAAGTGCAGTACCTTGCATTCTCCGTATTGAATTTCATATTGTTAGCTTTGGCCCAGCTCTCCAGTCTATCCAGGTCATTTTGAATTTTGATCCTGTCCTCTAGGGTACTAGCTACTCCTCCTTAATTTGGTGTCATCTGCACATTTGTATGCCCCTACAGTAATTTCATCATCCAAGTCATTGATAAAGATGTTGAATAGCACTGGGCCCAGGACAGAACCCTGTGGCACCCCACTGGTCACATCTTTCCAAGACGAAGAGGGGCCACTGCTGAGCACCCTCTGGGTTCAGCTGGTCAACCAATTACAAATCCATTTAACAGTTAACTTGAAATTAAATCAATTTTATTATCTTTAAGGAGCATAATCTTAAAACCCTTCATAGATGATATCTCACAGGAATTAGTTTTAAGTAGGTATATTAATAACAAGCTAAGTTGATTATGTTGGTGTGGCTGTGATGTCCCTTGCTCTTATGTCCATTTTTGCAGGTTTTACCCACTAGTGGAAGATTTCTGGTCAGATGTCTTTGAAAAATATGCTTAATTATGGGGGAAATGCTGTGAGTTTCATCTATTATTGAGCTACTTTCATTGTTTATTAATGATGACAGAGAAGTAATGTACATGGAGTTAATTTGCTTTAGGTGTGCAGCAGCCCATTTAGGAATAGCTGAAAGTTGGGAAGGAGAGGCTAATCTCTCTCTAGACAGATGAAGGGTTAAGTTATGGACGCATGCACTGATGGGGAAATGAACTGCCCTGTCCAAAATGTAGAATAATATGTGAATGACTGAAAACTATTTACAGTTACAATTTGTTGAGTACAGTGGACCCTTGGTATCCACTGGGATTTTGTTTCAGGACCCCCAGGGTTACCAAAATCCCTGGATATTCAAGTCCCATTATATACAATGACATAGTAAAATGGTGTCCCTTATATAAAATGGTGAATAGCAAGGTTTGGTTTTTGAAATGTCTTTTTAAAAAATATTTTCAAGCTGGGGATGCAGAATCCATGGAAATGAAGGGCCAACTGTATATCAAGACTAATTCAGGCAGTATTTGTCTTTCTAAATTGCATACACAACTCTGGAATGATATAGAATTATAGAATTTTGTCATTTTTATCTTTCTTTTCAGTCATAGGGCTCTTGCAGACTGGTCTAAAGAAGTGTTAGTTTTCGCGACATAGCTCTTTGGATTGCTGGGTTTGGCTGGTTGTTGTGACCTCCATGTCCACTCATTCCATTCTTCTGCGGGATGTTTGTAGTGATTGTCTTGGCTCTGCAACTAGGGCTCCTCAAAAAAGTTTTTGTAAAAAATCCCAAGCTTGCTGAGATAGGCCTGTGGTTTTAGGGGCAAACTTATTGCACTGATTAATTGTAGCATTATAACATTGTTTTTTTTAAGAGAGAGAATGAAAAAGGAAATGAAGAAAAGGGATCATATTCTTCTTATATGTCTCTGAATTAAAGAGAAATCCATGCATGGATGGGAATACAATGTTGCAGCTGGTGCTGGGAATTGCCAGGAAATAAGCCCAGGACAACATCCTCTTTGGCTGGAGATATGGCAAACAAACTCAGAAACAAATACTTCTGTGCCAATAAAGTTTTCTGATCATTCTGAAACTGTTCGTCACTGCATCTGGGAATGCAAGTACAAGACACTGGGAGAGATATCTGCCTTTAGCAAAGGCTCCAGTTCAGTAGATTTTTCTTGGTTTTTTTCTGGGTTGTGAGGCCGTGTTCTGGAAGTTTCTTTCTGATGTTTGGCCTGCATCTGTGGCTGGCATCCTCAGAAAGTGGTTGTGTAGGGGTGTATGTGGAGTTTATATGCTGTGAACCCCCTCCGGGCCGCCTCTCTGATGCTATTGCTGTCGCCGTCTTCGGGGTGGGTCCCCAAAGACGGCGACGACAATGGCAGCAGAGAGGCAGCCCAGAGGGGGTTCACAGCATATAAACTCCACACACACACCTACACAACCATTCTCTGAGGATGCCAGCCACAGATGCAGGCCAAACATCAGAAAGAAACTTCCAGAACACGGCCTCACAGCCCAGAAAAAAACCAAGGAAAATCTATGGATGCCAACCGTGAAAGCCTTCAGCTCCTGTTCAGTGTTGGCTTTAACCTGATAAAGTAGATTCCGTGAGGATATAGACAGGGCAATAAGTATATGGCCAGCTGTTAATAACTTGGCTTTGAGAAAACTCCTCCTCCTCCATCACTTGTAGAACACACACTTAAGTATGAATGCTTTTCCAGATGTTTGAATGTTGGATAGGTGAAGATTAAATCAGAAATGTCCATAGGCACTAAGGGTAAACTGTACTGTATAAGGACTTTCTGGCCCTTTATTTATAACCCATTTTTTCCCTACCATTCAAAGCAGCTTTAATATATTCTTGCAAGTTTATTTATGAATCTGATCAGCAAAGTGTTCTCACTCTCGCTTAACTGTAATGCATTTAGTATTTTGGAGTAGTGTGTTTTTCAGCGTGGGAGTTCTCATGGGTAAAGCAAATGTTTTATGTATGCTAGTTTTGTGGTTGTGCTACTGTGGGACTGTGGTTTCGGTGGTGATTACTAGTTCTCTTCACTGCCTAGCATGCCTTTTTGACCACTTAAACAAGCAGGCTGATGTTGTGGTGGGGCTAGCAGCCAAAGGATAACGAGTCAAGTCCAATCAATATACAGAAAGCAATTCTGTGTAATTTCTTCTTACCATATTGAGCTATAATTAGTTTGTACACTAGAAAAGGGATACCTTGCATAGAATTACGATGCCAATGAAGGAGAGAGGACATAACATGAATAACCTCACTTAACAGCAATAACCTTCTTCTTTAATTTAACATAGGAGTTGCCTTTTCTTCATTACCAGTGGAATTGTACCATTTTCTTCCTGTTTATGCTTATATTTGCAGCCATGATCACCAATGTATAACTACTGAAATATTTTGTAAGTTTCTGTTACTGTTAAAAGATTAGCATAACTATTGAAATATAGCATCTTCCCATTGTCTTTCTATCTACTGATTTGTTTCAGCTTTTCTGAGTCTGTACAGGGTACTTTTTTGGATTAAAAGCATGGTAATTCAAAAGTACCCTTTACAAACTCTGACGACACCATGTGATAAGTCACAGGGTATGATCAGTTGGTTCTCTACAGTACAGTCAATTATAGGTTCCACAACCAGATGACCACATCTCCCAGGATTCCTGAGCATTGCTGTGCTATGGGACTTAAAGCATTGTCCTTCTACTGCTCCATTCAGCATGCCATTTTATCTTATTCATCCTTTTTAGAAGTAAACTTCCAAGCTCTGTAGATACAGTTGATGGGAGCTGAAGTCCAAACATCTGGAAGGTCCCTCTTTTAGGAAGGCTGTTAGTTAATCTATAGTCACATCAAATATGTAATCAGAATGCTAATTCAGTTTGGCTTGGTACATATTCACTGTAATGAATTTATCTTACAGTATATTTATTTAACAGTTTAAGGTTGCTGACACACTGCAGAAATAATGCAGTTTGACACTGCTTTAACTGCCATGGCTCAGTGTTATGGAATTCTGGGATTTGTAGTTTTGTGAGATATTTAGCGTTTCTGTCACAGAGCTCTTGGTACCAGAACAAACTATGAATCCCAGGATTCCATAGGATGGAGCCATGATAGTTAAAGCAGTGTCAAACTGCATTATTTCTGCAATGTGGCAGCAGCCTAAGAAAGTAAACACCTGTTCTTTCTCCCCACCCCAACACTTGTGGAGAAACACTTATCTTCTCCTCCACAGATCCATGTTCAGTTTTCTAAAATAATAGTACTGCTTATTTTCTTACATAGGAACCAACTAGATGTGAAGTTAGTTGTGTTAATGCAGTTTAAACATAGTTGTTTTGTTATTCAAGCAGGAGGCTGAACAATCTCAGAACAGTGGGAGATGGGTTTCCTCTTACATTTCCAATAGCAAGTCCCTCGTTGAAGCTGATATCATTTTAAGGAAGGCTTCTATTGGTGCCAATGACAGTTGGCCTTGCCATCCAAATAGCAGTTTCTGTGAAGTCCTTTGATATAGAGAGAAAGAATTAAAGTCCACCGCTTTGCTCTGTTCAGGCTTACCCATAGCTGAACTGTGTTCATGCAATAGATGCCATTTTCACTTCAATCCTAAGGGACAGTTTCTTTCTAGTGTCCTTCCTGCTGTTGAAGTAAAAAAACAACAACCTATCACACTAGTGCCCTGTGTCTTTATTTGGGAGGTTCCCAAATGTCTCTTCTATCAAATTTCTTTACTAACTCTGCTGCTCTGATTTGTTTCCTTTTGTATGCAGAACAGAATTAAACTATAGCTTTTGATCCTCCTCTGATGCTATTTTCTGTGGTTCTTGATGTAGATACGTATTTGATTAGCTTATGATCCATGAAATACATTAAAAACCCTGTTATTGTTTTGTTGTGAACTATTCACGTAATGTCAGTCTTGGGAGTATAGGTAGAGAAGCTGATGAGGCTGCCAGAGAAAATTTTGAGTTTTTGATTAATCGTGGTAGAATGTTATAGCATTACACAACAGATAATGCAACAAAAGAGCTATCGACAGCACATACTGAATAGCTTCTCACAAAGCTTCCAACACTGCGAGGAAAGCATTCTGTTTTGTTGCATATTAACAAAATATAAGTACGTTTGCTATAGTGAAACAGAAAACCTCTAACCATTAGCTGCCATCAGCAGACCATCCAAGCTTCTCTGAAAAAGGACCATTAGGGTTCATCTATATTGGGGGGGGGGGACAGAGTACCTCATAGTAATGGCATTTCGCAGCAGCAGCAACTTGTCTTGATGGCGGTTTTGGCCCCAGACGCCTCCAGAAGCTTTGCATGCCAGATGGCAGCCACAGGTGATTTACTCGCATTACTCCCTGCTACCAAACTTAAAACAAAACAAAACAAAAAAAACCTTTGTCTAAGGTGTGCTGGAGTGATAGAGTGATTTTCTGAGTTAAAAGGACAGGGAAAAAAACCCAAACACCTCATTTTATCGCCTTAGCAATTGCTGACTAAGGTGAAAATTCAATATGGTGGCAGTGAATGCTTGCCCTGTTAGCAAGCCCCTCCCCCTGTGCTTGCCTGGCCAATCAGCTTTGTGCATCTACTTGGCTGGGGAAATGATTCAAAGTACCCACTCACTGTTGTTGTTTTTTTTTTAAAAAAAAACTATGGGAAAAGCCACAAAGGCTTTTCCAGTGTTGTTTTTGGCGTTTGGGGGGCCCCCTCCTTCTGAATACTGTGGATTGATGCAGGATCCCATTTAGACAGGTAGGATTCCCAGCAAATTTTCCCAGCAAGGTTTATTTTCACTGTTCAGACAACCCTTTGGTGATGGCTGGCTAGCAGCATAATAATATACTCTGGAAAACTGAATGAGATGCTATATCAAATATGGGTGCCATTGGGTACCTTTTTTAAGATCAGGCAAAATGCAATAAAACCATGGCCTCCAACATTTCACAGATGAAAACTAGGACACATGTGGGCCATAAAACAGCAAAGTGGTCTAGGTGGCAACTGCTATTAATGAGGAAGAACACACAAGCTAGGAGAGGCTGCAGGAGTCTGCTTTTCCCTGAGTCTACAGGGGTGGGTAAAATTTTGCACTCTCCTATCCACTCGCCGCCCCGCTGAGTTAATTAATTGCAAACTAGGTTTGCACTTGAACTCAGTTTATAGCAAGTGAAGTGAGCTGAAGATAAAGGGTGAATGTGGGATGAGGAAAGAGAAACTGGAACATTTTCAAGGCAACTGAAAAAGTGGGTCAGTTGGAGGATTAATCAGGACTGTCCCTGACAAATCAGGGCAGTTGAAAAGTATGTAAAACTGTGTAAGCTTTTGAGTTTCCTGAAGCTGCAAAGGTACTTGCAAGGATACTTGCAGTGAGGGAATGTTCACTTGGAGAGGGGCTGCACCTAACTGGAGAGCAGGTGTTGCTGTTATGCCCCCATCTGCTGGGATTGGTTCTCCATGGAGGATTTGGAGCAGCCAATGCTGGAGTTGTATTCCCATCAATAGCAGCTTTCTTTGAGGCTGCAGGCTTAATTGCCTCAGCCAAGCCCTAAATGCAGCCTACTTCTTCTTCAGTCTCCACATGTGGAGAGTGCTTCTGACTATTCACAAGAGGACTGGACACATGATTAAAGACAAAGAGGGAAGGGCTATTTTTAAAATTTATTATTTAATTGATATCCTGTCTTTCTCCCTGAACAAGATGCCAGGGCGGCTTACATCCATTAAAACAAGGTACACCTTAAAAAACACACGAAACCACCTATTAGGACAAACATTTTTAAAAATTAATCAAACAGTTCTATTAAAAACATAAAGTTTAGGACACTTTTAAAACAACAAAAATGATAAGAGCTCTCTCTCTCTCTGGCTTTTCTTCGTAAACGAAGATTCAGGAAGGACTCATCCCGTGCTTTTTGCAAGCGCACTGATGACTAAAAAAGGCCAATCCTAGATAAACAAGTCCAGTTGCAGAAAGCACAGCAGAAGGTCTCCTTGGGTGATGTTTCCGGGTTGTGATTCTTTCTGCATTGTCGTTTCTCTTAAGAGCACAGCCCCATTAAAAGCTAGCATGTTCCTGGCTTCATGTGTTTACTTAATCAGATTAGTTGTAGCTATTGAAACTCTAAGAACAGCAAGAAATTTGAAGACTTTCAAGTCAGGCTTTTTAAAATCCTTCATTTATTGTTGACATAATTATATGGAAAATGTTAAATTGACATATCAGTTAAGAATAGTAACAAAGTATCTGAACAACAACAAGGAGGGTAACAAAGTAGGGAAGATGAGCAGTAAAGATAGGTCGAAGAACATAAAACCGTAACAGCTGGGACATAAGATTTAGATACATTGATTCATCTTGACATGATTAAAATGGATTTTTCCAATATTTAAGTTGTGAGGATGATGGGCATTAAGCGATTGCTTCTTTATGAGCAAATAAAATGAATGGCCACCAAATTGGATCAAATGTGTCCTTTTCTATGTGTCAACGTGGTTGTTGTTGTTTTTTTTACTGTTTTTCAAAAAAGTGCCAAGGACTACATTCTGTCCATCCATCTCCTGATAGTTAAGTCTTTCAACTCTTTCCACCTCTTAGAAATCTCCAGTCTTGCAGCTCCTAGTAGCAGTGCTATCAAGATATTGTTGTAAAAATGTAAAAGAGTTGAAACTTTGCCAGATCATCAACAGTCTCTACTGTGTTTGATTCATGTCTCATGTCTCCTGATTCCTGTCTCTTGTTCTCTTGTAGCCTACAGTTCAGAACCGAAAAAAAAAAATCTTTCTTTCTGGTCGTAAGTCTGCTTATCTGCCTGGCCCCTTTCTCATCCTCTTTTTTTAATCTGTCTTGAATATTTTTCTCAGGCCTGCTACCCAGATCCTCTCCTGCTGTGAAACTCTAGGACTAACTCTAGCCAAATGGTTCAGTTATCCTTATTCCTATAACTACTCCATATTTTTCTCAAACCACCTACTCGTTTAGGTAGCACAGTTTGCCTTCTGCACTTTTATCATGCTCCTTTGACTATACATTAGAAGAAACTGCTTTTCTAGCACTTTAAAAAGAAATGAGAAAATTATTAAACATTTGGAATGAATACATCCTCTTACATTTTATAAGACCCCCTTCACATGTTTAAGAATAGAAAAAAAATGATCAGATGCACTTATCCATATTGCTAAAATATATATTATGTCTTGCTGACAGGTCATTTTTTTTAATGTTATCATCTTAAGGCAGTGGGTGGGTGGTCTCTTCAGGAATTCAAGGGAGAAAGCACATAGCAATCACAGATGTGTACAGTATAAAGTGGGTTACCACACAGTTCCTGTGGGTGTATGGCATGCTAGTTTTACTGTGTGTGTAACATTTAATAATCCACTCAACATGAGCTACATGGAGAAACCAGGAGGACATTAGTAATTCATCATCTGGTTCCCCCAACCCCCGCTTTTTTTTTTTTTTCATATTACACTGCTTTAAGAACAGATAGCAACAGAGGTCTGAATATTCAATATGGTAACCTAAAACTCAGAGATAAATTGTAAGATAAATGGAAAATTTCCCAAGGAAATTTGACTCCTGAATGAGACATATTAGGTTACTGTGAAGCCTCCTGTTATGATTGTTAGATGCTTTTTGCAACCAGACTTGTTTATCTCGGATTGGCCTTTTTAGTCATCAGCGCGGGATGAGTCCTTCCTGAATCTTCGTTTGTGAAGAAAAGCCAGAGAGGTTAAGTACATATAAACCTTTAGGAAAGACTTCAATGAAAAAGTCCTCTCTGAACCCCAATGTAGGGGATATTGGAGACTGCCACCAGTCTCCAATATCCCATTATTGGGCAAGGTACTGGCATTCATGGTAACCTTCCAACTGCAGCTGTTCTTAGATTTCAGTCTGGCTTTCAGTCTGGTTATGGAACAAAGATGGCAGTGGCTGGTACACAGAAAGCAGGAGAGGGTGTCCCTGTTGGATCTACTGGATCTTTCAGCAGCTTTTGTTGCTGTTAATTATGGTATCCTTCTGGACCACCTCTCTGAGATGGGACTTGAAAGCACTATTTTACAGTGGCTCTCTTCAGAGGGAAAAGCTAAGTAGGTGGTACTGTGGGATTCCTGTTCAATGCTCTGGCTGTTGACCTTTGGAGACCCCCAGGGTACGGTTTTGGTTCCAGTGCCATTTAACATATATGCAAAACTTCTGGAAGAGGTTGTTGAGAGTTTGGGGGTTCAGTGTCACCAGTGTACTGATGACACTCAATTCCATCTCTACTTTCTGTCCAATTCTGACAAGGCATTTTAAATATCAGTTGTGTGTCCAAATGGACATCCATTCCTGGCTTTTGAATACCAAATAGGGAAAAATAGACTCGTACAATTTGATTATTGAACAAAGAACATAAATTCAAATTAGGATCTACTGAAACACTGACCTGAGGAATGAAATTCCAATGAAATTGAATACAAACATTGGAACATAGAGCACATTACACAATAATTATTAAGGTTTTTACAAGCCATCAGTCATTCTGAAAATCTTAATAAAATCTCTCTCCCTGTATACTGTGATGTGCAAATGGAATCAATCATACTGAGTTGGAAGGTGCCTCATGGACCATCTAGTCCAACCCCTTACTCAGTGTAGGATCTCCAGCTAAAGCATCCACAGCAGGAAGCTGTACAGCCTCTATTGGAAGATGCCCAGAGAAGGAGATCCCACTACTTCTCTAGGCAATTGGTTTCATTGTTGAATCACTCTTGCTGTCAAGAAGTAACTGTCAGTTATGTAATGGCCACAACCAAGCCTTGCCAGGACATGATAGCTGCCTTAGGGGAAGGGTTTTGTCATGATGACCTACCCAGCCTTCATGGAGAGTTCATCTACAAAATCTACAGGTCACAACAACTGGAAAATCCCACTCTTTGCTTTCCATAGCACCAGGTATTGTAGAGGGTGAGACCCTCATTGCCTAAACATGACATCACATCATCTGACTGAAGAGCCAATCCAAATCTGGAAAGGCAGACCCAATCAAATATGACCAGAGGACTTTTAAGTTCTGACCTCCCTTTGTTCTGGGAGAACCACATGGCTTAGCCATCTGGCTTGGGCCAGATGGAGAGACACATACGGAGGTTGGGGGGAAGCCAACCTCTCTCATGGGCCTGATAACATCAAAAGGGCCCTAAATGATATCCGAAGTCTAAGGAGAGACTTCCATCCAAAAGTACTCTGAATTCCATCTCCAGAGATTAAACCAGGCTGGCTATGAGAGCCTGGCCTAACCATCCCAATTGGGACCTGAATTGATTGCATGACCATCAGAAATGTAAATTACTATTATTCTTAGCTTAGGGACCATCTAGCTACTTGTGTTAGCTTTTATGATTTAATTTTAGTACTCTGACTGAATGTATAACTTCTGTAACCCTAAGCTGAAATCCTGGAGGCATGTTTTCCCTCCATGCTAGCCTTAAGCATTTGGAACTAAAATAAAGCTTTTTCTGTATTCTTAATTTCCATGGTCACGTGCCTTTCTCGGTCAGCTATCTGAACTTCTCTAGGATAGAGTAAAAGGTCAGTGTTGATATTTTAACACAACCTGTCTGGCTTCTCATTGTGCTGGACAAGAAAGGGGTAAACTCAGCGAGTGGTGGTAGTTTCGAAGAGAAAATCCCTCAGGTTTGGGACTGGCAAAGGGGCAACCCTGGGGCTTCAGGCAGAGAAATTCTAGGATCCCCCACGACAGGTTTGCTTACAAGCATGGACTTAACTCCTAAGGAGAGTGCCATGGCTCATTGCCCTTCAAATACACTTAGAGCAGATGTGAGCAAACTCTGGGGGTTCCAGGAGAAATCTTTTCTCCCCTTTGACCCACCATGGGCAGACCACCACCACTACCCCAAATTAAAATGGAAGTGGTTTTGAAGCCTGCTTCTAATTATGTAATATTACTTGGGGGAGGGACAAGACATGTGTGTGTGTGTGTGTGTGTTGTGTTCGAGTTCTGAAAGTGAATCACTGATCATGGAAATTACTGGAGCAATAATTCTTTGTGTCCCTTCAGTTTTGGGGTTGGTGGTTCAGAAGGGACCCGTGTCCTACCAAAGTAAGTACTAAAAACAATAAATGTATAAATATATACGCTCACATTAAGAAAAATGGATATGAATTTCCAGTGTAGGAAGAAAGAAAGTCCCACAACTAATAAAAGTCACTCAGCAGCTCCAAAACTCTTTCTCCCATTCTTCTGCTCCAGCAAACCTAGGAGAGACTTGCTTCACCAGACAAGACATTACTGTATCTACTGTGCTCTGACTTCACTGAACTGGAATAGCAACTTGCCAATATATAATAGCCCTTCCATAACCGTATTGACAGTTCACGAAACATACTTTTCCCTGTGGCATTTGAAGAACCAGGAGAGAATAGCGCTAGAGTCAGGTCATAATCTGGGAAAGGTTAGATGTTGCCTAGTCCAGGGGTATGCAACTGTGGAAAGCTAGGGAACCACTTTAGCTCCCTCCCCAGGAGACCTTGAAGGACCACAAATCCCAACACACACGAAAATTGCCCTCAAGTCTCCAAAAGCCCTATAGGGGGTGTGGTAGCATTATATTATATTTGGGGAGAGGCCGGCAGCCCATTTTAGCCCCAGGAGAGGCCTTTTAAAACTTTTGTTCACTTCATATTTTAGAAAAAGCCCTCTCAGGTTTAAAATGGTCCAAAGAGACAAAACATGGTGAAAATGTCCCAGAAAACCCCAGAGGGCATTTGATAGCATTTTGGGGTTGACTCTACAAGCCTCCTGCAACCCATGGGTCACTTTTAGGCCACCCTTGACCTAGTCCTACTAAAACCAGTAGGATAAAATTACGTTCTATTTAATTTGCTTTCAGTTGCTTTCAGTGTGACTTATTCATGTTTAACATCTATGGTACTTAGAGTTGCCATCTCTCAGAGCTCACCTGTTTCCACCAGCAGATGAGCACAGATCCAGCCTGCTGCTTACCAGAAGCAGAGAACAGGTGCAACTCAATATTTTTTTTTCATTTTCCAAACCATTATTCATTCGAATATTTGTGAAAAGCCAGAAATGGACCAACTAGACATGTATATGCACACACATGAGCACACACACATACTCCACTGGACCAACAGCCATAAAGTAATTTGCCCAATACAAGGAAGCACTGTTTAGCCATGTTAACGCTCAAGCCCATAAGCTGAATTGTAAATGACTAGCAAATACGCTATTAATTAAAATGGAAATTGAATCCATCTTATGGGATTTACTGGAGAAATCTGATTTTCATGAGGTTTCCTCTGAGTGCTCCTTGAGAATAGCTGGAAGCAGCACTTTAATTTTTTTGTTTAATCCAACTCAATAATTAAAATGACTTCTTTCTTCATAAATTTTGAAATATTAATAAAATGTGAACAAGTCTAGTCAAATCATGGCTGGGCAATACTCTGAAGTTGCTAATCATAATCTTTTTCTGATATGTGTTTTTTTATTCCCTGTTGATTGCTGCTTCCATTCTAAACCATGACCATCACTGAAATTAAGAAAAATGGGGTGATAAATGGTCAGCAGGCATTTTCTATTGTTTGATCATATATAATCTACTGGCTATGACAATTTAAATGAGACCGGGAGGTAATTCAGCACAGTATATTAGCAAAAATGTGTAGACTTGGATTAGAAAACCACTTGTTGATTTAGCATAAGTATTTTTGTTAATATTTTGCACAAAGATAACTAGTACTTCTTGTGCAGCGTTTTTTCTCCAGCTGTGCAACAGCTGCTAGACAGAGCCAGGATTCAGCTCCATCCCCCAACCCAAATTGCCAATGACTGGATGGGGTATTTGTTGGGAGAGTTCTGTCATGCCTTTGCCATTTTGGATATCCATGTAAGTAGGCTGGCAGAATTTTATGTTCTGTCCACATTAAATAGGATTTTGGTCTTTTAGTTGCTTTGCTCAAACGAATAACTGAAACTGCCTAGATTTGCCAGTGCTAGTGCATCCCCTGATTAATGAAAGCCTTGAAATGGAACAAAATTTCCTTGGGATAACCATGTCTGACAACAGCCACTTTCCCATCATTCCATAAAAGTAAAGAGGGGAATACATTTCCTTTCCTTTCCATTTATGCAACAGGGCAAAGAGGCATCAGGAAATAAGGACAAGCACTGAGGGGGAAAACTGCAATCATCAAAGGCAAGAAGCACAGCTACAATTTTTGGACTATAACTCCCCAAATCCCCAGCCATTGTGGCCATTGGCTTCTCTAAGCTCTTCACAAAACAAGACACAAGGAGTGTTGAAGTGTTATTTTTCCCTCTAGCTCAGCAAAATAGGCTGAATGAGTTCTGATACTGGTTGAATGGTACTATGAGGCAGATTGCCTTGAAGCTATGCCTGCCTGTAAGATGAATAGTTCTCTGGTCTTAGACTTCCAAGAGGAGGGACAATGTCCTGTTTCCCAATTTCCCTTATCTGAGGTTTTATCTCAGGATATTGCTTTGTGCATTAATAGGTACCCATTAATAGATCTTCCAAAAATATTGGGAAGATTTTATACTACTTAGAGAGTGCATTCTCTCCTGGAATCTCCTTAATGTGACCCATACCATCCACCTACCTATTTCAGTACATAAGCACAATCTTCCTGGCTGCTCATGACAGGTAGCCCTGGCACTGTGGATCAGGATGAGAACATAAAATGATGTCTGTTTGAAAGAGCAAAACTTTTTAAAAGTGCTATTTCTAACAGGGCTGTGGAATCTTCCAAAGTACAATGCAGGTATCAAAATGATTGGGGCAACCACTAATATTCAACAGGTCCCACAGCCAAATTCCAGCCAAGCAAACCAATTGAGTGATGATAGGATGGGTAAAAGTACATTGAAGTGGTGGGGAAATTGTTTAGACATATTCAATAAGTTGTGTGTCTCCATGTGATTGAACTGTATAGACTCTGAAACACAGGGGGTCATGTTTGCAGCTTGCATATGCACATTGTATCTTTAAGTATTCTGTTCATGTATGGTACTAAAGACACATTGACTGCCATCATGACTTTCCTGCCTCCTTCCATACTCATTTATTCACTCTGCATTGATCATCTGTAAAAAGGTCTGTTTGGGACTTAGTGTCACCCAAAGTCTATCAAGAATGGCAACAATTTTCCCATCTGGGGCTCCCCAGGGTTGTGAGCGAGGGTGGCCTTGTGTGAGCAGTATGAGGATGACCTGCAGTACAAATTTACACTTCACATGCTCTCAAGAAAAGTCTTTTAACAGAGAAGTTTAATATTATAATTTGTGTTAGTAAAGAAGGACTGCTTTACAGATGTCTAGGCTAATCCCCAGCACCAGTTCACTGCATAATGTGACTTCATTCTTGTTACCAGTTCAGCTATTGTATTTATTTTGGTTGCCGTTCATCCATATGATGCAAACTGATGCACCAGCAAAGTGGCCTGATTAATTGTTCTGTAAAACCACAGAGCAGAGATGTTTATTTGTTCTCCCTATCCTCCACACAAAATCCCACAGGAACCATGTGTGAAAATGTGACAGCAGTGTGGTCTCTCCCGATCATGTAATTATGCTTGCACATAATTGTAGAAAAATGTACTGGTGCTCCACAATACTATGTTTCATGTTATTCTCTGAGGTCACCATTGCCAACAGCAGCATGAAAACTCATGCCAGCTGATAGTAATTTAGGAAAGAATAAAATAATTCTGGTTGCAATGGCAAATCTTGAAGAAGTAGTTATGCTTTGTGAGGTCATTCAGCCATCTTCCATAGAAGGCAAAATGTATGTCACTTATGGTATAAGATGAATAAGAAATTGTGTGTTGGATAGTGTCTATATTTACTTGCTAGTAAGGCGACATTGTGCAAGTCACACTCTCTCAGCCTCAGGGGAAGGCAATGGCAAATTTCAGAACAAATCTTGCCAAGGAAACCCAAGGGTATGTTTGCCTTAGGGTTGGAATATGTCAGAATTGGAAATGACTTGAATGTACACCACAACATAGTGGTGAGCTCAGGATTAAAGTCCAGGGTACTGCAGCCTAGGGGCCACCAGATGATGAGAAAAGCAGAAAACAGCCTAGCATCACTGCCAGCATTGACATGGGCATGATAAGGGTTATACTGAGTTCCCCACTATCCTTTGTTCTTTATTTATATCTTATAGCCTATGTGCATGCCTTATATACAGCAGCTAGGCATGCACATAGTGCTAGGCATGCACATAATCATTTTATTGTTTTTTACTTTAAAAATTTATTGCCCTTTTGTACAAAAAAATGGCACTTAATCCTAGGTAAATGTGTTTTTAGCATTACAGCAGCATAAGGCTCCATTTTGTTCTGTTAGTTATGATGGGTGATAGGATTTAAGTAAGTTTAAAAGGTGAAATTGCACATGCTGAGAATATATTTCTTGTTTCTGGGATTTTCTGTCTTCAGGTTTTTGTATTATGTTTGGTTTGCTATAGCCTGCTGGGAATGTTCAAGCAGTTGTAATGTACTGGTGAGAAGGAAATGAGAGAAATGTGTGTTTCACTACTGAAATAATACATACGGCCTTCTGACTTGCCCCTTTCCCTTAAGGCCAAGGTTGAAAATTCCCCAATCGCAATGCTACTCACTGGTGACTATTGTTTCTCACCATTCTACACAATAATATTGCTCCTGGTATAGGAAAAGCTTGGAGTTACATGTAAAGTCATTACCTCTACTTTGTTTCTTTTTTTAAGTAACCAAGAAATGACAATGTCACATTACAAAGTTGCAACACCATTTGTTTTTGGTTTGTGTGTATGCATAATTATTTTTTGTTACCTTTAAATGTGGCATTTTGAGCAGAATTTTTCAGGTATTATTCTTTTCTCTTAATAATCATATGGTGTTTTAAAAAAACCTATGAAAAAGTAATGAGCAATGTAAGTGACTACTATTTTTTATGCAATGTTAAGGGCAACGAATTACTGTGAAGATTGTAATAAACTGAAAAATGTATTTGTTTTAAGCAGCAATTTTCCACAAGGCATATCTGCTCCCTGAAATTGTTATGTATATATTTTAAAAAGTGGATGTTTGGTGGTGATAATGGGAAGGTCACTGCTTCTTTATATGTAAACAGGGCACACAGATCCTGCACCTAGTTTTTAAGTAGAATTAAGTAGCAAGTAGGACTTGCTACCTTTGTGACTTCAGTAGTGGCTGGCAGGGATCTTCCAGGAGGGGGCACACAAGAGGAACATAGGTAGTGTTCTCAGTTCAGGATCATCCCAGGCCCTGAGTTTTCTGGGCCAAAACCTGAGGCTGAAGGACAGCCCCATGTGATGCCATTAAGCTTTATCTACCCTAAAAGTACCAGATCCTGTCTGATCTTAGAGGTTAAGCAAGGTCAGTCTTGCTTAGTACTTAAATGAGAGAATGTGAATGAATACCAGGTGCTGTGGGCTATATTTCAGATAAAGGAACTGGCCAAACCACCTCTGAGTATTCCTTGCCTAAGAAAACCCTATGAAATTCATGGGGTCACCATAAGTCAACACGTGGATTGAAGGCATATGTGCATGCACACGCACATGCATGCAAACACACACATGTACCCACCACAATTAATGACAGCTCATCATTCACACTCTCTCTCACACACAGAGAACACTTTTTTCTGTCTGGAAATTAAGACAGAAATCTTAACTAAAGGGGCTTTTCCCAGATCCAGGTGAAAGGGGATTCTTTCTTCTCCCCTATTCAGGAAGATGGGATAAGGATTCAATCTAGCCTACTTGCTTCTGGTTGTCCTATGCTCTAGTAAGCAACTGTCCCAGGAATCAGGTGGTTAGAATGAAAGAGCAGTTGAGTAGTTAACCCAGTTCAGGGCAGGCACAAGTTATCCAACAAGATGAAGGTTGGAATAAGAGGGTGGTCATCAGCCAGTCCAAGAACTGTTATAACAAGTCAACAGTCCAGATACAAGAAGCTAGCAAGGAGTAAATGGAGCCATCAAAGTGTAGCCTGTCTAAAGTCAAGGAAACACAAATGCCAGCGGCCTATCAGTCACTCAGGTGCAACAGTTGTGAGGACAGAGAGGCTGGGGAGCTGCTGGGAGATTTATGGGCAATGGTCTCCAAAACACCAGGTGCCTAATTAGGTCAGCATCTCCTGCTTAACAAATGCTGGGAACAATGCAATCTCTCTTTGTCTCTTTGGGGCTCCATGAATGATGGAAATGGGTCTTCTCCATCTGAAATCTCCTGCTGGGAATTAGGGTCCTTCTCAGCCTTCACACACACCCCTCGGTGGACTCAGAGAGATCCTCATTATCAGGAGCTGCACATTCCTGGAAGTCTGCCTCCTCTTCTCTGTTTGAATTGTTTAACTCCAGGGGGGTGAGTTATAACACTAGTAGATGCAGAGCAGTGTGGAGGGTAAGCCCAATTACCCTAAAGACTGGGAGGGAAGGAGGAAACTAAGTGTCATAATGGGGTGACAGCAACTCCCATCATGGAGCCAGAACACATCTGCCAGAACTAGATTTCCCATCTTCTGTAAATTTCCATTCCCTGGTCATCAGACAAAGGTAACACAGGGCTCTGAGAGTGGGGGAGGTGGAACTTCATTTGCTAAGCATTACATCACATCACCTGACTGGAGAACCAATCAGATTGGGCAATGAAGAGCCAATCAGATTTGCCTAATGGAGTTTTGAAGAGTGTAGTCCTCTGTTTGAGGACATATGGCTTAGGAGTTTGGAGAGAGCCACATGGTATTATGACACTTGAGGAGCAGGCCTAATTGCATTACTCTGAAATTCCATCATCAGAGACTCGTAGCTAGGCCAGCTTTGATAAGCCTGGCCCTAGCCATCCCAAATGGGACACAGACTGATGTTGATGAATCTTCTAAATGTGAGTGAAACTTTTCTTAGTGTTAGGAAAATGTGTTTAGATAGAATTGCATTCGATTAAAATTTATTTTTATCCTTGACTGAATGTAGCCTATACATTATTATATTCAATGTAACTCTTAAATTGGACCTGGAGAGCAATGCCTTTTCTCCATGATACTATTTCTGCAAACTGCTTACTTGCTTGAACAATGAAACACTAAAACCTTTTAATTTCTATATAAAACAAGCCTGTCACACACGTCTATCCTCTGGACTGTGCTACAAAGTTTCTTTCTCTCTCTCCCCCTGGGGGACAGAAGGGAGGGGTTAGTTGGTAAACCGCATTTAAGGCTGGAAAAGTTAGTATTTGATGTGGTTGTCTCCTTGTAATCACATTTCAATATTAAGTCTAAAATCAAGGCATGGTGGCAGCATTTTGGCCTCTAGGGGGCACCCTTGAGTGAGACACTAAGGGTTCCCTTAGAGGAGAAGCTAGTTTGGGGGTTTCAGGATGAGGGTCCCAAGTTAGCTGATTTCGCAGGGAAACAAAAGGGATATCCTGGCTTCTAAGGTGTATATGTGCGTGTGCAGGCACACAGAGGCCAGGATAAACCTCCACATGTTAGAACTCTAAGGCAACTCCACACTAAGTAAATAAAAAAACCTCCTGGAGGGTCTTTCTTAGTTGCAACAACAAATCAGTTAAGCCTGCTGTACCAGCTGTGCTAAAGATTTGCACACCACCCTTTCTTCCAGAGGTGAAGCATCAAAACTGGAGAATTAGCACCTTTTTGTCCTGCCTGGAGATAACCCATGAATACTGGAGACTCACATTTGGCAAGCCTAACCATGGGCTATATGCTGCCCACACTGCTTTAAACAATTTGATTTATTACAGACTATTCAGAATTTGTTATCCCAGCCTGGAATGGAGGGAGAAAGGCATTTATGAACATTAAAGTCTTGTTGATCTATCTGAAATGAAGGTCAAGCTTACTTTTGGAGTATTAGCATTTAACCCCAGACTTCCCCAAAAATCAAACTTGAGTTGGTTGACTCTGTTGACTCTAGTTAACTCTAAAATAACTCTGTTGATTGGCAACAATTCTCAACACAGGGCTTCTCCAGATTTGGCTTTGGCAGCTTTATAGCTGTACAGTTGTCCCTCTGCATTCACAGATTTGGTATCCACGGATTTAAGTATTCACGGCTTGAAAATATTCTTTAAAAAATAATAATCCAAAAAGCAAACCTTGATTTTGCCATCTTATATAAGGGACTCCATTTTGCTATGCCATTGCATATAATGGGACTTGAGTATTCATGGATTTTGGTATCCATGGGGGGTCCTGGAACCAAACCCCAGTGAATATGAGGGGACAACTATATTTATTGGTTTTTTTCTTCCTGGTATCCATATGACATTCCTGCTCTCCCAGTGTTTTTCTTGTGAATATCCAGTACTACCTGCAACTTTTTATTCTACTTCAGGTTGGAGTCCCCCCCCCGTTCCAGATGTTTCTGATACTGGCCAGGGTAAATATCACATCTGTTTCCTTTACCTCAGCTCCTTCTGCTGTATTTTAGGGAGTTCCACTGATGTTTCCAATGGACTGTGTGTGAACTTTGCCATGGAGGTTTTCAGACGACCTTCAATCCCTCATTACATTTCTGTTTACCACACAGAACATTTCTCTCCCCATTTTTAAAGAAATGTATAGTGTCATATATTTTATAAAGTATATATACAGGTTGACCCTGGATCCATGGATTTGGTATCCATGGTGTCACTTATCCATGTCTCAAAAATATGTTCTCTCTAGGCATTTCTAGGTCCTCCAATGTGATGGAGACCAACTATGGTCAACTTCTAGTGTTGGTCTCATTGAAAAATAACAGGGTTCCATATTAGACACAGTTTCAAGTATCCATGGGGATTCTTGGAACGTATCCCCCATGGATATGGGGTTTGACCTGTACTTTACATATTTTTAGTAATTGTGCTATGTGTGTGTATGTGCCTTCAAGTTGCCTATTGATTTACAGTGGCCCCAAGAATTTCATAGGGTTTTCTTCGGCAAGAAATGTAGAGAGGGTTTTTTGCCAGTTTCTTCCTCTGAAACAGAGCCTGCAGCACCTGATATTCATTGGTGATCTCCCGTCCAAGTACTAACCAGGCCTGACCCTGCTTAGCTTCCAAGATCAGAAAGGATCTCATGTCTTTAGGGTATTTAGGCTGGTCATAGGTCTATACCGTGCCATATATCACTTTAGCACTAAGACTATACAAAAATCTTTTAAAAAATTAAATAGAAATTATAAATAGAAATAATGTATGAGAGAACATGGATATTGGGGGAAGAGAAAGAGGGAAGATATCTTCATTGAGGGGATGGCAGAAAACCACAGCAACTTCATACCTCAGGGGAGAGAAAAGAATGGTTAAAAAGAAACATGCAGATGGGGAGTAGCACTACAACCATCAGCAAATCAGGGCCCCTATACATTTAGGGGACTTGATGTGAGAATGGAACAATCTATAACAGGGCTGGTTTAAGGGCTGTGCAGCACCTGTAGCCACAGGGGGGGCCATCATTGTGGGGGAACCTGTAATAACTCTCCTCCTGCAAAAACATTATTAGTAGGAAGGCTTCTGACCCTCGTAGCATTGCACACCGACCAGTCACAGAAAGGAGCAGCTGCTGTGAGAGGGCAGCAGCAGAGCAGGGAGGCACCTTTGCTACCCCCATCCAGGGCCAGTTTAAGGCCCCACAGCCCCCACAACTGCAGGGGAGTCCCATCAAAGCCTTGTAGGGGCGGCCAAAATTCCTTAAACTGGCCCTCACCTTTAACAAAATGTGAAACCCTGAAAAAGAATATCCACAGATTTTCCAGAACTGTTGGGCAGTCTGCAGGAGCCAATAACTGGCTACAAAAAGAGCTAGGTTTGCTATGGCCACATTATCCTATCCATTACATTACTCAAGTTCACATGCTTTGGCAAAGTGATGTTGAATATTTCTTTAGCTGTTATCTGTAATTGGATTGAACTGGGACCTTCTGCTTTGACATACATTTGTGTTCTCTAAATATTATAGAAAATATGTGGCCAGTTTTCACTGGGATCATTTTTCATGTGACCTTCTGTGAGTTGTCCTAAGCATTAGACTTCAATCTAAACAGGAACCAAAACAAAAGATCAACACTCTCTTCTTTGTCATCCCAAGTCCACAAAATAGTTTTTACTTGAGACAGTTAAGTGTGCATAGGATTGTAGCCTAAATGAGACATGTAGGCTTCTGTTAGGAAAAATATGTTTAAGATTTGGCAGAAGAGTCAAATTTAAAATGATCAAATACTTTTGTGCCATAATTAACACTGTTTTTTTAAAAAGAAAGTTCAATAACTTTTAACATATTATTTCCTTCCAACCTTTTCAATAATCTAATTCACAAATAATTAGAAATAATCTATTGCATAGTTGATTTTTAAAATCATGCACACATACACACACACATCTGTCATGTGAAAAAGAAAGTCTCTCTCTCTCTGGCTTTTCTTCACAAACGAAGATTCAGGAAGGACTCATCCTGCACTTTCTGCAAGTGCGCTGATGACTAAAAATGCCAGTCTGAGATAAACAAGTCCGGTTGCAGAAAGCACAGCAGAAGGTCTCCTTGGGTGATGTTTCCAGGTTGTGATTCTTTCTGCGTTGTCGTTTCTCTTCAAGACTTGTTTGGCATGAGTTCTCAAATAAGGCTGCAGCATTGTGGATAGTGCGTCTCCATGCCTCCCGATGTGAGGCCAGGATGGACCATTGTTGGTAATCAAATTGGCCGAGCCTGAGATGTTGTTTCAGGGAGTCCTTGTATCGCTTTTTTGGAGTGCCCCTCTTACACTGACCCATGGCAAGTTCACCGTAGAGTACTATTTTTGGGAGGCGATGGTCCTCCATCCTAGAAACGTGCCCTGCCCAACGCAGCTTTGTTCTTAGTATCATGGCCTCAATGCTGGTGATCCCTGCTTGCTCAAGGACAGCAACATTCATCACATAGTCAGTCTAGTGCATATTTAGGATTGTGCATAGACAGCGCTGATGAAATCGTTCGAGGGAGTCGTAAGTTGTGGCGATAGGTGACCCATGTTTCAGACCCATAAAGGAGAATAGACAGTACAATGGCTCTATACACACTGATTTTTGTGTTTTGCCCCAGGTGTTTATTACTTCAGACTGTTTTGTAAAGTCTTCCAAATGTGCTATATGCCTTTGCTAATCTGTGATCGATCTCTTTGTCAATCTTGGCATCTGAGGAGATGATGCTTCCCAGGTAGGTGAACTGCTGAATGGAGTTAAGCACAGATTTGTTTACGGCAATGTGGGGGTGATGGTGTTCGTCCTGAGGTGCAGGCTGGTAAAGAACTTCCATTTTCTTCAGGTTGACTTCCAGCCCAAACAGCTCTGCAGCTGTTGCAAAGCAGAATGTTAAATGCTGCAGAGCTGCTTCTGTGTGGGCAACAAGGGAGCAGCAGCAGCGAAGAGCAGCTCACGAACTAGATAGTTTAGAGTCTTAGTGTGAGCCCTCAGACGGCTTAAGTTAAACAAGTTACCATCAGTACAGTAACATATATAGATGCTGTCTTCTTCTTCAAGCTCTGCCGTAGCCCTTTGGGGCATCATGCTGAAGATGATTGTAAATAAAGTTGGAGCAAGAACATGACCTTGCTTTACTCCATTGGTTATTAAAAAGTGCTCTGAAAGAGCATCGCCATATCTGACTTGACCCTGCTGGCCCTCATGTAGCAAGATAATCATTTTAAGGAATTTGGAGGGACATCCTAGTCTTTCCATGATCTGCCACAGACCTTTTCTACTCACAGTGTCAAAGGCTTTGGTGAGGTCGACAAATGTTACATAGAGACCCTTGTTCTGCTCTCTACATTTCTCTTGCAGTTGTCTAAGGGCAAATACCATATCTTTTGTACTCATATTGGCTCTGAAGCCACATTGGCTTTCAGGAAGAAGTTCTTCTGCAATGGCAGGAACTAATCTGTTCAGGAGTATCTCTGCAAGGATTTTTCTAGCAATAGAGAGCAGTGTTATGCCTCGACTGTTTGAGCAATCGGATTTTGCTCCTTTCTTCTTGTACACGGTGATGATCACTGCATCTCAGAGATCTGATGGCAGTTCCCCTTTTTCCCAGCAATTCACAAGGAGTTCGTGGAATTTATCGTGGAGTACGTGACCTCCGTGTTTCCAAACTTCAGGTGGGATTCCATCAATCCCAGCTGCCTTGCCATTTTTCATCTGCTGTATGGCCTTAAGGGTCTCTTCCAAAGTGGGAGCTATATCCAATTCATTTTTCATCAGTTTTTGTATCATATGTTGGATAGCTGAGCCTTGGACTACTTGGCTGGCACTAAAGAGACTTTGAAAATGTTCAGCCCATTGATTCAGGATGGAGGCTTTATCAGTAATTAATATTTGACCATCTGTACTGTATGAGGAGCTTTGGACCTGATAAGTAGGTCCAAACACTGCTTTAAGAGCTTTATAAAATCCTCTATGATCACCCAGATCTGCACAGTGTTGTGTCTTTTCTGCTATATTGATCCACCCTTTATTAGATCTATGGTTTTACATATCAGGACATCATCATCGTCGCCATCTGTTCCTTAGCAGGTCTTAAAATTAGACAAATACAACCTCAGATGAACAACAACACATGACATATTACACCGTGTCATGCTTTATTCAACAAAAATAAAGCCAAAATGGAGAAACCATGTGTGAATTTTTATGAGCGTCAGAATAAGTATGAAGGAACCTAAGAAGAGTTCAGCTGTATCAGATCAGAATAATGTGAAATAAATTCTTAAAGTTTATTTAAATTCTGATGGTATAGGAACCTGGAAGGTTTCATGTTACTCATTTTAAATTCTGATGGTATAGGAGCCTGGAAGATTGCATGTTACCTGAAATAAACATCACTGAAATACACACAGAACATTATTGGCCATATATAAAGAGCTAGTTTTGTTATGGACGTATATAATAACCCTAGTCATGGCAGTAATCTGGTACATATGAGTTACAGAAGCTCATAGAATCATAGAGTTGGAAAAGACCACGAGGACCATCCAGTCCAATCCCCTGCCATTGCAGGAATACAAATCAATGCACTCCTGGCAGATGGCCATTCAGCCTCTGTTTAAAAACCTCCAAGGAAGGAGACTCCACCACACTCCGGGCTTGACTACATGGGTGGGAAAAACCACCCCTACCTCGTAGCCACAGCAAATTTCTTTGATCCAGAGCAGCTCCATAAATGACATACTCACCGGGCTTCTTCTGATCATAGATGGTAACCACTGTCACACCCATGTTGGAGTAAATGGGTGGTCCTACGCTGATCACATTTAGTATACATCATACTATTTCTGGTGACATGGCCAGGGCTGCTCCATTTTCTCCCCCCCCCCCAGTTCAGTTGTGCATGTAAATAAGTGAATATACATGGTTCCAGAGTACCATATTACTGGATAAGCATAGATATGTTTACCCAGATATGCACAAAATGGAAAAAAAATTAAACGTGCCAGAATAGAGTCATGTCCATCAGAAGGCCAACCCGTACTTTGCTTTCAGCCACCACATGAACAAAAATCTAGATTTCCCCTTCAGATCTGGAGCAAACTGTGAATTTTACAGATCCAGGGTTTCCTTCAGAAACCACAGTGAAAATCCACATCATCAAAAATGTTGTGTGTCAACTGTGGCATGAATACAGGGTGAGTATGGGTTTTCTTGCCTGTGTAGACAAGCCCTCCAAGACAGCATATTCCACTGTTGAACAGCTCACCAAAATTGTGCTAAGTTCTTCAAGATGTTAATTTCCTCAAGACAAATGTTACACTGTACTGGTGATGTTTCTCTGGTACATCTATATTGTGCCATAAATGGGTTTTGTCAAGAGCTGGAATTTGGGGAAATGGCAAAATGCATACTCCTTTCATATCAGATTGTTCTTTAATGGGACATTAAGCAATCTAGACATGGCTTGGAAGCAACAAGTTGCACAGCTGCCAGTGACAAGTTGCTTTTCTTGGTAATATGATTACCAAAAATTACATTGCAAAAGAAATGTAATGAGTAGGAACTTTTCTAATATTTTGGAAACATTTTGACAGGATTTCCCCCACATGTTTTACTCCATTCGCTTTCCAATCTTAAGAGATTTTTTTAATAGCAACAGAAAAGTATTAATGCAATGTTACTTTTTAACCTGGGTAATGAGCCAAAGCAATGAATTACATTGGTAGGAGTGTGTGTGGAGTTTATATATTGTGAACCCCTGTTGAGGAGTATATGTAAATTTGTGTTATTGAATGGTTAGTTTCTGGGTATAGAAATGCAAGGCTCATTAGAATCTGTTTGGCTAATGGTTGGTTGATGGGCCATTATCTCCTGGAAATACCCCTTTCCCTGGGTGGAATTCCTTTGTAAGTGTTTTGAGTCTGTTGTTTTTCAAAGCTGGAAGCCAGATTTTGTTTACTTTTAGGGTTTCTTCTTTCCTGTTGAAGTTGTCCAGGTGTTTGTGGATTTCAATAGCTTCTCTGTGCATTCTGACATGATAGTTGTTGGCCTGGTCCAGAATTTTGGTGTTTTTAAATAACATTTTGCATCCAGGTTGGTTTATAACATGTTCTGCTACTGCTGATTTTTCTGGCTGGCCCAGTCTGCAATGTCTCTCATGTTCCTTTATTCGTGTTTGCACACTGCATTTAGTGGTCCCTATGTAAACTTGTCCACAGCTGCATGGTATGCGGTAGACTCCTGCAGCTGTGAGAGGGTCTCTTTTATCCTACACTGAGTGTAGCATTTCTTAGATTTTCTTGGTTGGTCTATAGATCATTTGGAGGTTGTGTTTCCTCATCAGTTTCCCTATTCTGTCTGTGACTCCTTTGATGTATGGTAAAATACCTTCCCTTTCGGTGGCTGTTTTTCTTCATTTCTGTGGTTTTTTTCTGGGTCTGGCTGCTCTTATGATGTCTGATCTGGAGTAACCGTTAGCCTGTAGGGCCCAGTTTAGGTGCCTCAGTTCGTTCTCCAGGTAGTGGGGTTCGCAGATTCTTTTTGCGTGGTATACCAATGTTTTTATTGGGCTGCTTTTTTGTCCTGGGTGATGACTGGAGTTCTTGTGTAGGTATCTGTCCGTGTGTGGGGGTTTTCTGTATACCTTGTGGCCTAACCATTGGGTTGGTTTGTGGATGACTAGGACATCCAAAAATGGCAGTGTTCCTTCCTCCTCTTTTTCTTGTGAATTGGATATTTGGGTGGATGCTGTTCAGATGGTCCAGGAATGAGACCAAATCTTCTCCATGGTTCCAAATGGTGAAAGTGTCATCCATATATCAGAACCATGTTGTCATATTTTTTTTGTGCTGTTTCCAGGGCTTCCTAAGCTCTGGACCAATGTTATGTAAATGATATAAACAGAATTCAAATGTTTTGTGTGGTGGCCACTTTCACCTGGTTTGTTTCATGTACCTCAATCTATTATCATCCATGTAGGTTGGGTAAATTATATGGTTATTTGCTGCCCAGGCCAGAGTTTTGGGTAAGTTTCTTTTTGTACTACAACACCCATAATCCAAACAGCACTGGTCACACTGCATGGGTTCATGGGAAGTGTAGTCCAAAAGGTCACATTTGATGGTCTGTTGTGGCCTACAATAATAGTTTCAGAAGTAACTGTGTTTTCCTGTCTTGCTTTCTGTATGCCTTTTAAAAGGGGGGGGGGCGAGACTGCTGTGGACCTTCAAATATACCGTAGTTGGACTGTGACTCTCAGCAACCCTAGACGCCATGGTCAATGGTGAACCATGATCGGAGCTGCAGACCAATAACAACTAGAGGGCTGCACAATTCCCACTCCGCTTTTAAAGCAAAAAAAAAAAAAAAGGTTAAAGGTCAACCCCCATATCCAGGATTTGGTATCCACAGTTTCACTTACCCAAGTCAGAAAAAATATATTCTGTCTACGCATTTCTAGGTTCTCCAATGTGATTCTATGGTCAATGCCTGGCATTCCCTCTCATTTGAAAATAATAGGGTTCGCTGTTTTCCACGGTTTCAGGTATCCATGGGGGTCTTGGAACATATCACCTGTGGATGGATATAGGGAGGTCGACCTGTATTTATTTCCCCCTTTTGGTAGAAAAATGTTTGGTAGGATTTGTGTGTATGGGGGGGGGGAGGCCCAATCCCACTGTGAGGCAGAGTGAGGCAGCTTGCTTCAGGCTCCTGATAGAGCAGCAATTTAAACATTTGCTTATTTAATTTGCTGTCGTTCCTTTTTTAAAACTGCCTGTAAGGGGAAGAAATACATGTGGGATTTTCTGTCTTATGCATCAGAATACCTTAGTGGTCCTTTGGTACTAGGTAGCTGAAGGAGGTGCATTTGTTACTCAGGCAGCAAAGTGTCTTAGGCCAACATTTCTTCTCATTTCTTTGGCTGAACAGGCGTCTCAAGGACCTGGCCAGGATCATAGCAAGGCCCTCTAGCTTTTAACTTCTGTCAGGCAGATTTGAAAACGGCGTTTGTTGCCTCGCCCTCGCTCCTTCCCTGGGCCAGAAAGTTCCTGGCGGGACAAGAGCCAAGCGCCCTCCTCCGGCGCTGGCTTCGAGAAGGGTGGCTTCTTTGGGCTCTCCAGCCACAGTCCCTTCGCCTTGTCCCACATTAGCCGGAGAAACTGTCCTCTGACCCGCCCCTGAGCAGGTCTTGGGGGGACACCACGCCCAGCGTCTCCCCAAAGCCACCGGCGTGGGCTACTGCGGCCCCCGCTCCCTCCCACGGGGTCAGTCAGTCAGGCCGGCCAGCCGGCCAACTTGCTCTCGGTGGCGGAGGGAGAGATACCGGGGAGGGGTGAGGAGCCCGGGCGCGTCACGGTGGGTGGGTGGGGGCGCCCTCGGAGCTCGGGATAAAGAGCTGCCGGCCAAGGAGGCAAAGAGAGAAGCGCTCCGCTCCTCAGGCGGGTGAGTAGCCGGCTGCCATCCGTTTGGAGGCGGGGGACTCCCTCAGCGCTGCTGCTGAGAGAAGTGGGAGAGGCGACGGCACAGGGACACCCCCCGCCGAGCCCGAACGCGGGAGAAGCGGGAAAGTCGTTGCGCCGAGGAAAAGGAAGCGCCAAAGGCCACGGAGGCACAAACTCGGGGACGCCACCCTTGGCAGCAGGCGCCAGCTCGCTTTTCTCGGGGCCGGTCCGTCGCCTCAGTAGGGTTTCGGTGCCAAACTTCGCCTGGGGTGGGGAGCTGAGGGGCGAGGCGCGCGCGCTTGCTTCCCTTCCCGCTCTGTCGAAAAGGAGGCCTGAGGTAAGAGCTTCCCTTCACTCCCCTCCCGCAAAACTCAGCCAAAGGCTTACTTACAGAGGCCGCCAGCCCTCCTCTGCCTCCTCTCCGTTCCCAGTTTTGCATCGCTGTCGAGGAAAGGGCTTCTCAGACTCGGCTGTGGGATACATCCAGGGACAAGCCAGCCAGCCCAGAGGGTTTTCTGACCTTAGGTCTCCCCCTTTCCCCTCGCCTTCGGCCTTTCCTCCTCCCAGAAAGGAGCCCAGGAAGGAAGGAAGTCGATGTCACTGCAGTTTTCAGCATGGGACCTGCCTGGTGGGAAGGTGTGTGTGTGTGTGTAGGTGGCAAAGAGGTGAAAAATTTTTTCTTAAGAAAGCATAAAAATAAGGTATCTTCTCAGTAGGAAGCTGGTTTGTTTGCTTAGTGGGTTTTTTTTTTTTAAAAAAAAATTGGCTTAACCCTCCCCTCCATTCATTTGACTCAAAGGAAAAGAAAAGAGAGAAAGCAAGTTTTTCTAAGTCTTCCCCCAACACTATTCGATTTAAACATGACCCCCCCTCAAAAAAAGTCTGTTATGTTTGGCAGTCAGTTTTCAGGTGTCACAGATGCTTTGTTCTGTAATAAATACATCCTGCATCTTGTCCAACTCTCTCACGGATAAATTGGCTTCTAGCTTTGCCCTGCGGTTTTGAACAGGGGATGATGAAACATTTGCATGGTTGTGGCCACTTTCCAAACTAAGCAGGCCTGTGTTAGCAAATACTCATGCAGCTTCCACTGATTTATGTGAAAATGCTGTTACTCCTTATCTCAAGGCACAAAACAAAATGCTCAGGATTACTCAGGACATTTCACTCCAGTCAGTTTGTAAGAGTGTATCTAAAAGTTACCATAAATTGTTTGAATTATGCCCACAGATAACTTACTCTTTGTAAAGTATTCCAAACTAATTTTTTGACAGGTGGATTTCCAGTATACAAGGGACCATTAGCCAAACAGACACTAATCCTCCTTGCATATCTTCCCCCAGGAACTGTCCATTCAAATACACAAATTTACATATCCTGTCCAATGGATACCAAATCTGTGGATATGGAGGGACAACTTACAGTACAATTGTCCCTCCATATCCACAGATTTGGTATCCATGGGTTTAAGTATTCACAGCTTGAAAATATTCTAAAAAAAAATAATAATCCAAAAAGCAAACCTTGATTTTGCCATCTTATAGAAAGGACACCATGTTGCTATGCCATTGCATATAATGGGAGTTGAGTATTCATGGATTTTGGTATCCACAGGGGGTCCTAGAACCAAACCCCAGTGAATATGAAGAGACAACTGTATATAAACTCCACACACACCCCTACCCAACCATTCTCTGAAGATACCAGCCACAGATGTAGGTGAAACGTCAGGAATAAACTCTTCCAGAACATGGCCTCACAGCCCAGGAAAAAAAACACAGAAAACCTATTCCAAACTAAGTTTGTGGCTTAGAGGGTTTTAAAAATAATAATCTTGAATTGTGTTATGTAAAAATGCAAAATATTTTCTATATATATTTCAATATATTTCATGGAAGAATGGCTTCTGAGTGGTCATTCAATCACTTACAGAACGAGTCAGTAAATTATATCTCATTCATATCAGTAGAAGAGTTAAGCATGTGCTTAAGTTATCTGCCACTGAAATCAATGAGATATAAAGCACAGTTGAATGCATGTTTATTGATAAGTTAGGACCTACTGTGTTTAATAAAGCTTACACCACAGTAAATGTGATAAGGATTACAGTCTTAAAATATTTACATTCGGCTAGATGGTGCCTTTTATTTTATTTTTTAATTTTGATTCTCAGAAGCCTTTCCAGATTTACTCCTTATTCTAGTTTCATCATGTATCTTGAACTTAGAAAGGTATTTTTTAGAACAGCTCCATTGCAAGAGACCAGAATTAATCAGTTATTCTGTGACCATCTCTTTTTAAGTACCTTCATGGGGAAAAAATGAAGTTATTTCATACAGACGCTCAAATGTGCATTCACATAGTTTTGTATAGCACACTTTTACAGTCTTCAGTTCATGAGGGGGAAGATAAGTTACGGTATCATTCGTACCCACAGTGTAAACGTTGAGTGTTTGCATTCGCTGGCTCAGTCTCCCTACATTCCACACTGTAACACTGCTCTTTCAAGTACAGTTTGACTTTTGTTGTTCAGTAAATCAATTCATAACAGTAACTCAACCTCAAAACCACTTCACCCTCTTTTGCTGTTGCAGCCAATAGAACTGGAAGAAGTCTTTGTCTTGGAGTTAACACAGAGAAGTTTTGAGACCATTCAACATGAAGAGCATAGCAGAAGGAGGGTTCAGAGTAACTGCATTTCTATTCATAGCTCAAGCAGTTTCTGCTATGGTACTTCCAAATGCAACACTGTTTGAAGAGCTGCTGGAAAAATACATGGATGAAGATGGTGAATGGTGGGTTGCCAAGCAAAGAGGAAAAAGAGCTATCACAGACAGTGATATGCAGAGTATCTTGGATCTTCATAATAAATTACGGGGTCAGGTATATCCACAAGCTTCCAATATGGAATATATGGTAAGAATATATTTTAACTTGTTTCTGGAAAGGAAGAGAATAATGATGGTATAATGGTTTCAGTCAGTGAATAACACAGAAACATCCTCTGCTTTACATTTGTATGTTTACCACTTATCTTTTCATAAAGTCATGGAACCAACAAAGCAGCACATGATTTCTTGTGAATTTAGCACAGGTCTTGGAGCACACTGAAAGATTCTCTCAATTGTTAATAATGTTATAATGATTTTTAAAACCTGGCCAAAATGATATTAAACAAAAGTGGATGTAAGGTATATATAACGGGTGTGATAAGGTGAAAAAATAATCACTTTAGTCTTACTAAGTGGGAAAGACTTTTGCATGTGTGTAACTCTCTCATAAAACTTTTGGTGTCTTAAAACTGATGATTTCTGACTTGAGCAATTACACTGCTTTCTGTAATTCTATGTTAGTCAGTTCCTACAAATTATTTTAGGAACCAAGTTTGTAATCCATATGATCTGTCTGTAGCATCTGCAAATGTTTTACTTTTCAGAATGGCCATCCACTTGGAAGTAAGTACTACTGTGTTCAAGGGGACTTGAATATATTGGATTGCAGCCCTAGGCTCCTGTTGCCTAGTGATGGACATTTTCCCCAGCTTGCTTCATAATGAGTTCAGTTTTTCTGAGAAAGCTTAAAAATCTAAGCATGACAGAGCTTGCCCTAAGCCATTTCTGCCAGTCCACTGCCAAACAAACACACTCCTGTAAAGGGTGGCTGGGGAGAGCTTGATGGAGGTAGGAGAGAGCCTTGTGGAAGATCCCATTCCGAACTTCCACTGGTGGAATACTGGAATCATGCAGGAATGGTCTGGGACAGACTCTTCTTACTGTAGACCCACTACCTGTACTATAGAAACCTGTCCCAGAGAGCTGCTAGGCAGCTGTGGAGGCAGAGGAGTTCTGGTGCTGTAGCACCAATACCACATTGGATTTAGGTTTTTCTGTTTAAGACTAACTACCCCGAGTATATTGAAAAGCAGTATTTCCTACCAGAAATCATGGGAACTGTCATTTATTATTATGTCTCCCAGCCCAATTCATGGAACTGAAAGCCTTACAAAAATGCAGGTCATATGCACCCAGCAGGCAATAATGTTTTTTGAGCATGCTCAGAAATGTGCAAACTTTAAGCATGCCTGAGAGTTGTCTTCCTTTCTACCAGTTCTTCTGCTTTGCTGCTGTGCAGGAGCTGAGGACTAATGGTGACAGCAAATGCATTATGAGCTGGGTCAGTTTGGGTGCAGCTCATGATGGGACATGAATTTCTGAGCTGTTGTAGCATGCATTCCAAAGACTCCATTTCAAAAATTTGCTATTATCATTGTTCTCCAGTTTTCTAGAAATAGGTAAGGTAAATAACTGAAGCATCCTGTCACTCCATGTTTCTGTATACCTCCTATTTGGTAAAGTGAGGCAGGATCACAAGACTGGTATATCCATTATTTTCAATGATATGGGAATCACTGTAATATGGTGACTTTCATGCTGCTACAAATAATGTTTGAAGTGTAGCAATCACATACTACTTCAGCCTCATCTTCCTTCAGATTCAGCCAGAATGCAGAAAGTTAGGAACAATGTTGATGCAACATTTGGAGGGCTACCTTTCTCCATCCCTGATGGAGTGGAAGGAACAATGTAGTCTAATGCTGACAATGGAGATGGAAACACATCTGACCCCTTGTGCTTGCTGTCATCCGAATATTTCCAGCAGCTGTGTGGATTAATGTAGACAACATTTTGTTTTGTGGTAATTGCACTGTTTACATGTGTGCCCTTGGGCCTAGTTCAGAGTGCTAGCATTTAAACTCCAAGATATCAAAAAGTAACTCAAGAAAAGATGCTCTCTTGATGAGCCTTCTTTCTTATTATATTTTTAGATTTTTTTTCACATGTTCTAAAATATAACTTAACTCTCATTACCAAACCTTTATTAGGTACTCCTAAGTGTTTATAAACTCAGAATATCAAAATTCTAAGTTAATAAGTAATTATGCACAAGATCCTGTATCTTGGAGATGCAGGTCCACATGTAGACCTATGCTACATCTCCCTCCCTCCACAACTTAGATTTTAGCTGCAGGAATCCCCTCTCCACTGCCACTTAATGACTGATGGAGAATCAAGGGTATCAGGCAAGCATCTAGCAGAAAAATAAGGTCATCTGTGAAGTTGAAGGCTTTCACGGTCGCCATCCATAGATTTTCCTTGTTTTTTTTCCCCCCAAGGCTGTGAGGCCGTGTTCTGGAAGAGTTTATTTCTGATGTTTTGCCTGCATCTGTGGCTGGCATCTTCAAAGAATGGTTGAGTAGTTTGATTTGGATATTTACGTATCCTCTCCAACAGGGTTCACAGTATATAACCCCCACACACACACACTCCTACCCAACCATTCTATGAAGATGCTATCCACAGATGCAGATGAAACGTCAGAAATAAACTCTTCCAGAACACAGCCTCACAGTCTGGAAAAAAACCCAAGAAAAATAAGGTCATCTATCAAGATCTCTGAAGGTGTTAAACATATAATTCATTATTCTAAAAGAAAATATTCTCCCTTTGGGGGAAAACCCTCCCCTCAGCATTTTCCAGTTTTTTTCCTGGGCCTTCACATCTCTACACAGTTGTAACTCTACAAGCAGAAAAAGATGCAGGTGGCTTCAGTGTACTGACATTCCATGGACTGACCCGTATAAACTACTATTCAATATGGAATGCCATAGTTCTGATTAAGTCATACCTCTATTGTTGGAATAGGTTTTAGGATGGGCCACTTATAAATGCTGGAGGATCTAGCACCTCTGTTGTTGTGGACATGAGATCCACCAGGGCTATGCTAAGGTCTGGTTGTGTTTGAAGCATCTTGAGCATTGTTAGTTTTTGCATGAGTCATATGTTACCATAAGAGAAGAAGCTGCTTTCTCTAGCATGGTTTCATCTACCCTCAGTGTTAGTGCAGGCTTCTTTAGGTTCTCGGGTGGAAAGTCTTTTATATCATCTGCTTTCTGAATAATTTTTAATTGGACAAGCCAGAGATTGATCCTATGGATGCAAACCACATGCTAATGACTGAGCTTGGCCTCTTCCCATGACAGCAGTACTTTCAATGGCAGCTTCTTCCGTAAGTTATAATGCTGTTTGAGGAAGGTGGGAACATAGGTCTGCTAAAGGTACTGAAGCAAGAGTAGTTTGGCTGGCATAAAGTAGAATCAGTGGCTTCTTAATTAGATGGAAATTGGAATTGTTATATAATATTCCATAGCTCAGAACCCAAATGCTTTGATATAGTTCTTAAAATGCATCAGCCTGTATGTGTGTCACTCTGTATACAGATTCAAAATGCAATATACATGTTTTAGAAAATTAGAATTTAAAAGTTAGTATATACAGGTTTTTGGTGAATGACTTCACATCAGTTTTGCAAGTTGCAAACAAATCATTACTGGATTTTTATAGTTGAATTAGATTGTGCTGTTCCTTGAATAAATTGGTAAATTGGCAAAGTTACTATAATTACATCAAATAGACAGTAGGAAGCATACTAAATTGTAGAAGGCAGAAAGCTTCCAGACAATGTCTCTTTTCTCAGTGAGAATACTGCTTTTCAGGTGACTGGAATACTGATTTGTTGATTTCCTGTGCACTCTTGATCTAGATCTCAGAAGTGCCACAAGTCATGCTGATCATTGCTTTTCCAAATTTAATAGCAGGAAGGATTGAAAAGAGCAGTTGTTCTGAAAAATTGTCTTTCTTATGTTAGATATTTCCTGTTCTGCTTTTTCTTTTTCTTTTTCTTTTTTGCTTTATGACTGACATCAGTGAGGAGGCTGACACCTGGAAATACTGTATTACTGTTATTCAAGCAGGTACATCTACACTAATGTTTTTCCGAGATTTCTATAATGAAGCTAGATGCAGGGGTTATTAAAAGTGACTTCCCATGTTTGATTGCTTATGAGCAGGAAGATCTTAAGTGAGGTCCTGCTCATAGCACGCTCACTTGGGAGGTTATCAGACACGTCAAAAAGTCCAAGAGCAGCACACAAGGATGACATTGCTGTCCTGCAAATGAGTCCCGGTTTCAAACAACATCGTCATCGAAGCATGCTGCTTCTGTGCTGCAGCCATGAGTAAGGAGTCACTTTTCATTGACAGGACTTCCCCATCAGTTGAAAATGATGCCTTATTTACAGCTCCAGCACAGAAGCAGCATGCAGCGATGATGATGTGTGAAGCTGGGAAACTGGAAGGCAAGACAGTAACATTATCCTTGCGTGCTGCTCTTGGACTTTTTAGTCAAATCTGATAATCTCCTATATCTGCAGCTTGACTACCTACTTCAGGAGCCAGCATCTTCTCCCTTTTCCAGACTCTACCACTAAGAAGTCCAGGCCTTGATGCAGCTCAACTCACCCAGTTGAAGCTTCTTTTCCTGCTGGAAAGATCACACTGAAATTTGTACATCAGTGTCCCCAGCTGGAAAACATCAATGTTCACATCAATTTGCATTAACTTTTGCTGCCTTGGGCTTGTCTACACTATTAAAAACCCTGAATCCCCCTGCAAATTCTCCCAAATCTGTGATGATCAGGCCCCACAACATAATCCTTTCCCCAAATCTGGGACAATCAGGCCATATGACACTTGGCCCAGTTTCAGGGCATTTCAGGGTATTTAATTTTGATATGGCGTTTGTAGGATTGGGGTTTTCTCTGCATTTTTGTCCACTGCCACCGCCACCACCACCACCACCACCACAACCACAATTTTAAAGCTCAGGAGGCAAGTTTCTGTCCAAAGAGAGAGACTTTCTACCTTCCTCTGGTTTGGCAGCACTACCTCTTCCTGCTCCCCCATCACAAGAAGAAGCACTTGAAGTAAGTGCAAGAGGTACCTGAAGCAAGTGACAGGTGAGCGGAGAGCAGGCAGAAGCAGTGCTGCTGAGCCAGGGGAAGGGAGAACCCCACCCTTTGGCCAGAAACCATCCTCCTAAGCTTTAAAATGGTTGTAGTGGCAGCAGAGGACAAAAATCCACAGGGACAGTGAAGATAAGTACCCAGCATCCCTGTGGAGAATAAGTACTGCTCAGGGCTTTGGGGTGAATGTGGGGCACGACTCTATTGGGACTTTTGGCCCCATGTGTAGACAAGTACTTTGGACTATAGTGGTGGATACAAGTAGTATTCCCCTCTTACTGGGAATATTGAGATATATAGCACCAATTTCCCAAGTCAAGGTTTTGTCTCCGTCTCTGTAGCTGTAACAGTCCTAGAAAAGCAGGTGAAAGAAACTGTTCTTCACAGAAAAAATGCCTCAGAATAGAGCCTGTGAAATCAGTTGATCTCCCATTGATTTCAGTTATTCTGTTCTAAGAATGTCTAAGTCTTTGTCCAACCTTTGGGTTTTTCTTTGCTTGTAGACTACAGATTTGACTTTGAGGAACTGGAACTGAGCCTGTCCAAGTTGCATCTTTCCAGGGAAATGGGTGGAGCTTGAAGTTGTTATAATGCGGTAGCATTATAGCACTGAACTTCTGAACTTTTTTTCCTAGGCTGACTCCTTTCATGTATTTTCTAATTTGCAGTAAGTAGTCCTACTTTCCAAAAGAAAAAAATATATAGAACAAGTAGATTAATTACAGTTCCCACAAGACATTCATTTTATTGAAGTGCCACAGTTGTATTTGTTCCCAGTTGGGTTTAATATACAGTAAATGCTTTCTTAATGCAACCAGGAATTCCCTGGCTCCTGGCCGTGTGCTGTTTATAAGGCTATTTTGCAAGCAACCACTGTAACTTTAGGGTAGCAATAATGTTGTATAATTTAAAAAACCTAATAGTGGCCAAGTTACCTTTATAGGGAAAGAAGGGAAGCATTCTAAAAGGAATGGTAAACAGAATAAAAGCACCCCAGATTTGTACATTCTTGATTTTATTTAATTGTGCTTCTGTAACTATAAGATGCCCTGCTATGGTGCTGGGAGAATCTGTGCTCCTGTGGGACAAGGGGCTATGCTGCTGGTAGGGTTTCCCACATCAGACAGGCTTTTGCTAAGGAGCCAGAGCAAAATGTACCAAACAGCTACAGAGTACTAGCAGCAGTGTGTGTGTGTTTGTGGAGGTGATACTGGCAGAGGATCTGTCAGAGACCATGGCAGTGGCATTTTAGCGAACTCTTGTTAGTACTGCACAGAAAGAGGCACTGGTAAACCCCTTCAGAATGTCTTTTACCATGAAAACCATATGCTGAGACAATCCAAAGTGAAACAAAAGATAGTGTCAGAAGATGAGACTCCTAGGTCAGAAGGTATTCATCCAGCTAGTGGAGAAGAAGAGAGGACAAGTACAAGTAGCTCTGTGTCTAATGATGCAACTGGAGTCAGACCAAAAGGACATACAGATGTGAAACAAATTTCCAATATAATAGGGTCATGGATTGTGAGAAACATGAATCAGGGGAGCTGGATATTGTAAAACAAGAAATGGAAAGTACAAATATTGTAAAACTTGGGGTGAGTGAGCTAAAATGGACAGGAATGAGACATTTTGAATCAATTACTCAGTGTTTTACCCAGGAAATGAAAATCTTAAGAAGAAATGAGTTGGCATTAATAGTGAGAAAAGATATAGCAAAAGAAGGAAGGGGATATAATGCAAAATCTGATTGAATAATATCAAGAAGATTTCATGGAAAAATTATATATCAGTGATATAACCATAATGCAAGTTTATGATACAACTACAAAGAGGAAGAAAGTGAAAAGTATGTGCTGGAGTCCAGGAAGAAATTAATCAGTCCAAAATAGGACATATTGATAATCATAGGCAATTGGAATGTAAAAGTAGGAAAAACCTGGATTAGACTATAAGGTAGGAGGCATGAAAATTGGAGGAAGGAACACCACCAGTTTAAGATATGCATGACCATACGAATAGTAGAAAATAGCAAGGACCTGAAATTACTATTCAGGAAAGCTAAGGAAGGAAGTGCTAAAGCAGGGCTAGAGTTGAATGATAAGAAAGCAAAAATAGTTATGAAAGATGATTTATATACCTTTAAAGTGGATGATGAAGACATCAAAATAGTTAAATATTTTCTGTACCCTGGCTTAGTCATAAATCAAAATGAAGGCTGTAGTCAAGAAATCAGAAGACTAGGACTTGGAAGGATGGCTATGAAGAAACTAGACAAGATTCTCAAATGTGAAGCTATATAATTGAATGACAATGTCAGGATCACCCATGCTACTGTATTTCCTATTTCTGTGTATGGTTATGAAAACTGGACAGTGAAGAAAGCTTACAGGAAGAGAATAAACTCATTTGCACTGTGGTACTGCAGGCGAGTTATGGTTACTATGGACTGCCAAGATGACCAATAGATAGGTCCCTGACCAAATCAGGCCTGAATTCTATCTGGAAGCTAAAATTACCAAACTGAAGCTACTGTACTTTGGGCATATAATGAGACAACGTGACTTATTAGAAAAGAAGATAATGATTAGCAAAGTGGAAGGCAGTAGGAAAAGAGGAAGACTGCATTAAAAATGGAAATTAAGGAAACCACAACCCTAGGTTTGCAGGGGTTGAGCAAGGTTGTTGATGGCAAGGTGTCTTGGAGATCGCTCATTCATAGGATTGCCATAAGTCAAACCCGACTTGCCAGCAATTAACAACAAAAAATAGGTTGTACTTCATACCCCATTCTTATATTGGTCTCAGAGAGCACTAGATTTAAATCTATAGGCCAATAAGGCTGAGGTTCAAATATTCAAACCTGAAATTATAAGGGTGTAGCAAATAGAGACAGCATTCCATATCAACCCTCCCCCCTTATTGGCCACTACTGCTTCTTTGTCATGGGTAGTGGAGCTCTACTTGGCACTTAATTTTCCTGAAATGCTATGGACATAGAAACATTCCAGGACATATCTAGGAGGTGGGTGGAGAAGGAGGCCGTATTGTTAGCTGCCATAGTTTCTCAGATGTTACAACATTTTAGGTCATTTGGGGTGATGAGGAGGAAGGATGCTGTCAAAAAATACTGGCTGTATTCTGGGACAATAAAGTAGCAATAAAGTAGGAGCAAGTGTGGTGTAGCGATCTGAGTTTTGGACTATGACTCTGGAGTCCAGGGTTTGAATCTCTGCTCAGCCATGAAAATCCACTGGGTCACCTTGGGCAAGTCACTCTCAGCCCTCAGATTAAGACTCCGCAAAACCATGATTCATATCCCTGCTCAGCCATGGAAACCCACTAGATGGGTTTGGTCAAGATATACTCTCTCAACCTAAGAGAAAGGCAAAGGCAAACTTCCTCTGAATAAAGTTTGCCAAGAGTGCCCCTATGATAGGGTCTTCATAAGCTATAGTCATCTTGAAGGAACATAACAAGAAAATAAAATACTGTACTTGCTTATTTCTTCTGAATAAGTTCAGGTTAGAGTCTTCTCTGTGTTCGTAAGGGACACATACACAGAACAGGACATTACTGTTTCCCATCATGAAGGCCTATTCAGTGTTTAAGAAAAGACCTTGAAGCTATGCATACTTTAGTGCATATTTAATCTTGCTTAATTATATAATTGTGTTAGTACTATGCCCCAGTTTTCTTGGAATATGAGGTTTCTTATACTTTTGGCTGCCATATGTAATAATTTATGTGATCAGTCAGCACATAGTGCTGTTCCACTGACAAGAGAGCAGGTTTTAGTTTTACCTAGCTAACTAATCCTTGGATGATGGGGAATATCTTCCTTTAACCATTTATGGTAATTGTTGAGACCAATGCATAGAGCTATAGTTTATATTCTACTGTTTTCTGTATTATCAAAGATTTTCTTCACAAATTACGTGCGTAGATTTTGTACCTTTGGCAGATATAAATAATGTGTAGGGTCTCAAAGATATCATCAGAGCTTGAAGGTAACAAGTTACAAGTGATGCAGCTAAATGTAACTGGTTTCTTTTGGGAGTAACAAGAGAAGAGTTACATTTTAGAAAGAATATAACAAGTAAGAGCAAAGTTACTTTATTGGTGTATAGAGTTTATGGTTTGAAAAACTACCTTGAAATAGGCATTTTCACAGAATTTCCAGGTTTAATAACATTCTTCTAGGATTTTTTTTGCTCAAAAAGCTAATTGAAAATGGAGCAAATAACATATAAAATTATTTGTTTTTGTCATTGTAGTGAAGAATGACAAAAAATTATCTTTTTACACAGTCATGAGTAATGGAATAAATTACTTATAAAAAGTGTTTTCCCAAGACCTAGAAATGATTAACACTCTAAATCTCTCAGGAGCAAATGGATTTCTAGATTGTAACCTATATTTATAAGGATGACACAGATTTTTTGATGGAAAATCTCAGTATAATATATAATATTTTAATAAAATAATAAAAATAGTTAATATTTTCTCACAAAAGTCCATAAATTGGTCTAATAAAAAGGTTAAGAGAGGAAGAACTAGAGGACAGAGTGAGAGAGGGGCATGGATCAAGAAAGAAAATGTGACTTGAAACTGACTGATAATGGTTGTTTGGATTGACATGTCGGTTCCCTCCTAAATTGCAGCCTACATTTATTGCCTTGTGTTTGCAAGACAGAATGTTGCAGTTGAGAGTGATTGAACAGGGGAAAGATTAAAAGAAGGGACCCAACATAATAGTTGTAAGAGGCAGTAGGCAAGAGGTGACCCCAGAGAAACGTAGAATCATAGAATTGGAAGAGACCTCAAGGGCCATTCAGTCCAACCCCTGCCATGCAGGAATACACTATCAAATAATTCCCAACAGATAGTCATACAACCTCTGCTTATAAACCTCCAAAGAAGGAGACTGCACCACACTCCCAGGCAGTGCATTCCACTTCCGAATAGTTCTTACTGTCAGGAAGTTCTTCCTAATGTTTAGTTGGAATCTCTTTCTGTAGTTTGAACCCATTGCTCCGTGTCCTTGTCTCTGGAGCAACAGAAAACAAGCCTGGTCCATGCTCAGTATGACATCGCTTCCAATCTTTAAGCATGGCTATCATGTCACCTCTCAACCTTCTCTTCTCCAGACTTAACATGCCCAGCTCTCTAAGCTGCTCCTCATAGGGCATGGCTTCCAGACCTCGCACCATCCTGGTGACCCTCCTCTGGACACATTCCAGCTTCTCAATATCCTTCCTGAATTGTGGTGCCCAGAATTGGACACGGTATTCCAGTTGAGGTCTGTCCAAAGCAGAATAGAGTGGCACCATTAGTTCCCTTGATCTAGACACTATGCTCCTATTAATGCAGCCTAGAATTGCATTGACTTTTTTAGCTGCTGCATCACACTGCTGACTCATGTTCAGCTTGTGGTCCACTAAGACTCCTAGATCCTTTTCGCATATACTGCCCATAAGCCATGTATCACCCATCCTATATTTGTGCACTTCATTTTTAGTGCCCAAGTGTAGTATCCTACATTTCTCCCTGTTGAAATTCATTTTGTTAAAATTGGCCCAGCTTTCTAATCTGTTGAGGTCATTTTGGATTCTGAGCCTGTCCTCTAGGGTATTAGCTACCCCTCCTAATTTGGTGTCATCTGCAAACTTGATTAAGCATACCCTTTTATCTAAGTCATTGATAAAGATGTTGAGTAGCACTGGGCCCAGGACAACCCTGTGGCACACTACTGGTCACTTCTTTCCAGGATGAAGAAGAGCCATTGGTGACTACCCTTTGGGTTCGGTCAGTCAACCAATTACAAGTCCACTTAACAGTTGCATTGTCTCACCCACAGGTTACTAAAATTTTTACAAGAAGGGTGAGATAGAGAGAGGTGACTGTGAAAAGGAGGCATAGGAGAGAAAAAGATCTAGAAAAAAAGGTGGTAGTGTGGGACCTACTGTGAGGACAGAAATAAGTAGGAGGCAAAATGGAAAGATGCATTGGAAATCACAGGAACTAAAAGGAAGTGGATGAACAATGCTCTAAATACAGGCAATAGGGGTGCCAAGGAAAAATGAAAGAAATGAAGTGCAAAAGTAACTTGTGAGTTAGCAGGTATATTGGGGTTGTCATCTACTAGTTCACTCCACTATGTCCCACATTCTAAGTATATGTTCATATTGCCAGAAGGATATAATGAACATTTACAGATGCTAAGAGGAATTGAAGAAGAGATGAAGTTAGAGCCTGAAGCAAGAATCAAGACTACAATCCTAAATCTATTTATCTATGAACAAGCTTAATCAAAATTAATGGGAGTAGACACACAAAGGATTGCTATATGCCTTCCACTTACTGAGGCTGCTATCATATTGCAGAAATAATGCAGTTTGACACTGCTTTAACTGCCATGGCTCAGTGCTATGAAATTCTGGGATTTGTAAGTACCGTATGTTAGATATTTAGCTTTCTGTGTCAGAGAACGCTGGTGCCATAACAAACTACAAATCCCAGGTTCCTGTAGGATGGTTGCATGATAATTAAAACCGTATCAAACTGCATTATTTCCACCTGTGGCAGCTGCCTGAAAATTCTTGGCTTTTCATAGTTCTCTGCTCTGCTTTCTTTTCTTCATATCCACTTTGCCAGTGGTTTTCAATCACACCTAATGAACACAATTCTCATTTTTAAAAGTACAGAGTACTATGGCCTGTGGGATGTTTTAAGTGGTTGGTTTTCATAAGTGAAGCACTTAACTAAGAACATAGCTAGAGTTTTCAAAGTGAAAATGCTTCTTCTTTGGCTTCCCACTTTGCTACTCTACTTCAAAGTTTGGTGGAAATGCTCCAGATTCCATGCCTGCACCTGGAGGCTATTGACATGGTGCAGGGCTGGTGCAATGTCAACTTATCCTCTAATTCCGATCAGGGACTTTTCATCAATAGATTCTGTCTGTTGAAACTGGCCAAGAGAGTAAGTATGTAAATCTTTGTTATAATAGCCAAAGATACGAAGTCAGGGGCAGTGAGACACTACAAGCACATGTAACAAATATACAAAAGCAGCAATAAGTTTATGGACACAAGATGCTCATGAAAGTGACAACAATAATTTTGAAACACACAGGCATTATTTTCCTTATCTTTCTATGTATTTTTTTCCTGGTTAAATCATTTTAATAGAAATGTTCTGTGGCAGAACCTGGAAAGACTAGGATGTCCCCCAAATTCCTTAAAATGATTATCTTGCTACACGAGGGCCAGCGTGGTCAAGTCAGATATGGTGATGCTCTTTCAGAGCCCTTTCTAATAACTAATGGAGTGAAGCAAGGTTGTGTTCTTGCTTCAACTTTATTTACAATCTTCTTCAGCATGATGCTCCAAAGGGCTACGGCAGAGCTTGAAGAAGACGACGGCATCTATATACGTTGCCGTACTGATAGTAGCTTGTTTAACTTAAGCCATCTGAGGGCTCACACTAAGACTCTAAACTATCTAGTCCGTGAGCTGCTCTTCGCTGATGATGCTGCCCTTGTTGCCCACACAGAAGCAGCTTTGCAGCGCCTAACATCCTGCTTCGCAACAACTGCAGAGCTGTTTGGGCTGAAGTCAACCTGAAGAAAACGGAAGTTCTTTACCAGCCTGCACCACAGGACGAACACCACCATCCCCACATTGTTGTTGGCAAATCTGTGCTCAAGTCCATTCAGCAGTTCACCTACCTGGGAAGCATCATCTCTTCAGATGCCAAGATTGACAAAAAGATGGATCACAGATTAGCAAAGGCATATAGTGCATATGGAAGACTTCACAAAAGAGTCTGAAGTAATAAACACCTGAGGCAAAGCACAAAAATCAGTGTGTATAGAGCCATTGTACTGTCTATTCTCCTTTAATGGATCTGAAACATGGGTCACCTATCACCACCACCTATGACTCCCCGAACGCTTTCATTAGTGCTGTATATGCACAATCCTAAATATACACTGGACTGACTATGTGACGAATGTTGCTGTCCTTGAGCAAGCAGGGATCACCAGCATTGAGGCCGTGATACTGAGAACACAGCTGCGCTGGGCAGGGCATGTTTCTAGGATGGAGGACCATCGCCTCCCCAAAATACTACTCTACGGTGAACTCGCCATGGGTCAGCGTAAGAGGGACGCTCCAAAAAAGCGATACAAGGACTCCCTGAAGCAACATCTCAGGCTTGGCAAAATTGATCACCAACAATGGTCTGCCATGGCCTCACATCGGGAAGCATGGAGATGCACTATCCACAATGCTGCAGCCTTGTTTGAGAACTCATGCCAAACAAGTCTTGAAGAGAAATGACAATGCAGAAAGAATCACAACCCAGAAACATCACCCAAGGAGACCTTCTGCTGTGCTTTCTGGAACCGGACTTGTTTATCTCAGATTGGCCTTTTTAGTCATCAGCGCACTTGCAGAAAGTGCAGGATGAGTCCTTCCTGAATCTTCGTTTGTGAAGAAAAGCCACAGAGAGAAATCATTTAGTAGTAAAAAATGATGGCTAGAAGCTTTTAACCAAATCTTAATGAACTAAAAATTAATTGTGCTGGCAAATTTTAATTGATGGTACTGAGATTTTTTGCAAATAGAGATTAATAGCAGCCTTCCATAATCTGGTGTCCTACAGCTATGCTGGACATTAACTGCCATAATTGTAAGCACATTTGTCAATGACCATGCTAGATTTGAATGATGGGCATTGTAATCCAATACATCTGGGCACCAGGTTGTAGGACATCTGACTTACAATATGTGGCATGTGCCTGTTGAAATGTAACATATCAGAGTCAAATAAATACAGTTGCTAGAGATCAAGGAGTGAGGCTTCATTGCTCTTCACAGTCCTTCATCCTCCTACATTTTGCAGGATAGGCACGAATGTACAGTTGTCACTCCCCATTCACTTGGGTTAGGGGTGCAGGACCTCCATGAAAGTGGAAAAACCACAAATATCTCTAGCTATTCCTCAAACCATATTTAACACACACAAAAAGTACAATTGGTAGATTCAAGCCACTGTGGATGCCTTCAAGGTAGGAGGGGAGATTCCTTCATAAGACAGAAGCAAGCAGTTGACAGGGCTTGCTGCCACGACTGCTGCTGCCCTATGCTATTTTTAATAGCAATTTACAAAGCTCATCCTGTGTTCACAGTCTCTCTCAGTCTCACAAGGCTTGCAGTCGCTATTAAAAATGGCATAGGGCAGTAGTGGAGGTGGCAGCATATAATCCATGAATAATCAAACCCATACAAGTTAAACCTGCAAATGTGGAGGGCCAACTGCATATAGTTTTATAAATGGTCTAATATAGAAAGGTCCCCAAATCCAAATTGGCACAACATTTAAATTTTTAAAGTTTAGAATATATACACATCCAATGATTATAATGCAGAGACAGTTTAATGTATGAAATCTACTCATTGGAAAGGAACAATATTTGTACTGTCTTTTAATGAAAAGCAAATATTTTTCTGCTTTCTACCTTTTCATAAACAGAAGCTGAAGCTTCTAGATATGTCCATTCATATTTGAGTCATTTCATGTTCTCCATAAAAATCTACATTGCATTCCTATGCGTGTCTATTCAGATACAAATCCAACTAGATTCAATGGGATTTGCTCACAGATAGGCAGGTACAGAAATGCATCTAAACTAGGTGTTCATGATATATATATTTTTTAAAGTCCATATTATTGGAAATGAATTTGCTATAGCAGAAAATTTGTTTATACCTTTTTGAGTAAGGACTTTTTAACAAAGTGATTGCAACCTGAGGCTCATATTCATGGGCCAGAATATGCCAGCTCCCTGCTGGTGTATTCTGTCCATGGATTTGGCCTGTTGTTCCCCCATTACCTGCACAGAACAGGATGGAGTCCAGACTGCTAAACTGGCCAGTCTCTGCAGCCTCTGCCACCACTGTCCACGTTGCACTCTCTGAAGCCAGGAAGCTGGCCCACAGCACATGAGCAAGTCCCCCTGCATGTGACCAGCCTTGGTCACAGGCTGCAGGACTCCTTCCTAGCTATGGAAGAAAGATGCAGATGGCAGCTGCAGTGATGGGCTGGCATGCCCAATGGGATCCTGAGGTTACATGGGGCCCAATCCATTTTTTGCTGGCTGAAGCAAATTTTACCAGGTACTTTTAAACCAATGTAATGGCCCTTACCTCATCTCTCCCCACCCCCACATCTTGGCCCCTTCTTTGCCCCAGGGGGTTGTGAGGATTGCTCTGGGGCAAAACAGGGCAAATGTCTGCATCATCTGGACTGCAGGGCTCCAAGACAGGATAAAAATAGCCTGTCTAGACAAGGCCCTAGTATGTCCCCATATCTATATTTGAGCTTTGGAAAGTTACTTTTGGGCTCACAACTGCCACTAACCCTCCAAAAGTAATTTCCCCAAGCTGTGTTCTATGTGAATCTTCAGTAGCAACTTCCTACCCACACATTTCTAGGTGATACAAATCAGATTTAAACATATCATGGCTCCAAATCATGTTAGTGACATTTATGGAATTGGAAGTATACTTTTATGGAAAGATTCCTGGTGTATACATGAGATAATTTCCTATAGTATTTCTTATCCAGTTTTTAATCATCTTTTTTCTTTATGCATTGTAATTGCATACATAGCGGGTGCTATTAAAATGTAAATAAGTACCATACTGTACTGTGTTATTTACTTTACCAGTCTATTCCTTATATTTAGAATGAATATAGCATTGAGGCTTCATATCATGGCACAGTAAATGTTTACCTATTTTTTTGGTACCAATAGTATGCATTACTGTCTTTACTATGTCTGAATCTTAGCTCTTTTATTTTATGTTACAAGTTTTTACATCTAGCTTTGAAAGGATTCTTTCTTTTCTTTAAGCCACTCCACACAGACTCTGATTCTTTGTCTGACATTTGTTGAATACAGATTAAAAATTGCTTGTACCACCACCTCACATGAAAATTAATAGTATACAAATATCATGACTGGTTTGCTATGTTTTAGGACATCACTGATATTTTTGAAATGCTATGGTGCAGGAATACTGTTTTGCAACTACCAATGTATTTCCTTTTTTACTGGAATTAGTTAACCTTTGTAACATTAATTATAAATAAATGCACATAGTAATCCAGTGGGGATGGGAGAGGAAAAAATAGTGACAACCAAAGTGCCAGTTTTTATCTCCTGGTAAGGCAGAAAGGGAAAGGAAGAGTTTTTCCTTATTCTTTGGCCTTTAATATCCCCTTTAATATCCCCTGTGCTTTTTGCAACCGGACTTGTTTATCTCGGATTGGCCTTTTTAGTCATCAGCGCGCTTGCAGAAAGCATGGGATGAGTCCTTCCTGAATCTTCGTTTGCGAAGAAAAGCCAGAGAGAGAGAGAATAATATCCCCACCCCATCACTTACTATTGCTCAGAATGCATAGAACATACCATAGTAGATCCAGGGGTAGTAAACTTCTCTACCCCAGTTCAGGGGATATGTCCATTGAAAAAAAGATTTGGATCCTATGGAAAAGTAATGCTTCTTTTCCGGCCTCTCTACCAAGAGGGCTCCAACAGTGGAGGGAGAGTGATCGGATATTCTGAGACTGGAGAATGTTTTGCAAGGAGGATTTTCTTCTCTATCCATACACTTCCTTCTCTGTGGGCAATTCATTTCACTACCACAGCCCCACTTTGAGGATGATATATGTATGGTTCTATATACTTGCTTCAGCTATTAGTTTTGTTGCTTGATTAATATGTTGTTGTTTGGAAATATTATTGACTGGTTAACTTGATAACAAATGCAAATCCATACACTCTTACCTAAGAGTAAGGCTAATTGAGTAGTAGTAGTAGCAGCAATAGGAATAAGTCATACAAATGTAATGCACCTTACTTTTGAGTGAGCATGTATAAGATTGTGCTATATATTTAGCAGTTAATCAAAATTCAGTTTTGGTATAACTGTTTAAACAAATCAATATTCTGAAGGGGAAATGTGTAAATGAAGGTGCCAAAAATCCATGTTGTAATTGACTCCATGTTGTAAGTGACTGGTTGATTGTCAATGAACAAAAATTGACCTCATAAGATGAATGCTCTATGGATTTGCAGCAATCAGGTCCAGGAACTGGGTAGGAATCTATCCTGAATGAGGCTACATCTTCCTGCAGGATGGATGCACATTTTGGGAGTGCTCCAAGGTTCTTCTTTGTCACTGGAGACTCAAATATCTTTGGTGGTTCAGAGTGCTTTTGGCCAGTTTTGATCAGCTCACCAGCTATGGTATTTGTTGAATAGATGACAACAATACTTCATACAGTGATAACTAGATTGTTGCAATGTGCTCTGTGCAGAGATCCCCTCAAGTGATATGGAAGCATATGTCATGAAAATGTAGTTAAGAATTTAAGGTATTGCAGCATCTTTTTTTGCTTTAGGTTGTAATATCCTACCATGTCAATCCCTCTGGAATTTTCAGTGGACTTATTGATATCTGGTGAATGCAGATGTAGGTGTAATTAGAGTTTAGGAGTTAGAGATGGGTGAACTAACATAACAGTACTATCTGACAGGCAATTTTTGAGTCCAGTGTTATAAACTATGACAAAAGCTCTTCTATGTTATTTTTTAAAATATTTAATTATCCAGATAATCCTTGATACATCATACAAAATCATAAATTTTACATATCCACCGTCACCTGATTTATATTTCAAGCATCTAACATATGATATTTCTCCCATTGATGTTGCACAACTAACATCTTCTCTTTTCAAACCTTCACTCTTCTTTATCTTTTCCCTCCACCATCCTGACCTCCCCTGATTTACAAAACCAAAGGATTTATTCCATCTGAAGCCCTTATCGTTCTTTGTTCCTTAATTACCATATATACATCTCTTATACACTTATTATATATATTATCTATTATGTACGTGTAGTTTGCCATTTAATTTCAAATTTCAAAATTTCAATATTTCAAATTATATTTGCCTATCTCAAGTACTATTGGAACCCTCCTCTCTCACCTAACGTGTTTCCTGTTATTTAGTGTTGCCTCTTTTGCTCAAGTATTCCGTTATTAGTCTCCATTCTTCATACACTTTTGCCACCTTCCTATTATTCATAATTCGTGTCAGTTTATTGTTGTTTTCCATCTCTATCAACTTGCCCAACCAATCATCTAATTTTGGTACCTCTTGTTTTCCATCTTGCGGCAACCTTCAATCTAGCCGCAGTTACTAAATATAATATCACCCTCCAGTATTTCCTCTCTATATGTTTGCCTAATGTCGCTGTTATGTTTAATAAATATAATTTGGGATCCATTGAGAAAGTTATTCTAGATATCTTTTGCATTTCTCTATGTACCTTTTCCCAGAATTTCTTTATCATTGGGCAACCCCACCACATGTGATGAAGCGATCCCACTTCTTTTTCACATTTCCAGCATTTCTTATCAGATAACTTGTAGATTTCACTTAATCTTGTTGGTGTCAGATACCATCTATTAGCAATTTTCAACTTCTCCCTCAAATCTTGGCTAGCTGTAAAACTATTAGTCCAGACACACTCCCACTCTTCCAAACAAAGCTCTTCTATGTTATAACCATTTGAAACAGTCTTTTTCTATCTCCATGTGTAACAATGTTATGTATCATAACACACCGTACTGTTGTCAAATTCTTGACATTTTTCACTTCCTATAATAATTTAAAAAGTGCAAAGATTCAAAACATCTGAGCATGTGTAAAGATGGCAGAGCCTGGCCTGCTTAGTCATCCAACTAAAATCTTTCAGATGTAATTATGAAAATCATTGGCATAAGGTCAAGGCTCTTTATAAATACAGAGATCATGAACAGTCTAGGTTTGATATATGGACCACCTAATTATGAGTTCTAATGGTATCACACATTCTGGCTCAATATGTGTTTTAGTTTAACAAGGACAGAGCATAAAATATAATGGCTATAAATATGATACTAACATTTTAGATATTTAATTGCTGGAATAGCTGTCGTGGCTGTGGAAACTAGTGCTTTAGGGACATGGGCTAAATACCCTGGCTTGCCCCCACCTTAGAGCCCTGCAGTGTATCTGATTCAAGGCATTTGCCCTGTTCTACCCCTGGGCAGTCCTTATGACATATGGGGAAGATATGGGGCTGAGATGAGGGTAGTCTTGGGTAGGGCCTGATAAGTCATGATATAATACCCAGTTTAATCTATTTCTGCTGGCCTGAACCTGGATTGGGCTCTGCTGGTCTGCAGGAACCCATCTGGCAAGCCAGCCCTCACTGCTGCCACCATCTTCCTGGCTCTCCCAGAAACCAGGCAGGGGTCTCACAACATGCAACAAGGCTGGTCACATGTAGGGGGACTTCAGTCACATGTTGTGGGCCCCCTTTCTAGCTTCTGAGACAGCAGATGGTGGCAGTGACTGTGTGGACACTGTCCCATTTCATTGAAGTAATGGGGGAAGGATGGGCCAGCTCCACAGACAGGATGCACTGGCGGGAAGCTGGTGTAGATAAGCCCTAAACATCTTCACATTCTTGTGTATCATTTGTGGCCTTGATTAAAAGAAAAAGCTTTCCATTCCATAATATGTTTGAGTTTTACTTCATTATGGAAAGAAGTAGGATCAAGGAGTGCTACAACTAGAAAAGGGATGTTGGCATAGATTTCTACAGAAGAGGCTGGGAAATAAAGAGTCCCAGGGCTAGGGAAAAGGCAGAATATAAATTAAATAAATAAATAAATGTGATGATGGTGATGATACACCCCCACACCTTGTTGGAGTTTCTTTTGCAATATCAGCCTTATTTAAGTTTGGGGATGAATATTTCTGCTTGTAGTATGTTCCCATTTCCCTTAATATTTTTCTGGGAGTGCCATATAGTGACATTCCTGCTGTTTGTTTGTGACACATAATGTTCTGGATGGTATATGTGGATCAACAAAGGACCTGCCTTGAGGCAAAACATCAGACTTAACGGTCACCTCCCATCTCTGACTATATGAGAGAAATATAGTATGATTCATAGCAGTTTTTCACAACATCTCAGGATGACTGCTCCGAGTATGAAACTATTTTAGAGAAGAAAAAAGTTAGCCTTTGATAAGCTTACAATATATTAAAACAAGAATAAATGTCTTTTTTCTTTTTTCTTTGTTGTCCCCTCATAGACATGGGATGTAGAGTTGGAGAGATCAGCACAATCCTGGGCTGAGACATGTCTTTGGGAACATGGTCCTGCAGGTCTTCTTCCATCCATTGGACAGAACTTGGGAGCACATTGGGGAAGGTATATAGAAAATAATGTGAAAACATGAATGTTTTAAACATATGGGATTTGTTTTTATTGAAAAAGCATTGGGATGATTTTGGAATTTCTTTTGTTCTTGTTTGTAGATACAGACCACTAACATTTCATGTCCAAGCTTGGTATGATGAAGTGAGAGATTTTAGCTATCCTTATCCTCAAGAATGCAACCCTTATTGCCCCTACAGATGTTCTGGTCCTGTGTGCACTCATTATACACAGGTGGGTATGCTTTTTTAAAACTTCCCAATAATTCTTTCATGTGTTTTAGTTTGATACAGATATTTTACAAAGACAAAAATAGGTGAAAGCTAATGTTGATGAATGATGGTGATGATATAACAACAACAACAGCAACAACATCCCACCTTTCCCCAGTTTGGGACTCAAAGCAGCTTATAACAAATTAAAAACCACATAGTTAGAAACTCAAAAAATAAAAAAGTCAAAAAGAGATTAAACTATTAAAAACATAAATAAAAGCAGATTAAAACATGCCCCAATAAACACATACATACTTACATACCAGCATAAGAATTAGGAAAAGCCAGGATAGTGTTTAGGTGAAACAAGTACTGTAGTTACTTGTCTGTGGAAAGAAAGTAAGAAGGGTGCCAATCTCACTTCTCTGAGAAGGGAATTCCAGAGCCTGGGGGCAGCCACTGAGAAGGCCCTTTCCCATGTTCCCGCCATATGAGTGTTTTGGGACAGAGAAAAGGGCCTTCCCAGTATATTTTAATGCATGGTCCTTCAAATAACCTGGACCTGAGCCATGTAGGGCTTTATAAGTCAAAACCAGCACTTTGAATTGTGCCTGGAAACAGACTGGTAGCCAGTGGAGTGGTTGCAACAAGGGAGATGTGTGCTCCCTGTAGCCAGCCCCAGTTAGCAGTCTGGCTGCAGCTGTTTGGACCAGTTGAAGTTTCTAAACATTCTTCAAAGACAGCATCACATAGAGTGCATTACAGTAATCCAACCAGGATATCACTAAGGCATGTATCACTATGTGTCAATCCATAAAATATTCTCTTTGTACAAGACTACTTCAAAATGCTTGCAGAGTGGTAATTCATGTGAACCTACATCAGTTTATGAAGCTATTTTCATTTCCATAGGGACTTTGGCTATGAGGCACATTGTACTAGCATGGATGCCTTGGACTATATCAGCAAGTTTTAAAGTTTAAATAGCTTGTTTGGTGTGCACTGGTGATTTGGTTAATCCATTTAGCAGCTGCTTCATAGAATAGACTAATTATATCCTGAATGTTAGGATAATCAGTCTGCTCAGATAGCAGATACATTTGTGCAGTGGAGTGATCTGAGAGTTATACTCTGAGAGGCCCATTTGCCAGTGTGGTAGACCTAGAGAAACATAATAACTTGAATTAGAAAACTATGTTCAAATGGATCTTCCCAGTTCTAGTACATACTCTCATACTGTCAAATGAGAATGGGCAGTTCTCCTGGTCTCCCTCCCAAGGTGCTTTTGCAACAGCAGACATTAAAAAAAAAATCCCATCACCCCCACCATCTCCTTCTGTATTGGCAGTGTATAAAGTGGCTTCTGCCATTTTCTTAATTTTCCCTTCTTTCTCCTTCCATAGTAAGGCAAGGGAGAGGGTGCAGGGCAGCAGCATCCAGCAGCTGTGACGGGATTGGTCCAGGATCCTTTCTCTCTCCAGACCAATCTAGCTCTGCACCTAAGGACTATTGTGACTAAATTTGGATCCAATCCGTGATCATTTCTTTCTTTTAATGAAATTTTTTGATGATCTAAATCAGTGAAATCCCATCAGAATCCACTTATAATAGTCATAGATATGCCATCCACTGTCTATCAATTCCCCTAAAACAGGCACTGTTTAGTTATATTATTAAAGGTTCGTTTTGATCTTTATATTATACACTCACTCTCTCTCTATGGGTACAATTTAACTTTTTTTTTACACAAAGTAAGATTAGTCGTCACTGTTTTTTTTTGCATTTGTGTTTATTATACTCATTTGTCTTTGTTTCTATCAGGTGTTTAACTCCTGCCCCCAATCTTTTTGTTCTCTAGGTGGTATGGGCAACAAGTAGCAGAATAGGTTGTGCTGTTAACTTGTGTCATAACATGAACGTCTGGGGACAGATATGGCCAAAAGCAATTTACCTGGTGTGCAATTATTCCCCCAAGTAAGTACGCATAGATCAGATAAATCAGTTATCTAATATGGATAATATAATATGGAACATAATACATGTAAAAGAGTCAGTTTGAACTAGAGAAAGAAAGAGGGTGTAGTACTTCACAGAGCTTAGAACAGTAACATTTTACAACCACAGTTCCAGAACTCCCCAGCCTGCATGGCTACTGAGAGTTATAGTCTAAAAATGTAGTTTTTCCAACATAAGGGGTTCACTGCCTGTCTCTTATAAACTCCAAATTCTCCCCTGTGCCAAGGTATTTCAGTCCATGAAGGTGTGAATGTGAGTTTGTGAATGTTAAGCATCCCTCTCTCTCTGCCACCACTTCTTTAATCCAGATTTTCTCTCTGTAAACTAATTCTCAATCTTTTTTCCTAAAAGCATGTGACCTGTGACAGGAAGACCTCTGTGATCAATTACTCCCCAAGTAGAGAGTTTCATGGAAATGCCTGCTAAATGGGAGCTGGTCACAAGGAATCTGCTCCTATAACAGAACCCAGTGTTTCATGGATATCCATCCATATATACTTCTGAACAATTGTTCTAACACTTGTGTTTGAGGACATTATCGGACTGCAATTCCCCAAAGTCCTGGTTAAGTCTGCTGGGAGTTGTACTGCATCATCGTCTGGGGACCCAAATTTCAGAACCACTGTTTCAGGGAGCATAAGACAATATAAGACCACTAGATAATGTTGCTGTAGAAAAAGCAGTGTTTCTAGTGGAACTTTGGCACAGTACAATGCTAACACAGTTTGAATGTTGAGAGTTTCGACCTTAATGGCTTTTAGTCCACAATCACAACAGTCCAAGTATTAATGATCAACACATGAAATGATGAGCCAAGACACAGAAGTTGGGTTGTAACAAGGGTTACTTTATTTAATCATTTTCATTATTTATTTATTTCTTGAGGTATACGGATTATGGGGGAGACCCATTGTGGGGCAAGCTGGCACCAACGGTCCTCTCAGACACATCTCCCAGCCTCCCTGGACAAAACACCTGAGCCCCCAGGGGGATCCCAAGCCATGGGATGCCACCCAGGCGCCATCTGCTGGAAGGCTGGACACCTAGATTGAATTCCTCAAGCTGTGTGACTTCTATTGAGAGTTCAATCCTAGTGCCAGCCTCAAGTCCAGCTCCTCTCCCTGTAGCCCAACCGCATGCTGTGCAGGTGTAGTTTGATAAGGCCTTCCTTCAACCTGTAAACAGGGTGCCATAGGTGAATGCCGAAGTACCCTGTCTCCCCCACTCCCAGCCACAGATAAGGGGCAAGTGTCTACTTAGCCCCTACCCCAACCATGGTGGTCAAAACGGCCCTCACTCCATTTTGTAAACCATCAAGAAATATCTGGATCCCCAAATATGATAAGTGGACCCCATCAACCCTATAGAGTTCCTGCCATTTGTAGGAGATATCTGGGTACTCTATAAAATGCCCCAAGCCCTTGGCCATCACTCTGTGCATTTCTCTGTTCACCTTCTTATGTGCGATATACAAATGCTTTATGTCTCCCTCACCAGGATAAATCTGCCAAGGAATAATGTCAGACCAAATAATGTGCACCCCAGGCCACTGTGCCTTAATGCACTGCATGTCAGCCAATGCCCATATTATCAGTGCCCTGCCTTTCAGCAGACCCAAATCATTGCCACCCAGGTGAATCACTAATACATGAGGAGGAGGTCCACGATGCTCCTGGAACAATGCATGCAGTAAACCATGCCACTTCAAGCCCCTCTTGCCCAACCATTCCACGGCAGCTGTTTTGCATAAACGCAGATTAGTGCCGAGAGGACTTATCTTGGCATGCCTTGCTGCCCAAAAAACGAAACTGTGGCTGCAGATCAAAACCTAGTATCTTGGCAGCCACCCACTAATATCTGTAAAACAGAACACATCAAAATCAGTAACACATGGGACAGACATATCTACGATATGCCATGGACTTCCATTGACCCAGTTTACAAATCTCATTGGGCTGCATCCCCACTAGATAATGTTGCTGTAGAAAAAGCAGTGTTTCTAGTGGAACTTTGGCACAGTGCAATGCTAACACAGTTTGGATATTGAGAGTTTCAACCTTAATGGCTTTTAGTCCACAATCACAACATTCCAAGCATTCTTTACAATCTGCCAGCTCTATTTATGAAGGTAATCTGCTCATTTTGTAACAGATTATTAGGAGAGATCTGACTGGCAGCAGTTCAACTGAATTATGGTGATCTTACATGGTGTTAAATAAGGTTGCACTCAGCTGCATAAATGCTTGGCTTTGGAACAGCTTTGGCAGAGCAATCTTAACGTTGTGGTGGTAGGGAGGATATGCTGGTTACATCGTAGAATGGACACTATAACCATCCAGGCCAAGATAGCAGAAGTTGTGATCCTGACAGGCAAAGTGTGCATACACAGAGACAACAGTTTTAGCAGAGTGTCTCAACATTGCCAACATAGAGCTTACCAGGAAGGGAATTTAATTTGTGCTTCCTTTATCCTACTGCCCCATCCTCAATGACAATGCACTCCACTTTTGGACAGTTCTGCCAGTGTTCTGTCATAGCAAGGGTACATCTAGCATTCTGCCTGCATGGTTTGCATGGCTTCCTTCAAATCCTATACTGGAAAGATTGGCTTCCGATCTTGATTCTTAGGATCACATGTGGATGTGATTAACTTTTGTAAACTTTTAACTGTTTACAAAGGGTACTTATTGTGCATGCCATTCAATAAAATCATACTTAAGGTTCCATAGAGGCCTACTTGTAATTGTGTCTTAGTAACCTTTACTACAGAAGGATCTTTAAATATAACCCTTTGCTAATTCATATACAGCTCATGGCCTAGGTTGCAACCTATAAGCTTTTAAAAACAACAACAGCAGATAGTTTAATTGTATTTTAATTTTTGTATTGAGAGTTTTTAATTGTATTATTTTTAAGGTATGTATGCTGCCTTGGGTCCCATACTGGGAGAAAGGTTGGATATAATTAAATAAGTGCTCCCCAAAAGTAGTCCACATGGAATAGATAGCCACACTGGATAACAAAGGATTTGCAATGGGTACTAGACGATTAGATCAGTGGCAACCCATTTTTTTATAGATAATTTTTTATTATTATTTTATCTTTTCTGTAACAGTACAACATCATACTTTATACATGCTAACATGTGTCATTGACATACTTTACATTAACTAACATATATTTATGTAAATACTAAGGACATTTAAAATATTGTAAATTATTGATTTTGATCAATAGATGGAAAGTCAGTGCTAAATGTGAGTGTAGTAAGTGTATAAATGTTTAGAAAGAGGTGTGTGTATGTGTATGTGGCAACCCATTTTAACTGTAAAGCAGAAAAGATATTGTGAATTTATTTCACTGAATAGCATGTTTCTTCCTAGGGGTAATTGGTGGGGACATGCTCCATACAAGCATGGTCGCCCATGTTCTGCATGTCCACCTAGTTTTGGAGGAGGTTGTAGAGAAAATCTTTGTTATAAAGGTATGTATGTGTTAATATTGTTTATTGAGTTTACAGTGCTATTGTGTACAGTGTTTATAGGATTTAATATTAAATAATTGTAGTAATCATCTCTACTGCCAGCTTTGCACTTTGGTTGGGAATCCTATATGAAGGGGAAGGCGGCTTCTTACTTCATGAGGGAACCTGTCTGTTGGAAGGGGTTCTTCATATGTTTGAGTTGTACAAAGGGACCTTGTTGAGAAGAAGAACGTAACTGATGGCGCTGTTATAATGCAATAGGTCTTCTTTTTTTCCTTTGTAACTTAAATAGGCTGTTTGTTCTCTGCTCAGAGTTCCTCTTGTAATAGAAATGGAAATAACTGTGAAAAAGAAGGGGGTTTGGTTTAACTGGTGTATTGGTTTGAGTGTTGGACTGTGACTCTGGATACCAGAGTTTGAATCCCCACTCAGCCATGAAACCCCCCCTGGGTGACCTTGGGCACGTTACACACACATAGCCTCAGAAAACCATGTGCTAGGTTCACATTAGGGTTGCCACAAGTTGAAAATGACTTGAAGGCACACAACAGCAACAATCACATCCCCATTTTAAAAGTCCATTTACTCATTCAATGTATGAATTGAGCAATTGTTAGTTTTTATCCTGGTTCATATCATAATTCATCAGTTTTAGCAATAGTACTTAAAAACATTTTTGTAAATAAAAGTGAAAATACCTATGTGATAATGAGTGGACAGCATCTCCCATTATCCTCCAGCACAGCAATCAGGTAAATGAAGGGTTAACTAAGAGCTGCAAACGCTTACACCTCTAGGGACGGCATCATCAATGATGTCACATTTCCAGAGATAGGAAGACCAATCAGAACTTGAGAGTGGCAATTTGAAAAGGTAATATAGGCTGGCTCAAAGCCATGAGGTTCAAGACAAAGAAAACTCTGAGATGGGGTACATAGCATCTCAGAGCCAGAACAAAGAGGCCCTGGCATAGGGGGGACACATCATCTCAGAGATGAACAGACTGGACTTATGTCAGTGAGTAGATTAGGGAATGTTTTAGCTAGAAATTGCGTCAGGGGTTATGTTTTTTTTTCCCTTTGGCTGAATGATTTGCTGTTTCTGTAGCTTCTAAGCTGTACATGGAAAAGGAGGAGGAGCCTTCTCCATGAGGAAATTTGCATGTTATGAGCTTTGCTTGAATAAATAAGCTTTTTCTATCTTTCTGTCAGCTGGCGTGCACACATGCCTTGTTTTTGCTCAGTTGGTTTCTCTCCTCTTTGGGATAGAACGGATGGGGTGGTAATAACTCTGCAAGTAGCAGGGCATTCCAAAGGAAACCCCACAGTCTCCCCTTGGGCTCTGTTGTAACAGGGTGTGGGATTCAAGGGGTGGTGGGCAGCTAGGACAATATGGGACACTATTGAGGGAATTCCCAGGCAGAGGAATCCCTAAGATTGTGTCTCAAAGATAAGCTTAGGGGCTGTCAGGCTTGAAAAACCCCTCAGACTGATTACATGGTGGCAGCCTCTCAAGTGTGTGTGTGTGTGTGTGAGAGAGAGAGAGAGAGAGAGAGAGAGAGAGAGAGAGAGAGAGCACACATAAGGGGCTGGCCAGACCCATGACATGGTAGGCAGTGGTTTGAACTGGTATTAGCGTGAGAGTTAGAAAGGTTTCCGTGGCTCCTGGTCACCTCTCCTTGTCTCTAGGGAGAGCAAGAAGTGTGGGAGGATGGAAAATGGGCTCCTGGGAGGGCTGAGGCTTTGAATTTTTTCAGGCAGAGGCTTGTGGCAAGACCCATGACAACTTATATCAATCAGTCTTAGGAAAAGCATCAGAATTCATGCATTTAATTAAGAAACATCCCCAGTTTACTTTTATTTAGAATCTTTTGAACTGTTGCCTATATATTAGTTTTAATTTTTTTTAAGCTAGTTTATGTCTGATGTTGAGGGAAAGGCAGGACACAAATTAATAGATGATGATGATGACGACGACAACAACAACAAAAAATTAGTAGAAGTAATTATCCATTACTTAATATGGGAATAATGAAGATGAGATATGAAGTATTCCATACTTAATGTGGGAATAATGTAGATGAGATTGCCTATATGCTTCCACTTGCAATGTTGACATACAGCTGCACAAACTGAGGGCTCATTTTCTGCAGTCATAGTCCTGCCTTTTCAGGATCATTGAATGCATGGAGGTCTGTACAGACATTATAACAATCCACATATTTCAAAACATGATATATCTGAAGGGATATCACATAGAAGGTGGAGTGAGCTCACTTTCTGTGACTCCAGTGGATAGAACATTAACCAATAGATTCAAATAATAATAAAAAAGAATTGATTCCATCCAAACAAGAACTTCTTTACAGTAAGAATGATTTGACCATAGAATAGACTGCCTCAGGGGTGGTGGACTCCATTGACTTGTGTAGATGGACAATTTACTCTGCACCCCACCCCCCACATTTTGGAGCCTTGCAGTCCAAACGACACAGGATCACCTCTAGACACACAATGTCCAAGGCTAAGTCAGGGTAAACCCCTTTAAAGCATTCTAAAATAACTCCTGGGAAAACCTACTTTGTGCAGGAAATTCTGGATGGGTCCAGCACAGGAATGCAAGAGTCCATACCTGCATGCCAACCTGTATCACTGGACGCCAACGCTGCTGCTGCTGGTGTCACTCTGCAGCTGGGAAGGAGGCCCCCAGCATGTGATCAAGGTCCCCTGCATATGACCAGCCTTGATCACATGCTGAGGGCCTCCTTGTCTGCTTCAGAGAGTGTGATACACGACAGCAGTGGAAGTGCCTGCTGATACCAGCTGGGGTGTGCATGCAGACTTCTCCCCATTTTGCCATGGTAATGGGGTGGGGGGAACCTGGGCCAGGTCTGGGGCCAGAGTATTCTGGTCAGTGTAGACAAGCCCCACATCTTTGGGGGTTACAGAGGGATAAAGAGGTTGGGAATCTTTCAGGAGTGCTGTTGTTATGTATTCCTGCATGGCAGGGGTTGAATTAGATGGCCTTTGCAGCCCCTTCCAACCTCATGATTCTATATGTTGGGAGAGATGCCTGCCATTGTGATACTACTCTCCTAATATAGTAATTATGCCAAGACTGCAAACCTGAAAAGGACTTGATAATCGCTCACTGTTTAAACAGATGTGCATTTAGTTCCATATACGTTGGCTTTTTTTTCACTTCTGTCATGATTGAATGAACTCTTCTGTGAGACAATGGTCAGTATTACATAAAGCCATTACAAGACATCTAGTATTACCTTTTAAAATCAGGGCTGGGCAAAGTGCATCCCTCCAGATGTTGTTGGACTGCAACTCCCAGCAGCCCTAGTCAGCGTAGCCAGTGGGGAAGAATTTTGGGAGTTGCAGTTCAACATCTGGATGGCCACACATTGCCTACTTAAGTTCTACTGTGTAACTCTATGCATGCCTGCTTGGGAGAAAGCTTCATTGTGGCCAATCACACTTTCTTTGAGGTAAGTGGGTATAAAATTGTGACCTTAAAGTACCATTGATTGCAATGGGACCGGTTTGCACAAAATATAATCTAGAAATGCTTAAGGCTGCAATAATATAAACTCCTGAGTGAAAGCTTCAGGTAAATGTGTGTGTGGTTGCTTTGTAAGTTTTTCCTTCATTGGGATTAGTAAAAACATACCTGAAATTTTCACCATTTACAATTTTCAATTATTCAGTGTGGTTTGCTATGGACAAATAGTGTTTCTTTCATTTGCATTGACAGAGGGCTCAGAAAGAGTTTACTCTCCAGAGATGGAAACTAATGAGATTGAACGACAGCAGTCACATGTTCAGGAGACATCACAAAATCGATTAAGGTCTCATTCACCTTCCTCTGATGACAGTGAAAGAAATGAGGTCATCAGCAAACAACAAATGTGTAAGGAAACTATTTTTAACATACATAACATTTTAAAGCACACAGAAACACTGCAATAATGTTGGCTGCTTTCCCCTCAGCTCAAATTGTTTCATGTGAAGTGCGACTGAGGGACCAGTGCAAAGGAACAACTTGCAATAGGTAGGATGAACGTGATAGCTTATCAAGAATCCATGAAACCAACTGCATTTTTGTTGTTGTTGTTAAGAAAGCCAATTTTCCTATCATCCTTTTCAAAGCTATTTGTTTTGATTTTTCTAGGTATGAATGTCCTGCTGGCTGTTTGGACAGTAGTGCCAAAGTTGTCGGAAGTGTTCATTATGACATGGTAAAAATACTGTAGTTCGTGTAACCCTAGTTGATTTCATTTTTAAGCTAGGATGGTTAAGTCACATGTTATCATTGACAAATCCTTCTGTGGAGAAAATGTGCTTAAAAGTCAGTTTAAAAGAGAAATTTCTGAAGAGATAAATATTTGGGAATAATAATATGATTCAGCAGAACCTTAGCTCATTGAGCTTTTCTAATTTCTACTTTGAAGCTGATTTTATTTTGTATCCATATCAGATTGTGAACTTCCCAATTTAATACTTTCCAAATGCATGTATTTTGGAACCATATTTTTTAAAATTATGCATTTTCTCTAGTTCATTTAAATATGTTTCTATGAATTTTTCATATGTATTTGCGCTTCATGTGTATTCCTACACATTTAGTTAAACTGTTCATTGATTGAACACATATTTGAAATACGAAGATCAGATTGCGCACTCATAAATGTGCAGTTTCAATCACAAATTGCATTGAGGTCAGTTTTCAGTTGAGGGGAGGTGCAAATTGGATGAATTGTGGTAAAAAGAGACTGAAACAAATTTTTCTCCCATTTCTGCCTTGAAAAAATATCAGATTTAACTCATGGGCCCATTCAGAGTTAAAAACCTGAGTTTACACCTCATATGGAGGATAATTCACAAGCATAGTCAGTATTATTTAACATCTGACATCATTAACTAACTCTCCTGTCAGATTGAGACTAATGGTAACTTATGATTACCTTCTAGAACACCAGATCTAAGAAACCCTCAATATTTTCTTCAGAAAATTAGTGTTCTTCCCTTTAGAAATATAATGGGGAGAATTTTTTTTAGAAGGTAATAATTTCAATTTTTTTCTTTTTCTTTCATAGCAATCAAGCATTTGCAGAGCTGCAATACATTATGGCATCCTTGACAATGAGGGTGGTTGGGTTGATGTTACTAGGCAAGGAAGAAGACATTATTTCATTAAGTCCTACAGAAATGGAGTACAATCAATTGGGTGAGTATTGAAAGATGGTTATTGAACAAGGATACTTGGGTATCAGGCTTATAACATAACAGATTATTTTAGTACCACAGAGTAAATGATTGTAAAAAAAAAAAAAAAGAGCAAAACCTCTGCAAAGGTTTTGGTAAATATTGATTTATTTATATTATTTTGTGTTGGAAGATGATATGATAGCTTGGAAAGGTGGGTTTCATTCAAGACATTACGCTAGAATCATGCCAGACTTTCCAAAATCCACACAGCTCCCTTTGCATTTACCTTCCCCCATCTACATTCATTGGTATTCTCAAGGTAGAGAGGACCTCAGCAAAACTACCTCTGGGTGTCTTTGTCACACCACCTTCCCGTTCTGTCCACAACCCTGAACTCTTTCTGTCTCATTCTCTTCTCTCTTTACTGCCCTCCTTCCAAGATGCACATTCTGTTTTCTTTCTTCCTGCATCTTCTTTTTTCTGCCTCCCCACCATAGTGTCCAGTACATGACCATGTGAGAGGGAGAGCACAGGGGAAAGTAGCCAACTGAGGTTAGTCCTTCATCAGTGATGGATGAACCCCCTTGATAAGCATCTCTCTCTGCCATCACAGTTGCCGTGTGGTGGCAGAGCCAAAAGGGGGATCACCCATCACTTGCAACAGGCAGGTCTCCTCACTTGGCTGCTCCCTTGTCCCTCCTTCCTATATAGACTCTACATTGCCATGTGGATGGGGAGAGGGATGTGGAGGGTAACTGACCAAAGCTCTTATAGCACTATGATAGTTAGCAACTATGGCTATGATAGCTAGCAACAGACAAGCCTCTGTACTCTCTGTTCCCTCCAGCCAGCCATGTGGTTATGCAGGCAAAAGGAGGCAGGAGGAGCTGGCGAAGAAGAATACTTGCAAGGGGCAAGCCTCCTCACTGGGCAGCCCCCACCATCTGCTTCCTGCTCTCCACTGTATGGTGGGAGTGGGGGAAGGAAAGAGTTGAGTTTCTCCCCCCAGCAAGAGGTCTTTGAAAACTGATCTTAATTTAGCAGTGAAAAATTATTTAAATTGCTTGTTCTCTCCTGTGTGAATGAATAACAACCACACCCCTAGTTTTTTGTGGGGGGGTGTTTTGGGGGGGTGGAAAGAATATTTGTAAATGCATGAATCCATGGTGGTGGTGGGGAAAAGGGTGGGCCAAAATGGCATTTTCTGAAGTGGGTTAAAATGAGAAAATGGCATTTTCTGTACCAAAATGTTATTTTTTCCGAAGAAAGCAAGTTTGCTGCACCAAAAAAAAATTTTTTTTTTTTGCTGCACAGAATTGATAGCCAATATCTAAGGTTTGTGGTATACGAATGGAAATATTGGAATCACAGAAATTCTATATATCTATAATTTGAAAATCAGTTTTGAAAATCAGAGATGAAAGCCCAAATGAGAAGCCATGAACAATTGTTTAGAAATCTATTCTACAGCTGTTCCTATTCTCTTTTCTGTGTTCAAATAAATATATGTCTATATCACAATAGCAGTAGCATTTATATTTCTATACAGGTTATCAGTGAAAAGCACTCTCTAAGTGGTTTACAATGTGTGTTAGCTAATTGCCCCCAACAATCCAGGTACTCATTTTACCGACCTATGGAAGGATGGAAGGCTGAGTCAACCTTAGAGCCCTCTGGGATCTCACAACTTTTGTGGCTGCAGTACCAGCATTTAACCACTGTGCCACCAGGGCGCCATAGTACAATACCATTTTAAATTCTGTTGTTTCACTGTTTTATGGTATTATTGTACATCACCATGATATGGTATTATTGTGGTGCTTGTGGAAAGCAATAAAATAGTAGTAGTAGTGATGATGATAATGATGATGATAATAATAAACTTTTTATTGCAGCAAATACCAGTCTGCTAATTCCTTCACAGTCTCGAAAGTAGCAGGTTAGCATTTATTTATATTATATAATTCTACTGGTTTATTTATTCCTGTGAAATTTCTTTGCATATTTTGTGTAATTTTTATTTTTGTTTAAATTCCAGTACAGGCAATCACTTGTGAAACAACTGTTGAACAACTGTGTCCATTTTACAAACCAGCCACACATTGCCCAAGGTAAAAAAGCCAGTTCTTCCCATTGTGTTCTCATCTCAGTGAAATTAGAACCTACAACCGCTTCCCCAAACCATCCCCCTCCTCAAAATCTGTTGTAGTAGGTTCAGAGATTGTCCAGAATAGATTTGCGGGAGGTGAAGATAACCACAGGGGAGGGAGAGGAAAAAGTGAAGTCTTACATGGTTTCCCTTATAAACCTTTTTCTTTCATTAATTTATTTTTCCTTTTATATTTATATCTGAAAGGCTTTTTTTCTTCTTCTTTCCCATGATTTAAGGGTGTATTGTCCTCACAATTGCATGCAGGCAAATCCACACTATGCACGAGTAATTGGAACACGAATTTATTCTGATGTAAGTAAAAGAACACATTTTTAAAGACATCTGAAACGATTGCATTTATAGTAATATTACTGTTTCTGTAAAACAGGTTAAAAAGGCAGTGTGTCCAAATATTAAAATTCTGGGTTCACTATAAGTTCAGACTCATCAGTATGCATACATACAGGTGATAATAATAAATTCTTATGATTGCAATGTAAGTCTTATAAAGTGAATCAGAATGATAAAACATTTAATTTTAGAGATCTAATTTTAAACTACACTATTTGCATTAAAGCTTATTAGCTATAATAAAAACAAACATTGAATGCTTTTTCTAATCCTGCCTTTCTCAATAAATTAAATCCATTCTGAATTTTCATCTTTGGGGATAGCCCCCCCTTTATTAAATTTCACAGTGGGGCACTGGAGAAAATGGCATCCACATCTTGGGTTCTCTTGTTATTCCACCATAATGTTTAGGTACATTCAACATATTGTAATGTTGTTGTTGTACTGTATGTTTTTCTATCCTTGCTGTTAGTTGGGGCAGGAATACATTCAATATGGTCTGCTACATTTGTACAAGGTAAATGTATCTGAGCATTAAATATGTGGATACACATGAGTAGAGGGAAAAGCCTGCATGTGGAAACACTGCAACAATGTGATGTCACTTTTATTAGTATTTTCTGTGTATGCAGTGTCTGCTCCTCACCTAAATTTCAATTCCTAATTCCCCCCCCCCACCTCAACATAACCAACAACTTGTACATGTGCTCTAATTGGTTGATTGCTGAAACTAACTTTGGAAAGTTTCTTTGTGCCCATTTGCCATGTCTGCTTCCCTCTATTTCACTGCTGCCTAACTTGTTCCTGAAGAAATGATGCATGGAAGTTGGTATCATGCTGGGAATTCTAGGATTTTAATTGAAGTTATCCATGGGAAAGGAAACCCTGCCAGGGACTAGAGTGCACCTCTCTATGCCATCTGCAATTGACCAAATATTATAGATGTAAATCTTTACTTATTTTGTTTTTGAATTCAAGAAACAAAAATATGAAAGGCTTTCTATCTGCTGAAAAAGCTACTTCTACGTTTTTCAGTATCTTTTCACATTTCAGGACCATCATAAAATTTCAGAAACTTTGTTTCTGTAAAACTTTGTTTCTGTAAAACTTTTTTCTTTGTGAAAAATTCAAATGTACAAAAAACACTGTCATCTGCAATATTTTTTATACAACCATCCCTCCCAAAAACAGCTCCTGGAAAGTGATGAAAAAAAAATCCTCTTGGCAATTTACCATTTTCTTGACAGCTGTCTTTATGTATTCTATAAGGATGAAATCCCTGCCAAAAGTATATTGTTGGCTATCGGGACAGATGTATATGTCAAATAAATAGTTCAAGAAAAACTGAACCAGAATTCTGTTTACCAGAACTCAGACAGAATGCTCACTTCCACAAATTCTTGGACTATTATTAATTTGGAGGCAGTCTTGGTATGGTCATAGGTATGGGTGAATCTAGGGTGTGCTTTTTAAACGGTGTTTTACTGATATCTACATGTACATATTGATAAAATACTGCAAAATTCAAGTTTGGTGTGATTGCATATATGTCTGTATCTTGATACTTTTTGGTGGTGCTTTGCCAAGCGTAGGGATACATGCATGCATCAGTAGCACCAGCTAGCCAGAGGAACCAACTGAAACCTGCAGAAAACAGAGTGTTCTGCTATTTCAGTATTTATCTTGGAAATTATACTTCAACTGGAGTGAAGGCAGATAGATGCAGCAAAACAGTAAAGGAACAGGGGAAGCTGTGCTCATTCCCTAGATCTTCCCCAACACTGCCTCTGAACATATAAATGGCATTCACAACTCTGATAGTACTGATACCTTTTTGTCTAGACCACATTAAGTCCATGTTGATATAGGTTTCTTTCCTCACACAGCACATGTTTACATAGAGATCCATGTTGCTAATTCTAACAATATAAACATTGTGATAAAAGATTTTTAGTATGCTTTTTGATAAAAATGAGTCAACTGTGGATATCCAGAGGGCAGGTGTTTCCCAGGAACCAACAATAGACTAAACCAGCCCCAGAAAACTACTGCCCCTGACAAAACTGGGAAAGGCCAAAAGTGTGTATACATTTTGTAAATTCCTCATGTATTGCAAAACAAGGTGCAAAACAAGGTGCAAAGGACCCTATACTTTGTTTTAGGGCAAAATTGTCACTCCTGGAAACTTCTCAAAGTAGAAACATCACTTTTTTCTGGGATATTTGGAGGGGTGGGGCTAGAAAAAGATCCAAGGTCTGCAGTATTCCCATTGCTGCCCTAACACCATATTACTACAATATTTTGTGCTGTTTAAGACCTGAAAATTCCAGTAGAACCACATCCATAAAAAAGGCCACATAATGTAGCAGACTAAGGTAAGTAAAAACCAATGAGTGCATGAAAAGTTTTCATTGTTACACTGATTTTTTAAAATACTCTAATGTGACTTTTGACCTAGCTCAATCAACTTTATTAAACTGAGTAGTGACCATACTACTCAGTGCAGGTATCTACAATTCATCTAGGTATTTCTACTTATTGTGAATTAGACATACTGATCTATATAGTCAGTTGACATGTTTATGAATTTCAGAATATCAGTTGCATGTCACCTGCTTAGAAAACTTGATAATCAAACAAACCATGTAGTGGTTTCTCTGCCTTGATCATTCAGGGTTTTCAAGGTGACTACATAAACTATATGTTTTATTATATTAAATTTTTGTTATTCATTCTTAAGTCCACTTCATTTTGCCCAGTTTCACACCCCCACTTTAATTATCCAGCAAAGTATTTGATTATCTGTTTTACTTTTTTTGTAACACTTACTGCAGTATGAAAATATAGACCACTGTCTTGATAGGCCATCACGTTAAACATGTGCGTATGTAGCCAGTGTCAGGATCCAGGGCATGCGTAGCAAGGTCTTAAAGCAGAGTGGCCAGGGCAGGCAGGGAAGCAGAGAACCAGAACCCTGAGAACCAGAGGCAAGGCAGATCCAAAAAGCAGGTGCCAGGTCAGGGACAAAGGAGACAGAATCGAAAGTCCAGGTAGTGTCAAGAAAAGCCAAAGTCCGAAAAACAAGTCAAGGTCAAAACACATATCGGGGGCCAGAGGCAAAGGCAGGTCCAGGAAGGGAGTGCCAGGCCAGGAATATGAGAGACAGAGTCCTAATAAGCAAAAGTCCCCCCCTAAAAAAAAACCCAAGGTCAGAACACATACCAGGAACCCAGGGGGCAGAGGCAAAAGCAGGTCCAAGAAACAAGCAAGGGTTCAAACACAATGAAGCAGCAGCAGGTCTAACCAAAGGATCAAAGAGCAACTACAGACAGCCCAGAAGCCCATATTGCTGTAGCAAAAGCTCAGGGGAGAATGGTGCTCTTAAATAACAGTTCTCCTGGCTGCTCCAGGTGTGCTGCGTGAGTGCAACCAGCTGTGCCTGACAACTTGGCCCTGGTCCCTGCAAGACTCCCACAGCCATGGCCTGGTTCTGCAAAGAAAGGCTGTGTCTGCTTCTGCAGCCAGGGGCCTAGTCATGCGAGGAGAGGCAGATCCTGACAGCCAGACAGATTTATATACAGATAAATCATAATTGAGCAGAATCCAATAGTGTATTTCCACGGACATAACAATTCCCCTTTCTACTGCAGTAACTCTCCTCCCCCCCCCCCCCGCAATGTGTAGAGCCGGCACTCAGGTGCTACTATGATATCGGATTTCTCTCTCTGGCTTTTCTTCGCAAACAAAGATTCAGGAAGGCCTCATCCCGTGCTTTCTGCAAGTGCACTGATGACTAAAAAGGCAATCCAAGATAAACAAGTCCAGTTGCAGAAAGCACAGCAGAAGGTCTCCTTGGGTGATGTTTCCGGGTTGTGATTCTTTCTGCATTGTCATTTTTCTTCAAGACTTGTTCGGCGTGAGTTCTCAAATAAGGCTGCAGCATTGTGAATAGTGTGCCTCCATGCCTCCCGATGTGAGGCCAGGGCGGACCATTGTTGGTGATCAATTGGCCGAGCCTGAGATGTTGTTTCAGGGAGTCCTTGTATTGCTTTTTTGGAGCACCTCTCTTACGCTGACCCGTGGCGAGTTTACCGTAGAGTACTATTTTTGGGAGGCAATGGTCCTCCATCCTAGAAACGTGCCCTGCCGAGCACAGCTGTGTTCTCAATATCATGGCCTCAATGCTGGTGATCCCTGCTTGCTCAAGGACAGCAACATTTGTCACATAGTCCAGTGTATATTTAGGATTGTGTGTATACAGCGCTGATGAGGTGAAGCACAAAAATCAGTGTGTATACAGCCATTGTACTGTCTATTCTCCTTTATGGGTCTGAAACATGGGTCACCTATCACCACCACTTATGACTCCTCGATATTAGATTTAGGCCTTTGTTTATTGCATAGTTTTGTTTTGGTGCTCAGAAAAGCTGTGGTTCTAAATCAGTGATGGCGAACCTATGACACGCGTGTCAGCACTGACACGCGTAGCCATTTCTGATGACATGCGACCGCATGTCGAGAAGGATGTTTCACACACCCCACCCTCCCTAAAGTGGTGATCGGGGCTTCAAAGCCCCGGTCGCCACTTTCCTCCCCCCTCCCACCCTCCCTAAAGTTGGCGATCAGGGCTTCGAAGCCCCGGTCGTCACTTTCCTCCAGCCACCCACCCCCGCCTGCCTAAAGTCTTTTCCTCAAAGTGACACACCACCCGAGTTATGCTCAGTTTTTTGGCAAAGTTTGACACACCAAGCTCAAAAGGTTGCCCATCACTGTTCTAAATCATCTCAGATACTTTGAGGTCACAAGAATTTGGCATGACAAGAGGTCAAATATGCTAGATGTGTTTCTTACCACATTCTTTTTTCTACAGCTCATTTTCATGGCTTCTGTCATCACTTGTTTGTTAATGAATAACTGTAGCAATATTGGCTTCTTAAGAAATTTGAGCAATACCTTTTTATAATACATATGCTGATGGCGGAAGTTGTCTGCTACTATATGGGCTGATACCAGCTGTTCTGTTACATGCCAGCTGAAGATCATGATACAGTCTAGATTATCAAGTTGGTAATCTTCTGCTGCTACAGGACAAGAAAAAAATTATTAGGAATAACTTATGACTTGAATAATAAAGGAAACAAGTATTATCTGTGGAGATAAAAAGAACCTTTAAAAATGGGTAACATACAGGCTAACGCTATGCTGTAGTAGATATTTGGCATTTTGCTGAGTAGCAAAAGAAGGAAAATGATTAAGCAGTTTGGTATTCAGATTCTGTGACCTGTTAAATGCTGGTACATGCCAAAGGGTTCACAGCACAGCAAGAAAGCAAAGTGTTGTAATACTGCATGAAATGTTTATGCTAACTTTGAAAATGCATTATGCTACTGTAGGTATTCTTGGGGCTGTGTTTTATCTCAGTAGCCTCATCAGCTCAAAGTTGTAGATCAGGATTTTGGGAAGAAATTGTTCCTTTAAGAGTGATGCCACTTATTTTTCGTATGTAAACAATTTTGCAAGCAGCTTATAAATCATGCAGTATCTTTCAGGGTCAAAAAGTATGCATATTTGGGCTTTATTTATCCATTGCACATGCCTTGCAGCTGCTGACACATTGAAAAACAATAAACAAATGCCTTAAATAATTGCATTTATTATTAGGACCTTAATGCCCCTCCCATGTAAATACCCCTAACATCCAAGATATATAAGATATAGCATGTTTTGCATGCTGGTCTCACTACCAATTGTAACTTGGAAAACATCAGCAGTTTACTTTGTCCTGACTTCACTATATTATAAAGATAGGAAAAACTCAAAATAAAATTGATTTATAAAAGGAAAAATGTACAGTTGTCCCTCCATATTCACGGATTTGGCATTCACGGCTTGAAAATATTCTTTAAAAAATAATAATCCAAAAAGCAAACCTTGATTTTGCTATCTTATTTAAGGGACACCATTTTGCTATGCCATTGCATATAATGGGACTTAAGTATTCATGGATTTGGGTATTTACAGGGGGTCTTGGAACCAAACCCCAGCAAATGTGAAGGGATAACTGTAATCAGGATTAATCACTTCTGTCTTTCGAAACTGACTTGAAAGAGCAAGAATTCCCTTAAACAGAAATGTTTATTTTCTGTTTTAAAAGAATGTGTCTTAATGGTCTATGGGCTGAAAATGAAGGTGGTGATAATATTGAAGAATAAATGGATTATAGAACAGTCCTCACATTAATTGCATTTAAGTTCTGTTGAAATTGAACTATTTGTAACTGAAATGTCCCCATAATTTCACTGAAATTCCAAGTTTGTTTCTGTTCAGCAAAAGTTAATCACTTTTCAGTCCTGTATGCATTTCAGTGCAAGAGATCAAGACTTGTATAACTTTGTATCAGTTACCAAGATCATACTGTGAATAGGGTTCACCATGCTGTGTGGTGCATGGATGAAACCCTCTTTGCTGAGAAGCAGGAGACCATCACTGTTTGACAGCACCTACACTGTTGCCAGGAGAACAGAGGGTGAGCTAGAGGCTATTTAAGCCCAACTGCCCTCCGCCTACTCCTTCTGAGAAAAGGTTAATTAAGGGAAGAAAACAGCAGTTGTATTTTATTCATCACAATAATCTAGAATTCTAAAAGAGTATGATGATTGTCAGTGGTGCACAAGTCATGGCTTATATCTGGGGAAAGGCAAACTAGAGTTCCTGGTTTATATGTTCATGATAAACAAACATGGGTTGGAGTTTGTTTGTTTCCATAATTTGTTTAATGGTTTGCAATGGCAGAAGTCAAGCAAGAGTGATCTGGCTTATTGTGAGACACCAGTGCAGCCAATGATTACAGAAGTTCAGCCAGTGTGGGTCTGCACTTTTTTTTTTTTTTTAAATCTCTTGTAATTTTTCAGGTATCTAGCATCTGCCGGACAGCTGTACATGCTGGAGTAATTCGTAATGAAGGGGGCTTTGTTGACATCATGCCAGTAGATAAAAGAAGAATGTACATTGCTTCATTCCAAAATGGCATTTTTTCAGAAAGGTATAAAGCACAACTTTAAAGAAAATTTATTTACTATTCACTTGCATACACCTGCCATTTTTTGCAGTCCTATATTTTGTTTTAAAGTAATTCAGTCATATGTCATGATAATTAAGCAGACTGAGTTAATTTTATATAGTTGCCAGGAAGAGATGCAGTGGTATCAGAACTGGCTGTTTCCTGTAACCTAAAATCATAACCCTAAAAGCTGCTTATCAATAAGCAGCTTGTTTATTGATCCTGTAACAAACAGTGTAGTGGTAGCTGATGATAGCATTTCATTAATTTTCTTGACAAATTTAAAACTTAATTTTTCAATCTGCCCAGGTAAACAAGAAAGGATATATACTAGGGATGTCCACAAGACACAAGATTTGGTATGGGTTCTGAGGCAACATTTTTTGAAAGTAGCCTCCTTCAGCTAAGGCTGATTTGTAGCAGGCTGATGATATTTGGATCCCAAATATGACCTGAGAATCAGAAATCCAAATATTTGTGTTTACTTTTGACTATACCTGGAAATCCACAATTGGCTCTGTTTTTCTTTGTCAGAACTAGATGAAATTTGCAGACATTGTTGCTTCTTAGCTGGGGATTATGCTTACCAAATTGTATTTTTTTTAATTAGTTATTTATACCCCGCTCTTCTGCCACAAGGCTATCAGAGCAGCTTACAAACTGTTTTAAGCAATAGCAATTTACATATCTGCACTGCATTAAGCAGTTTCCAATGTGCGTTAGCTAATTGCCCCCACAAGCTGGGTACTCATTTTACTGACCTACGAAAGGATGGAAGGCTGAGTGAACCTTGGAGCCCGCGGGAATCGAACTTGCAACGTGGTGACTTGCAGTACTAGCATTTAACCACTGTGCCACCAGGGCTCCCTCTGGTGCTGAGATTTTTTTTATTTTTTATTTTTTGCAGTGAATCTTCTTTAAAAAATGAAATGCCAAATACTTTTTAATTTCTTGGCAGAACTGGAAAACATTTGAAAGCACTGCTACTTCTTCCAAGGGAGATAAAGCTGCTATGTTACTGATGTATAGTTTCAGGGGTCAAATCCTTGTCCTACTCTAAAGTACACTGAAAAGGACAAAAAAAGCTTGATGTATATATTTATTTGAGGTATTTCTATCTTGTTTTTTGACCCATAACTAGCAAATAAGCTAGCATAAAGCAGTAATGATACAAACAATGTAACAAAGGAATAAATAGAAATGAAATAGAAATATTTAGGAAACTATAGTAAGGAAACTATCAAAATAGACAAAAGCCTAGCAGCCAGTGCATTATATATATATAATTTATTTATTTATACCCCGCTCTTCAGCCACAAGGCTATCAGAGCGGCTTACAAATTGTTTTAAGCAATAGCTATTTACACATCTACACTGCATTAAACAGTTTCCAATGTGTGTTAGCTATCTTTTTAAACTCTTTATATATCTTTTTAAACTCACAAAGCCTTTAAAACAAAAACTGTTTCATCTGATAATTTTCAAAAGTTTATCTGGATTAGAATAAGACAAACTTCCCTAGATAAAGAAGTACACAGTATTGGTGCTATCACTGAAAAGATCCTGTTTCACATAACTATGGCTTTGTGTACATTGGCCAGAAGATTCCGCCTTCCGCCCAGAGTATTTTTCTCCCATCCCCCCTGTTACCATGATGAAACAGTCAGAAGTAAGCACGCAGATGCTGGCCTATTTCGGTGGGTGCCTCCTCTGCTGTCATGCATCATGATTCTCTTAAGCTGGGAAGGAGGGCCTTAGCATGTGATCAAGGCTGGTCACATGGAGGAGGCCTTGATCACATGCTGGGGGCCTCCTTTCTGGCTTCAGAGTGATGGCAGTGGCATAGGTGTCTACTGATACAGGTTGATGTGCATGTATGAACCACTTCATTCCCACATTAGACCCATCTGGGTTTTCCTGGGGGTTTTACTGAAATGTTTTAAAAGGGTTTTCCCCGGCTTCCTTGAAGCCTTGTCTCGGATGTCATCAGGACTGTCGAGGTGAAATGGGGCAAGAGCCCAGCTTTGTTAGCACTGCAGGGCTCCAACACAGGAGAAAGATTGGGTAAATTGCCCATCTAGGCAAACCCTATGCCTCTTATCTCATATGGAAAACAGAATATGGAAACATTCTTTAGGACCACAAATCCCCAAATATACCTGGCCAGGATAGGAGATTCATGGCATTGTAGTCAAAAAGTAACCTTTTCTAAGGTTTGGAGAGAAAACTTTATATTCTAAGTATATGGGTAGGTTCCTGACTAAAATAAGAGTGCATGGTAGGGTTGGGATTTTATAAAGTAACTTGTATGAACAATATTCTACTTTTTTCCTTCCACAGTTTACAGAATCCTCCAGGAGGCAAAGCATTCAGAGTATTTGCTGTGGTTTAAACACAACAACAAAATGTGTAAAAACATTATCAAAAGCCAGTGCTTGGAAGAAGAGAAATAAAAGTCCATTTAATCTACTTCCTTGAGTTTGTATAAAGATGTAATATTGCTGTACAGGAGATATTTACTGTTTTCTGATTGAGAAAGCATTTAACTTCATGTAAATCTTAATGTGGAGGGGATCTATAAAATTAAACATGGGAAAACACACATTAGAAGCTATGATGATAAATAACTTGTTTTGAATCCTGTGTTAAATATTGCTATATTTTATTAGCATTTTTGATATGCAGCACAAAGTTCATAAATATTTCACATTTTTTTTAAAAAAATCAATACAGTATCATGATGATATTTTATATATGCCACTAACATTAATTTGTAAAGGTCTATGTATGATAGATAATCTGTCTCCTATATATAGACTTTTCCCTTGCTTAAATTGTGGGGGGGATGGTGCCCTGAAGCAAGCAGGGGTGGGTTTCACTATAGGATTATCAGCATGGAAACCCAAAGAAATTAAGGCTTGCCTGTTTTACGCCTAGACACCCAGGTTAGTGTAGTGATTTGAGCATAGATTAAGACTCTAGAGAACAGGGTTTGAATCCCCACTCGACCATGAAAACCCACTGGGTGACCTTGGGCAAGTCAGACTCTCTCAGGCTTGGGGGAAAGTAAAAGCAAATACCCTCTGAATAAATCTTGCCAAGAAGACCCCATGATAGGTTCATGTTAGGGTTGCCATAAGTTGGGAAGAACTTGAAAGCACAGAACAGGAAAGTTTGGCCTCTTCCCCTGACCTCTTTAAGAAAAACGCTAGTTAGAACAGAATCTGGAATCATGGCTACAGATACCTTTTACATATATTAATTGTTATGGTTAATTGTGTTTTTATACATTTTTATTTTTAAAAACAAAACATCCAGCAGCTACTAATTTGCTACTAAATAATCATCTGCATAAAGAAATGCAAAATATGAGTTAAAGCTGAGTGGTTTTATTTTAGAAACATGTCACACATAATTGGAATTGACATTCAAGTAAAGTTTGAGAAGTGAGTATAAATTAAATTATAGTTCCTTTTTGCTGCAATAAGTCACTTCCCACAAATGCTTCTACAAGCATGAAATTGCTTGTAGGACTAACACCATGTAGTATGTATGCTTTCCTGTATAATACTGGAGAATGGTGAAATTGCACTGTAAATGAATGTGTAACATAGAACCCAAATAATTTTAATTTCTTTATCTGGCATATATTCCTGCAGGGCAGGACACAATGCCAATTCCATTCTTTCATTTGATTTCATTTATATTAAATAGCCCTATGCATTAAATCCTACCATATTGTGGTATATCAGAAAAAAAGTATTGTGTAACACTGTAAAACTGCTAAATATTTGTGTGTGTGTGTGTGTTCTTGGTTTTTGTATCTTTATAATTTCTATCAAAATACCATTGATATGGATATTCTTCATACATGCATCACAGTATTAGTTTGTTGTGCTACATGTACTACCTCATGTAGTTAGGCAAGTATTGTTAGCTTTTTAGGAAAACCTTTTTTTGAATAAAACTCAACTAAATGACAAAAAGGGTCTTTTTCTTTATCCTGCAGAAATGCAGAAATGGAAATGTTACTTTTTTGGACTACAATTCCCAAGATTTCTAGAAGCTATCCTGTGAGTTCTAGGATTCTGGGAGCTGTGGTCCAAAACAGTAACCATCCCAAGTTCCATAGAAACATAGTCCTGGAATATCACACTCATACGCACTCACTCACTCCCCACCACTGATACCAATACAGAAGAGTGATCATAATTCAATAGCAGAGAAGGTATTTTGCATGCCAGGAGTCCCCAGTTTATCCCTCTCTGAAGTATCTAAATCAGACATCAACTCTGGAATGATTCTGTTGTTGAGAGGCTGTATTTGGTTAGAACATTCAACATTGTTGATTCAGTTTAAGACACCTCTTCGTACATATCTTACTATCCAACAGACTGTCCAGTTCTGGCAGGCAAGACTTGTAAAGGAACCCAGAATTTCAGTCCTTGTTGTGATCTCATCAATTTTTTTTGGTCCCTAAACACAGTAATCAATGAAGCAATTTCCTCATACATAGCAAAAGTTAGAAGAGTTAGGCCACACATCTGGCTCTGCTTCTGTTCTCCTTGGTCTTTATTCTGCCTAAAGCTGCATTCTCTTGGAGATAATTTATCAGGAGCCATATTTCAGAGGTGGTGCAATTTTAATGCCAGCAGGGCCAGAAACAAAAATAGGTAGATCCTCACTTCTTTCTCTTTCTGGAACCTCCCTTGCTTTCCATCCACACCTATTGGGCTGCTAGGGAGGAAGTGTTCATTCTTGCCAGAATGTGGTTCCCCTCCAACAATGAAGCCATATGGATAGAGGGCCTAATTTGCAGACGGACCAGGCTTGAGGCCTGTAATCCTGAGAGCAGTGCATGTGCTGCTTACATGAGCACAGGGGGAGGGGCCAGAGGCTTTATAGGGCCCTGCCATCTGCTGCCTCTTCCTCTCTGGACTGATCGAACCACCCTCCAATTGCTATCATAGTGTTACTTATGTGGTCGCTTTGGGACCTGGTAGGAATTTTTGCCTCCCCCCATTGTGGTGTGGTGTGGTGTTTTTTGTTTTGTTTTTTGCAAACCCCATACTGTGGTTGTTGGCAGTGGGCAACTGGCTAGGGTGGTATTTTAAATAGGAGGTCACTGGCTGGTTGAGGGGGAAGAGATGTTAGTTGGTGAGGACCTTGGCTTTTTGGTGAAGGGAGGTCTCTGGAGCTTCCCCTTTAGGTCCTGTGACTAGTGGGCTGGCAAAAGGGCCTTCCCTTGGGGCTGCCTGAGGGATAAGCACTTTAAGTCCTGTGACTTGGGGGAGGGACTTTTGGGTTGACCTTCCAGATTCAGGCTGGCTGGTTAGTAACCCAGAGTCTGGGTTCTTGCCAGGGCTCATGTGTTTTGCCCTGGGGAAGCTGGGGAGTGTCCGGGGATAGATCTCCTGCCCCAGCTGCTCCAACACTAGGTTGCCTCCCACCATTGCAGTTTGAATATTTAAATAGGTTAAATTAAGTAAAGTGGCCATTTCAACCCATATCTTGTGTCTGACCTTATTATTTCCTGGTTCTGTCTGCAAATCCTGGTTTGAAATGATAATCTGAAGAAGGCTCCTGCCATTAGACTGAGGGTCACATTTTGTCCTAGTGCTTCAGATTGCTGACCCATGTCCTAGGTTATGGGAAATGCTTCCCCAGCCCCAAAATTAGTTTAGCATAAGAATAGAAAGGGGAAAAGTGCTCTGCATTGCCCCTTCCACCTGGCTCCTCATTGTAGAGGGGATGCAAGCTCAGCATCAGCATCCTTGCAGAACCCAGTGCTAAATCCTTGTCATCAGAAACCCTCTAAACAATGACTCCCCCACCCCAGCTCAGTTTCAGCAGGATCTGGGAGCTGTCTCCTACTACTGGGACCCATGCTACAGTTCAACAACAGCTGTAAGCTTGTGTGTAGCCCTGTTAAGTGCACTTTACCAAGGGCCCTCTGAAACCTGAAGCCATCTCTGAAGGGACATCAAACATATTTCCCTGGGTTTCCCATGGCAGTACTAGGAGCAAGAGCAGTGGCATTTCTCTGCCCATCCCACTTGGTTTCTGCCAGCAAGGACAGGAAGGTTCCCCCCTGCTCTTAACTTATCCCCCTCCCACAACCCATTGGATGAACAGTGGTCATTTATTTATACAGGGAAAGGTAAAAGGAAGAGCTTAGTTACTCACTGAAGTCGACACTCAGTGTGATTCCTGCTATCCCAGCTGCTGAGAATTAAGTTCATTTTCTTTGCATAGGCTCCCATCTCCCTGCTACAGTGTGGGAGAATGCTGGATAGTGGCATTAATATAGAAAGATAGTTACAATTACTTTTACACATTGATAGGAGGTGATTAAGGATGAGCAGGGCTTTGACCTCTGGTTTACCCAATTCCATTCCAACCTGGTGCTTGAATCCACTGTCTCTTTATTCTTGAATGTAACAACTATATAGTATCTCACAAATAAAAGCCATCTGAGAATGAGAATGATCAGTTCCACTAAATAAAACTTACTTTTCAGACTATGAAGCCTTTGTTCATTATTTGTTAAAATCCATCTGTTTCTTATTTTATTTGTATTTATTTTGGAACCACTTACCTTCTGAATAAGCAATTCTATTATTGTTTCAGAGCAGCTCCAAAATCTTTTGGGCAGCAGGCAGCATTAAGCACAGAAACAGAGAAATGATTTTTGTGGGTTATTTTTTTAAAACAACAACAACAACAAAAAGCTTAGTTCCCAGTTCTGGATTAAATCCACTTGAGTGCACAAAGGATTCTATTGTGTGGACCAATTTAATACTCGCTGCACTGGGGGGTGATATGCCTACCCTGGCACAGCTATAACTGATCCAAGAGCTAAAGAAATGGTTTAGTGGAATACTCTGATCCTCTCTCATTAATCTAGTATGAATTGTGGGCTAAATTGGATGTGTGTGTGTGTGTTTTAATGAACAAGTGACTTTAGCGTAGGTTGGGGCTAAAGACAACTATTAGGCCTTTCACAATTGAGATCAAGGTTAAAGCATGATAACCTTCTTAAAGCATGTAAGACGATATGTCCACATAGCCTAGTGACATCATTTACCCAGGGACCTAAGCAGAAAGTCTTCCATTACCTGCATCCTGATGGAACTACAGGGATCAGAAATTGAATGTAGGACCCTCTGTGTGCAAAATATGTGCTACTGTAATGAGCTACAGCCAAAATAGTAAAAGAAACATAACTTTAAACTGGTCTTCACTGTGCACATTGAGTATTTTGGATTAAGTAATGGTGCTCACTTCTACTAAACCAATTGTGGACAACATTTCTTATTCAATCCATTTGGTAATGGCAAACAGTCAGACTAATAATTAAGCATTTTTCAGAGCCTGGTGGGATTTTCATTAAACACATGAAGAATCCTAAATGGATGAAAATTATGAATGGATGAGCATTTTAGAATGATACAACAAACAAAGTGCTAACTGACCTATGTAGGGAAGGGAATGCTGTGGATGTAGCTTATCTCAATTTCAGTAAGGCCTTTGACAAGGTCCCTCATGATATACTTGCAAACAAGCTAGTAAAATGTGGGCTGGACAATGTGATTGTTAGGTGGATTTGTAATTGGTTGACCGACCAAACCCAAAGGGTAGTCAGCCATGGCTCCTCATCATCCTGGAGAGAAGTGACTTGTGGGGTGCCAAGGGTTCTGTCCTGGGCCTAGTGTATTCAACATATTTATCAATGACTTGGATAAGAGAATAGAGGGTATGCTTATCAAGTTTGCAAATTAGGAGGGGTAGCTAATACTCCAGAGGACAGGATCAGAATTCAACCTAGCAGATTAGAAAGTTAGGCCAAAACTAACAAAATGAATTTCAACAAGGAGAAATGTGGAGTACTACACTTAGTTAGGAAAAAAAATGAAAATGCACAGATATAGAATGGGTGATACCTGCAGTGCATGTGAAAGCAATCTAGGAGTCTTAGTGGACCACAAACTAAACATGAATCAGAAGTGTGATGCAGTAGCAAGAAAAGCCAATGTGATTCTAGGCTGCATCAATAGAAGTACAGTGTCTAGATCAAGAGAAGTAATAGTGCTACTCTATTCTGCTTTGGTCAGACCTCACCTGGAATACTGTCCAGTTCCGGGCACCACAATTCAAGAAGGATATTGACAAGCTGAAATATGGCCAGAGGAGGATGACCAAAATGTTGAAAGGTCTGGAAGCCATGCCCTATGAGGATTGACTTAGGAAGCTGGGTATGTTTAGCCTGGGGAAGAGAAGGTTGAGAGGTGAGATGATAGCCATGTTTAAATATTTGAAGGGAAGCCACAATGAGGATGGAGCAAGCTTATTTTCTGCTGCCCCAGAGACTAGGACAAGGAGTAATGGATTCAAACTACAGGAAAAGAGATTCTTCTACTAAACCTTAGGAAGAACTTCCTGGATGTAAGAGCTTTTCGACAGTGGAACACACTGCCTTGGAGTGTGGTGGAGTCTCCTTCTTTGGAGGTTTTTAAACAGAGGCTGGATGGCCATCTGTCAGGCATGCTTTGATTGTGTATTCCTGCAAGGCAGGAGATAGTACTAGATGGCACTTGTGGTCTCTTCCAGCAATATGAAGCCTTAGATAAGTCACATGTCTCAGTTTAACATACATTGGTATTACAGGCTTGACTCTGCACAGGTCTGATTCATTAGAGAAAGGGAAATATTAAGGAACTGCACAGATGCATATGCCATTTACTCTGCTTCAAAGAAGAGTTCTTTGTAACTCAAAGGAGTGCAGTTTTTGCAATTTGCCATGTATACTTTACTGGAAGCTGTCTACCATGCTGTCAGCTAATTCAGGTCAGTGCATGAACTTCAATCCCTATATTCTTTCCATTTCTCTTGGCAACGCATCTAACCCTTCCTTAGGGTTGTCCAGTCACAATGCCACAGTGACAGCAGGCATAGGATATGCCATCTCCCAAAGAAATCTTTGGACTAGTTTCATATTCCCTTACTTGCTTTAGTTTCTTGTTTCAACCTCCTCTCCTCCCCTTCACTTCTATCCTCCTTCGTCCCTCCTGGAGCTTCCTGTCTCTTAGCTTCACTAAATCCCATGACTTCTTCCTTCAGACAATATGGGATATGGCTTATATGGATGGCCTTAATTCCAGCCATACTGGCAATGCCCCTTTCCCTAACAGAAAATGAAAACATGTCAACTGTATGATTAGAATTATGTTCATAAATATTCTGTGATGCCCAACTAGTTCAGGTAATACAGTTGCCCCTCCCCAACTCAAGTTAGCTGGTGGTTGGAGAAGAACTTTTGCATGTAGTCCAAGGAGAAGTAAGAGATGGTTCATCTGGAAAGAAAACAAGGACTACATGCAGAAAGAAGGGAGTCTGGCATGTTTAAGTGCTGTGATATTCCTCTGTCTGTTGTCAATTAGTTCTGGCATCCAATTGCTTGCCCTCTTTTGGTTCTGGTATCTTGTTGATAGGGCCACATAAGAATTTTGCAACCTTCTGTCCTAGATTAGTCAATAGTCAGACTTTTTGTTGTTCTTATCTAATTGCACAGCCTTGTTTATTGCACAGTTTGATAGGGTGCCTCTGGTATGGTAAGATGGTAGGTAGTGAATGTGCTTTCCTGAATCTTCTGAATTTTCTATTGGTGAGTACCCTGAGGCATTTTCACACCCTCCAACAGTTGACAGAGGAGGACTGGGACACATCTGGATAAACAACATCAGGGTATTGTCAAGATGTCCAGAGTTGTTAATGAGAAAGAATAGACAAGCTAGGACATGTGCAACAGTTTGCTTTTGAACCTACTGGAAAGGGCAAAGATTTCACCCCTCCTCTTTTCCTTACTGAAATGAGTGGAAAGTACAATTGCACTTTGAACTCTGCAGCAGGAGAAGTTGAGGACAAAGCAGCAAAGTAGAAGGATGAGAGGGAAACTGGGGCATTTTAAAAGCAGCTGGGAAAAGTGGAACAAGAGAGAATTAACTGGAACTGTCCTTGCCAAATCAATACAGTTGGAGGGTATGTATTTTTGGAACAAGACCAGTTTCCTCATACCTGCTTGTTTCAAGCCACGTATGTCCACTAGAGTCGAGGAAAGAACCTTCACTTGTGATACACTTGCGATCATGTATACAAAGCCATAATGCTTATATGAACATAATGAAGGCTGACCCTCCTCAGGACTTAGAAGTGAAGGTGGTAAGGCTTTAGGCTCCAGAGCAAAGCCCAAAGGTGTGATAAGTTGGCTTTTGTTTCCCTATTTCTTTCTGGCAGGGTTGCTGATTGCAGATTTTGCCTGCCTCTCTCATTCGTAATACACATGCAGAATTGATGCAGTAAAGTGCACGCTTTGTAGAATGTTATGCCTATTGAACTAGAAACAGTATTTTCAAGTCAATGAAGGAAGACTAGAGAATGATAAATTCCATAAATGGTATATTTTCCATCTTAGGAAAATGGGCCTACATATTTCTCATACTGAGATTGCTGTGATTACTGTCCTTTTCTCAAAATCCATTTGTTTTGGAAAACCATCTCTTTCATGCTATTTAGTGATCAACTGAAATGTTCAGAGACAGGAATGTGAAAGAAGGAGCAAATAGAAAAGATTGAAGGATAGAGAATTGAACTGTGGGATAATGAAACACGTAAAGGGAAATGTAGAGGACAAAACTGACATGCTGAATTAGGCATAAGAATAGTCCAACCTAATATTCTATAATGTAGAAGTGAGATGTCTTAGGTGAAAACATTTTAATTGAGGAATTCTGACATGCTGAAATAGAACAAATATTCCAGAATGTATGTCTGGTGGCTGTGCTATCCGGAGGGTTCTGGAAGTTGTTGTTTCCAAGAGTCTTTTTTCTAGTCTCGGCTATCTGCCATAATTCAACTGTGCCATCACCTGTGTTGCTTCCCTATCTGAAATGGGTAGTTGCCAAAATTCACAAGGAAAAATAAAAAGACACATCAATGGCTTCATTTGTACAAGTTAATAAATCCATTGGGAATCTTTTGTATAACAAAATATTGCTTCTCTATACAAAGACAAATCAAGGAGTAAGATCCCTTTGATGGAGGGCCATTATCATTGTTTTTCATGGATGCTGTTGCTCAAAAAGCTTTCATTCTCTCTCGGGAGCAGTTATATAATGTTTGAACATTGGCATAACCAAATACCTTGAGTCTAAGGATTAGTCTGATTTGTTTCCTCTTGTCTTTTTGTCACCAAAGGCATTACTTCCTTAAAAAAAAAAGATATGTAAGCAATCTAATTTACATTTGATATTGATGCTTTGGCAATCTCAGAGAAAATATCATCTAACTACACACTTTGTGTAAACAGCAAAAATAGCCTTCCTAATATGCGTAGCAAAAGTAAATAAGTATCTTCCAACATAAGCAAACCAGTTTGCCAGCAAAGCCAGATAACTCCCTAATAAGGTTTCTTGAGGGGGAAGAGTCTGCTGTTATAATGAACTATATAAAAGCTGAAGTATTTTGTTGAATTTAAAAGTAAGTCTGATGTTACAATAAAAACAGTATGTGTTGTTAGAATTAAAATGCCTTATGCAAGCAAAAGAACCCGAACTGTCCTCACTTTACTCCTTATTAAAGTGCAAAATGTTAGCACATTTGCAACACACACACACTGACATACATATCATAATACATTGTATTTTTGCAAATGAACAGCTTAGTTCAAATTTGAAATGCATTCTGCTACAAAAGTATACCACTAACGAAAAGAAAATTGAGATGAAGATAAGAACCTAAGAAACAGCAAGAAAGATTGGACCCAACAGCCACCAAGGGTAAATAAACACTTGTCCTTTGCTTCTTGGATTCAGAAGTCTATGGACATTTTCAGACACATCTTACGCACAAGAAGACTCTGGGAGAGGTACATGGCTATCCTGCAGCAGGGGGTCCTTTTTGGCGGTGCCGTCCCTCTCGCAGCATCGTCCGTGACAGTTCCAGGTCCCACCTACAGCAACCGCACCATTTTTTAATCATGGACAACTTCCGTGATTAAAAAATGGCACAGTTGCTGTAGATGGGACCCGGAACTGTCATGGACGATGCCGTGAGAGGGACAGCGGTGTCCGAAAAGGACCCCCTGCAGCGGGATAGTCGTGTACCTCTCCTGGAGTCTTCTTGAACGGTAAGGCATCTCTGAAAATGTCCTATATCATCTTAAAATGGACATTCTAGTCTCAGCCATGATTCTAGATCCGAGTACTTCCCCTCTTTCATAAGCAGATTTTGTAGTCATCTAGCAAAGTTGGTTTGCAGGAGGCTGAGGGCAAACAGAAGTACTTTTTGACATATTTTGGGAGTTCAGAACCACAGGATTGTTGTGCTTAGTCTGCTGTGCAACAACAACAAACACCTCACCCATCATACATTAGCAAATAATAACAGAAAAACTTCAGTTTCTTTCAATCACCAGGAAAATTTTCTTATAAGCTATATAGATAAAACAGACTCCCCACCCCCACCCCCTTTGGGGTATTGTTTCAGGATGTTTCATAAATTCTTTGGTCACTGGGAGGAACAATAATCGTATTGTGTGCTGCTATTGAGGATTATACAAGCTCTTATGTAAAGTAGTTATTGTTCCAATATTTTGATCCCCAAAGGCTACATAATTCCTTACCTAAGAAAGGTATTTTAGAGAAATATGAATCAGGTTCACATCCTATCAGATGCAATGAAGGAAAAATAAATTATTAGTATTTGGAAATTAGGGGAGATCATAGATTTATGATTCTATGAGTCTATGATTCGATTTGAATGCTGTTAGTAAGAATCTGAGTGCACTGATCATCATTTTACTATATCAGAAGCAATTTACAGTCCTTACAGGATATCTGGAGAGTGGGAAAACTAGGGTTGTGCAGCTGATGTAATAAGAATCTGCAACTGCTTGTAGCTAACACTATATTTATGACTGGTAGGAAAAGTTACAGATATGAGGAAAAATAACAGCAATACTGATTAAACCTTGCAGCTTTCCATCTACATATTCCATCCAGAGCTCTTCATCACCAGAAATAACTCTGAATGACATTGTCAGCCAGGTCATTGTGATTCAGTAAGTCTTTGACAATGTTCTAGTAGCCCATGTTGGCCAGTGACTCATAATAATCATACACTCATAATAATCTATGATCTCCCCACCCTCCAAAAGGCAGTGTTATGTTTACCTTGCTTGTATCTTCCCCTTTCTTTGACTTTTTCTTATGAATGCCTGACTGCTCTGATCACATGGTCATCTAGAATCATAGAGTTGGAAGAGACCACAAGGGCCATCCAGTCCAACCCCCGGCCATGCAGGAATACACAATCAAATCATTCCCAACAGATGGCCATCCAGCCTCTGTTTAAAAACCTCCAAAGAAGGAGACTCCACCATACTCCCAGTTACTGTACTCTGTTCCATGTAGAATACAAAGATTTCATGTATGTATGTAATGTTTTCACTAGATGAGTGGATTGGAGAAAAAAATGGAAAGAAATTCAAAATAAAATTTTAAATCAAAATTATGGAAAATGTGTATTATTTTATGGGAAAACCAAGAGATACATTTTCTCCAGTCTGTAAAAGTCTGTGACAGTAAAGAATCAAAAGCATTCTTCTTAAGAATCATCTTGCCTCATAAAATGCAAAATAGAAAAAGAACCTAAAATGTATCTACTAAACATAACAAATGAAGACTTAGGGCTTTATCACACATGTCCCAAACTGCGTCAGAAGAACGCTACAAGAACAAAAATGGGCGACTTACTAAATGACATTGTCCTTCAGCCGTTCCGGGGGCATAGTGCTGTCATGAATAATGCATCCCTTTTATTGATGGCTTAGCCCATCAATAAAAAAGGGATGCTTTAATCACTCCCATGCTATGCTCCCAGAACAGCTGAAGGACACGGGTGTCTGATAATGTTGCCCTTTCTGTTCTTGTAGCGTTCTTCTGATGTGGATGGGAATGTGGTTTTGTGCCATGTTCCCCTACATCTGATAAAGTTTGAAGAGAAGAAATATGGTAAGATGCTATTCTACATAATAATTGCAATGAGAATTATTTATGTGAAGATGTGGAAAGAGGAAAAGACTCCAGAAGTGATGGACTGGATTCTGAAATTATGAGTACATGGAGATGGACAAGCTTACATGTTTAATAAAAGACTGAACTATAGATGTCTATAAGAGAGACTAGAAAGAAGTGATAGAATATTTTAAAAATACCTTTGGTGAGTTGTTTATTAAGGGAGTAGAATTTTAGACAAAATTAAGTGGAAGATAAGTAGAATACAGTAATAGTTAACAGATATAAGTATAACAATTAATGATACAATAAAGTAAGTTGAATAAATCAATATAGATATATATGGAGAGAACAAAATGATATAATTCTTTTTTAATATTGTGAAAGTTTTATTTATTTTTGTCATTGTTTATGTATGTCATTAAAGATATATATTTTTTTAAAGGATCATTTTGCTTCTCTTTAAAACCAGCTGTAAATTCTTAATGGTATCATGCTTTTTTCTGTTATTAGGTACTGCTAAATGTACATGTTTGTAGTTCTACATGGAGGCTTAAAAATGATGGATTTCTGTTAAATATATCTAAATATTCAGGATCTAAATATATCTAGATATATCAAAATGCTTGGAGGTATATACATTAATGATACTTTGGCTTATCAAAATGAATTATTATATGTACTTTTCCCAGAAAGTACAATAGACCTGGACTGTTAGCTGCCACTTTATATACCTATGCGATAAGAGGTGCTTAATATGACCAATGTTCAGGGACCTTGGTTGTAGGTAAGTATGTTACACATTAGGTACCGTACATCTTTTTGAGAATTTTACTACTTTTGACTGCTAGTGGGGAAATTATACAAATGAAAACACAAACAGCTTCTTTCCTGTAAAAAGCTAGCTCATTGAGGAAGGATCTTTAGCCTCATCTTATTTTTTCCTCTTTTTAAACTGTGCAGAGAGTGATCATGCACATGCATGCACAGTGTTGCATATATGGTGTGAATTCATTTCCAGGAGCATGTAATCCTATTCTTACAGATGATGACTTGGTTTGTTTGCCATGCCACCCTTTACATATGAAGCCTTTATTTGTTCTGTGGCCAGGTTATCCAAGGAGTATATCTTCCTGCTAACAGAGATCCTGTATGAGAGTAAAGCAGCATCTTCAGTAACAAGGTACTCTTCTGAATAGTAGCCCTGGACTATTGGAATTTCTTCTGGTTTGAAATTCACTGAATCCGAAACCTTTATTGATTCAGGTGTGAAGTTAACATTTTCTCTTGTTCGAAGGAACCTTTTAACCCTGCATAGGTTTATTTGTCCTTGGTGTTTTATTTCTTTTTCTTTCTGGATGAACTAGAATGATGATTATGTTCTGTCCTCCTGCTCTCCTCAAATTTTATTGATGCATTTCAATGTTTTCTGTTTTGTGTATCTTTTGAAAGACAGGTTCATCAGGACATTTTCTAAACATTTTCTTGATTATAAACTTTGTCAGTTGACCCAGGTTGTTAACAAATTGTTTTAATGCTGGCTTCTTTCTAAAGCATTATTTTAATGTGTTAGCTGTCTGTTGTAATGTCTCTCTTTTTTATTGCAAACCACTTTGATTTTTTTTAAAATGAAGGGAGGTATAAAAACATTCATAAAGTTCCTGAATAAATAAATAGGTCAGAAATTATCATGTGACCCAAATATGTAGGTTAAAGGCCACCAAAAAGACCAGTGGGAGGTTATTTGGACTCACCTCTCACAAAAATGAAATTTGTGAAGTTTCAGCCTCCGCAAGAACTGAACTCTTTTTCTAGCCACATTTTTCTCTTCTGACATTACATCTTGGGAAAACCCCATTCAACCTTTTTGTACAAAGATGAAGTCACAGCAAGTCACCTTCCACACTTTTACAAAAGATAATTCTGAGCAGAATTATTCCCCCAGCCCTGCCTGCCAAGCCTGCCTGTATTTATGAATTCATGAACTTTGGAGATGATCCAGCTTTATTTTCCAATTGGTGACATGGTGCCTGGTCTCTGATCTGTACAGAGAGGGATCAAGAGGCAGGCATGCTGATTTGTTTACATTCCAATGAGAGGTAGAAGGGCCGAGATTTGAGACAGCACTAACTCTCTCTAAGCATGTTTTAATAAGGGTTTATTTCATATTAGCTCTGGTCATTGGCCTTAGCTGTGGGAAATAAAAATGTAATTCAGTGCTCCAACAGTCATTTAAGAAACAGCATCTGGTTTAACCACTGATCTCCTTCCTCACAGTTTAAAGCAGATTACTCTTCTTCAACCCAATGTAGAGCTTGGAAAACTTACTTTCTTAGACTGCCATTCCAGGCAGAATGAACCCCAAAAGAACCCCAACCCATATCCTTTCTAAGATCTGACGTAGTACTTTTCAGATATGATGGACTAGCACTCCTAACATCCTCACACAAAATGGGTCATCCTGATCTGACCATGTTTACACATACGTTAATTACATCCTGTTTGGATTCTGGTAACATGCTGCCTTTGAAGAGTGTTCAGAAACTTCAGTTGGTATAAAGAGCTGCAAGCGGAGAGTGCCGACTGGTGCGGATTATGGGGGTCATCCAACTGCCCTCCTCCAACAGCTTCATTAGCTGCCAAACTCCTTCTGGACACAGATCAAAGTTAAAAATTATGACCTATAAAGCTCTATATAGCTTAGGTCCAGGTTATCTGACATATCATATCTCCCCCTATGAATTTGCGTGTGCCCTGAAATCCTCAGGAAAAGCCCTTCTTTCAACCACCTTCACAGATATGATTCAGGGAGACAAGAGCTAGGATTGCCCCTTGACTTCTGATCTCTATTCCTAGGGAGGCTGGAATGTGACCTGGTCCTAGCTTTCTTTCCATCAGTAGCTGAAGCATTTTTTTTAATCAACAGGTTTTTAAAACTGAAGGTTTTCTTTTAAAAAGGCCTTTAAGAGGGCACTGTATGTTTTAAACCGTACTGCTTTATAACTGCTTTTTAACCTTTTTAAGTGTTATGTTTCAAGTTGTTTAAATTGTTAATAGTTTAATTTGATTTTAATGTTGACTTTTTGTATTTTTTTATCTATTTTTTTTTAGCTCATTTTAATTTGTAAACTAGTGTAAGTCCTAGTTTTGGGGTAAAGGCAATTTATAACTAAAGATCATCCGCATCCAACTTGCACCAGATTGGGAAGGTTGGTAATGGTTCATTTACATGAACCAGAATACTCTGGCTTCCCACTGGTCTATCCTGGCTGCAGATCAGGCCTGTCGTTCTCCTGTTCCTTCCATGAAATATGTAGGGAAGGCCCATCACTGCAACCACCACCACCACCTTTCCCCCCACTGTCTCAGAAGGCAAGACAGGGGCCTGCAAAATGTGACCAAAGCCCTCTGTGTGTGACTAGCCTTGGTCACATACTGAGGGACTCCTTCCTGCCTTTTGAGACAGCGAGGCAAATGGTGGTGACAGCGAGGGCCAGCCTGCCGGGACAGGCTCCTATGAACATGTGGGGTCCAATCCATTTCCTCCCAGCAGAAACTGAGTAAACAGGTATTCTTCTAAAACATTGTATCAGGCCCTTCCCCCTGTCTCAGCCCCGTATCTGCCCTGGGGGTGGTGTGGACTGCCTGGGGGCAGATTGGAGCAAATGTCCTGCATCGTCAGGACTGCAAGGCTCTGAGATGGTGGCAGGATGGGATATGTTGCCTGTGTAGACAAGTCTAGGACAAGTCTTAGAGAAAGAGAGTTGAAAAAATGCAGTCATGCAGCTGTCTTCTCAGACCCAAGTCATCTTCTACAAGTATTTTAAACTACCAGGGGGGTTTCTCTCTAAGCAGTTTGGAGGATTTTTCAGGGGAGTAGAAATTGTGCTCAGAGGAGGGTCCCAGTGCACTTGGCACTGCATTTTGTCCTATGATAATTTTCCCATCTTGGTCTGTGCCCCATCAGTTCAGGGCTTTGGCATAGAAGTCCAGGGAACCACTCAGCAGAAAGAGCAGGATGACCATCAGCATGGCAGCCTTGCTTATCACAGTTTGAAGCAGTAGCGAATGGTGACTTCAGCATCAAGGGAATGGTGAATCCACTCTGGATTTTAATCTGAACTCTGAAAGAACTATCCAAGATGGTGAACCTATTTTGGGATATGGATGGTCCTCTTGGATTGCTCCTTTAAAGTATAAACTACAACCCAGAGCAGATTCGCCACATTGGCTGCATCTGCACTGCAGAAATAATCCAGTTTGACACCACTTTAACTGTCATGGCTCAATGCTATGGAATCCTGGGATTTGTAGTTAGTTGTGCCACCAGAGCTCTCTGACAGAGAAAGCTAAATATCCCACAAAGCTACAGATCCCAGAATTCTTCCTTTCTTCAGTGAAGATACAGCCCTTGTTGAGATTGAAATTACACCCCCAACACACATACAACCATGTGTGTACATGTGCACACCCAACTGCCATAGTTATCCTTTTGATTTTTTCTAAGGGTTATGTTTTCATATGAGACATGATTGGTTCAGAGTTCACTGGCTGTCCACATTCCTTCAAATTGCTGCTCTTTCATCTGGTTTAGCTAGTGGACTGAAGAAGAATCATATGAAGGATATAAATTATTGACACAGAGCCTGAGTTGGTAGAAATATAATGCTTGAAAAGCTGGGAAAGGAAAAAGAAAATGGAGGGTTTTCCTTAGAAACACTGGCAGCACTAGGGGGGGCTGAAAGGCTAAACTGCACCAGGTGACACCATCGGCAGGAGGGGTGATGCCACAGCTTAGAAATATTCTCAAAGCTATCTGGAGCCAGTGCCAGGACCCAACATGAGCAACAGTTCAATCGCAGAAGCAAATGTAAACCATGAAGCACCTGCAGTTAATTCAGCACAGTCATAGCTGATGGCGACTTGTATGGGAAGTGAGCTGCCATTTGTTAGATTGCTTTAGACACCTGCCTACTCTCTACAAAGCCAACCCAGGGTTACCAGATGAAAGAAGAGACACGGCAAAGCAACAGGTATTCTCCATTACCTCCCAGCAGTTCTCATGAGGTCTTGCAGGCAGATGTCATTGCTCTGCATCCAGCAATAAGAAAATATCTGAGTGTTTCACTGCAACTGCCCCCCTACATTCCACTGGCCAGTAAATACAGAATTCCAGTGAACATTCTACATAATACAATGGACAGTTACTATAGAATTACCAGGTTCACTACAGGACCGACCTCCTTTTGCTTTAATACTTAGCAGATACTCTAAGGAGCCCATCCCATCCCAGGAGAAAGGCAGGGTATAAAATCAATCAATCAATCAATCAATCAATTGGCATGTTTTGAGGGCTCCATCAACTAAAGGGTGCATTTGGAAGGGGTGAGGAAGGAAAAGTGCCATAGTGTCACCTGCTGGAACTTTACAGCAAGTTTTGGTTGAAGATCTGGCAAATGTAATCTCAGAGCCATTAGAAATAATCTTTGAGAACTCCTGAAGAACAGGGGAAGTGCCAGCAGACTGGAGGGCAAACATTGTCCCCATCTTCAAAAAGAGGAAAAAAGAGGATCCCAACAATTATCGTCCAGTTAGTCTGACATCAATACCAGGGAAGATTCTGGAGCAGATCATTAAACAGAGAGTCTGTGAACATTTAGAAGGCAATTCCATAATCACAAAAAGTCAACATGGGTTTCAGAGAAACAAGTCATGCCAGACTAATCTGATCTCTTTTTTTGATAAAACTACCAGTTTGGTAGATGAAGGGAATGCTGTGGATATTGCATACCTTGATTTCAGTAAGGCCTTTGACAAGGTTCCCCATGACATTCTTGCAAACAAGCTTGTAAAATGTGGGCTAGACAAGTTAACTGTTCAATGGATTTGTAATTGGTTGACCGACCGAACCCAAAGGGTGCTCAGCAGTGGCCCCTCTTCATCTTGGAACGATGTGACCAGTGGGGTGCCACAGGGTTCTGTCCTGGGTCCAGTGCTATTCAAAATCTTTATCAATGACTTGGATGATGGCATTAGGGGCATACTTATCAAAACTGCAGATGACACCAAATTAGGAGGAGTAGCTAATACCCTAGAGGACAGGATCAAAATTCAAAATGACCTGGATAGACTGGAGAGCTGGGCCAAAGCTAACAAAATGAAATGTAAGGTACTGCACTTAGAGCGGAAAAACAAAATGCATAGATATAGGATGGGGAAGACCTTGCTGAACGAGACTACGTGCGAAAGGGATCTAGGAGTCCTAGTACACCACAAGTTGAACATGAGTCAACAGTGTGATGTGGCAGCTAAAAAGGCCAATGTGATTTTGGGCTGCATCAATAGAAGTCTCTCTGGCTTTTCTTCGCAAATGAAGATTCAGGAAGGATTTATCCTGCGCTTACTGCAAGCGTGCTGATGACTAAAAAGGCCAATCCGAGATAAACAAGTCCGGTTGCAGAAAGCACAGCAGAAGGTCTCCTTGGGTGATGTTTCTGGGTTGTGATTCTTTCTGTTTTGTCATTTCTCTTCAAGACTTGTTCGGCGTGAATTCTCAGATAAGGCTGCAGCATTGTGGAAAGTGCATCTCCATGCCTCCTGATGTGAGGCCAGGGCGGACCATTGTTGGTGATCAATTTGGCCGAGCCTGAGATGTTGTTTCAAGGAGTCCTTGTATTGCTTTTTTGGAGCACCCGTCTTACGCTGACCCGTGGTGAGTTCACCATAGAGTAGTATTTTTGGGAGACGATGGTGATCCCTGCTTGCTCAAGGACAGCAACATTTGTCACATAGTCAGTCCAGTGTATATTGAGGATTGTGCATATACAGCGCTGATGAAAGCATTCAAGGAGTCATAAGTGGTGGCGATAGGTGACCCATGTTTCAGACCCATAAAGGAGAATAGACAGTATAATGGCTCTATACACACATAGTGTCTAGATCAAGGGAAGTAATAGTGCCACTCTATTCTGCCTTGGTCAGGCCTCACCTAGAATACTGTGTCCAGTTCTGGGCACCACAATTCAAAAAGGATATTGACAATTTGGAGCATGTCCAGAGTAGGACAACTAAAATGGTGAAAGGTCTGGAAACTATGCCTTATGAGGAAAGACTTAGGGAGCTGGGTATGTTTAGCCTGGGAAAAAAAATGGTTAAGGGGCGATATGATAGTCCTGTGTAAGGATTTGAAGGGGTGTCACATTGAGGATGGAGCAAGCTTGTTTTATGCTGCTCCAGAGACTAGAACACGGAACAATGGATGCAAGCTCCAGGAACAGAGATTTCACCTCAACATTAGGAGGAACTTTCTGGCAGTAAGAGCTGTTTGGCAGTGGAACACACTCCCTTGGAGTGTGGCGGGGTCTCCTTCCTTGGAGGTCTTTAAACAAAGGCTGGATGGCCATCTGTCAGGGATGCTTTGATCGTGATGCCTGCGTGGCAGGGGGTTGGACTGGATGGCCCTCGTGGTCTCTTCCAACTCTACAATTATATGATTTTATGATTCTATGATCTGCTAAGTATTAATGCAAAAGGAAGCCTGTCCTGTATTGAACCTGGCAATCCTATAGCAGCTCTCTATTGTATTATACAGAATGTACACTGGAGTTGTGTATTTCATTGTGCTCAATAAATCTTCAGTATAGTCTTAAGCATAGTCATGGACACCCAGTATATGGGCAAGAGAACAATTTCCTCAGATGCAACACAATTTCCAGATGACAAGCTTTCATTTTTTTTAAAAGCAAGCCACTAATTCCATCAGAAGTTGAGATATGAGGCAAAATGTTCAATCAGTGTGCTCAAGCATTGCATAAGTAACTACCCTGCTCCCACCTTTCAGGTTTTTTAGCCAATGAATAGGGTCATAGCAATAGATGACCAACTCACTGTTTCTGAAAGGAAAATTCTGGTTCTCCCTCCCCCTCTCTCTGTGGGAATGACAGCTGTGCCATAAAATAATAATAAAAATCAGGGTTACAGGATTCTAGTGTGGCCATAATTACCTAATTGCAAACCCTGTGTTTATCTAAAAACAAAAGGTAGCAGGAAAGACAGGATTTTAACCTACTGATAGGCTATGGCTCTACCTTCTTTGGAAAGGACCTTTTACAGCCATGCTACTTGAGGTCCTTTCAACTCTAAATGACCGGAGACTGAACCCAGGAATATTGGCTTGCAAAGCATGTATTCTGTCACCGAGCAAAGACCATAACTACCTTATACAACTCCACAGAGGCATCTATCCCTGTTATAATCTGTTTTGCTGAATACTGTGCCTTACTAATGTAAAATGACCTGCCTGATTGACATAAATAGAAGGGACATGTCACCACATGCTGCGTCACTGTGGCACACAGGAACAGATGTGCTGTTCAGAAAGCTGTGGTTAGAATATCTGTAATGTGTGACTGAAGCAATATTTGTTTTTCATATGTAAAAAGATCTCCCACCCACATAAAATGGTCAGACTAAAAACTATGTTGTTCAGTTGCAAGGCTTCAACTTTTCAGTAATGCTGCCTCTATGGCATTATGTGGCTTTTAATCTGCATCAAGCTTTCCATAAGATATGAGAGAAGGAATTGGCTAAAATATTTAAAGCATATTGTTAAATTTGGCCTGAATGTACAGATTTTTCAAAGGAGATTAACATTTCTTTGTATATCAATGAGAAATCTGCAGTTAACTACAAATTTTAATTCTGGATCTCAAACTTTAGATATGGGAAACTGTCCCGTGAAGGAATTTGTTGTTGCTGTTTCAAGTCATTTCTGATTTCTGGTAACCCTAAGGCAAACCTATGATGGGATTTTCATGGCAAGATTTGTTCAGAGGGGTACAAGGTGAAGTCTAAGGCTTTTGTGGTCGGCATCCATAGATTTTCCTTGGATTTTTTCTGTGAGGCCTTGTTCTGGAATAGTTTCTTTCTGATGTTTCACCTGCATCTGTGGCTGGCATCCTCAGAGAATGGTTGGGTAGGTGTGTGTGTGGAGTTTATATGCTGTGAATCCCTGTAGGGGAGTATATGTACATTTGTGTAATTGAATGGTTAGTTTCTGGATATAGAAATGCAAGACTCATTAGAGTCTGTTTGGCTAATGGTCGGTTGAAGGGCCATTATCTGCTGGGAATCCCCCTGTCCCTGGGTGGAATTCTTTTGTAAGTGTTGAGTTTTGATTCTATTGTATTTCAAAACTAGGAGCCAGATTTTGTTTACTTTTAAGGTTTCTTCTTTCCTGTTGAAGTTGTCCAGGTGTTTGTCAATTTCAATAGCTTCTCTGTGCATTCTGACATGATAGTTGTTGGCCTGGTCTAGAATTTCTGTGTTTTCAAATAGCATTTTGTGTCCAGGTTGGTTTATCACATGTTCTGCTACTGCTGATTTTTCTGGCTGGCCCGGTCTGCAGTGTCTCTCATGTTCCTTGATTCATGTTTGCACACTGTGTTTAGTGGTCCCTATGTAAACTTGTTCACAGCTGCATGGTATGCAGTAAACTCCTACAGCTGTGGGAGGGTCTCTTTTGTCTTTCACTGAGCGTAGCATTTCTTGGATTTTTCTGGTTGGTATATAGATTTTTTAGAGGTTGTGTTCCAAGAAATGCTACACTCACCGAAGGACAAAAGAGACCCTCTCACAGCTGCAGGAGTTTACCGCATACCATGCAGCTGTGGACAAGTTTACTTAGGGACCACTAAACACAGTGTGCAAACACGAATCAAGGAACATTTTCTACAAATTTGCTACGAAGCTGCTCAGCCTTACTGCCTAATGAATTTATATTGCCATGTTAAGTGAAAGGGTGGATGTACAGAGTCACAGCAAATTGGTAAGAGGAAATAGAGATTGTCCTTGATTAAATGGGGACAGTTTGGGAATATGATGTTCTTGGCCTTAGATAAGAAGGAAATAGTTTGTTAGACCAAAGGCAGAATCAATGCCATTAATTAAGTTGGTCGTAATGATTCATTTCTATACCACCCTAAATTCACCTGATCGTATCTAATGTCAGAAGCTAAGCAGGGTCAGTCCTGGTTAAATCTGGATTGTGGACCATGCAGGTTCTTCAGGATTTTCTCTGGGAAATAATCCTACCTGAAATCCTGGAAAGTCACAGCCATTCAAAGTTGATAATATTGAGCTAAGCAGACCAATGGTCTAAATCAGTGTAAAGCAATTTCCTGTTACCATAAAATCCCAAAAGAGTGGCAAGATGAACAATATAATAAAACTCTAAGGCTCCAGACTCAGTTAAAGATGTCTGGAGCAAAAATGCTTTGTAGGATTTGTCTAAAAGATAATAAGAATGGGCAAAACTATATCCTAGGTAGGGAGTTTCATAACCCAGAGGCTGTCACTGAGAACTTGTCTAGACCTAACAAAATACTCTGGCTTCTGGATGGCATATTCTGGCCCTGGATCTCTTCCCCACCCCCATTACTTAGACTAAATGGGTTGAAGTCCGGATGGACACACTGGTCGGCATCAGTGGGCGCCTCCCCCACTTTTGCATGTTGCTCCCTCTGAAGCCAGCAAGAATGCCCTCAGCATGTGATCAAGGCTGATCACAGGCAAGGGCCTTGATCATGTGCTGGGGGCCTCCCTCCTGACTGCAGAGGATTCCAGTGGTGGTGGTGGCAGGAGGGGCAAACTGGCATGCAGGTTCAGACCCTGTGTTCTTGCACTGACCTGATCTGAGTTTTCCCACATGAAGTAGGTTTTCCAGGGTATTTAATTATAACATTTTAACAGGTTTACCCCAGATTTCCCCTGGCTTTGCCTCTGGTGTCATCAAGAGGTGAAACGAGGCAAGAGTAGTGCGTCATTTGGACTACAGGGCTCAAAGATGGGGGGAATCATAGAATTGTAGAGTTGGAAGAGACCACGATGGCCATCCAGTCCAACCCCCTGCCATGCAGGAAATCTTGATCAAAGCATCCCCGACAGATGGTAATCCAGCCTCTGTTTAAAGACCTCCAAGGAAGGAGACCCCACCACGCTCCAAGGGAGTGTGTTCCACTGCCAAACAGCTCTTAATGTCAAAAAGTTCCTCCTAATGTTGAGGTGGAATCTCTGTTCCTGGAGCTTGCATCCATTGCTCTGTGTTCCAGTCTCTGGAGCAGCAGAAAACAAGCCTGCTCCATCCTCAGCGTGACACCCCTTCAAATACTTAAACAGGGCTATCATATTGCCTCTTAACTGTCTTTTTTCCAGGCTAAACATACCCAGCTCCCTAAGTCTCTCCTCTTAAGGCATGGTTTCCAGACTTTTCACCATTTTAGTTGCCCTTCTCTGGACATGCTCCAATTTGTCAATATCCTTTTTGAATCGTGGTGCCCAGAACTGGACACAGTATTCTAGGTGAGGTCTGACCAAGGCAGAATAGAGCGGCACTATTACTTCCCTTGACCCATCTACACAAGTCCTGAGATTACCTCCCAACCTCAGGGAGGTCTGCCTCCCAACCTAACCATTCCTCCTGGTGGGCACTCAAGCAGGAGAATTGTACTAACTTAGTCCCCAAACCCTTAGAATTTTAAAGTTTTTAAAGCACTTTATCTGGCCCCAGAAGTAAAGAGACCATCAGTGCACTTGATGCAGCATTGATGTAACATGAATACTCAGGCCTTATCAATATCCAGGTGGATTTTCAAAGATAGGACTTTGCATTCAAAGATAGCCCTACACAAAAGCTACTGCAGTAGTCTAGCCTGGATGCAACCCTCTCTCTGGCTTTTCTTCACAAACGAAGATTCAGGAAGGACTCATCCCGCGCCTTCTGCAAATGCGCTGATGACTAAAAAGGCCAATCCCAGATAAACCAGTCTAGTTTTAGAAAGCACAGCAGAAGGTCTCCTTGGGTGATGTTTCCGGGTTGTGATTCTAGCCTGGATGCAACCAGAGCATGAATAATTGAGGAAAGCTCTAAAGATTCCAGACAGGGTGAAGATGGTGCATCAATCCCATTTAATAAAGAGAAATCCTAGCCACTACTCTCACCTGTGCTTCTAGAGACAATCCGGAATCCCTACTTGCTATTAAAGATATTGTTAATTTTCTTTATTGAGGAGCATATCAAATAAAACCTAAGGGACCTCATCAAAAACACCTGGCCCAGACCAAGATAAGCATAATAAAATTTGTGGAATTATTGTCTTTTAGCTTCCTCCTTAAAAACAACAACAACATGTTTTTCTTAGGGCAGCATGTTTTTCATAAAGTCTTGCCTTGAAACAATTTCTCTGTAGGTTTTGTGTGTGTCATCAAGAGACTATTAAGTGGCTCAGTCAAAGCTTAAACACACCACAAAAGCACCTTTCCCCTGTGCTTGCTTAATCCCACAAAGCTTTTCAACCTCTTTCATTCACTTTGACATTCCAAAAATGCACCTTTGGCTAGATGCCAAGAGAGTAAATTTTGTATTGAAATTTCATTTAGTTTAAAGAGGGAGACTGCTGGGTCTTTGCTAAATAAAAAAACTTTAATATATTGAGAGTGTGTGCAGCTTTTCATGTAGGCATATACATTTCCTTTATGTTCCTGCAAAGTCAAGTGATTGCATAATCATGCTCTGTATAGGAAATAATAATCCAGATCTAACTCTGGTTTCTTCCAGAACACTGCAAAATTTGCAGTGATGCTGGAAGTCAGGGATGGGTCGCAGAGTTTTCTGAGACAGTTCATGACTTAACAGACAAAACTCTTAATAAATAGTCTGGGGCCACATCATAATCCTCTTCTGTTGTAGACTTTTAAATATGTCCACCTTCTGTGATGTTGGTTCTGCTGATTAATATATCGGCAGCAAACAAAGGGGGATGATGTGAAGTTTCATTTGGCTGAAAGCAAGCTTTAACTGGTCATGGTGATTTCTTTTGTTACTTGTTTATTTGGCACCTGGGCAACAGTGGTGGTCTCTCCTTTGCTGGCAGTATTTAATCATAAGTGGATGGTCATCGGTCAGGCATTTGTAGCTGCATCTGGCATCATAGATCCTGCATTGAGTGGGAGGTTAGAATAAATGACTACATCAAAAGTGCTCATTCTTTGGCCCTCTAGATGTTTTAGCCTCAGCTACATGGCCAAGCATGGTGTAGTGGTTTGGGTACTGGGTTAGGAGACTGGAGACCAGGGTTTGAATCTTTGCTCGGTCATGGAAACCCAGTGGGTGACCTTGGGCAAATTAAACTCTCTCAGCTTCAGAAGAATTCAATGGCAATGCTCCTCTCCCCAAACAAACCTTGCCAAGAAACCCCCATGATAGGTTCCTCTTAGGGTCACTATAACTTAGAAACAACTTGAGAGCAAACAACAACAACATAGCCAACGGTACAGTATTCACATAAAATTACACATAACATATAACATACATGTATCATACATAATAACAATCAACCTCTACCCTCTAACATCTAATCCCTATCCAAACATAACATAACTTAACATTCTACATAACATAATATCCTACATCACCTAACATAACATAATGTAGCATCCTACTTCCCTTATCTTCATCCAATTGTGGTGTTAAATAAATTTACATAATCCCTTCTTAACACATCTTCAGATTTAGTTATCTGTTTTTTTCTATTGTACATGTAAAAATTATAATTACAGTTCACATTTTTGTTATCCAGACTTACAGAGTATACTTATTATCTTCAATCCTCCATACTTATCACTGCTAATTTCCCCATTTATCTTTCCATAAGGAAAGGACACTTTTCCATTCATCTTTAAAATTTCCCATTGATTTCCAGGATCCTGAGAGTTGAGGTACAAAATATCTGGAGGGCCAAAAACTGAAAACAGATTGGACCAGATATTTGAAGTATGTATGTCCCCATCACTCATTACTCACATGGAGGACATCATGGGAAGAATATGTTGTGGTACTGGAAAAATGTGCTTGGCTCTACACTGGCATTGTGTTATGTTACTTGGCTTATCCTATAAAAACCTAGGCATCCACATGCTCATCTGCCTGGGGAAAAGCTTTGCATTTGCAGAAAGCCTTGGTGTGACTGTCAAGGTCAAGGGTTATAATCCCACTCTGCATTATGCACATGACACCCCTGTATGTGAGCAACATACAGAGGACTGTAGCTTTAAAACACTGTCCACAGACTAACAGAACAGTACTGTAGTATCTATCATGAAAAGTCATGTTTAGGAGAAAACATACCCAAACCTACTACTTTCTAAACTATTTCTGAATTTACAAAAACAATGTTTTTGTAAATGCTGGTGCCCAGGTTTGGCAGCTTGTTTAGTGCTGTTAGACTAGCAGGAGCCAGCGCAATGCCGTGGTTAGACAAATGTAAGATCTTGATCTGGACTCAAAGGAGCTCTGCCATATACTAGATGGTCTTGGGCACAGAATCTGGATGGTTGCGGCCACATCCAGAATTGGCTTTAAACAACATAGGTTGCCAGAGCAGATCTGACTTTAGTTACATCATGCTTGGATTACTGTTATCCAATGAATCTGGAGCTGCCTTTGAAAAGTGTTCCCAAATGTCAATGAATGCAGAATGTTGTAGCCAGACTGCTGAATGGAGCTGCTGTTGAGAGCATGTACAGTAGGACCCACTTATCCACTGGGATTGGTTCTGGGGGTCCCCATGGATGCTGAAAACCATGGATAATAGGGAACACCATTGAAAATAATGGGGCTTCCAGTTTAAAATATGATAGAGTTGCCCTGGAGGACCTAGAAAATAATAATAATAATAATAATAATAATAATTTTTAAACTGCCCCTCTGCTCGGCAACCGGGGCGGCGTACAACAAGATTAAAACACAGCAAGTTAAAACAATCCTTCCCAATCCTAACCCTCCCTCCCCTTAAAACTAAATTAAACTAATAGAGAGTTAAAACAAAGATACAATACAATACAATACAATACAATACAATAATGGCAATAGCGGCAGGGGAGTGGGTAAGCAATCAGCTTCACTTGAGCTGGGAAGTTATTCTGGAAAGGCCTGCCGGAAGAGATCCATCTTTAGTGCTTTCTTGAAGCTATCAAGAGTAGTGATAAGACGGATCTCGTCCGGCAGGCCATTCCAAAGTCTGGAAGCCATAGAAGAGAAGGCCCTCTGAGAGGTCTGCGACAGCCTAGTTTTCATAGGCTGCAGCAGGTTCCTCCCAGAGAACTGAATTGCACGGGGGGATCATATGGGATGAGGCGGTCCCGAAGATAAGATGGACCCAAGCGATGTAGGGCTTTAAAGGTTAAAACTAACACCTTGTACTGTGCCCGGAAACTGATCGGCAGCCAGTGGAGAGATTTAAGCACAGGTGTTATATGCTCTCTCCTAGATGTATCCGTAATTAACCTGGCTGCCATATTTTGTACCAGCTGAAGTTTCCGGGTTAGGCACAAGGGTAGCCCCATGTAGAGTGCATTACAGTAATCCAAACATGAGGTTACCAAAGCATGTAACACAGTTTCCATATCCCTTGTATCCAGGTAATGGCGCAGCTGGTGTATCAGCCGAAGCTGATAACAGGCACTCCTGACCGTCGCACTCACCTGACTAGTCATGTGAAGTGACGAATCTAGGAGTACCCCCAGACTACAAACACAGTCCTTAGAGGAGAGTGTGACTCCATCCAGGACTGGAAGTTGTATTCCCAGACCTGGTTTCGGGCCTGTGATTGTCAGTACCTCCGTTTTGTCTGGATTTAGTCTCAATCTGTTTTTCCTCATCCAATCCATTACCACTCTAAGACAGTCATTGAGAGGAGAGATGCCATCTGAAGTCTGAGCCGATGATCTGGTCATGGAGAAATATATCTGAGTGTCATCAGTGTACTGATGACACCGAGCTCCATGCCTCTGGGTGATCTCTGGCTAGAGAGGACACATTTTCTAGAAGACTCTATGGTAGGTATGCTGTTTTGTGTCCCATGGATAACTGAATCAGTGGATAATGAATCAGTGGATACAGGGGTCCTACTGTAACATCTTTATTATAACAACAGTGACTTCCAATACAGTTTACAATTCAAAATACTGAGTATGACATTTAAAACCCTAAACAAATTGGCAGCAGGATATCTTGGGAATGTTTTGTCCCAAATAGACCCACCCACACTTTGAGATACTCTATGGAGGCTTTCCATTGTATCCTACCCCTACCCCATCAACATCTAAGTTGTGTTTGGTTGGGAACAGGAAAGGCCTTTTTCTTTGGCTGCACTAGATTTTGAAATTTCTTGCCAAAGTAGAGTAATTTCAGTCTTTCCGTGATGGCCAGTCTCTCTCTCTCTCTGCTGTTGGGCAAGGTCTTTTCTTTTTTGGTAGGTATGTATCTTGCCCAACTGTTCATCTTAGCTCTATGATTTGTGAGTTGAAGTGTTTGTGGCTGCCTCTTCTCCCTTTCAGTGTTGTTTCTTTTTCTATTTCTTGTTGTTGAATTAAACAATGTTGGTTAGGTGATAAACCATCTTAATTTTTTTTATTGTGACGGAAATGTGAAATTTTAAAAAAAAACATTTAAATAAATAAAGTAATTAAATCAACAAGCCCTGAAAATGTGGTGTTGGGCACTGGGTTGTTGTTTTATTGAACTGGGTATATTTTGAGGATGCAGCTATGATGGGTGGCAGCTCAACAGCCACTGGGATTTCCTATTATCCATCATTAGGAGGGGGAGTTGCAGGGGAGAGAATCAATGGGATTTTCCACTCAGTCAAGGGATATTTTGCATTATACAACAGCTTTTAGTGGACTACAGAATCTGGTTCATAAAATACAAACAGTGTGCAGATAATGTAGCGTATACATGCATATGCACTGACATATACACACCCTTTGTTTAAATAACATCAGAATGTAGGGCAAGTAAATACAAAATGTCACGGCTGCCTTACTTTTGGTAGTAGCTGACAGTGTCTCGGGGGTGCTAACACACATAGTGTACTGTATACCTATTTTGTTCTAAGTGATCTTTTACCAACAATGCTTTTTTAAAAAAAGGTTTGCCAGGAACTAGTCAGTTGGGCGTCATTGGTGTCCCTAGTTTAATGGGGTGCAAATATACCCTAAAATTAAAACCTAGTGCTCTGTTTATCCCTGCTGTTTGGGAAGCTGTCAGTAAACTGCCAACAACATCATCTCTCTAGTAAGCTTCCAATGTCAGCTGCTCCTGTGGCCAACTCCAGCCTACTGTGAAAGGAGTTCATTTAGTTTCTCTGCATCCTCCACGTACAGTAGGCTGACTATCCAGGAACCATATTTTATTTTCAGCTTCCTTTCCACTGCAAACAAAAACAAAAACTGATTCATATCCCTTTTGGTGACTGGATTTCTACTGTTCGCAATCTTTATGTCTCTTTCTGTGAGCCAATCACTCCCCCCCCTCCCTGTCTATCTCTTCCCAGGGTAGGTATAAAATAGCCCATGGTCTGCATGCATCTCCAGGATCCCACTTTTGTGGCTCTTGAAGCCCCTCACCAATTCCTGGCCACCCCAACCCCCCTACACAGAAAGCCACTGAAACCTATGAAAACAAACAAAAATACCCCTGCTCCCGATAACTACAGAACCCCCTACTTCCCCCATATAACTATTTTCTTCAGTGCCTCTCAAAATGGAAATAGGAAGTGACTGGACATCATTTCCTATTATCATTCTGAATGGGACTGCAGGAGAAAATTGATGTATTTGGGCTTACTGTTTGGTGTGTCTGTGGCCTGAGGAGGAGGTCTGGGGGAATGTAGTAATGGATCCAGTAATAAGAAATTTTTGTCAAATGGCCTCTCTCCTACCTTTGTTTCTTTGAACCATTTCATACATTGATTTTTCAGCATTTTTCTGGGAAACCAAGCCCATTAAATTCAGTGGGTCTGACTAAATATGCATGGGATGGCAATGTTAATCTTTGTTTTTTCCTGCCCTATGTAGAGTGACATGGGATGTCTTTTAGTAATTACATAGTCCTTCGAAGCATGTTTAGGTGCTTTTTTGTTTTGTTTTTGCAATTTAAATTTTTTTTTAAAAAAATAAATTCAAACATAAATCACATTTCCCTTAAATGCTAAGATTTACAAATAGAAGAACATGGAATGACATGCTGTGACCTCATATTTTAAATATTTCACTATACTTTGACTGAAGGAGTATTTTATAGGGCTGCCAAGTCTCAGGGTGTCAGCTGAAGCCTCAGGAAACTACTGCGCTTACTTGAGATTCCATATGCTTAGTGGCCCAGGAAGAGGAGAATGTGTGGTTTTTGTATTATTTTGAATTTTGTATGTTGCATTCTAGTATGCCTTGGACAATAGCACTCACAAGAGGAAGTGGTGGAAATTCAGGAAGTGGTGAAGGATGCGGGTGTTGGTGGTGAAATCAGCAAAAACTAACCTGTGTGAGAATTGTGTTTGGTCAGTTTTCTTTTATAAATTCTCCCCCAAATTGAATTCCCTCCTATGAATGTCACAGAAAGAACAGGCAGAGACTATAGAACCTGGGTGCCGTTTACACAATGAAAATATCCTGGGAAGAATTCGTGTTGATCCCTGGCAGTTTACACGTACATCAGGTCAGGTAAGTGATATTCAGAAGGGGGGCACCTTTTATTCCTCAACCTGTGGGACTTCCAGTCCCACGGGTTGTGCCGGTTTTTAAAAAAGTCACTGGAGGATTTGGAAAATCGGAAATGTAAACAGCCTGGGACAAAATATCTCAGTACTAGGGAATGACTGGAAATGGTGACTGGGGGTGGGCTTAGAGCTCAGCGACCAGAAAAGGAAGGGTCAGTCACCCGTTCAACAGATCCAGCATCACCAGCTGAAAATAAAGGCATCCTTTCCAGCTGCATGTAGGTTGGTGTGTGTGTGCGCGTGTACTCAATCACCTTTTCAAATGGATTTCTACACTGCAAACCCTTCAGCTTTAACCTCTTCCTCAACTGCATGTTACAAAGAGATCATGGTGGGCAGAGAGTCGTCCATTCATTCCCTGCCTGGATCCCCCCTCTGGGTCTGAATGGATAATCAAACATACATAACCCTCCCCCCAGGGACAGTAAAAAAATACCAGCCAAAATGCCTTGTGTGACACTGGCTTGAAATCTTCACTCTACAGCTCCCTCTGCTTTAAGCATCAACATTGTAAAAGAAATCCCAAGCCTCTCTTCCCCCCCCCCCAACTCGGCTTAATTTCAAAAGGAAAGGACATGGTTTAATTGTTCCTCCGTCTGAGCGAAAGATCACATTCTTGGTCTTTCAAAATGCCTTCTCCTCTGCTTAAAGGGTTAACATTTTTAAGAGACAGGACAAACACAAGCCTCTGCCCCCTCTCCCCCCCCCAGCCAGCCAATAGTATCGCTTGTGGCACGGAACTCTAAAGGAAGTATATCACCGAGGTTGTGAAAACACGAGTAATCGCATCCTTGATTGACAGCCAAAAAAAATTAAATATCCCAGTAGGCTAAACATGTGTAAACAACAAAAGCACAGGATACCAAAAGCACAGGAGTGCAGTACCTATAAAAAGAAATGGAACTTTTGACGTGTAAATATCAATCACGGGATTTCCTAAAGAGTGGCAAAAATCGTCTATACAGCGTGGGACCAATCTGGGATCAGGAAGTCACGGTAAGCCCCGCAACAAATATTGTCGTGTAACTGGCACCCTGGAATATGGGAGAAAGTGAAACCAACCAATGTTTCTATCCTTACAGAGGGCTTTGAGTATTCTTACCTAAATGTGTAGCTTTTTGTATTCAATGTTTCAGATAGGTTTGTGGGAATGGTTAGCTCATTGCCCCACCCCCCATGACACATTCTCTAATTTGTCAGACAGATACAACATGATCGTTACCACAATGTGAATAGCTATACCAACTGCATAGTTCAGTTGGCTGAAAAAATAATTGAATTTGGTTTTGGTAAGAACTTACCAAAATGGGCAAAGGTCTTCATAAAGCTGATAGAAATAATTTAAAATTAAAAATAATTGAATGTGGTAGAAGGTGGTTTTGACATGTCCATCTGCCCGTACTCTACTTAACTGAAGGCTCTTGTGCTCACAGAAGGATTTTTGTGTTAAACAGACAGATGGGCATCTTTTTATGCTAGCCATTACCTCTCACTGATGAAAGATGTAGAGTTGATTTCTGACCAGCAATTTTAAAAAAAAAACTTGGCAAAGGATGGTCAGTCAGCATCTATAATCTACTATTTGGATTCAAGAAGGTGGAATCTGCTAGGAGTCACTGTATTGCAATGGCTGTGCTGCCCAGTAATTTCACAGAGGTTCTCAAGTAATTGTAGAGCAGAAAGCCAAACTCTTCAACATTCCCATCTGGTTCCATAAAGACTGATGCACTGGTGTTGTATCACCTATGTTGGCTCCTAGTTTGTTTTGTATCCCATTTCAAAAAGGTGGTTTAAATACCCAAGGACCCTAAATACTTCAAGGATTGGATATCTGAAAAATTGCTTCCACTTTTGTGTATTTAGCCACATGCTGAGATCTTTGAGGAAAGCCTCCTTGCGTATTCCAGGGTTGTGTAAAATTTGAGACTCAAGTAAGTTTAATAGGTAGGGATGTAATTTCATTCTCAAAGGAAGCAATGAGTAATCTGAGCAATGTTCTTCTCACTGTGAGAAAGTTTTTGAAAGCTTTTAAAAGCTACAGGAATTATTCTGTGTTACATTTGCACCTGGTTTTATTATAGAAAATGGCATTTTCTGCACAGGAAACAGCGTACTTGTTTCTGCACAAAAAAAAAACGCATGTCAACTTTAAGCAGAATAAACAACTTTTTAAAAAGCTTTTTGTGCAGAAAATGCTGTTCCTGTCCTGAAATTTTTGGCTTTTGTGCATAATAAGTCCCAAACTGCAAATTCTTATCAGTTCAGAATTCTTCTCATCAGAGTTTTCTGACACCGAAGAAACATGATTTTAAAAATATTTTTTTGAATATTCTTTTCTTCCCTAATAATATGGTTTCTTCCATAGCAGCCTCTAGACTGGAGAATTTTTTTTCTCTGTGAGATCTACTTCACTGTATCTTTGATATTGATATTTTATTCTAATTCAGTCTAACTAGTTTACTATAAAATATTTTACCAATTTTATTCTACTTTTATAATGTCTTATGTTAATTGGTTTGATATGGTCAACTGACTAATCAATAAACTATAACACTGTATCTTTGAGCACATTGTGGCAGAAAGTGCAGCAGATCATCCCATCTGGTGTGTTTTTCACAATATGGGTTGCATATGTAGTAAATTATTCTGCTTAGATTGATTTTTATATAAAATATTGTTCATTGGTCAACTGGTAAAAAAATGGTTAGGTATGCTAGCACAAGACAAAGCACTTTCTTGGTGATGGCCCCAAAGTTATAGAACGCTGTTTTTGATGATGTACAACCAATCTTTCAAATCAAACTGTCCCCAAAGTCTCGAATATGTATCTATTCACTTCAGTCCTTCCTTAAGACTTTTAATCATTCATGTGATTTCAATAACTGACATCTTTCTGATCTTTTAGACATGGCTTTCTGACAACTTGGCCCTAAAATTGGCGTTTGCATACTTATAATAAAATAAATAAATATTACTACTCCCATGCTGAAATTTCCTGCTAGTGTGAAAAAAACGATGTCAACATTTTAGATCAGACTGCCTCTCAATCCCCACTCACTGGGCAGCAACTGCTGTGAGCGATGGGGATCCAGTCCCCTGTCACTCAGGAAGTAGCTGACTGACATTCTTGCCCCCTCCCGTGAGCAATTCTCATTACAACAGGCAGAGGTGGGGCCCTGTCACAATTTCCCACACCAGAGATTGCTCACGTGATGTTCTGGGGGGCATCACACAGTGGCTGCTACCCAGAAAAGTAGCAACTGGGGGACTTTCATGGTCCCAACATATCCTCTGAATGAGGACATACATAAGGATTGTGAATATGAAATAGTCACAAATGCAAACTCTAGGTTACACATTCATAACTGCCCAAGAGGATTCTGGCCAATAATAATAATATTTACTTCAGATATTTTGATGGTTGTTTTGCAGCTGGTTGTTGGTTTTGGTATGATATTGTCTGATATTGCTCTTATGACTGATCATGAGCTGCTGTGGGAATCCTTTGGGCATCGAAAGTAGGGATGGAAACAATATGACTACCTGGCTTGTGGGGCAATTAGCTAACACACATTGGAAGCTGCCTAGAAAGTGCCTAGCATGCTATAAAGTGGTGAAGATGAGTATTACTGCTTAACAACATGTTAGCCACTCTGAGAGCCTTTATGGCTGAAGAGTGGGCTATAAATACCTAAATAAATAAATAAATAAATATTCAAAAATATTTTTTTTAAATGGTTGAAAAGCATGTTTTTTGCATGTTGAGAATCCCTAATGAGAAAAAATCCTGGACTTATGAGAATCTTTGCAGTTCAGGACTTATTGAGCACAAAATTGCCATCTGTCGGGGATGCTTTGATCAAGATTTCTTGCATGGCAGGGGGTTGGACTGGATGGCCCTCATGGTCTTTTCCAACTCTACAATTCTATGATTCTATGAAAATTTGCACATGTTTGTTTTGCTTAGAAACTAGCATTTTCTGTGCTGAAGCCATCATTTTTCTGTGCAGAAAATGCTGTGTTCTGTGCAAAAGAACCATGTACAATTTTTTCACAGAATAAGTCCTGAATTGCAGATAGGCTTCAAAAACTGCATGGTTTTTGAAGATTTTCTCACTGCCAGAAGAAAATTGTTAAAATTACTCATTGCTTCCTTTGAGAAGAAACTTAGTGAAGAATTACATCCCTAATTATGAACTGTGGACCCCTCCATTGTTTGGTTGTTGTTGTTGTTGTTGTCCTGTGGAAACAGTCTGGTGCATGGACTAATAGTGGACCCTGGCTGTCCTATGCTCCAGTCAGCAAGTAACCCAAGAACCAGATGGCTGGAGTGTAAGAGCTGTTGAGGAGTTAATTCAGTCCAGGTCAGTCACAGCATATCCAACAGAATGGAGAGGCAATAGAGTGGTCATAAGCCCATCCAGAAGTTGTTCACTAAGTCAGTAGTCCAGTTAAACAAAGCCAGCAAGAAACAAAAGATAGTTGCAAATTATAGCCAGTCCAAGGTCAGGAAAACAGAAACACTGAAAAGCACTGCTAGTCATCAAGAAGGAGAATTAAAAGCAGCAAATCTGTCAGGGAGAGGCTGAAAGATTTATAATAAAAAAATAAAAAAATAAAATTTTATTTATATCCTGCCCCTCTGCAATGCAATCGGGGCGGCTTACAATATAAAAACCCCATACTCACAACACCCTAGCCCGCCCACCCCTTAAATAATAATAATAATAAAAAATTATGGGCAGCTGTTTCAAGATGCCAGGTGCCTAATAAGGCCAGTGTCTCCTACTTAAGAACCACTGGGAATAATACAATTTCTCTTTGTCTCTTCTTCATCCAATGCATGATGGCAATGTGTCTTCAACATCTGCAGCTTCCTGCTGGGAAGCACAACTCCCCTCTGCCTTGACCCCTGGCTCCTCTGACTCATGGAGACCACCAGCTACAGGAGCTGCAGATTCCTGGCAGCCTACCTCCTTCTCTTTGTCTGATTCTTCCAACCACTGGCAGCCTAATGGCCTGGGCTGGTGGACTGCAGTGAGTGAAGCCAACACAATCCACATTCAAATGCTTCAAAAAGTTAATGTAAGAGGCTACCAGAAGCCAGGCTTAACATAGGACAGGGCTCATTTTAAACAAACAATCAAACAATTGCAGTCCTAGCTAAAGCTGGACAGTTAGAGGCTAGGAAGGCAGGGTAGATGCTTTTAGTTAGTTAGCCAATTAGTCAATGAATCTTTTAATATCTTGCCTTTTCACATATCTCTATAAACCTATTCTTGATTGCATTAGGTCCTCTCTTTCAGTCTTTGAATTAAACTTCAGTTACAGCATGCTGATATACAGCTTAATTTGGTGGTTTCTTGAGCTTGGTTATATGACTAATGTAACAAATGTAAATAAGAAGTGGTAAGTAAATATGGAATTTTACAGTGGCACTCCTCACGTACTTTCACAGATAGATACACAGTTCAATTAAAAATAGGTGGGAGGAAAAAAACCTAACAACTGTTAGGCCTCAAATGGCACAGGGACAGTTTTAACAGGTCGATGGAACACAAGATATTGCTTCCCAAAGCCAAGAAAGTACCTGCCCAGTTCAATAGCTCGAATGTAATGTTCCTCATGTTTGGGAGGAAAATTGTTTATGTATGGGCAAAGAGGACAGTGAGGAGTCATATAAAATATTGAATGGAAACCTTGTAACAGCTTCAACTGTATACCTTGGCATATTGGTATAAGGTTAGTTTTTGCTTATTATGGTTGGCTCATCATGTGGCTTGGCAAACTGGTCTACCAGGTTTAATATAACATTAGCTGCCAGCCTCATTAAATATTAAATTTTGTTGTATTTCACTTTTATCATTCAGTTCATTTTATGATTAGTTGTTGTGAAGCTTTCACCATCATGTCTAATAGGAAATTCACTTAGTGTCATTCATTCTTGGGAAATATGGAACAGAGAATAAACAATGCCATGGATTTTCACAGACTATATTGAGAACAATATCACCAAGAAAACTGCCAAGAATAAGGGGAAGTAGGTAGCAGAAAATGGCCATACATGGAGGCAGATGACATAGATGTGCCCTACAAGCATAAGTAACCCCAGTCAACATTCTCAGAAATATATTTTGGTCCAGTTTAAGTTTTTAGATTCTTTTCAAGTTCATCCTTAAGGATGACACATCTCCATTTCAGTGGTGAGTTGTACTGTAGCACCTGATGGGTGTGGGTTTCTGATGTTGCCCCATAGCTCTCTAAAGCTCTTGCTTTAGAGCATCCTTTATTCCCGCATTACAGATTGGGGCTGAAGTTGAGGGGATAGTGGTTACCTCAGGCACTTACCACATTCATCATAGCAGTTATACAGTGTATTACAGAGACCTGTTTTATGTCACAGTCCTTAACCTCTACTCACTGCTGTAATAGTTCTCACGGTAAAGCCTACTTTGTTGTGTGCTATCAAGTCATTTCCGACTTTTGGCGACCCTAAGGCAAACCTATCATGGGGGTTTCTGAGGCTGAGAGTGTGTGACATGTCCAAGGTTACCGAGTGGGTTTTCATGGCTGAGCAGGGATTCAAACCCTGGTATCCAGAATCATAGTCCAACATTCAAATCACTATGTCATGCTGGCTCCTCCTCCAACAACAACAACAATTAATAATGATGATGATGATTTATAACACCCTTTTCACCAAAAGGCAGAACATCAGATATATATAGCCAAAAATGAAACAATAAAACACAACACTATAAAATGCTAAAATAATATACTGATATACTAAAAATAAAATACTCATCAGTCACTACCCATCTTGGCCACCTTAGGCACACTCAATAGCTTAATCTGGCAAATTGAAGAGGAAGGTCTTCAACGCTTTACGAAAGCTGATAAGATCCTCCTCCAGCTGGAGGTGCAAATGAAAACTGTTCAACAATTTAAGCCCACTACTTTATAATGAACTCTACTACATAAATTAATTCATGAAAGCATTGGTACAACTGGGCAATGTTAAACTCCAGTCTTAAGAAGGTGTCCTTTTTAGGTGATAATATAGGAGGACTTTTTCAGACAGGGTAAAAAAAAACAAAAACAAAACCACAAACCCACGGAGGTCGGGAGGAGGACAGTGCTGTCCCGCTTCCAGCGCTCTGTTTCAGGTGATGCTGTCCTCCTCCCATCCTTCATTCATTCTGCTTCCATTCTGCTTTCATTTTGCTGATGCTGCTTTTTATTAACAGAAACTTCAGTCTGAAAAAGTCCATAGATTCACTTACATTAAATTATGGTAAGCCAGACTTGTTGAATTTTGTGGTCCTCCATTGTGTTTGTAGAGCTACCTGGGCTTCTGTCCCCAAATCCTGCTCTGACAATTCTACTGCATGAAATAAATATTAAAAGGTTCTCTCAGAAAAGCCATCAATATAACTCAATATACATATTATGGGGAAGTACCATCAAAGGAGAGCTTTTGATAGCAATCAGAGTTGAGTCAGTGAGTTAAATTACAAAGTCAGAAGCAGTGAGCAAATCTGGGAATCAGACACAAGAAATATGTCACAGCCAGCAAGACTTCATTGCAAGGTCCCAGCCCAAACAGGAAGCTTTTTATAGTTGTTTAGGGAGTGCCCAATAGACAACCTGGGTGGGCAGGGTCCATTCAGAACCTGAGAATAATGCTTCATTGCCAGACAACTCACCCTCCAGGGCAGCTGCCCACAGAACCAAAGATTCCATGCTCTAGCTCCTGCAACTGGCAGCTGGAAGCACACACACATCTTTCTTCTGCCATTTATAAGCAGATGTCTTATGGCAAATTAATTGACCTCATGAACATGTTGTACTGAAACAAACAGTCTTTTTTGTCATCTGAGACCCTGGGATATGATCCCAAGTCAAACATACCCTTCAGTCATTCTGATTTAACATAAGAGTCCAGATTAATCCGCTGTTGTACCATTTTTTCAGCTGCTTATTAAATGTCCAGGTTTCTCTCTCCTCCCCCATCCCACTTTGTCCTTTCATCCTTAGCTTATTTGCATTTCTGCAAACTGAGTTCAATGTGCAAAAGTAGGTTGTGCTCAATGAATTCAGCAGTGTCGAGAGGAGAGGTGAAGGTGGAATCTTGTCCTTCCCTGTGGACTCAGACAAAAGCAAACACCTGCACTGTCTCCTAGCGTCCTCATCAATAACTTTTGCCCTCTTGACCATACTCTGATGTTGCTAGGACACATGTGCCTCAGTTTTCTTCTGTGAAATATTGAAGGGAATGAGCCAAGTACTTTTGCGGAAAAATCAAGTGAAGCTAATGGTTCCATTCTTTTCCAGATTGAGAAGTGATTTAACTGTCAAAGCAAGATTATTTTACTAGCATTATTATTACTTGTTTATCTCTCCCTTTCATCCTGGGTGCTCAAGGTGGCATACATGGCACTCCTCCTGACTTTTAAACTGACAACCACCCTGTGAGGCAAGTTAGGTGGAAACAATGTTGTTGTTGTGTGCCTTCAAAATAATTTTTGACTTATGGAGACCACAAGGTGAACTTACCATGAGGTTTTCTTGGCAGAATTTTGTTCAAAGGGAGTTTTCCCTGGCCTTCCTCCGAGACTGGCAGAATGTGACTTGCCCAAGATCACCCAACAGGTTACCATGGCTGGGTGGGAATTTAAACCCTGGTCTCCCAGTGTCCTAGTCCAACATTCAAACCACTACACTATGCTGGCTTGCAGGTGGAAAGATACAGAAAAACCCAGGATGGCCTAAAGTCTCCCAGAGGATTTCATAGGCAAGGAGGGGGGCATGAGAACCTTTAAGGTCAAGATCACACATTGACAGCAATATTATTTCATAGGAACTCATTGCCTTCTCTCTGCATATTGGCCTTGAAGAAAGAGAGAGCCTTCCCAGAGCTTGGAAGTAGCAAGTTAAATATAACAAGATGGAATTCATTTCTTTTCCAACAATGAAGGTATAAATAAATATAATTCTATTACAAAGGTATAATCACTGTACTACAGGATTGCTGCTTTCTTGCTTTTTCTTTCTTATCATTCATTTTTCCAGTTCTCTCCCCACGCTCTTCACTCTGGATAAAACTGTAGTAGATTTGTTTCTCTTGGTCTGAAGAACATGTAGGTTGCACCATTGTCAGCAAAAAAAAAAACATGCTATGAATGTCTTTATTGTTCAGCTCTGCTTAGGCACATGATTCCTTTCTCCTTTAATAGTTAATTTTAATTCTGTCTCTTTCTCTTTTACTTGTCTTCTTTTCCCTCCCTTTTCTTCTCCGCCCCCACCCCACCCCCACTCATGGCTAAACGTCTTTTCCATACCATACCTCCCTCCCCCTCTCTCTTTCTCCTCTTCTCCCACCACAATTCCTGCCTAGATTTATCTTCTCCTCATCCCTCAGTTCCTTTCTCATCCTTTCTCCTCCTCTCCACTCCTGCCCACAAATGCTAACTAAAATGTTCTCCTGCCCTTCTCTCTGTCTTTCCCCCCACATCCCTTAGTTGTATTTATCTTCTATGACAGCTCCCCCCCCCCAGCCCACCTCTCTGTGATATATATTGGTGGTCAAGTTGTATAAGCTGCACACATACAGTCGGCTCTCCATATCCACAGATTCTGCATCCATGGATTTAACCAACCACAGCTCAAATATATACATATTTTTGGAGGGAGGGGAATTCCAAAAAGTTAACCTTGCTGTTTGCCATTTTATATAAGGGATGCCACTTTACTACGCCATTGTTTAGATTGGGACTTGAGAGCACTGACAGATTTTGGCATCCATGGGAGTTCCTGGAACCAAACCCCAGCAGATGCCAAGGGCCCGCTGTACAGCTTTTCTTGAAAATGAAATTAAAAAAGCAGCTGTTGGGTGACACATAGTGCTCCATATTCTAGATATACAAAATACATGTATGTGATAGAAAAGAAGGAAGGAAGGAAAGAAGCTGGGTAGGGAAGGAAGGAAAGAAGGAAGGAATATGTGTTTAGGTTGTTAAAACATTGGAATGCAAGTGTTTAACTGTGTGTGTATGAAAAGAAAGCCTTTCCTTGGTAGATGATTTTTATAGCAGAGAAGAATATTGACTCAATTTCCCCTCAATTACAACTCAACATAGTAAACTTGGTATTTCTTAAAGATATTAATTTCCTGATTGGGTTCATTGTGTTTTATTGGATGAAAGTCAGATGTCTAGGGGCTTTTGGTTACAAGGTTAATAGCCATACCTTGGTATTCAAGATTCCTAGAGTTCCAGTCACTGTTGATCTATAAACGTCTGTCTATTGTACCTCTTATTACTGGTTTAAAGAGAATTGCAATCTTCCTGTGCAAATGGCATATTTACCATTCCCCTTAAAATTGGTAATAGGGCTTCCAGGGACTGAAAAGCACCAAATATATACTTTACCTGTATGCCCCTTAATTAGCTAGAGATTCTGAAAAAAAAGTGGTTTTACTCTATGCAGGCATATTTCACTACACATGGATTGAACTATAATAACAGAAGAAAATGTGTGTTTATTTGTCTTTCTGACCCATTGCTAAACCACTTCCTCCTTCTGTTCCTCCTCCTTCTTGTGTGCTTCTAAGTTGTTTCCAGCTTATGGTGACCCCACACTTTCTTGGCAAAGATTTGTTCAACATTTGCCATTGCCTTCCTTTGAGTCTGATAGACTGTGGTTTGCTCATTGTCACCCTGTGGATTTCCATGGCCAAATGGGAATTAGAACCCAGGTCTCCTACTCAAACCACTACACCACCATGGCTACAACCCTATTGGATGCTGTATGTGATGGGAGTGATGTGGGTGGTGGCATGCTAGCAGGGATAAAATGGCCTTGGGTGTTTTGATGAGGGGTGGGGTGGGGACATCAGTGAAAACCATCTCTGTCAGGAGAGACTGCTGTCCTGCTAGATATCAAGATGCTCAGGAACCAGCAGGGCAACTTCCTCTGGTAATGCAGATAATTTTCTCTGTTGTTACCTCCCACTGCTATGCGTCCCTCCAAAAAGAGCCTTATGCTGGCATAAAGCATCAACAGGATTCTGGCTCATGAAATCTAGACTTTTGAAAGTTGGTATGCATAATAAGGGGGCATGCAGTTTGTATCTGGGAGCTGTTTGGTTTTTAAAGTATATTCTTTTTTTTAAGGAATGAATAGAAATGCTGATAGAACTTACTATTGTATAATAATTACAATATACTAAAGCAGCCACAAGATGACATTTTATTAATAGATGTCATGTATCCAGCCCAGGAATGAAGAAACTAGTTATCTATAATATTTTCATCCAGATTATTTAAGCATGGGAAATAGTTACCCACAAACTAAACAGTAACGAACAAATGGTATACAATTACTGAATGCTCTACATGAAGGTAGGCAGACAGAGATAAGGTGTGCAGCTACACAACAGGAAACTAGTTTAATACTCCCATTACTCCTGTAGTGGAAGACTTAATAAATCTCTTTTGGATCCAGGCAGTTATCTCTCTAGCTGCTATAATTGCATTACTGTATTATCATTATTTTTTCAGCCCTGCTTAGGTAGCCAGGCAAGGTAACTGTTTGGTCCAACACAGGTACAGTTTGCGCTCCGTATCCACAGAACCAATACTTGTGGTTTCAGTTATCTGTGGCTGAAAAATAGGGACACACACCATAGAGTTGCACTAGAAAATGCCTAGAGAGGTGTCCTCTTTGGGAATTGTTAAGTCCTCCAACAAAACTCTATGGTATGTTTGCACAGGAAGTCCTTTATTTTAATAGGCTTCACTATTATCTGTGGTTTCATTAATAAATGATAATTCTGGGAACGTATCCCCTGTGCATACAGGGGGTAACCTATATATTTAGACTGAGATCCTATGGGGAAAACTGCTCATAGAACAGACAGCTCCATGGGTGTGACACCGTTAAAAGGCCTTCGCTCCATCCCAACTGCCACTGCTGTGGCCTCAGATGGAGAGAACAGCCGGCATATGCTTCCCCCACTGCCATCCCCTTTTCCTTGTGCGTAATGTCTTTTTAGATTGTAAGCCTGAGGGCAGGCCTCTGTCAAACCAACAATTGTAAATCACTCATGTAAAGCTCCATGTACACTGGTACTACCGTATATTATTATTATTATTATTATTATTATTATTATTATTATTTACATTGGGACTGTCATATTTGGAGTGTCCATAGATTGCCACACCCCATATTATTCAATGCTGACATGCGCACATAGGCATAGCTGTGTATGGCAGTGTGCACACACCACAATTGATTAATATGGGGCTTCAGCATCAATGTTTTTTCCCATCCACATGGGGTGGGGTGGGGTGGAACAAAACCCCTGTGAATGGGAAGGACCCACAGTAGTAGTAGTAAGAATAAGAATAAGTAGTAGTAGCAGCCCTAACTAGTTTTACCAGTTTTTACTCTCCAGTTTTTACTTTGGTTACCCTAGCCCAGTTTTCCAAGCCACTCCTTACATAGTGCTTTGGTTTGAGGACCCCTTTCACCCTGCATCCAGGCATTCATGGAACAGGCAGTTCAGAGTATTCTGTGTTTTCTTCCTATCACGTTCTTTATCATCTTCACACAATTAGTGCCTGTCTTCAGCCTTGCAGCAGCTGCTACAGCTCTTTCCATTGCTACTTCTGGTGTAACTATTCTAGTGAAGCAAGAGGATTTTGGTCCGTGTGCTTCTGCATTGTTGGGCTGGTGGTTTTGGGTTTTTTTTGTGTGTGTGTGAATGTGCCATAATTTTTGTACAACCATTAGGACTGTTTGCCTTTCTTTTTATAGACTGGCTAATGCCTGAGACAGCAAGATGTAACATTATAGCCAGAAGTATTTATCAGAAGTTAAAAGACATCAGATGTTAAGGATAAGCAGCAGGAGATGATTATCTTCATGTTGGTCTTCATTGGTGGTGGTAGGCTCACCATTTTTGGCCACACTTCAGGGCCTGTTGGACCAGGTATACCATTGACAGGTCTTATGGTCTTATGTGTGTACATATGATACCAAATGATCAAAGCATTTCTTTGGTGATTTCTCAAAACTCAGATCTTTAAGGGGTTGCACAGCTAAGCTTTTTTTTTTTTTTTTTGCCTCTCCAGAGCAATAGAAGTTACTTCCTCTTTTGCACTGAAATGGCAGTAAGCCCAACCCTGCCTTGGTCTCCTTTTCTTTAATATTAAAAGAGGACATGCTGGGGTGGGGGGGAGGAGGGAGACTAGGTTTCTACATTCTCATGATTGTGAAGTGAGTGCTCATGAATAAGACCAGAAAGCATCCAAATTTATCAGCTTTCCCAGTATCTATAAATTATATAAAATCCAAAACTACACAGGTAGCTTGAAGCAGTGGGTAACATGCCCCATATCAGATGGAATATACCAGTAGCAGTTGCACTGAAATGTATATAACTGTATAAGAGTAGCATTGGTTGTGTTCTAGGGGAGAAGGATTCAATTTGTATCTCCTTGAGTCTTGTGAGAATACAAAACCTTTTCCAAAATGGTATAGATTTAGAAAGGGAAGAGCCCCTCCAGATTTCCAAAAGAGTATAGCATTTCAGTTGATACGCTTTTGGAAACCTGGAAGATCCACTCGAAATGTCCACCTTCAACATTCAATAGTACAGATTTCTGGATATCCATTTACCTCCTCCCCTTCAATCTAGTTATCCTGATCCCAGCTTTTATATGTGCCACTTCTCTCCAGGAATGCATATGCTGTTTATACTTATGTATAAGTCTAGAAATTTTAGTAAAAAAAAATCAAACCCCCAAACCTGGGTTGACTTATCCACAGGTTAGTGAAAGTACTATACCTTAACTCTTACTATCCACGGTGTCGAGAAGCCAACTCAATAGCTGATAAGAAGCCTGGCTCAGCAACAACCCAGCTGAAAGGCACAGTACCTGGTGTTGTCAGTAGCAGTCCTACAGGGTCAGAGATACACAGAGCGAGAGAGTGCAGAATGAAGAGGCAGTCCAAGGTCACAAGGGTTCTGGCAGGTGGGTCAACGAAGGCAGTCCAAGGTCAAGATATCCAAAGTCTCAAAATAGCAAGGTTCCAGAAGGGTCACAGGCAGAGGCTTCCTCCAGGTAACACAGACTGCTTGCAACAAGGAACTCAGCATCCCACAGCTGCTTATGTTGGCCCAGCTCCCACTCCCAGCTGCAGGGTGATTGATGACCTTCTGTCTCTTAATCTCCGGGAATGACGAAGCCACACCCTCTCTGCTCTCCTTTGGCTAAAGGTAGGTACCTGCTCTTCTACCTCTTGCTCTTGCTCCACTATGTCTCCCAGGCTTGGACCCTGTGCTGGGGGAGGGCTAGGCTGCTGAGCCCTGGGCTCTTCAGGGCTAGACTCAGACTCAGCCAGCTCTCCTGCCACTGGCTCAGCCTCCTCACCTTCTGAGTCCTCAGAGTCCTGGCTGACCATGACACACGGATCATATCAAAATCCATAATTTTGGCCTCCAAACCTGCCTTCAGCTTATACAGGTCAACTTATACATGAGTATGTATGATAAGTATCATTGGGGTGAATCTGGCTGGATCCACTATATTTCCTTTCTTGAACATTTGGACAATTCTATTCTCTTTTCAATGTTTTTGGGGAATGTATCTGGCCAGAGAAATGGCAGTTGGATGGGGATGAGGATCACAAAACAAGCCTGGGGCACACATACTGTGCCGAGCCCTGAACAAAAGCTTATACCAAACAGTAAGTTTGTTTGTGTAATGAAGAGACAAAGAGCAGTACAACAGCCTTCTTCAATCAGATTACCATCTGCTGTGTCTGGAGTAAGAAATTGCTGTTTCATTATTAAATAATTAAAGTGACTAGATAAAGGGGAAACACACACACACTTGTCACACTCCCATTAGAAGTATCTGTTCTTTGCTTCTAGTTATGTGTGAGTAGCACAATTATAATCTGCCAGAGTAAAATTTCACATTACACAGGAGATCTAAAGTACATAATGCAAGCTTATGTCACTGTCAACAATAAGTGTTCAGAACTTGTAAAGGTGCATGAAGAAAGAAATTTTGGAAAATGGGACTTATGCAGTGCAACAACCTTGGTGTGCAATATCAAGAGAAACAAAGATGGACCAGAAATGAGAAGAAAGGATTCTTCCACCAGCTACCTACAATGGACTGACAACATAGCTGAAAAGAAGAAAAATTGTGGATGAGCAGTAAAGGCAATAGCACTTAGTGGAGCCTTGCAGGACTGCAGAACAAGGCAAAGAGTCTTTATAGCTACTTGGTTGCAGGAAGCCTATACCAACTTTCCAAAGAGATACAGTAGTTCAAGGACCAGAGCTCTAGCATAGTTCCTTGAAGCTTTTGGTTGACTAGGGACTTTGACTAGCATCTAAAAACACTGTAATCCCACAATTATGGAAAGCTGAAACATAGCAGCATGATTACAGTAATTATTTCACATTGCCATAATTGTGCAATGCTACTGCCATGGAATTATTGCATGACCACCACTAGCAGTTTAACAACAGGATTTCAGCTTGTGTTATAGTACCACTTGTCTTTGCACTGCCTTCTAATGACAGAGTATTAACGCCTCCTACTGGCCGGTGTATGTGCCTTTAAGAAAAGGCTTACTTCTGTAGTTTTGCATGGGTAACATTTTGGCTGTTCTCTTGAGAAGATGTAAGACTTCACACTAAAACACTAACAACAAATAAATAATCAAAGAAATTCACAAATAAACACTTAAACATAAAAAGGTACCAAGAAAAGGCAACAGTTGATTAAAAGAGCATCCTGTAGGTTCTCTTCACATTGTCGCCTGGAAGTTTAATTATGTGTTCTTGTTGGGAAAGAGGAGGTCGAAAGAGGACTACCCCTTCATGCTGTAATCATGCGATTACAGTGGGACATGATTTTGCACACTCATCAATACTGCAAAAAGCAATATTGAGGGCTATTGACAGGTTTTGCCTGTCAGTGAAAAGTTGCGTGTAATTAACAGGTGAAGCACACATGGGCCATGGGAGGACAATGACAAAGTGAGATAATGGGGACCTGTTTGTGCTATACTATCCTGTCATAATCATGTGAGTTCAGCCTTGTGTGATAAAGTCCTAGGACTAGAATGGGGAAAGTGTGGCTTGTATGTATCCCAACCCCATTTTTTCTGCCCTGGGTCCCCAGACATCCTTAAAACTTCCATAACCTCCCAATATATTTTTTGGAAATTTTAACCCCAAATCACTGCAGACACCTGAAAACTATCCCCAAAGTGCCAAAGATTGCTTCTTTTATACCCCTTCACAACCATCAACTTCCTGAAGAACCAACCTGAAATTAGTCTGAATAAGAACCAGAAGTAAGCAACCTAACTACGACTTGGTGTAAGAAACAGGAGTGACATGACATTTCCTGCTTGCTGCCTAGCAGGGGTATGTGGGGGTGGGAGTTGGCCCCCACCTGCTATGCAGTTGCTCATCCCAACTTAAAAGAAAGGAATTTCAAAGGGGAAAAAAACCTTTAAACATGGGACAGTTACGGGAACTGGTTCCCCATGACATTCTTGCAAACAAGCTTGTAAAATGTGGGCTAGACAAGTTAACTGTTCAATGGATTTGTAATTGGTTGACCGGCCAAACCCAAAGGGTGTTCAGCAATGGCTCCTCTTTGTCTTGGAAAGATGTGACCAGTGGGGTGCCACAGGGTTCTGTCCGGGGCCCAGTGCTATTCAACATCTTTATCAATGACTTGGATGAGGGAATTAGGGGCATACTTATCAAATTTGCAGATGACACCAAATTAGGAGGAGTAGCTAATACCCTAGAGGACAGGATCAAAATTCAGAATGACCTGGATAGACTGGGGAGCTGGGCCAAAGCTAACAAAATGAAATTCAATACCCAGAAATGTAAAGTACTGCATTTAGGGCGGAAAAATGAAATGCATAAATATAGGATGGGAGAGACCTGGCTGAATGAGACTACATGTGAAAGGGATCTAGGAGTCCTAGTAGACCACAAGTTGAACATGAGCCAACAGTGCGATGCGGCAGCTAAAAAGGCCAATGCGATTTTGGGCTGTATCAATAGAAGTATAGTGTCCAGATCAAGGGAAGTAATAGTGCCACTCTATTCTGCCTTGGTCAGACCTCACTTAGAATACTGTGTCCAGTTCTGGGCACCACAATTAAAAAAGGATATTGACAAATTGGAGCGTGTCCAGAGAAGGGCAACTAAAATGGTGAAAGGTCTGGAAATGATGCCTTATGAGGAGAGACTTAAGGAGCTGGGTATGTTTAGCCTGGAAAAAAGATGGTTAAGAGGCGATATGATAGCCCTGTTTAAGTATTTGAAGGGATGTCAGGCTGAGGATGGAGCAGGCTTGTTTTCTGCTGCTCCAGAGACTGGAACACAGAGCAATGGGTGCAAGCTCCAGGAACAGAGATTCCACCTCAACATTAGGAGGAACTTTTTGACAGTAAGAGCTGTTTGGCAGTGGAACGCACTCCCTCCAGAGTGTGGTGGGGTCTCCTTCCTTGGAGGTCTTTAAACAGAGGCTGGATGGCCTTCTGTCGGGGATGCTTTGATCATGATTTCCTGCATGGCAGGGGGTTGGACTGGATGGCCCTCGTGGTCTCTTCCAACTCTGCAATTCTATGATTCTATGAAAAAAGAAAACTTCAGGTGACCCCAATGATGGTCAGAACAATTGGCAACCTTTCCTAGTAATCTTTAGGGTAACTTATGGCCCTCCAGATGGGGTTGGACTGCAGCTGCTATCATTTCTCTCTATTAGCTATGCTGGCTAGGGCTTTACCCATCTCACCTTAGGAGAACCAAGGATAGGTAATTTTATTATATTTTGTTAAGGTCTTAATCAGTGTTCATCAACACTATAGGTATTACATATTCCAGTATGTTTAATTTCTTGAAAAAAGGTTTAGTACAAGCAAAAAAAATAAAAAAATAAAAATCTGCTAATTCATATACTGGAACACAGTTAACATAAGTGAAAGAAATATAAGCCTGGGCATTTTTGTGAATTGCCAAAGAATGGTTAGAGTATAAATATTTTCTTTGGAAAGTTTCTTATTTTCAGTAAATCTACCTTTTAAATTGTCTTGAGTAACAAAGCTGAATTAGAGATTTGCTCTGGTAAGACATTTTTTAAAATGAAGAAGGAAGAAAATGCTTGAAATATAAGTTTTAACAATAATTCCATTTTTTCAACTGACACTTTTTATGGAGTAAAGCATATTCCAATAAATAGCTAGTTTTAGTATGAATATCCCTAATATTTCTATAAGGAAAAGCCCTCTCAAATTAATGCTCCTATTTTTATAAGAATATATTGAAGCTATTGGAATTTATGGCAAGCCTCTATAGCTATTGATTCCCTCAGGGTTAGGAGTTTGCTCTGCAGCAATTAGCAGTTGATTTATCTCAATGCCACAAAAACACATGACCTGCTAATTTCTACAGATCAAAGCGTTGGTAAGTATGTGGCCCAGTTTCCCCCCTCAACAGCTGACAACTCTCACTACAGAATGAGCTTCAACATGAATTAACACCATAGCGGATCCAAATAACTTATTAGAGTTATGAGGAGGCAGTTCTTAAAGGTCATAAAGAGGAAGGCAGCTTTTCAACATGAGTTATGGTTTTCTCATGCTTGCAATAGACTTCCATTCCTAAATGAGGTGTTCATTTTGTGACACATGCAAAAAAAAAAAAAAAAGACTTTGGGTTTAACATGTTGTGTGAAAGTCTACTGTGTTCACTGAGGCCTCATGCATGAATCTTCACTTCTTCAAGCTTTGAAAAGCAGTGGTGAGAGAAGGTGGACAAAACCTACCAGTTTCAGGAAGTCTGTTTTTCCAATTCCTTACTTCTTTCATGGCCACTATGCTGCTTTAGTACACAACAAGATTCTAGTCTCAAGCTCCAAAATGTTGGGACTTCGCAGTTTTTAAGGGGCTCTTGGGAGAAATCTTATTTAGGCAATATGAATGGTATCATATGCTGTGATTAGTCTCAGCTTCACCACTAATTTGAAAGTGGGTGGAGGTCAATGACAAGGTGGTGGACCAAAGTTCCATATTAGTTTGTTCACTAAACAATTACATGGAATCTATGCAACTAAAGTTACCATACAGCTGAAAACTTCCATTTCATACTGTAAACACCCAACTGGCAATTAACAGCATCTACATACAATAGATTTAAAGTATAGTTATACTGCAGCTCCTGTTTCCCTGTGATCCACAGGAGAGGCCCTTCTGTCAGTTCCAGCACTGTCACAAACATGTTTGATAGGGATGTAAGAGAGGGCCTTCTTGGTTAGCACCCCAGGACTTTATCAGATGCAGCAAATATAGTGTGCAGGGACATTTGAGTGTTATATTTCAGCGATTTTTACTCACGATCAACTTTTGTGAGTAAAAATCACCAAAATATAACACTCAAATGTCCCTGAGGTACCGCAACAGTACCGGCAGGGATGGGCGTCATGCGAAAGGGATGCCCTGCAGCGCAGCAGCCTCACAACTTGGTGAGGCTGCTTCCGTTACATTTAAGACATCCAAAAAAGTCCTAACTAACTAATGGATTTAGGATAGAACTCACCAATGCAGTGAGATCAGGAAAGATAGGGGGAAAGACATGCATCTCTACAGAGCATGGAGGGAAAGCTTCATCTTCTTCAGAGGTAGAACAAAGTAATATAACTTTGAACCCACATGATGATACGGCTTGGCTGCATTCTCTGACTGCAAGCCAAGCCCACTGATGTTAGGTTGAGGAGAAGGGGGAGGAACTCTTATAGCATGCAGGATGTCTATAAAACTTCCCTGAGACTTGCTTGCTCTATTAGCCAGCAAGTGGGGGGTGGGTGGAGGAAGTATGCTGGATTTTCCAACAGGGTTATCAAGGTTTGACATCCATTTATTGTATTCACAAGTAATGTATCTTGGCCTTAGCCGCCTCATTTTAAAAATGAAATTCTAGAGAAACTATAGTAGTTTTAATGTTTGTGAACTGTATTAGTGCCCGATAATATTGAATGTATTTTATTATTATGTTGCAATCTGCATTGTAAGAACGTTATATATTGTGATGTACTGTATTAATTATGATATGTTCAGTATTCTAATACATGATGTTTTAAAAAAGAAATAGTGCTTCTACTGGACAAGAAAGAGTAAAGAAGGAATGAAAGAATGGAAGAAAGAAGTGTTTATGTTTTCCCTGTTTTCACTTTTACAAACCCAGAGTTCATAGAAGTTGTTTTTTTAGACTACAACTTCCAGAATCCACATCCAGGAAGGTACTTTTCCAAGCTCTGTCAAAAACCCACACTGAACTGGGAGTCTTTGGTTAAAGGTCGAAGGACTGGTGATGCTGGATTTATATTGTGAACTCTGAATGGGTCTCTGCCAGCAATAAAGATTTTGCAGATATTTTGAACAGATCCTTCCCCAAGCAACATGATGTGGGTCATGACCCTTGAAAGGTAGACCTATTGATATCAAATAGTAAAACACAGGGAAGACATGAGAGATGAGAGCTGCCCTTAGGTGATAGGGATGGTAAGCAAGCTGCAGTTGGAACAAGGTGATTATTTTAAGGGAGACTATTATTCTTAACATTGTAGGAAATATTGCAAGGGCTGGAGTCTTCTAAGAACAGGCATTCATGCTTTTGCTTTCACAAATTGAATGCTTTCAGGAAGAATTTGGGTCAGGAGTCAAGAGTAAGAGTGAACAGCTCAAGAATATAATATAGTTTCTCATGATCTGAGTGTTCCAAAGATGTCATGGTTGTTACAGATATGGCAGCAAAAGCAAGAGCTGCACAAAAGGAAGTGAAACCAATGAGGGGGGATTTTTCCAGCTGCTTGCAGGAAGAAAAAAAAAAGATTCTACAAAATTACAGTTAGGCTAAATGAGTTTTTTTTGTTTTGTTTTTTACAGGAGGCCTAAATATCAGCAAATAAATGACTTTTCTAAATAAATACTATGATGCAACAACTAGTTACTGATCACTGATTCTGATACAAGATTTGGGTGGCCTGAAAGAGTGTCAGATCTTCACAAGTCAGCTAGTTTAACAACTGCTCTTTGAAATGTTTTCAGCACTTATTAAAGCATTGGCCTCCCAAGCAAAGAAATGAAAAGATCAATCTCTTCAGCTCTTCCAGGTGATATGTTACAGCCTGCATAAATTGGGCACCCTACAGGGCAAGTGGCCAATGATCCTGGAGATCACAGTATAAGGAGGAGTGTGATATCTATTTTGGAACATCTTGTGCTTCTTGTAGCTTTTCATTGTAACAGCCCCACTGAGACATTTATTGTGATTTAGGCTTCTTCCCATGTTGTGTGGCAATTGAGGATGGTTACTTTATTTACATATGTCTCCAGCATAAAGGCACCCACTCATAATGTTTTCAGCAGTTTTAAAAATTAGGTATTCCATTAATACATAGAAGAGCTCATAGCCCACTCTTCTGATGACAACACACCACTAATGGTGGCTGATGGTAATCTAAAACCAGGCCTACAGAATGCAAGTGGAATGAAAAGTCCCATGGGCATAGTAATGTCAAGATCAACACTACTTCCATTGCACATACAGCAGAACATGGCCTGAATTCTATTGATTGTCCCAACTACAGTATACCCATTGAATTAATTGTTAAATAGTGGCTCAATACAAATCTAGTTGATTCAATGCATCTACTCTAGTTGGGAGTAACCTTAGAAATTTATTGTTGTTAATTGCTGTGAATTCAACTTATGGTGGAGAACCAGCATGTCATAGTGGTTTAATGACTCTGGAGACCAAGGTGCAAATCCCTGTTCAGCCATGGAAACCCACTGGGTGATCTTGGGCAAGTCACCCTCTATTCAGCCTCAAAGGAAGGCAAAGGAAACCACCGCTCCTAAACAAATCTTGCCAAGAAAATCCCATGATCGATTCACTTTAGGGTCACCTTTAGTTGGAATGCCTTGAAGGCACACAATGACAACAATAGTAGTAGCAACAGCGGCGGCAGAAGCAACTTATGGTGACCCTATGAGTGAGACAACTCCAAAATATCTTGTCATCAACAGCCCAGCTCAGATCCTGCAAACTCAGGGCTGTGGCTTCTTTTATTTAGTCAATTCTCTTGTAATGTGTTCTTCTTTTCCTACGGCCTTCCATTTTACCAAGCATTATAAACTTTTCTAATGAGTAATGTTGTCTCATGATATGTGCAAAGTAAACCATAGAATACAGGCCAACTCTACTTGTGGAAGAAAGCCCTGGATATTTTGATGCATGAATAGGAAAATATTCAAACTGCTTGCACTACTGTCCTTTCTCTGAGTGGTTTGACATTTGGCCAACAAAATTACCAAACAACAATATTTTGACCAATGATAAACCATTGAATTAAATATTGGCAACCTTCTTCTCCAGAATTATGTTGAGAGCTGTTTTTAAAGCAAAGGAGTGAAGACTCTCAAGAGAAGATGAGTTCATAGAATCATAGAATTGTAGAGTTGGAAGAGACCACGAGGGCCATCCAGTCCAATCCCCTGCCACGTAGGAAATCACAATTAAAGCATCCCTGACAGATGGCCATCCAGCCTCTGTTTAAAGACCTCCAAGGAAGGAGACCCCACCACGCTCCGAGGGAGTGTGTTCCACTGCCGAACAGCTCTTACTGTCAAAAAGTTCCTCCTAATGTTGAGGTGGAATCTCTGTTCCTGGAGCTTGCATCCATTGCTCTGTGTTCCAGTCTCTGGAGCAGCAGAAAACAAGCCTGCTCCATCCACAGCGTGACACCCCTTCAAATACTTAAACAGGGCTATCATATCGCCTCTTAACCGTCTTTTTTCCAGGCTAAACATACCCAGCTCCCTAAGTCTCTCCTCATAAGGCATCATTTCCAGACCTTTCACCATTTTAGTTGCCCTTCTTTGCACACACTCCAATTTGTCAATATCCTTTCTGAATTGTGGTGCCCAGAACTGGACACTGTATTCTAGGTGAGGTCTGACCAAGGCAGAATAGAGCGACACTATTACTTCCCTTGTTCTAGACACTATACTTCTATTGATACAGCCCAAAATCACATTGGCCTTTTTAGCTGCTGCATCACACTGCTGACTCATGTTCAACTTGTGGGCTACTAGGACTCCTAGATCCCTTTCACATGTAGTCTCGTTCAGCCAGGTCTCTCCCATCCTATATCTATGCATTTCGTTTTTCCGCCCTAAGTGCAGTACTTTACATTTCTGGGTATTGAATTTCATTTTGTTAGCTTTAGCCCAGCTCTCCAGTCTATCCAGGTCATTCTGAATTTTGATCCTGTCCTCTAGGGTATTAGCTACTCCTCCTAATTTGGTGTCATCTGCAAATTTGATAAGTATGGCCCTAATTCTCTCGTCCACGTCATTGATAAAGATGTTGAATAGCACTGGGTCCAGGACAGAACCGTGTGGTACCCCACTGGTCACATCTTTCCAAGATGAAGAGGAGCCACTGCTGAGCACCCTTTGGGTTCGGCTGGTCAACCAATTGCAAATCCATTTAACAGTTAACTTGTCTAGCCCACATTTTACAAGCTTGTTTGCAAGAATGTCATGGGGAACCTTGATGAATGAATATATAATGAACTGCTTTTATATAAGAATGATGTAAAATGAGGCTGGTGGAGGATGAATTCTGTACCTTCTCCTTCCCCTGATAACCTACGGACTATGGGCTCTGATGAATGGAATGACATGTGATGCCTGAGACCGAGTGAAAAGTTGGCAGTGAAGTTAGATTCATCACTCACATTATGTACACTTGTGTATAATTTGACCATAGGAAGCTAATATGAGCCTCCATTATATGGGATTCTCCCCATCCACCCCAAAAAATAACTCACTATATTACTATTTTTTACCTTCCATCTTCTGCAGCTTTGTCATATTGATAGCAAAAAGTGAGTAGATCCTCTCAGTTTCTCGATCTCCATCAATCTCTATTTGAATTTCAGCAGGTACACCTGCTGTACAAGGTGTAATTCATGAGGCGTCAAATCTTTTGTGGGTTGTGGGAGGTGTCTATAAGACCACTGTACATTTCTTTCTGGCCTTCATAACACCCTTCCAGCTTTCCCTTAAATACTATGGGATTATTGTTACTTATTGGTGGGAAAGTATGATTTCGAAGAGGATCCTAGCTTGGCCTTTAGATCTTTTCTTTCTGCCTGCTTCATACTGTTCAAGGGGCTTGCTTGGGATTTTGAATTTGGTTTGCTTGGCATTTATTCTGCTTTTGTCACATTTGGCAGGATATGTAGTCTAGATAGTATAACTATCTAGATTAGTATGCCTCATGAGCACCCTGAAACATCCTTTGGTGTGGGAGGGAAGTCCTTGCAATCTCCTGAAAGGCAACCATCTTGGGCTGGTAGAAGGGATGGCTTTCTTTCTGAGCTGTTGCTTTGAACTAGTGTGGAATCACCTCTTTTTGCTTTGGAAATTGTTGCTTAATCTCTAGTCTCTGATTTGTTATCAGCCCACACTTTCCCTGGGAGCAGATTTCCTGTGCTGCTTGTAATTTTAGTTGCTTCAATAAAGACATAGCCTGATTTAATTCCATATTGTTGTTTTGAGTTTTCATTCCAGGGTGTGGGAGCAAACATATTTATTTAATTACAGCATTTGTGAGCCTGCTTGTCTTCTGCCCAAAAGGCCTCCAGAACATCTTTTTAAAAAGAATTGACTACAACAATAAATTGACCAAAATCAATAAAACAATTCAAAGCAGTAGGCGTAGAACAGGTGGTAGCCATTGTTAAAGGAGGCATATCTAAATGGCCTGTACAATAAAATAAAATAAAATTTACTGAGCACTGAAATTGGACATAGCAGCAATGCATACTTTCCTGGCAAAGGCAGGTCAGTGAATAAAGAGGAAGTGAACAGAGCTCCATTCACTTCCTCTTTTGAAATCCCACATGATTTCATTGCACAGGAAATTCAAAAATTAAAACAAAGATAAATGTCAAAAAGTCACACCAAGCACACGCGCGCGCACACACACACACAAACCTCCAAGTAACCAGGGGAGGGTAAAAAAAAAGTTTGTCACTTACCTGGATGTCCTGATATGACCCAAAAGTGTTCTGTCCAGTCTGGCTAGTGTTGGGGTAAGTATGAGATTTAAATGGTCCAAGGTTGCATGCCAGCAATGCCAGGAAAAAAAACAGAAGGGGAATCTATTGACGGCTTAAGCCCTCAATTAAAAGGTACAAATTTTGGGCTGTTTTTAACCATGAAAGGGTGATATTGTCTGATCTGTGTGCCCTTTCACAGTTATGTGGTATCGTTATGATGCCATATTTGCATGTCTGATAAAGTCCTATAACACTTTGATACCATTTTTAACTGCCTGGGAACCTGGGATTTGTAGCAAGGTACTTATAATTCTCTTCTAGAAATCTAAAGTGCTATAGTTCATGGTAGGGTGTTAGAACTCTGTAGCTGACAAAACTAAGTACCTCACCAAACTATAAATCCCTGGATTATATAAGATAGAAAAGTTAGAGTAGTATTGAACTGCTATTATTGTGTTGTGTACACCTACATGTGCTGTTTTCATCATTGTTTTACTGGCTTTTTAAAAAAAAAAATTATTTATTTATTTATTTATTTATTTTATTTATACCCCGCTCTTCAGCCACAAGGCTATCAGAGCGGCTTACAAATTGTTTTAAGCAATAGCTATTTACACATCTACACTGCATTAAACAGTTTCGAATGTGTATTAGCTAATTGCCCCCATAAACTGGGTACTCATTTTACCAACCTATGAAAGGATGGAAGGCTGAGTGAACCTTGGAGCCCTCTGGAATCGAACTTGCAACGTGGTGACTTGCAGTACTGGCATTTAACCACTGTGCCACCAGGGCTCCATATATCTAACTAGCATCTTGGTACTTTCCCCCTCTCCCTGCTGGCTTTGATATCTGTGCTGCCCAGAAACCAGCTCTGGAGTATTCCTCACCCCTACACTGAACAGCTTTTAAGCTAGGCTATGGCAGGAAGAGAAAGAATTACTCCACTTCTAGCTTTAGGCATGGAGCTATTGATAAAAAGTCTCCATTGGGTCTTGTTCATTGTTTTGTGTTGTGTAACTGCCCGAGAGTTCCAGTTATTGAGCAAATGTAAAATGGTAATAAATCTGTACATCAGTAAGCTGTTCCATAGCAGCTGAAAGACAATATTGTGACGTTGTAAAGAAAAGCCTCAAGCTAGACTTTTACTAAAACTGACTGGCTTTAACGAAAATAGTCACTTAAATTTACGGTATATTTACAGAATGATTAGAGCACGAAAAATAGTTGCAAAAGAATAACCTTTTAATCTTTGCATTTTAAACCATGTTCAACTAATAACTTCACCTTTCAGCTGTAAACCACAGAAAGGCAGTAATTAAACTTGTATATCTGGTTTTAAAAAGTAAAGTGCTTGGCACATATACTAGGAAAGTAAGTGTAAGAGAATGGCACATCCACCTGAGGGAAGCTAATGATGAACACATTTGTACTGTGAAAGAGCTTTAAATTGGCATAACTATTTAGAATAACATAAATGATGTCTAACATAGTGGGACTCGAGTGTTATTTGTATACTAGGCAATACATTATGCAAATGTCACAGTCTAGCACATACATGGGGATACTCTTATCCTATAATAGGGATGGAATGAAACTTGATAAACTTATGGGGGGGGGGAATGGCCCGTCAAAATTTCCTGCAAGTTGGAAATTTTTGTTCTTGGCCCAACATAAACTGCACATTTATTATTTATTATTTATTATCTATATTTCTGTATTGCTTATCAGTGCCAAAGCTCTCCCTAAGCAGTTTACAACATAAAAACAAGTAAAAATAAAACAATTAAAAAGTAACAATTAAAATTATTTTTAAAACATATCCAAGTTAAAATAATAAAAATAATAAAAACACATAAAACACACCCCAATAAAAAACTCTGTGCCTACAAATACAAATTAAAAGCTTGCTGAAATAAAAATGGTTTTGCCTGCTGGTGAAAGGAATGCAGGGTAGGGGGCCAGCCTAGCCTCCAGAGGAAGGGTATCCCAGAGGGTGGGAGCAGCCAGTGAGAAGGCTCTCTCTTGTGTCCTCACCAAGTGAGCCTGGGATGATGGCAGGATCAAGAGAAAGCCTTCCCCTGAGGATCTTAAATTCTGTCATTTCTGGTTCATATTGGGAGATATGGTTGTTCAAATAGTTTGGACCCAAGCCATATAGGGCTTTATAGGTCATGATCAGCACTTTGAATTGCGCTCAGAAACAAACTGGTAGCCAGTGAAGCTGTTTTAACACAGAGGTTATATAATCCCTATAGCTAGCCCTGGTCAGCATTCTGGCTACAACATTCTGGACCCACTGAAGTTTCCAAACAGCTTCCAAAGGCAGCCCCACATACAGTGCATTACAGTAGTCCAAACGGGATGGAATCAAGGCATGTGTCACCATGGCCAGATCTGACGTTTCAAGGAATGGATGTAGCTTGTGCACTAGTTTTAACTGTGCAAATGTATTCCTGGCCACTGCTGAGACCTGAGCAGCCAAGCAGAGTTGAGTCCAGGAGAACACCCAAGCTGCGAGCCTGAGATTTCAGGGGTGGTGTAACCCCATCCAGAACAGGCTTATTCCCTGTTCCCTGTTCCCTACACCCACCATTCTCTGAAGATGCCAGATGCAGGTGAAACATCAGGAATAAACTCTTCTAGAACATGGCCTCACAAGCCGGGGAAAACCCCCCACAAAAAACCTTTCGACTGCTTCGTGGCACAAATGAGCACTAGAGCAAAAGGGAGGTAAGGCGATATTTTCCAGACTTAATTCTCCCATCTAGCTGACCCCTGTCTCCTGGAAAACTTTATGGAAAACTGCACATTTTTGTGGGCAACTAGCTCTGCAGTTTCCTGTCATTGCAGGGTGGGGGATTCCTAGGTGTCTCAAAGCTACAAGACAAAAAAAAAAAATCTGTTTCACTATTCTTGACTTTCATCCAAATCCCAGAAGGGCTTCCCACTCCCACTTCTATAACTCTTATTTGGGAACCCTTGTTTGTTTTCTAAAGATCTTACTGCTCAGGAAAAAAATGAGGTTTTTCTAAAATTAAGATCTAGTTATAAGAGCACAACCATCATCATCTAGAGGGCTTTCACTGTTGTGGATTGTCTCTGCTTGGATACCTGAATGGCACCAATACCTCTTTAAGTTAGCAAGCTAAAACCTGAGCCTTTTTCAACAAGGCATTTGAGGCCTACGGATCATGGCTTGACTAGGGAGATTATCAGACCCATCCCAAAAGTACCTTACAAGAATGCGAGGATGATGTTCCTGTCCCACAAATGGGACCCAGTTTCACACGATGTCATGCTTGTCACATTCTGCTCCTGTGCTTCAGCAGTTAGAAAGGCAGCACTTTTCATTGACGGGAACTGAACAAAATGATTAAATATTTTCATATAACCAATAATGTATGTTATTACTTAGAAATAACTCCCAGTTAATTCAACAGAACTTCTGTCCAAGTAACTGAACATAAAACTGCAGCCTTATAGGAAAACCCTGTTTACGTCTACTCAGAGACAAGTCCCATGTAGTTAAATGGGCCTTGCTTTAATCACTGTGTATAGTGGGATGGGAATTATTTCACCCTACAACTCCCAGTGTTCCCTATACTGGTGATGGCTGCTGGGACTTCCACTCCAACAACTTCTAGAGGATATATCCCTGATATTGCAGATTTAGGAGATTATCACACAGGTCCCTGGAAGCTATGTCTGTCCCGCTACCCCCACACACACACCAATCCCACTCCCATCCCTGTAACAGTAAAAAAAAAAACAACAAAAAAAAACTTTTCAATCACCTATCTTTTATCGGAAGCGAAATTGCTCCCCCTCCCTTCGGCTTCACTGCAATAAATGCAGCTGTCGTAAAGCTGCTTTTACTGCAGTGAAGCCAAATTCCTCTCGTTTTCACGAGAAATTTAAACATAATTCCCCAACCAAGCATCAAAAAAACAAAAACAAAGCCCCAAAACAGAAAAAGAAAAGCCCAAGTAGCTTGGGGGGTGGGAGGGTGTCACTTACCTGGCTGTCCCGATTGAACCCAGGAGTATTTGGCACGGACCTCCCGCTGACATGTCACAATGTCATCTCACCATCATAACGTTCACTCGCCTGTCATTCTGTTGTTATAACAGAAAGGGCTTCTTATTCATGGCTAAAGCCGTGAATAAGAGGAAGCAGGGGAGGAACAGGAGCAGAATGGGAGCATCACAGGAGAGGGGTGATGTCATCTAAAAGGTAAGCCTTTTAGCGATCTCCTGTCGTCCGTATCCTGGGATGTTTTCAGCGTGTGATAATTAGTCAACATCTTCTTTGGCTCAGTGTTTTCAGAAAAGGAAAAGGGTGACCAACCTGAGGATAATGGAACAGAGGACACAACAGGGGAAATCCAGCACAGAATAAGCAAAGAGGTAGTACAGGAATACCTTCTTAATCTAAATGAATTTAAATGTCCAGGACCAGATGAACTACATCCAAGAGTATTAAAAGAGCTGGCAAATGTAATCTCAGAGGCATTGGCAATAATTTTTGAGAACTCCTGGAGAACAGGAGAAGCCCCAGCAGACTGGAGGAGGGCAAATGTTCAAAAAGGGGAAAAAAAAGAGGATCCCAATAATTATTATCCAGTTATTCTGACATCAATACCAGGGAAGATTCTAGAGCAGATCATTAAACAGAGAGTCTGTGAACATTTAGAAGGCAATGCCATAATCACAAAAAGTCAATATGGGTTTCAGAGAAAAAAGTCATGCCAGACTAATCTGATCTCTTTTTTTGATAAAATTACCAGCTTGGTAGATGAAGGGAACACTGTGGATATCGTATACCTTGATTTCAGTAAGGCCTTTGAAAAGGTTCCCCATGACATTCTTGCAAACAAGCTTGTAAAATGTGGGCTAGACAAGTTAACTGTTCAATGGATTTGTAATTGGTTGACTAGCCGAACTCAAAGGGTGCTCCTCAGTGGCTCCTCTTCGTCTTGGAAAGATGTGACCAGTGGGGTGCCACAGGGTTCTGTCCTGGGCCCAGTGCTATTCAACATCTAATAGCTAATACCCTAGAGGACAGGATCAAAATTCAAAATGACCTGGATAGGCTGGAGAGCTGGGCCAAAGCTAACAAAATGAAATTCAATATGGAGAAATGTAAGGTACTGCACTTAGGGCGGAAAAATGAAATGCATAGATATAGGATGGGGGAGACCTGGCTGAATGAGACTATGTGCGGATGGGATCTAAGAATCCTAGTAGACCACAAGTTGAACATGAGTCAACAGTGTGATGCAGCAGCTAAAAAGGCCAATGCGATTTTGGGCTGCATCAACAGAAGTATAGTGTCTAGATCAAGGGAAGTAATAGTGCCGCTCTATTCTGCCTTGGTCAGACCTCACCTGGAATACTGTGTCCAGTTCTGGGCACCACAATTCAAAAGGGATATTGACAAATTGGAGTGTGTCCAAAGAAGGGCGACTAAAATGGTGAAAGGTCTGGAAACCATGCCATATGAGGAGAGACTTAGGGAGCTGGGTATGTTTAGCCTGGAAAAAAGACGGTTGAGGTGATATGATAGCTCTATTTAAGTATTTGAAGGGGTGTCACATTGAGGCTGGAGCAGGCTTGTTTTCTGCTGCTCCAGAGACTGGAACACGGAGCAATGGATGCCAGCTTCAGGAACAGAGATTCCACCTCAACATTAGGAGGAACTTTTTGACAGTAAGAGCTGTTTGGCAGTGGAACACACTCCCTCAGAGTGTGGTGGGGTCTCCTTCATTGGAGGTCTTTAAACAGAGGCTGGATGGCCATCTGTCAGGGATGCTTTAATCGTGATTTCCTACGTGGCAGGGGATTGGACTGGATGGCGCTCGTGGTCTCTTCCCACTCTACAATTCTACAATTCTATGATTCTAATCTCCTTAGTCCATTTCCAGAGTAGCTGAGACTAGTCTATTTACAATCGTATTCATGTGCTACATACAATATGCTTTGCAGCATGCAGAGTTCAGTCCTATATACAGGTATACTGCACTTAACAAAGTAGATGTGTTCCTGGTCATTACGTCTTTATCAGAAAATTTGGTATCAAAGGCAGAGTTAACACGGGAGTGATAGGGATATGTTTTTACACTACAAAAAATGAATTCAACATGTTTCAGCAAGCTTTTTATTCAAAACTAGCAATAGGCTCATGGGAAATGAAATAACAGGTCAGATAAGCCTTGCATAAGTAAACAAAAACATTTTGAACCTTCTAGAAACCATTGGAAGACACCACCATTTGTGGTCTCTTCCAACTCTATGATTCTATGATTTTATGAAAGCTTCTTTCAAACATGTTGAAGGTAGCTAGTGAGCCAGGATAATCTGCTCTCCCTCTTTTCTCTCTGTTTTGTTGTTCATGTAAGGAATTCTGGAAGCAGTTGCTGTTTACCTTACCTGTTGCAGGCAAGCCCACACAGTAACAATAGAATCAGTTGGAGCAGAATCCCATTTTTTCTCAACACAAGCCTATTGCATTGTTTACTGCAAACAGGCAGCTGCAACTCAGAAAACTCAGAACTGAAAGTCTGTGATTCTCCGGCCCTGCTTTACCATCTTCCCAATAACAATGCTGTTTTAAAAAAAAACACCCTCCATCTAGACAGAGGACAAGAAGAAAAAGAGGGCTGGGTTGGCATAAGAAGACTTTTGTAAAAAGGAGCTTCTTTTCAGGGGGTTTGTTAACTGAGGTATGCAAAGAGACAGACAGGCTTCCAAACAAGAACTGTGGTTATTACAAATATTTCTTTTGAACAGGGAAATATAGCAGAAATTTCCTCTTTTGCTTTAACAGTAGAAAGATGTACTTTGTTAGAGCAGACAATCAGATTTAAGATCTGCATGTCTAAACATCATTTTTTTTGGTAACATATCAAAAAACCGGTCTGAAAATTGATTGTCACAACTTAATATGGTCAGGAACATGGCAGAACGAGTATTTGAAACAAACAAAAGTTTCAGAATGCAAATAGCAACGAGTTTTGTATTGCGACATAATGCTTTGGACCTCAGTAAGCAGGGAAGGGGTGTTTTAACTCTCACCACCTCTGCTATAATCCAGAGGAAACTCACTCCTCTGAAATAGCTCTTTTTATTGGGAGAAACATTCTTGTTGGCACAATAGAATTGTTCCTCTTAATGCAACAAAGGAGCCTCATCAGGAATGCAGCAGGGAGGGAAGACTTAGGACTTTATGAGATGAGGTACTTAGCATTACAAAACTGTGTCAGAAGGACACAGTGATAACAGAAATGGGTGACATTATCAGACTCTCTCATCGTTCAGCCATTCCAGGGATGTAGCGCTGGCGTGGATGAGGCGTCACTTTTTTATTGACGGGCTAAGCCATCAATAAAAAGTAATGCCTTATTCATGCCCATGCTACACCCCTGGAATGGCTGAATGGCGACATCTGATAATGTTGCCTATTTCTGTTATCTTTGCGTCCTTCTGATGCAATTTTTACCATGTCTGATAAAGTCCTTAAACAGGCAGCTTCCTCTGCTGCTCCAATAATTCTCATATCACTGTAGTTTCTATTTGCAATTTTAAAAAACTTTTGTGCATTATGTGTAAGGACATATATAATATCAGTTATTAGAATCATCATGAAGTAACTTGTCTTTATGTTGATTTTTACCTGAACAAAGATGGGAGAGTATGTCATCTTTATTTTAGCCTACCTGTTTGTTGATCCTCCTTCGAAGGCTGTGGTACTTTCTTATTTTTAAAATACATAGAGTCATGCTGGAGGATCTAGAAAATGCCTAGAAAGGATGCCTTTCTAGGCATCTGGTGCAACTCTATGACTAGCTTCCAGCAGAAGTTGTAAATGAGGATGACCTGTATCCCACTTGAACTGCCATAGCAACATCCAATGGAATCATGGGATTTGCAGTTTAGGGAGGGGCATTTAGAATTCTCTGCTACAGAGCTTTTGGGCCTCACTAAACCTCCAGAATACCACATGGTTGTTTCCATGACAGTGAAAGTGGAATATAGCACTATAAACATTGCAGTGTGATAAAAATCTGAGACTTTTCCAAACATGGAAACTTTAACAGAAATGAACATTCAAAAAAACTGGCAAACAAGTCAGGATTGATTTTGATTTTGCTTCCTCACTGGACATCTGATGAAGGGGGAAAAAACAGAAGGAGAGCTTTGATGGAGCTGCTCCTTTATTCTAGAAGCTGGATAAAGGCAGATGGGAAAGCAAAGCAGATTTTTTGTACCTATCCAGTTTGAGAGAATTATTTTTTGGACCTTCACTCCCAGAATCTGCCAGGTCAAGCTAGATTCTGGCATAACATTAAGCTAAAACATAGAGAAGCTGCTTTTTTGGAGGCTCTGTGCAAGTGTTCTTTAGGAGTATGCTTGAGCTCATAATCTTGAGTTAGAAAGATATCTTAAGGAAAAACCCAAAAAGGAATAAGGCAAAGGAAACATTGAAACTTTGGAAAGAGAACTGAGCCTCTCAGTGTGCCTAGGGTAATTTTCCCTTGCAGTCTGAGAGGCCCCTGTCCAGGAAGGATACAGGACAAATCAAGAACTGGAACTTCTTTCTGCAGACAGAAGAGCCAAGCAAAGCCAGGGAAGTTAAGGTCACAGTGGAGAAACAACTGTAAGTGATTGTTCCAGGCTCACTGCAATAAAATCTATTTTCAATTATAGGTGTGGGTATTTCAAAGTCAGGTCCACCACCAGGCTAATGAAAGCCTTGCCTATTAATGCTCACTCTAGACTGGAAGCATTTGCAGGAGAGAAGAAAAAGATGTTTAAATTCCTTGACCTTTTCATTGTGATGAGGGAAGCAACTTCCAGAGTTTTTCAGATGTCACACACACCAGTCAGAAAATTCAGGATCATCTCAATGTTGAGTTTCTCTACTTGTGATCAACTTTGGTGCCATTCAGTAGGGTGAATGTCCCAGTTTTTTCCCCTTTTTCCTAGTGTCTCCCTTTGCCCTCAGCTTACTTCACTTGCTGCAAACTGAGTTCAAAGAGCAGAAGTACATTGCATTAAATTAACACAATGGGGAGGGAGAGGGCAGGCAGAGTCTTGCTCTTCTCAGAAGGGTCAGGAACAAACAAAAAGCTTCAGTCACTCCTAGCTTGTCTGTACTTCCTCATTAATAACTTTTGCCATTTCAACAGCACTACAGTGTTTTTTGGTGATACATCTCCCAGTTTTCCTCTGTGAAATGTTGCTGGGTGTGAAGAAGTTGTTTATTGAACTGATCAATGAAGTTGGACAATGTTCAGTTCCTGTTACTTCACATCATCAGTGCTGAGGTGGAAGCTTCACTATGAAATATAATCCCATAAACATTTGCAACAATTCCTAGGCTTCTTATAACAATTCCTAGGCTTCCTATATATACCTCCTCTCTCTTTTTGGGTTCAGTTTGACTTTACAAAGCAGTGTTCTGGGGACTCTTACATTGTACACTTTGCCCTGTAGAGCTTTGTGTTTGATTTTCATTTGTTGTGAATTTGTTGATAACTGGGACTTGTTAAAACTTAACCACATTATATTTTATCTGGAAGCTTTATCTGGAAATCTGAGTATTTAAAGAAATAATATTTGTAGGAACTTGTGTTATAATAGCCTGACCTATTTTTCTTTGCTGAAAATGGAAAATCCCAACTAACAGAGGGAAGCAGTGATTAACAGTCTCAGCAGCCTCATCTTATGAGTAGCTGTTTTGGCAAATATGTGTTCAGGATGGAACACAATGACTATGTGCCAGTTCAGTTTCACAGTCTGAAGTGTTGCACTGGCACCTTATACATTGATTCAATGGCAGCACCATAGGTTGCTTCCATGCAAGCCATTTAGTCCAGAACCGATAGTTAATCATTTATTTTTTTTAACAAAAAGAACACTACCATCTCACTATCAGCTCATTGTCCATCCATGGTTTTTGAGTCATCCTTTGATAGTGTGCTGCTGTTGGCTTAAAATGCAAATTAAAACAGAATAATGGTGGCGCTAAGCTGTTAGACAGTAAATTCTTCTCGAGAATAGTCTGGGCAGAGACTAGTCCTCTTGTAATCTGTAGATCATCACGTGTGCAGTTTAGAAAAGATAAAAGATTAAACCAGAATTAAAATAGAATCACAATTTAAAACACTTAAAACACACAATATGAAAACAAAATGTTAAGGAAAATACAGTTGCCCTTTTAACAATCCCTTTTCTTAGCACTTAATAATTTGCCAAAAAGCCTGCCAGAATGAAACAAAAAACATCTGCCAGTAGAAAGAGAACAGAGAAAAGGACATCCTAGTATCAGTTCCTAGAGAGGGTACTCCAGATCTTGGGAAGGACATATTGTGTTGTGTTTAATTTTGAATTAAAAAACTCTTTAGTGGGTTTTTTTTTTTTAAAAAAAAAAAACAGAGTGGCATAGAATGGCAGAGTGAACTTCATGCTTGTAACAATCTCAGCTCAGTCACAGGGCTGGTTTAACCTGTCTGCCGAATCAGCATTGGCAGGGGGCCCCGAGGTCAAGAGAGGGCCCCGTGTTGGCCTCCTTAATCTGACAAAGGAGACAGCCAGGAGGAGCCCCCTCTTACCCTCCTCCTCCAAAAACCTCCTGCTGGTTTTTTTAAAAAAGCAAACAAAACAGCCTCTCCAAAACTAAAGAGAAAGAGAAAGAAACAGCAGCCCTCCGTGGCAGAAGCTGGAGGGAGAGGCACATTGGAGAGGGTGAGTGTGTGTGTGTGAGAGAGAGAGACAGGGAATTTGAGGGTTATCTCCCTCAGAAAGGGCTCCTTTCCTTTCCTTTCCTTTCCTTTCCTTTCCTTTCCTTCCTTGCACATAGATCCCCTCCAGCCCATCTTTCCAGCTCCTTTTAACATTTCTTGGTTCCTCTCCCCTCCCTTTCCCCCTTGGTCTTCTTCAGCTTCCTCCCCTTGCTGCCAACTGAGTTCACCTGCAAAAGAAATTTGTGTTTGCCCATGTGCCTTCAAGTAATTTCTGACTAAGGCCAACCTACCATGGGGTTTTTTAGGGAAGGCTTGTTCAAAGGGGGTCTGCCTTTGACTTCCTTTGAGGCTGAGAGAGTGTGACGTGCCCAAGGTCAGCCAGTGGGTATTCATGGCTGAGTAAGGATTCAAACCCTGGTCTCCACAGTCATAGTGCAATGCTGAAACTTCTACAACACTCTAGCTCTTTTAACAGAAGAATATAAAGAATATAAATTAAAATTTGGAGTAATATTACTGGGAACATTGGTTTTATTGTTGTCACTAAAACACCAGTATCCCATTAGTGTTATGTGAGAGGCATTGGCCTAGAGCAGTGGTTCTTAACCTTTTCTTTACCAGGGAGCCCCTTTAAATATCTTTTGTTGCCCCAAGACTTAACTCAAGACTTAAAACCCTAATAATAATAGCTAATAATAATAGCTAACAACAATACAATTACACCATCCATTGAACTTTCCCTCAGAGACACTCTTGCTTCTTCCTGCAAGTTTGTGGCTGGAGTGGATTGAATGGCAATGTACAGGCCAAGCCAGCCAGCCTTTGCCTTCGTTCCTGTCACGTGGCTGCTCCACTACAGGGAGGAGGTGGGCCAAGCAGTCTTCAAGCCTTTGTGGACCCGCTGTGAGGACATTGCGGACCCCAAGTTAAGAACAACTGGGCTAGAGAATGCTGGAAAAGGAACAATGCAACCAGACCTTGAGAAGGGTTCTGGCAGGAGGATTCTGGGAGGTGTAATCCAAGAGTAACTTTCCCAGGCTCTAAATGCAGCCTAGAATCATAGAATCATAGGGCTGGAAGGGACCCCAACAGCGATCCCATCCGATCGGCTTCTGCCCTGCAGGAACACACAATCCAAGCATTCCCGACAGATGGCCATCCAACCTATATTTTAAAAAATCCAGAGAACGAGACTCCACCACACTCCAAGGCAGTGTATTCCACTTCCAAACAGCTCTTACTGTCAGGAAGGTCTTCCTAATGTTTAGGTGGATTCTCTTTTCCTGTAGTTTGAGTCCATTGCTCCATGTCCTTGTCTCTGGAGTAGCAGAAAACAAGCTTGCCCCATCCTCAGTATGACATCTCTTCAAATACTTAAACATGGCTATCATGTCCCCTCTCAACCTTCTCTTCTCCAGGCTAAGCGTACCCAGCTCCCTAAGCCGTTCCTCATAGGGCGTAATGGCTTCCAGACTTCGCACCATCCTTCTCAGTATCTTTCTTGAATTGTTGTGCCCAGAATTGGAAACAGTATTCCAGGTGAGGTCTGACCAAAGCAGAATGGAGTGATACTGTTTCTTCCCTTGATCTAGACACTACTCCTATTAATGCAGCCTAGAATCGCATTGGCATTTTTTGCTGCTGCATCACACTGCTAATTCATGTTTAGCTTGTAGTCTACTCTTTATTTTCTTTGAGGAAATCTACACCATTACATTAACTGCCAATAAACAAAAAATATTATGTTAGTGCCTATAATAGAGTTTTTAAACTAAATTATTGGTGGCAAATTATGTAATATAGTAGGCTCCTCTTATCCACTGGGGATTGGGGGGGGGCATGGATTCTGAAAACCATGAATAATAGTGAACGCCATTGAAAATAATGGGACTTCTGGTTTAAAATACCATAGAGTTGCCTTGGAGGGCCTAGAAAAGGGCTAGGGAAGACACATTTTCTAGGAAGACTCTATGGTAGGTGTGCTGTTTTGTGTCCCATGGATAATGAATCCATGGATACAGGGGTCCTACTATAATCTGAACATCCTGTACGGTGAATAGGTTAGGTTACATTGATCTGAGATAAACATATGGGGCCCCCAAAGTAAAGCACTGCAGGGGGTTCCAAAATTCCTTAAACTGGCCCTGCTCAGTCACTACCCTTCTTTGAATAGAATGTGTTTAACACCACAACTCTCAAATCAAACTGGCCCAGGAACAATCAGTCCACTCCATAAAAGTAGGGTCTGCCCCCACAGAGACTAGATATTTAATTTTTTATCTGTAAGAAGTTCCTAAAGAGTGGAAAAAGAGGCAGATGTGTATGTGTACAAAATGGTAGGTGGAATTTTTAAATTTCCAAACACTTTTTAAAAAAGCGCTGTAGAATAGCACTTTTGGCGGAGGGGGGACAAAATGGCAGCCCAATTCCTTTCCCTTCCAAAGAATTTTGCCTCATACCACATTATCACTCAAACAAAATTTCCAATTTGAAGTGGGTAAAATGGTTAAGAAATGGCCCCTGACAATTTGGGACAAATCTAATTTAAATAGGGATTTTGATTTTTTTTTTGTTGTTGTTGTTTAAATATGTGATTAAAATTCATTTTAAAATATACATTTAAGGTTTTTTTTTAAAATGAATGAATGAATAAATAAATATTGTTTTAGTTAAAGTTCCTCCAACAATCTGCTCCTTTCCTATTCCAAAATTCTTCTCAGTCTCCTCCTCCTAACTCTCATCCTATCTATCCACCCAGAAACGTATATTATGATAAAAACTGTATGTGTGTGTGAGAGAGAAAATACAATAAAAGTACAAAAGAGATAATAGGTGCAGTTGGTGAGGACTCAGGAGAGAGCCTTCTCCTTGGTTGCTCCCAGACTATGGAACTCCATTCCATAGGAGGTCTGATTGGCCACCTCCATGCTCTCTTTTCATTTGCAGTTAAAGTTTCTTCTTCTTGCTTGGAAATCATGCTGACCTAAGCAGATCACCCAACCAGACAATAGTGTGTTCATGTTTATCATCATTTACAATTAAATTGCCCAGCTTGAAATTGCAGCATCACCATAAGAACATAACCCATGGCCCTATCTAGTCAAGAATTCTGTTCATATAGTGGTCACCTAGTTGTCTATAGAAAAACAGGACTTGAGCAGAATAAAATCCATGCAGTTGTGTTTTCCAGCAACTGGTATATAGAAGCATACTGCTTCTGGTTTTGGAGGATAGCTATTCATCACGATCTGCAGCCACTGATAGCCCCACATATCACCATTCATGCAGAAATATATTTTCAAAATGATAGCCCAAAGAGGGTAACCTTATTTTAACTAGCCTGGCACTCTTCAAAAAATGATGGCAAAGTGTCTTTGTTAAAAGAACTCAGAGCAATGACTGCTGTTAATATGCCATAACAAAGGTTAGATGTGAAGAGTCAAAGGTCACTGTACCACCTGGGAACTATCAAGTGGTCATGTTGATCGCTATGCTTAATTAGAGTTTAGCAGTCAGAGGTCATATCAGCACCAAAACAAATAACCTGTGCTCATAATCAACACATATATAAGACTCTGGTGGGCCAAAAAACTGTAGACACAAGCTATGTTCTAAAGACCATTATCTAGAGGCCATGGAAATACAGAATTGTTCCACAAAAGCAATAACAACAATAATAACCCAAACCCTAGAAGTCTGAGCAGGTCTCGAAGGTCTTGAATCCAGGCTTTGTGCTTGAACTGACTGAAACCTGTTTGAATTGGTGAATGGGAAACACCCCCCAAAAAGATATATACATCAAATGCACAGAAATTATGGAACATAATTATTGCAATTAATATACCATGCATATTCGTTCAGTTACTCAGTGATACTGCTGACAAGGGACTCTATCAGATGTGGAAAAAATTGCAGGATTGCAACGTCATAGCAGCACAAATAGGCACAGCTATTGGATGACATTGTCATCGTCATGTGGTTACTCTGTGCCCCAGCCACAACTAAGGGGTTCCTTTTAATTGATGGGACAAGCTATCAACAGATTTTCAATATTGCTTTGTTCACGGTATTGAACAACTAAGGGGTTCCTTTTAATTGATGGGACAAACTATCAATAGATTTTCAATATTGCTTTGTTCACGGTATTGAGGGTGTGCGAAAACATATCCCATTGTAATTGCAAGATTACCGTGTGAATGGGCAGTCCTTGGTGAGAAAATGTCCAGGTGAGAACGTGAAAACGAAGCACAGGATACTCTTTTTATGAACTGTCCTATCTAGTTTCAATGTGTTTAGGTTTGTTTCAGTGCTTGTGTGTTCATTTGCTTTGTTAATTAAGGTGTTTTTGGAGTTTTAAGTGCACTCGCATCTTCTTGCGAGAACAGATGAAATCTCGCCCATGCTAAATTGTGGAAGTAAAATCCTGTTCTTAAAGTGCTAGTGGTCCTTGTGAGATACTTTTATGGTGCTTATTTTGCATGGTTACAGTGATGCCACTATGTTTCCACTTTTCCCATTTGCGGAATTACAGGGTTTTTACACGCTAGTCTGATAATGTCCAAGTTATAGCTTTTGAGTAAAATTTTTCAGATTTTGAACTCAATTAAGCACCATCTTGCAAGATAGCTCAGTCTTAATTAACAACAAAAAGAAAAAGGCAGGCAGGCAGGCTCTTTATAGTGTCCAGATATTTTCAGTAACTGAAATCAATATATATCCATTGAAATAGCAACAACCTATTATGCTGGAGAACTGTGTGTTGATAATATGAGTTAAAATTAGTGATGGAAAAGAATAGTATTGGTTTTGTAATTCTAGACGAGTGTACCTGTCTCTCCCCTCCTAAGACTCCTAAGATGCGGCACGTACCTTCCCTCCAATACCTACCTATTTGTGTGGCTTGGAAATAGGTTTTGTGAGGCTTGAGACATCAAATGAGCATAAAACTGTCACTACATTTCAGAAATGGGAATGGCTAATATACCATAGGTACATTTGAAAATGACTGTCACTCCTTCTACAGAAATAATGTTTCCTCACTGACAAAATATAGCTGAAACAAAATGTTTGAGATGGATAAAATTAAAAAATGTGTAAAAATATAAATATTAAAAGTGTGCACAAAATAGTCACATTTTAATACACCACACCTCACATGAATTCCTTTATGAGAAGAAGGAACAAAAAAGTCTCACAATGTCATATGAAACAAGAATGCAGGCAGGATACAAAGAACAGTGACAAAACTGAGTCAGAGAAAATTTCACATCTCCAATCAAAAATGTTGCAGAATGGAAAATTTAGCTGTAAGCAATGTATGACAGTACACACACACATACACACAGCGAGAGAGAGAGAAAGAGACAGGCAGACAGGCAGACAGACAGACAGAGCATTTGCTACCCTCTAGCTGTGAACTGACAGTTGCTTATAGAAACAATAGGAAACTGCTTCTATTTGTATTTAAGACTGATAACATGGTTTGCTGATGTATTTGGTTGGGAATAATTATTTGCCTTGCACAAGTCCTTCAGTCTTGAGTCAGTTCACAGCATCATCTCTGATGTATTGACTCAACAGGGTGCATTATCTCATTGCCTATGTAAAATCAAGCTTGGTTGCCTGAAGTACATGTGTGTTGAACTGATTTCTGCTGATATTCTTAACAGCAGTGTGAAGTTCACAGGGCTTATTGTATAGAAAAATCACATTTGTACTAATTTGGTGATTTATGCACTACTGCTTCAGGTTTGTAAGGCAGTTAGTTCAAAATGCCCAGACAAATCCATTACTGTTTCTCTCTGGTACCCATGCAGAACATCCTAAGCATGCTTATTTATGGTACAGAAAGCATCTAGTTATAATGGGTTTCTTTTCTTGTGCCTGGACCATTTCCAACTGGCTAGAGAGGAAAGTTCTATAAGAGATCATCAGAGTGAGACCTTCTTTAGAACGGAGCAGCTCAAGCTCTCCCACCATCTGAGGCAGGAACTGAAATGCAACCCCTCACTTCAGTTTTGGATCAAGGGTGGTAGGGACATGGCCAGCCAACTGCCATGGTGGAGAGGAAGATATCTCTCACCCCAGCTACAGTGGGATGATGTGGTGATCCAGGCATCTCTACACCCTCTCACACTCTTCAGCAGGATAAAAAGTGGGAGTTGTTGTGTGGCTTCAAGTCATTTCTGACTTATGGTGACCCTTAGGCGACCCTATCACAGGGTTTTCTTGGCAAGATTTGTTCAGAGAGGGTTTGCCTTCACTTTCTCTGAGGCTGAGAGTGTGTAATTTGCCAAAGGTCACCCAGTGGGTTTCTGTGGCCAAGCTGAGATTCGAACCCTGCTCTCCAGAATCATAGTCCTATGCTCAAACCACTACATCATGTTGGCTTGCAAAAAGTGGGAGAGGAGGAAAAGCACCAACATTTGTTGTAAGAGGTGAGGAAGAGGAGGAAAAGGCTGTTGGCAAACATGGGGTGGGATGAACAGTTAATTTCCTGCTCATTTATGCTAATGTACACAGGTTTAATCTCCCTTATCCCAAATGCTTGGAACAAGAGGTGTTTTGTCTTTCAGATATCTTTTTTTAATTTTGGAATATTTGCATATATATAATGAGATAGCTTTGAAATGGGACCAAAATCTAAACAACAGCAGCAGCAACAACAACAACAACAACAACAACAATTTATGAGTATGTTTCATATACACCTTACTTTGGCATACTTACCAAATTTGCAGATGACACCAAATTAGGAGGAGTAGCTAATACCCTAGATCAAAATTCAAAATGACCTGAAAAGACTAGAAAGATGGGCAAAAGCTAACAAAATGAAATTCAATATGGAGAAATGTAAGGTACTGCACTTAGGGCGAACAAATGAAATGTATAGATATAGGATGGGGGACACCTGGCTGAATGAGACTACGTGCGAAAGGAATCTAGGAGTCCTAGTAGACCACAAGTTGAACATGAGTCAACAGTGTGATGTGGCAGCTAAAAAGGCCAATGCAATTTTGGGCTGCATCAATAGAAGTATAGTGTCTAGATCAAGGGAAGTAATAGTGCTGCTCTATTCTGCCTTGGTCAGACCTCACCTGGAATACTGTGTCCAGTTCTGGGCACCACAATTCAAAAAGGATATTGACAAATTGGAGTGTGTCAGTATCAGAGAAGGGCGACTAAAATGGTGAAAGGTCTGGAAACCATGCGAGACTTAGGGAGCTGGGTATGTTTAGCCTGGAAAAAAGATGGTTAAGAGGTGATATGATAGCTCTATTTAAGTATTTGAAGGGGTGTCACGCTGAGGATGGAGCAGGCTTGTTTTCTGCTGCTCCAGAGACTGGAACATGGAGCAATGGATGCAAGCTCCAGGAACAGAGATTCCACCTCAACATTAGGAGGAACTTTCTGACAGTAAGAGCTGTTTGGCAGTGGAACACACTCCCTCGGAGTGTGGTGGGGTCTCCTTCCTTGGAGGTCTTCAAACAGAGGCTGGATGGCCATCTGTCAGGGACGCTTTGATCGTGATTTCCTGCGTGGCAGGGGGTTGGACTGGATGGCCCTCATGGTCTCTTCCAACTCTGCAATTCTATGATTCTATGATTCTTAAAACCAGAAGAAAATTACCTAACCAATACCAAGAATACTTGATCAATCAAAGTTAGGATAAACAACACACCCACACCCACCTACCCACCCACCCACACAGACACACATGTATTTCAATTTATAATCTGATAAAACTATTAGACAATCTAAAATGTTGGACAATTGGATAAAATTTGGACAATTTTGGATGGTGGAGTGTTTTGGATTTCTGACTAAGGAATTCTCAACCTGTATTTAGCTTATTTGTACAATGTTTTTAATTTTTATTGGTAATTAATTGGTATTGAGTTTTGACCTGTCTCCAGGAGGAGAGCATGTACAGGTTCCTCCTAGCCTCTCTAGGGAGGGAGTTTCAAAATCTGGGAGCAGCCACCAAGAAAGCCCTCTCCCTTGTTCCAACCAAATGAGCCTGAGAGGGTTGTGGGACAGAGAGGAGGGCCTCTCCATCCAATCTTAGAACTCTAATAGGCTTATAAATGGACATATGAACCTATAGGGCTTTATAGGTCAAAACCAGCACTTTGAATTGTGCCTTGAAATGGATTAGCAGCTGATGCAGCTGTTGAAACAAAGGAGTTGTATGCTCCCTGTAGTCAGCCCCAGTTTACAACCTGGCTGAAGCTCTTTGGGCCAACTGAAGTTTTTGAGCATTTTTCGAAGGCAGTCCCATATGCAGTGCATTACAGTAATCCAAATGGGATGCAACCAAGGCATGTACCACCGTGGCCAGATCAGACATCCCAAGGAATGGGCACAGTTGTCACACTAACTTTAATTGTGCAAAAGCACACCTGGTCACTGCTGAAACCTGAGCCTCCAGGCTCAGAGCTGAATCTAGGAGTACCCCCCAAACAGTGAACCTGCATTTTCAGGGGGAGTGTATCCCCGTCTATCTAACACATGCTGAATACCTGTTCCTAGATCTGTCTGAGAACACCCCTCCAGGAAAGAATGGAGCCACTGTAAAACCGCACCTCCAAAGCACCATCCCAGAGAGGTCATTCAGAAGGATACCATGGCCGATGATATTGAAAGCTGCTGAGAGATCAGCAGAAACAACAGGAACAAACTCTCTCTGCCCAGTTTCTGCATGGGTCATTCACCAAGGCAACCAAAGCTGCCTCTGTCCCATAACCAGTCTGAAACTAGACTGAAATGGGTTAGATAATCCACTTCATCCAGGAACCCCTGGAGAAGCCATCACATGCTCTAGTAGTACCTTGACCAGAAATGGAAGTTTAGAGACTGGTCTACAGTTATCTAGTATAGTAGCATCCAGTAAATGTTTTCTTCAGAAAAGGTCTTACCCTGCCTCTTTCAGGTATGTTTGGACTCTGTCTTGTTGTAAGGAGGCATTATCACTACCCACTCAGCTAGTTAACCCCTGGTCTGTTTAATTAGCCAGGAAGGGCAAGTGTCTAGTACACACGTGGTAACTCTCACTTCTCCAAGGATCATGTCCATATTCTAGGGCTGTGCAAATTGAAAAGTGTCCATCAACACTGGACAAGCAGGGACCAAGATTATATCCACCAAAACTGTATGAACTCTGGCATCTAAATCAGACTGAATCCAAATGATTTTATCTATGAAATCATGGGCAAATTCTTTACAGTGGGCTATTATCCCATAGATGGCTTGGGACTGAAGTGTTATTTAGGGAAAAACTAATATTTTTAACACTTAATTGACACAACTGTAGAAAAAAAATGGGAATATCGTATTACCTTGGTGAAAAGCAACTTGTCAGCCAACAAAATAAAATAAAATTATGCAATCAATCAAATTGAACCATAAATCCTTTATAACATTGCTTTGGAACGTTCTTCCAAGATATGGCATTTTTAAAAGAAAATGACCAGGTCTATTTCCATGTATGATAAAAACAGTTCTTAGGTTCTGCATCAGATAGATTGTAGTAGGCTACACAGAATCCAACAAAAGCTTTGAAAGAGTTAATGAGAGAATTCAAGAGCAATAAAAGATCACAAAACCAGCAGTTTAGCCTAGCCAAAGAAAATTGTGGTAAATTATAACCAGGTGCTTTTGTTTCCTGGTTCTGCAAACTCAGCCTTCTGGTTAAAATATAAGAGCATGTGGGTCTATCTGGGTATTTCATTTATCTGTTCTGCCTGACTTTTACAAGGCCAGTGTAACCATGCCAACTTATATGGCTGAAATTACTTTGAAACAATATGAGTAGCCTGATAAAAATTGGGCTTCAGCATGTTATGTGTAAAATGAGACCCTTTTCTTTTGTATGCACAATAATCCCTTCGCTTTTACCATTTCCATATACAATATGACTCATTCCCAAGATGCTCTTTACAGCAATGCAGCATAGGATGCAATATCAACATCCCAGTGATGTCCCCTTTTACTGATTCTGGGGCATCAACTGTCCCTTTGAAATAGTAGCACTGGCTGACAGAACACTTCAATTTTGCCCCTCACCTGCCACCTTTGTGCCAGGCTGGTACTCATGAATAAGGATACTGAATCATCCTGATCAGTCTCCATCTGCTAAATAAATAAATAAATAAAAAAGAATGTCCCAGGCTGTTGAATACCTGAAAGCAATATAACCACCCCCATCCCTTACTTCATAATGCAGAAAGGGCAATACCCTGGTATTCTTTCACTGACAATATTAAGAATATAGGGTATTTTACTGAACTTATACCTAACATCAAACACATGTATCCCACTTTTACTTTAATTCAAACCCAACTTATGGTGACTCTGTCGCAAGAATTTTCTTGGCAAGATTTATTAAGAGGAATTGCCTAGTGGTCTCCCTTCAAAGACCTCCCCTTCTTTCAGAAAAGTTTCCTGAGCATTTCCATCCCATTGTTCATCGGGGGGGGGGGACCCTTTTCTAGCAGATACTCTTGTGCGGGTGTTTTTTAAGTTACTATGAACTGCTTCTAGACTTTTAGACTAAGGGCTCATCTACATGGGACAGAATACACCGTCTTCCCACTAGCATGTTCTCAGATATGGCCCATTCCTCTCCTGTTACCTGAACAAAATGGGATGGAGTCCAGACCACTATGCTGGCCCGTTGCTGCAGTTGCCATCTGCATCACTCTTTCCAAAGTTAGGAAGCTGGCCCGCAGCATGTGACAAGTGCCCTGCATGTGACCAGCCTTGCCATATCCTGTGGGCCTGCTTCTGGCTGTAGAGAGTGCAGAGCGAATGGCAGCTGCAGTGAAGGGTTGTTGTGCTGGTATGGGCTCCTGCAGCCACACGGGCTGATCCATTTCTTTCAAAAAGAAATGTCTCCCCCCCCCCCGGTATTTTACAAAAACACTTTATCAGGCTTTACCCTGTCTCTCTCCCCCCACCATCTTAGCCATGTCTTTGCCCCATAGGCCATGAGGACTGCCCAGGTGCAAAATGGGGCAAAAGCCCTGCATTTTTTGGACTGCAGGGCTCTGAAACAGGGGCAAGATGGGGTACATAACTCATCTAGACAAGGTCTCTATGTTCTTTTCAAGAATAAAAAGCACTGCTGTTGCCTGGGAATGCTGGAGCCTGGCCTCAGCCCTCCTTTTTGGGTTTAAACTATCACTTTTCTTCTATACAGCTCAGCTTATTGAGAATAGGGAAAACTCCTGCCCTCATTCCCCCTCTCCCCTTGGTTCTATCACTCTATAATGAGTGAAATTCTGTGTTTTAGAGTCCTTGTCAGCATCATGGCCAAATCCTAGAAGCTGCCCAGTGGCATAGAAAGGGTTAATTTATATTTCATATGCTCTTCTTGATACTTTCACTTTAGTTTGGCAGTTCAAGGCTGGGAAGAGACTAGTAGCTAGGGATAGACCAGAGGACTAAACCTTCCTGTTACCACCAGCCTACACTGTTCTCTTACCTATTGGGAAGGGAGATGGGTCATGCCTGTACAGTTTTACTTCCCCTGTTTGCTTCTGCACTACACCCTATGGATCCATGGGGATTCAGTTCCAGGACCCCTTGTGGATGGCAAAATCATGGATGGTTGCACCCCATATTATTAAATGGCAGAGACATGCACACAGATGTGTCAGTATGTCTGTGTGTACATCACCACCATTTTTGGTATGGGATGTGATGATCTGTGGGCAGTTGAAACCACAGATTGGGAGCCCGTGGATCAGGAGGGCCCACTGAATATAAACTTTGGGAGTCCAAGTTCCATTGGCTTTGCTCTCTGTGTTTGAGGTGCACCCCAGCCCAGGGTCCTCATTGAAGAGCCATGAGGAACTGGAGTGGTGGCCATGGGACATTCTGAGTTGAACTAATTGTTTAAGGGCACAGTTTGACCACTTGCTGCAAGTGGATCCTGGAACCCATTAGCTAAAGGACTATGGTGCTTCCTTTGCTATAGACCTTCTGCATCATTTGTCATAAATGACAAGGCTTATCATATAGCAAGGATGTGTATCAGTTTTTAGGACCTAAGTCTTGGGGTGCCCTGGAATTGAGCCCAGTTCCAGCTCAGAACACTCCCTTCTTCCCCTTCCTCCCCCTCTTGCTTTTACTCACTCTTTCCTATCCAGGCGCAACAACAGCATTGTTGTTTTCAACACAACCTGGAAAAGTTCCTCTTTAAATTACAGTTCTCAGAATCCCACAGCCAGCATGGTGACCAGCAAGTCCAAAAAAGTTAATTTCCTAAGCTTATCAACATTTTTTGGGGTCATTCCCACCTTCTTGTTCTTCCTCCCTCCGTTCCAGTAACAGCAGCCTTCAATGACTTGACAGTGATCTTGCCTACTACTGTATTGTCCTTTTCATTAAAAATATGCTTTTTGTTCAATCCTGATGTCTATCTTTGCACTTTTCAGAAAACGTACAGAGGAAGCTCCACTATCCAGACCAAAGATTCCAAGTTACCTATGCTTTGATCTATGCATTTAATAAATCATGTTAATTTCTGGAGCAGTTTTATTGAGGATGAAGAGGGAATAACAGTGGGCCCTTGGTATCTGCTGAGGTTTGGTTCCAGGACCTTCCATGGATACCAAAATCCATGGATGCTCAAGTCCCATTATATTCAATGGCATAGTAAAATTGTGTCCCTTATATAAAATGGCAAAATCAAGGTTTGCTTTTTGGATTTTTTCCACAGGGTGCAGTATTTTCAAGCTGTGGGAGGGGGTGGAATCATTGGATGCAGAATCCACGGATACGGAGGGACGATTGTAATGTCTTCCTATAAGCTCTACCCTAATTTCCCTGAACATCTGTTGGTCTTCACAGAGGTTAGTAAAGTTGGCTCTTTTAACTACAGATCCCAGATTCCTGGCTGAAGAATTCTGGGAGTTGTAATCCAAAACCCCAACCCTTTCCTATTGTAGTTTGTGATGATCTTGCTTCAGAAACATGGAAGTTGTTTCAAACGTGTCTAGAGATGTGTGCTCCTCACAAACATGGTAACAGACACTGGCATAGCAAAGCTGTGCTGAACATGTGAAAGTGCCAGAAATCCTTGGCTTTGCATCCTAAGGGACCATCAGAGGGCACTGTCTGATTATCATCATAATGTTTCCGCATTCCTAGCTCAAATATATGAATGCCACCGCCATTTGATCTATATAGTGCAACCTCTTAAGCCAGCCAGCAGGCTGTCTCTATATCCCAATTTTACATGTCTATTGCACAGTGTGCTATGACCTTTTGCTTAAAAAAATGAGAAAAAGAGGAGCATAGAAGCGTTTTTTGAACACTGTTGAAATAATAAGTTCTTCTTTCTTTGTAATATCAAAAACTCACATTGCAATTGATTCCATGGAAGTTGAATTCTATTAAGCTCAATCATCCTTTACTATGGTTTCTCTCTTTTAGTTATCTGTGGGAAACTGTCTTTTATTTTATGGGTTGCTTCTGACCATCACCCCGACCCATTTTTAATTTAGTTTTACTTACTGTACCTACTGTTATTATAGAATTGTTCCACTTATTCTACAAGTGTTTGCTTCCTGAGATAAAGTACTTGCTGTCACTGGATGAACCAGGATGAATGTAAGCTCTTTCATTTTCCTGGAAGGGGGACTGCAGTTTGGAAGGTGTGTTTGACCTGAAGAGCTGAAAGATGTACCCTATTACCTATGTACCCTCTTACCTATGGCCTAAATCCAACATTGTGTTAACAGCAGATTGACAGTACAACAGAACTTTCTTCTTTTTTTCTGAACCACAGCCCTTCATGTCACCTGAAAACTTACTGAAGAGGATTTTCCAGCCCTCTAGGGCAGCTTTTGAGAACACCTGGGGGTTACATAGTGATGGGGAAACACCACCTCCCAGGTCTGCTTACAGAAGCAATTCTGAAAGTAGAACAATTCCATTGTTTCCTAGCCTGTATTTCAAGCAGTGTGGTGCTCAAAAAAGAACCTGCAACAAATAATTCAGAATAAGAGATGCTTTGAAAGCTATTTTGTGCACTCCAGATGATAATATTGATAAATCGATATAGCCATCCATTTACCTGTGCTCCCATCATCCACTTTTTTCCTGTTGCCATATCTAAGAGAGTAGAGGATATGTGGTAAAATCTACAGTAGTTCCTAGCTGTTTGCGGCAGTTTGTATAGAGAAAGGTTCTATCTAGGAGTTGGTGACAATTGGATTGTCTGTGGACTAAAAGCAGCTCATGAGGGTGTTTGTGTACTCTGCACCCACAAGACCTCCACAGTCACAGAAAAAAGACCAGCCCAGTATGGAGCATTGTGACTACTTAGGCCTTCTGTAAGCTTTTATTCTCTAGTTAAATTAGGTTTTCTGAAGCAGATTTATTTTCACTCTCAAATGGCCAAAATAACCCTAAAGTGCTACTAGCCATTGTGCTGTAATTAGAGCATTTTCACAGAGCTCTTGTGTGTTTAAAGGTATGTTTAGACATTTTATTTTTTAGCACAAGAAGTGTTTTACTTCACTTTCAGTTTTAATCAAAGACCAGTAGAAGTGGAAAAGGGTAAGTGGGATCTCCAAATGGCTCCATTTAATGAAAACTGGCCCAAAATACATCAGAGGCTTTGGAAACACTACTGGCCATTTGGAGATGAAAAAAATCAATCCCCCCTCACTTTGGGGGATGGGGATGGGGGGAGGAGTAAAAATTTGGGTGCAGCTCTCCAGAATCGCTGGATTATCAGTTATATCTCCCTCCCACAACCTCTTGAAGCCTCCTACCCTAATTCAAAATGTTATTTGGTGGCCCCTTCAACTTGTTTAATCCCCTGGTAACATTTTTCTAAAACCAGAAGAGAATTTCCATGGCCCATTCACACTACACAATTATAGCACCATGATTCCACAACATCCTGGGGCCTCCTGGGGCCTATAGTTTGGTGAGGCACTCAAGAATTCTAAATGGCGCTCTCTAAGTTGCAGATAGCAGGATTCCATAGGAAGTTGTCATGGCCATTAAAGTCAAATGTAGCTCTATAATTGTATAGTGTGAAAGGGTCCCTGTTACTTCCAGTTTTGTAAAAAGGTGTTGATAGAGCCCGCAGGGATCCAAAGAGTGAGAAATGGGATCAGTGCAGCCCTCAGACCTTCCATGGATACCCAACACTGGTCTAGGATTGTGACTGTTCTGAAGATGCATAGTGAGTCAAGAAACACAATGTTTTTTTACCAGAAAGGAGGAGAAAAGTAACCATTAGGCAGGGCCGGTTTAGGGAATTTTGGGGGCCCCTGAAATTCTTTACTTTGGGGCCCCCATATGTTTATCTCAGATCAATGTAACCTAACCTATTCACCGTATAGGATGTTCAGATTATAGTAGGACCCCTGTATCCATGGATTCATTATCCATGGGACACAAAACAGCACACCTACCATAGAGTCTTCCTAGAAAATGTGTCTTCCCTAGCCCTTTTCTAGGCTCTCCAAGGCAACTCTATGGTATTTTAAACCAGAAGTCCCATTATTTTCAATGGTGTTCACTATTATTCATGGTTTTCAGAATCTACGCCCCCACCCCCTGAACCAACCCCCAGTGGTTAAGAGAGGCCTACTATATTACATAATTTGCCACCAATAATTTAGTTTAAAAACTATATTATAGGCACTAACATAATATTTTTTGTTTATTAGCAATTAATGTAATGGTGTAGATTTCCTCAAAGAAAATAAAGAGTAGACTACAAGCTAAACATGAGTTAGCAGTGTGATGCAGCAGCAAAAAATGCCAGTGCGTTCTAGGCTGCATGAATACGAGTAGTGTCTAGATCAAGGGAAGTAATAGTATCACTCCATTCTGCTTTGGTCAGACCTCACCTGGAATACCGTTTCCAATTCTGGGCACAACAATTCAAGAAAGATACTGAGAAGGATGGTGTGCGGTCTGGAAGCCATTACGCCCTATGAGGAACGGCTTAGGGAGCTGGGTATGCTTAGCCTGGAGAAGAGAAGGTTAGGAGGGGACATGATAGCCATATTTAGGTATTTGAAGGGATGTCATACTGAGGATGGAGCAAGCTTGTTTTCTGCTGCTCCAGAGACAAGGACATGGAGCAATCAACTCAAACTACAGGAAAAGAGAATCCACCTAAAGATTAGGAAGAAGTTCCTGACAGTAAGAGCTGTTTGGAAGTGGAACACACTGCCTTGGAGTGTGGTGGAGTCTCCTTCTTTGGGTTTTTTTAAACATAGGTTGGATGGCCATCTGTCAGGAATGCTTGGATTGTGTGTTCCTGCAGGGCAGAAGCCGATTGGATGGGGTGGCTGTTGGGTCCCTTCCAGCCCTATGATTGTATGATTCTAGGCTGCATTTAGAGCCTGGGAAAGTTACTCTTGGATTACACCTCCCAGAATCCTCCTGCCAGAACCCTTCTCAAGGTTGCATTGTTCCTTTTCCAGCATTCTCTAGCCCAATGGTTCTTAACTTGGGGTCTGCAATGTCCTCACAGGGGGTCCACAGAGGCTTGAAGGCTGCTTGGCCCACCTCCTCCCTGTAGTGGAGCAGCCATGTGACAGGAATGAAGGCAAAGGCTGGCTGGCTTGGCCTGGACATTGCCATTCAATCCACTCCAGCCACAAACTTGCAGGAAGAAGCAAGAGTGTCTCTGAGGGAAAGTTTAATGGATGGTTTAATTGTATTGTTGTTGTTGTTAGCTATTATTATTACCTATTATTATTAGGGTTTTAAATCTTGAGTTAAGTCTTGGGGCAACAAAAGATATTTAAAGGGGCTCCCTGATAAAGAAAAGGTTAAGAACCACTGCTCTAGGCCAATGCCTCTCACATAACATTAATGCCATACTGGTGTTTTAGTGACAACAATAAAACCATTGTTCCCAGTAATATTACTCCAAATTTTAATTTATATTCTTTATATTCTTCTGTTAAAAGAGCTAGAGTGTTGTAGAAGTTTCAGCATTGCCCTATGACTGTGGAGACCAGGGTTTGAATCCTTACTCAGCCATGAATACCCACTGGCTGACCTTGGGCAAGTCACACTCTCTCAGCCTCAAAGGAAGTCAAAGGCAGGCCCCTTTGGACAAACCTTCCCTAGAAAACCCCATGGTAGGTTGGCCTTAGTCAGAAATGAACTTGAAGGCACATGGGCAAACACACACAAATTTCTTTTGCAGGCTGAACTCAGTTGGCAGCAAGAGGAGGAAGCTGAAGAAGACCAAGGGGGAAAGGGAGGGGAGAGGAACCAAGAAATGTTAAAAGGAGCTGGAAAGATGGGCTGGAGGGGATCTATGTGCAAGGAAGGAAAGGAAAGGAAAGGAAAGGAAAGGAAAGGAAAGGAAAGGAAGAAAAGAAAGAAGCCCTTTCTGAGGGAGACAACCCTCAAATTCCCTCTCTCTCTCACACACACACACTCACCCTCTCCGAAGTGCCTCTCCCTCCAGCTTCTGCCACAGAGGGCTGCTGTTTCTTTCTCTTTCTCTTTAGTTTTGGAGAGGCTCTGTTTTGTTTGTTTGTTTGTTTTAAAAAAAGCCAGCAGGAGGTTTTTGGAGGAGGAGGGTAAGAGGGGGCTCCTCCCGGCTGTCTCCTGGCTGTCTCCTTCGTCAGATTAAGAAGGCCAACACGGGGGCCCCTCTTGACCTCGGGCCCCCTGCCAATGCTGATTTGGCAGACAGGTTAAATCGGCCCTGCCATTAGGTGAATATGTACTTTATTCACTTTTTCTCCCTGAAAGCAGACATGTTATTTCATTTTCCACATCTAATTCTCAGTTCCACTTATATCCTCTCTTTCCTCCAGTGAGCTCAAAGTAGCATACCATGACTCTTCTCTCCCCCACCCCACTTTTATCTTCACAATTACTATGATGTAGGTCAGTGCCCTGTCCCTTGGTGAGCAAGGAGATTTTCAGATGCCTAAAATTAGCTTCTTGCCACGCAAGCAGCCTCCGGAACAGTAACGAGGTTGCTGCGTGGCAAGGGTCCATTTTGGACGATGCCACTTCTCTCTCAGCATCATCCGTGACTCTTGTGGCCAGCATTGGAGGCGGCCGCGCTGGTTTTTACTCACAGACAACTTCCGTGAGTAAAAACCAGCACGGCCGCCTCCAATGCTGGCCACAAGAGTCACGGACGATGCCGAGAGAGAAACAGCGTCGTCCAAAATGGACCCTTGCCATGCAGCAACCTCGTTACTGTTCCGGAGGCTGCTTGCGTGGCAAGAAGCTAATTTTAGGCTTCTGAAAATCTCCCAAGTCTCAGTAAATAAATAAAGATAAAAAATCTTAGCAATCCATGGTCAATACAAGGATGGTTACAACAGAAAGTAGACAACCATGAAAGGGAAATTCAGAGTCAGAAGGCAAAGCAGAAAGGAAACTATCAAAGTCCTAGTAGAAAACAAGTAAGCCTGGTGAGGGTTCAGCAGCAGTCCAAAGTCCAAAACCCTTCAACATTTCACAGATGAAAACCAGGATGTATGTGGCTAAGCAACACCAGAGTATGATCAAGACAGAAAAGTCATTAATGAGGAAGAACACACGTTAGGAGAGACTGCGGCATTTTGCTTTTGCTTGAGCCTACTGGGAAGGGTACCCCTGCTTAGTTAATTGAGTGCAACTATATTTGCATTTTGAACTCAGTTTGCAGCAATTGAAGTAAGCAGAGGACAAAGGGGGAAGATGGGAGGAAAAGTGAGAAGCTGACACATTTTAAAGCAGTGGGGGAAAGTTGGATGACAGAGGATTAATCAGGACTGTCCCTGCCAAGCTGGGACAGTGGGAGTGTATATTAGTCACATTCAAGCAGCAACCAGGCAAGGTAGTTCACGAGCCAAAGCAAGCACAGTCCAAGTTCAGTTTTCAGCACACCAGTCACAACAACTGAGTAATAGGTAGCTAAAAATATATACAGCTCATTATCAACATTGTTCACAGCAGCAGCCTTGATCTCAGGATTAATAATAATAATAATAATGTTTGTTTATTTGTTTGTTTGTTTGTTTGTTTCTTACCCACCTCTCCCAATGGATAGAGACAGGAAACAACCCATTAACATATAAACATAATATTAGTTAAAAACACATATCAATTTAAAAAACGAGTAAGACTAAGGAGATTATCAGACGCTTGAAAAAAGCCCCCAAGGAGCTCATGAGAACAACGTCACTGTACCAGGAATGGGTCCCGGTATCTCACGTGTCGTTATCCTGGTGTGCTTGCTCCACCCTCCCTCCGTGCTGATGCAACAAAAAAGGCATTACTTTTCATTAGCAGGAGTTTTTGCTAATGAAAAGCGGTGCCTTTTTTCCCATCATGATGAGTAAATATGATGAGTAATTGTATTCTGAGCCTGGAAAGCCCTCCTTCATTACATAATCAATGGCACCAGAGGCTACAACCTGTATGGAAACAAAGTGAGCATTCTAGCTTATGCTGATGGTTGTGGTAGCTGAAAAACCTGAAGAGCTCCAGTACATGATAAATATAACTGCACGTGATGCAGACTGGATGGGTCTGCACATCGATGTCAAATGTCAATGTCCATATCAATGGGAACTTGAAAGATCAGGTCCTAATTATTTTTACCACCCAAGGGAAACCCATGACCCTTCTCAAAGAATGTGATACCTATCAACTTTTAGGCTCTCCAACAGCTTTCCGGAGCTACCAGACCCCTGAGGCCACTCTCCATGCTGTTGACAGATACCAAGAAGATAGATGCATCACTCTTAGCCCTGTGGCAAAAGATTTACGTGCTTAGGACTTTCCCAAGGATCAACTTTGCTCTTCAGGGGTTAATAAAGTTGACCAAGGAATCACTGCTTTTCTTAAGAAGGGGCTCAGCCTTCCCAAATGAGCCACCGATGACATCTTACATATTCCTCAGTGACATGGAAGAATAGGGGTTCCTAAGCTTGAGGACTCAGAGGATGCTACAACCATCATCCATGCATTCTGCTTTCTTACTTGCCCTGACAGGACTGTAAAATCTGTTGGCCTAGGTTCCTTTAAGAAAGTTGTTCAAAAACATTTAGCCAAAATTCCATTTAACAGTGACCTGGCAATCAGTCTCTCCAGTTCACTGGAAAGTGAATTTGGACATGATGGTGATTTTTCTTCCCTCTTCCCTCACACTTGGAGTGCAATCCACTGTCTTAACAAACTAATTGGCTATCAATGGGTTTGGGTTCCTGAAAGGGGCCCACAGCTTATGGTAACCTTTCAGTGGTACTCATACTCATACAAACTTTCTCCCATAAATCAAGACACTTGCTGAAAAGTTTCTTGAAAAAACTCCTAAGGGAAAAATATACCTTTGCTCTTTTGAGCAAACCTGATCAGGGCAAGGTCTTCGAAGTAACATCACAATGGAAACTGCGTAATCACTTTATGCCACATGGAGATTTCACCTGTTTTGCAGATTGGCAATTTGTCCATCGAGCTCAGTTAAATATTGGGCCTCTTAACGGCACAGTTAAATCTGGCAACCATGACAAATGTTGGCGTCACTGTGGCCACCCAAAAGAGACACTCCCACATGTGCTCTGCAATTGTCCCACACACTCAACAACCTGGAAACATAGGCATGATGCAATGATGAACCGGGTGGCCAAAGCCATCCCAGCCTCAATGGGCACCGTTTCGTTAAACCAAACTGTGTCTGAGACAGGTAGTCAGTTGTGACCAGATGAAGGCTGGAAGAAGATAACCATTGTGGACATCATGATCCCCTTTGAGAACAGGAAACCAGCCATGAGGGATGCTAGAGAACGTAAACACCAAAAATACGCCCCTCTGGTTAATGTACTGAGACAAAAGGCATATGAGGTCTCTGTCCATGCAATACTTGTTGGAGCTGTGTGTCTGGAGCAAATGAGCCTGTTTATGAGTTTGTGGAGTAGAAAAGCACTATGCCGAACCTAATGCACATACCATTAGCTGGTCCAAAGATACTTACATGCAGCACATTTTGGGCTGCTGCCAGTATGAGGAGTCAGCTCCTGATCCTGTAGAGAAGGAACCATGATAAGCATGGAAATAATTTATCTTTTATTTTCTCTCCTCATGACCTTTTCCCCTCTTCAGTAGTAGAAATTGCCTATATTCTATGTGTGGTATGCAAATATTTGTACATATTAGTGATCACCTGTTCTGATCTAAAAGTAAAATATATTTTGTCTCTGTTGGTATGCTTTTTTCTTTCAAAATATGTTTTAAGAATTTATCCTACAAATTAAATTTCCTTTGTATCTACTCGTAACATATTACCATATCATTTCTAGTTACAGTTGCCTTCTTTGGATCTGATACTTATTTATTCTTTGTATGTTAAATTGTATAAGTATTTACAAATATTCTCTCTGTTTTTGCTTATAGAAAGCTCCTCCTCCTCCTCTAGAAAAAACCCTCCACAGATTAGTGTCAGTAAGAACATAGAATTATTCCTAGTATGTTGATGCATTTCATCCATACATACATAAAAAATCTGAAGTAGCTTCTGAGAAGCTTGGTGGCAACAACACCAACAGGAAAAATTATTAATTTTGTTCTATTTCCAGGTTTGTTTTTATGGTCATCATTCTGCAACAGCAATCAAACTTTGCTGTAGAACTGGGAGTAGAGCAGGGATGCTGTGCTTCAGTATTCAGTTGGCTGAATGTATACTTTCAATAGGCAATCCTTCCTTCTAAATTCATTATAATCAAATATTATTAGAATTTTAAGCCAAGTAAACATCTATATACAATGGGCTCTCAGTATCCACTGGAGTTTGGTCACAGGACTCCTGTGGATACCAAAATCCATGGATGCTCAGGTCCCATTATATACAATGGGTAATCAAGTGGCATCTCTTATATAAAATGTCAAACAGCAAGGTTTGCTTTTGGGAGTTTTTTAAAAAACATTGAATTGGTGGATGCAGAACCCATGGATATGGAGGGCCAATTGTATATACAATTAAATTTCAGTCTGGGACAACTCTGTCAATATAGGTAGAGAGAAGCCAATTCCCTTCAAAACATGGGAAAGTTCATTTACGTACTACAGTGGCCATGGTGGCTGAAAGACTCAGAGAGGTGTGGTTCAAAAAAGTAACTTTTCTAAGTTCTGATTTCATATACACAATTACAGAACACACACACACACACACACACACACACACACACTGATGAAGAGAAAGCACAAGACCAGGCTGGCAAGGCTATGAAGGATCCACAACAGAAAGGAAAGAAGGCTTTAAGCTCAGGTTTGGAATCAGTATAGTATAGAATGTTGGACAGGGTCTGAAAAAGCACAAGTTCAAGTTCTGGCTCAGCCATAAAGCTCAGTGAGTGACGTTAGCTATCCCTATGTCCTCTTGCTATCCCTATGTCTCAGCCTAACTTACTTCAAAGGGTGGTAATGAAGATAAGTTGTACGTTTAGGATGGCTGTGTATACCCTAATGCCTGATGGCTTCCATGTCAGTAGAATGGTGAAACTATTCCATGTTTTAGTCTGGGAGACCTGGTGAAACAGTGGTTAGATGCCAGTACTGCAGCCACAATGTTGCAAGTTCAATCTTAGAGGGCTCTCAGGTTCACTCAGCTTCCATCCTTCCGTAGGTCAGTAAAATGAGGACCCGGCTTATTGGAGGCAATTAGCTAACATGTTGTAAACCATTTAGGGAGTGCTTTGGCATTGATAAGTGGTATAGAAATAGAAGTGCTATTGCTGTATTCTGAAATTTAAAGCAGTTATCCAAAGTGTTGCACCCTATCCCCAAAATAGGCTAAGCAACTTGGATAGGCCCTTTAAAGTTTGGATTAAAACCCAGAGCAGATTTACTGCTGCAGTAACATGGAAGCCAGCAGCTGCCATTGCATACTGTATACAACTTTAAGCTTCTTGGAGGAAAGGCAGAATAGAAACGTAAATGAAAATAGGTGTATGAATAAAATAAATAAGAAAATACAAATGGGTTCCCAGCATTAAAAAAAAAAGCCAAGATGAAATAACAGTTGACTGAGTTCTCTAATAAAATGTGATAGAATCACTAGGAAAGGAAAGAGACTGTCAAGATGTGAAGTCGAAGGCTTTCACGGCCAGCATCCATAGATTTTCCTTGGTTTTTTTCCATGCTGTGAGGCCATGTTCTGGAAGAGTTTATTTCTGACATTTTGCCTGCATCTGTGGCTGGCATCTTCAGCCAGCCACAGATGCAGGCAAAACGTCAGAAATAAATTCTTCCAGAATACAGTTTCATAGCCCAGAAAAAAAAACAAGGAAAATCTAAGACTGTTAAGACTTTGCAAGCCTCCATGCCAGTTACAGTGTGAATAAATTGTTAACACAGAAGGTGGACAAACAAAAGCCAATGTAAATTCAAATTAGGAAAAAAAGCAGTGTTCCATTGTCCATTATGGCAACTTAAGATGCTTCCCAAGAGTGATTTCATTTTGGAAAGAAAAAGGCTGTTAAAACAGAAACAGCTGAAGTGTTTGCTCACTCACATGGCAACCTCCATAAGAAAGATAGTTTTATTTCATTGTCTTCTTTATTTTTAGCACTCTCTGGAAATCATAGCAGCAGGTGCCCAGTGATGGACCTCCCATTAGACAGTGTGAGGTGGCTACCTCAGGCTGTAGATTTTGGGCGTGATAGGTCATCAAGTCTTCGTTATAATGATAATTATCATCACACTTTTATTATACTGTTACCACCAAGTCTGGGTATAGAGGATTATGGGATTGTTTCTATTTCATTTCATTTCACTTCATTTCTGCTTCGTATCATGAAAATACTTGCCTGGGTTCACATACTAGGTGTCTTGATGTGGACAGTAGAAGGCAGAGATGTAAATCTTTGACTATTTTATCCTCACATATGAAAATGAATAATTATGGTAGCTTTCTCTCCACTGTAGGAGAAAATGAGCATTCTTCCACACTATTTCCTCATATTTGAATGTCCTAAAATATTGTGGAAGAATTATGCAGGAAACTCATTTTGACATAATCTAGTTCACTCTTCGATTTGGTGAATCTCTCATGTGACTAATTTAGAAAGAAGAATGAAAGAACCATGAGAGAACTGTAAGGTGATGAAGAAGACCTTTTCAAAAAGTGAATGTTTTCATAATCTATATATAGTCAGATCCCCATATCCATGGAAACAATATCCACAGTTTTAGTTATCTGAGGCTGAAAAAATAGGGACACATACCAGAGTCATACTGGAAAATGCCTCTCTAGGCATCTTCTAGGTCCTCCAACAGAACTCTATGATATGTTTGTACTGGAAGTCTTTTATTTTAATAGGGTTTGCTATTTTCAGTTTATGGTACCCACAGTAAGTCCAGGAACCCAACCCCCGCGAAAACGGGTTTGACTGTATATGAGAGAGTTTCTATCTACATGTTTCAAGACAGAAACTGAACCTGATAAATATTCCTTGGACTCCTACAACTAACAAGAATGAATTCTCTATAAAGAATACAGAGAAGGAATCTAACTGTAGTCTGCTTTTAAGATTACATTGAAATGGATAGTAGCTACTCTGAGAACCAAAACAAGAGGGGAGCCTAAGAAATAAATGTAAGAATTTTAGGTAAATATACACACACACGCACACATATATACACACACCAATTCTTTTTAAACCTGATGCACATAGTGATGGTATTTTTTAAAATTCATTCCTCCCAACTATTTCTATAGTTTAGCTTTAATTGAAAGAGGGAGAGAGAGAGATTTTGGAACCAGGAATGGGCAAAGTGTGATCTGCAGGTCCTCCAGCATCATTGTACCTCTCACACCTGCAGAGCTCCCCATTTTTCAAAAGTCCCATCATACTCTCTAAGCCAGAAGTGGACAAAATGTGTTCTGTGGGCCACTTGCTTCTCCCTAAGACTGTTTTTTTTTTAAAAGCCCCCTAGGGCTCCTATGGAGGTAAAAAAATTGTTTGCCCAAAAATTGCCCAAAATGACATCTAGAGTATGTGGGTGGCAATTCCCCTGAAATTGGAGACCCACTGGACCCCCCCGGGGTCAAAATGATATTTTTTCAAAATTTTGCAAAAAAAAAAAAAATGTTTGCTTCGAAATGCTTGAAAATGCCCTCTGGGAGACCAGGAAAGCCCCAAAACATGTCCTTGTGCCTCCTAGAGAACTTTTGTGAGCAGAAAATTAAAATAAAATAAAATTAATTCACTTTTTTTGCAGGAGCAGGTGCAATGGCAGGTGCTGTACTCCAAGGTCTCCTGGAGGAGTAACTCAGCCACCTAGACTTCCACATTTGGTCACCCCTGTTCTAGGGAGTGTGCAGGAGACAGTTGTGCTATGACCCACATGATTATTTTAGGCTACGGTATCTTTCCTCCAAAACTGGAAGTCTGTTCCAATCACTTCTACTTTTGAAGAACAAAAAAAGAGGGATGGAGGGCTTCCTGGGCATAAACCCAAGAAGATAAAAAAAAAAAACTGGCGAGGGTTCATGAAAATGATTATCACATTGCTGTTTAGTCAACTGTTGCTCCAGATCCTTTTGAGTGTCCCAAACAAGAGTTGGCCAGGATGGCCATTCATGAAAACCATTATCACATTGCTGTTTAGTCAACTGTCATTCTCAACATGTGGATCCTGTTAATAGTATGAGAGTCTTTTTGAATAAAATATCATTTTATAGCAATAGTGTTTATATTTCTATAGTGCTTATCAGTGCAAAGCACTCTATAAGCTGTTTACAATGTGTTAGCTAATTGGCCCAACAAGCTGGGTACTCATTTTACTGACCTACAGAAGGATGGAAGGCTGAGTCAACTTTGGAGCCCTGTAGGATTAAACTCACAATGTTGTGGCTGTAGTACCAGCATTTAACCAGTGTGTCAAGGCTCCATAAAAACAATATTGGTAATAGATTTTCCTTGGTTTTTTTCCAGGCTGTGAGGCCATGTCAGGCGAAATGTCAGAAATAAACTCTTCCAGAACACGGCCTCACAGCCCGGAAAAAACCTCAAGGAAGATCTATGGATGCCGGCTGTGAAAGCCTTCGACTCTACAGTATTGGTAATGTCAGGGGAAAGGACTTCAGCCCTCTGACGTTTTGGGAACATATGTGACTGGATGGCCCTCGTGGTCTCTTCCAACTCTACAATTCTATGATTCTATGACCTCTGGAAGAATGTTTAAAAAAATAAAGGGAAAAGAATGCCTGTGTTATTGAAAAGTGTAAAATAACCTTTTTATTTTTTAAAAAACCCTTTTTGTACAAAGCCAATGGTTTTTGTGTAAATTAATTTTTTTCAAAGGGATTATCAAAATACAAATAAGAGCTATCATGGAGGAGTGCACAAACTTCTCTTGCAATCTTGCCAAGGTCAGATTAAAGTGGTTTGGGCCCTAGAGCAGTTCCCATTTGTGTATATGGGGGGGGGGATCTTGTTTTGCACTCTGCTGGATTTGGTTGTGCCAAGAGGATCCTTCACTGGGGCCAGAGCCAGTCTCTTTGATGCATGAAGGAGGGTGTGATTTGGGGTGCTGCCCTCCAAGGGCATCCCTCTTGCCTGTATTCCTGCTGGAGCATTTGCTTAGTTGCACCAACGATAATCTATCCAAGAGGGCTAAAACTCTTCAAACTCTTTATTCATGTGGGTGAAGATTTACATATCTGCTTATGAACATTACAACATAAGAGATGTGCTGGATTAGACCAAGGGACTTATTGGTCTGATCCACAACTCTATACATGCAGTGACCAACCATGTGACCAAAGAAGGCCATAAATCTCATTATAATGAAGGTGATTGTGGGACCTGACACAAGAATTTAGTAATAAATTGAATGTACCCTCATTTTCTGATTACTGGTTTATTTGATCTGAATATTGGTCAATGATTTATTCTGTTGGCGGTGGCATGACTCATTACTGATGTACTGAGACCATTGTTTCTTCTTAGTATGTGGCATTTTGATCGATGTTTTAGAGTAACGAACCCAGAATATAGTACTAGGAGATGGCCAATGACCTGTCCCTTAAAGATCTTTTTTGTGCATCATGATATTTGACTTATACGTTAAAGTTCTGGGAGCAATCACCTAGAGTTTGGGAATCTGGTGCCATCAATATGCAGATGACACCAGTTCTAATACTCATTTTCACCTCAGTCCAAGGAAGCCGTCTTGATTCTAAACTGGTTCCTGTCATCTGTAGCGAAATGGATGAGGGAGAATATATTGAATCTTAATCCAAACAAGACAGATGGGCTCCTGGTCAGTCAACAGACAGATCAGGGAATAGGGATTCAGACTGTGCTGGATGGGGTTACACTCCCCCTGAAAATGTAGGTTCACAGCTTTGGTGTAGGAGTTTTTCAGATGGGGTTTATAATCTGGGGCAGGCACGGAACAGGGTAAACGAGCTGCCATTCAGATGACTTCGACCCCTTCCGTCCTGCTCCTGTCCTGCTCCCATCTGTATCCAGCATATGAAACATCGTGAATAGAACACCCCTTCCGTGCCTGTCACAGAATTAAGGACGCGGGTGGGAAACAGAGCCCCATGCCTGTTCTGTGATGACAGGCATGGGGGAGGAGCTCCGTGGCAGGCACTTCCTGCCATGATTGGGACTGGCAGGTAAGTGCCACCCTTCTCCAGCCCTCCCTCCTAGCACTACAAAGCAAGTATGATATAATAGGCATTACTGAAACCTGGTGGGATGAGTCTCATGATTGGAATGTAGGATTAGAGGGGTATAACCTTTATAAGAGAAACAGGCCAAACCGGAAAGGAGGAGGAATAGCATTATATGTCATGGATATTTACACCAGTGAAGAAATCCATGACATCAATACTGGAAGCCAGGTGGAGAGCATCTGGATAAAAATTAAAGGGGAGGGAAACAACAGGGAAGTTATTGTGGGACTCTACTACAGACCCCCAAGGCAGACGGAGGCACTGGATGATGCCTTTCTAGAACAGATGACCACACACGCAGAAAGGAGAGATGTAGTAGTGATGGGTGACTTCAACTATCCTGATATTTGCCGGAAATCTAACTCAACCAAAACTTCAAGGTCTAGCAAATTCCTGACTTGCCTGGAAGACAATTTCATGGTCCAAAAGGTGGAAGAGGCAATAAGGGGGTCAGCTATTTTAGCTCTGATCCTAACCAACAGAGATGACTTGGTTAATGGGGTGCAAGTGGTGGGATCCTTAGGTGAGAGTGATCATGTTCTCCTGGAGTTTGTTATACAATGGAAAGGAGAAGCCAGGCATAGTCAGACACGCATTCTTGACTTTAGGAGAGCTGATTTAAATAAACTCAGGGAAACACTGGGGGTGATCCCATGGTCAGGAATACTAAAAGAGAAGAGACCTCAAGATGGATGGGACTTTCTCAAAAGGGAGATACTGAAGGCACAATTTCAAACAGTACAATTGAGGAAGAAAAATGGGAGGTGTCTCAAGAAACCAGGATGGATGACTAAAGAAATTTCAATGGAGCTAAGTTTTAAATGGAACATGTATAGGAAATGGAAAAAGGGGGAAATCACCAAAGAAGAATTCAAACAGATAGCGAACACGTGTAGGAGTAAAGTTAGAAAAGCTAAAGTGCAGAATGAGCTCAGGCTTGCTAGAGAGGTTAAGAACAATAAAAAGGGTTTTTTTGGGTATGTCCGCAGCAAAAGGAGGAAGAAGGAAATGGTAGGGCCACTATGTGGATAAGATAGCAAAATGCTAACAGGGGACAGAGAAAAGGCAGAATTACTCAACACCTTCTTTGCCTCAGTGTTTTCAGAAAAGGAAGAGGGGGACCAACCTGAGGATAAAGGAACAGAGGAAACAATTGGGGAAACCCAGCACAGAATAAGCAAAGAGGTAGTACAGGAATACCTTCTTAATCTAAATGAATTTAAATCTCCAGGACCAGATGAACTACATCCAAGAGTATTAAAAGAGCAGGCAAATGTAATCTCAGAGCCATTGGCAATAATCTTTGAGAACTCCCGAAGAACAGGAGAAGTCCCAGCAGACTGGAGAAGGGCAAACGTCCCCATCTTCAAAAAGGGGGAAAAAAGAGGATCCCAACAATTATCGTCCCGTTAATCTGACATCAATACCAGGGAAGATTCTAGAGCAGAACATTAAACAGAGAGTCTGTGAACATTTAGAAGGCAATGCCATAATCACAAAAAGTCAACATGGGTTTCAGAGAAACAAGTCATGCCAGACTAATCTGATCTCTCTCTCTCTCTCTCTCTCTTTTTTTTTTTTTACAAAATGACCAGCTTGGTAGATGAAGGGAACACTGTGGATATCGTATACCTTGATTTCAGTAAGGCCTTTGACAAAGTTCCCCATGACATTCTTGCACACAAGCTTGTAAAGTATGGGCTAGACAAGTTAACTGTTCAATGGATTTGTAATTGGTTGACCGGCCAAACCCAAAGGGTGCTCAGCAGTGGCTGCTTTTCATCTTGGAAAGATGTGACCAGTGGGGTGCCACAAGGTTCGGTCCTGGGCCCAGTGCTGTTCAACATCTTTATCAATGACTTGGATGAGGGAATTAGGGGCATACTTATCAAATTTGCAGATGACACCAAGTTGGGAGGAGTAGCCAATACCCTAGAGGACAGGATCAAAATTCAAAATGACCTGGATAGACTGGAGAGCTGGGCCAAAGCTAACAAAATGAAATTCAATACGGAGAAGTGTAACGTACTGCACTTAGGGCGAAATAATGAAATGCATCGATATAGGATGGGGGGACTTGGCTGAATGAGACTACATGCGAAAGGGATCTAGGAGTCCTAGTAGACCACAAGTTGAACATGAGTCAACAGTGTGATGCAGCAGCTAAAAAGGCCAATGCGATTTTGGGTTGTATCAATAGAAGTATTGTGTCTAGATCAAGGGACGTAATAGTGCTGCTCTATTCTGCCTTGGTCAGACCTCACCTGGAATACTGTGTCCAGTTCTGGGCACCACAATTCAAAAAGGATATTGACAAATTGGAGTGTGTGCAAAGAAGGGCGACTAAAATGGTGAAAGGTCTGGAAATGATGCCTTATGAGGAGAGACTTAGGGAGCTGGGTATGTTTAGCCTGGAAAAAAGACAGTTAAGAGGCGATATGATAGCCCTGTTTAAGTATTTGAAGGGGTGTCACATTGAGGATGGAGCAGGCTTGTTTTCTGCTGCTCCAGAGACTGGAACAATGGATGCAAGCTCCAGGAACAGAGATTCCACCTCAACATTAGGAGGAAATTTTTGACAGTAAGAGCTGTTTGTCAGTGGAACACAGTCCCTTGGAGCGTGGTGGGGTCTCCTTCCTTGGAGGTCTTTAAACAGAGGCTGGATGGCCATCTGTCAGGGATGCTTTGATCAAGATGCGTGGCAGGGGGTTGGACTGGATGGCCCTCATGGTCTCTTCCAACTCTGCAATTCTATGATTCCCCGCATTCCTTGTTTTATTTTAAATTTATTTTATTTTATTTTTTCTGTCTTTGATAGCTGGGGGGGTTACTTTGAATTTTCCTCCTGCTTGTTCTTTCGCAAGAATGAGTGGGATTTCCCCCGGCCAGTTGTAAAAGCAGCCTTGCAACAGCTGCATTTATGGCCAGCTGGAAAGGAGGGAGGACGCCCGTTCCTGGAGCGGAATGGAGGTAAGTGTTTGAACATTTACCTCCATTCCATTGCAGGAATGGGAGAGGAGGTGGCAGAGCAGCAACAGGGCATTTTGGCCCCATCTGAAAATATCTGTATTCCTGGACTCAACCCTGAGCCTGGAGTGCATTCACACAGTTGTGGCTTGTGCACCAACTATGCCCATTCCTTGACACATTGGAGCTGGCCATGGGGACAAAATATGTCGTTACGTCCCATTTGGATTACTGTAATAGACCCTACATGGGGCTGCTTTTGAAAAATGTTCAGAAACTTTAGCTTTTCAAAATTGCTGCAGCCAGATTGTTAGCCAGGGCAGGCTATAGGGAGAACACAACTAGGTACAACTCAAAGGACTGATTATGATTTACAAAATCCTATATGGCTCATGTCCAGTTTATATGAAAGATCATATATCCCTATATGCACCTGCCCATGTCGTGAGATGGGTGAGGCTCTTCTCTCTGTCCAACAACCCACACAGGTAGATCAGATGGGAAAATGGGATAGGACCTTCTCAGTGGCTGCTCCCATTATCTGGAGCTCCCTTCCTAGAGAGATTACGCTGCTGTTTTCAATGCTATCCCCCCCCTTTTTTTTTTGGCAGGTGAAGACCTTTTGGATTTGGCAAGCCTTTGAAAGGGAAAGGAACTTTCAGGTACCGTGTTGTTTATACTTGTTGTTCTTTTTAATTCTGATAACTGATATTCCACACCACCTACTTAGTTACCTATATGTAAATAAGTAATGTCTTTTGGCCTGACACCCCCCCCAGTCCACTTTAAGAGTTGGCAGCCAGATCAGGTGGAAGAGATCCATTCAGGTTCCAGCTGGGGTACACGAAACATGATACTCCCACCATCCCACACCAGTGAGCAAGGCTACTTGGACCAAGGGTCCTGCTTCTGATTGTCACAGCCTTGATTGTTTGCTGGTGTGGGTGGGTGGAAACATCCTCCTCTTTTTGCCCTGACCAGAAGCTGAATGGAAGATCCTTTACCCAATCTGGCTGTTGGCTCTTAAGGTGGGCTGGGGTGACATTTATGTAGTCTTACAGTAAGACTATATATTCTTACTGAATGCAGAGCAGTTACAGATCTGTAATTCTAGGCTATGAATCCGTAACTGAAATACTGAATGCCAGCCTATGTTTTTAACTGCTTTTAATTTTATTGATACAGTAGTCTAATTATATTTTTTAACTTTTGTAAGATGTATTTTTTTTTTAGCTGTCCCTGTTTCAGTTTCTGTAAGCTGCCTTGAGTCTTGGACTGGGGAAAAGGGGGAATTGAAATAAATATTGTAACACCTTCACCACCAACATCTTAATAATGGATTTCTTTAGAAATGCAATTAGTACTTAAATGATATTGGCAGAGAGAGAGGAAAAACATTGGCTGGAGAATTTCTCTTCTTCCTGTAGAAATTCAGTGCAATGGTTTCCCCAATTTCTTTCCCCACAAATAAGGTGGAGGATTTTGAAAGGACATTTATGTACACCTATAAAACATATATATATATATATATATATATATATATATACACACACATTAGAGACAGAAAAGCTTTCCTGTAAAGGAAAGGTCTATATTTCATACTGACTCAGTTTGAAACATCACTTCATTACCCATCCTTTGAATTGCATTCTTGATATAGTTCTTTCTTTATGCTTCAGCTTTCTACTGCTTACCTAAAAAGTAGTCAGTCATTTCCCATTTTTCATAGAAGTTATTATAATCAATGTCATTAATTCTCTCATAACTTCTTCGGAGTTTGGGTTTAACATGCACAGGCCTCTTGAAGACATTGTTGGCATGTGTGACCAAGGTAATAAATTATAACTAGATAATTAAACAGGAAGGAACAAAAAAAATCTAAGAAGCAAAGCAAGGCATTCACATCTACAGTTTATTGAAATGTCTACATCACCTGGAAATGAGACGAAGGCAATGTTTATTACCAGTGTTAATGCTGACAGATTGAAAGTAAAATAAGCAGGAAAGGTGATGAAAAGCTTTTGATTTGATTTTACCCTGATCTCTTTCTTTTGGCTTATAAAAGTAACAGTTCAGACTACATTACGAGGTATGTCTATTAAATAATGAGACTGCTTCTACCTTTCAGATAAATCAAGGAGAACTGAATGTGAATGCTTGAGTGGTGACCTTGAACATGTCTGAACCTGCACCACAAACATCAACACTCTCAGCCATTCAGTTAATTCTTAGTCATCATTCAAAGCAGCTGTGTTGTCTGTTGTGTGCTAAGTTGAGCAACATGACATTCTGCAGCAACTTGAGGTGGACCCAAACCTTTTTCAAAAAATCATCACTTGTGATGAGACCTGGATCTTCCAGTATGATCCTGAAACAAAACAACAGTCAATGTACTAGAAAACACCATCATCATCAAGAATGAAAAAAGCATGTCAAAGCAAGTCCACATTCAAAGCCATGCTCATTGGTGTGTGTGTGTGTGTGTGTGTTTTACATCAAGGGTATAATTTTGGCAGAATGGGTTCCAGAAGGCAGAACAGTAACCAGCATTATTATAAGGAAGTTTTGACAAAGCTGAGAGAAACAGTCAGGGAAAAAAAGAGGCCAGAACTGTGGGAAAATGGTTTCATTCTTCATCAAGACAATGCACCTGCTCATACAGCACTTTCTGTGAAGCAGTTTTTGGCCAATAAACATGTTACTACACTTGAACATCTTCCATATTTGCCAGTTTTGGCACCATGCATCTTTTTTCTTTTCCTTAAAATGAAATCAGTGCTTAAAGGAATACGTTTTGAGTCAACTGATGCAGTAAAGAAGAAAATGACAGGTGTGTTGACACATCTGACAGAAATTGATCTGCTCCACACCTTTGACCAGTGGAAAACAAGATTGCATTGGTATGTGAGTATGAATGGGGAGTATATTGAAGGGGACAAGCATTAGAATTGTAATACATAGAAATAAAGATGGGTTATTTATCAGTCTTGTTATTTAATAGACAGACGTCATATTCCACTAAAAGAAGAGGATTCCCAATCTAACACATGCATGGCCTGAAGCTGGATTAAAAGTTTCCTCATTTAGAGGGAATATTATTAGCCCTCCTGAAGATATAGTGACACACCATGGTTATATAATATAATTTATATAACCATGGAGATATATTTTTTCTAGAAAGGAGATGCTATAAGAGCCTTTGCTGCACTGCCAATTTCTTAACAGTGGTGGAAAATCAGGAGGACTACAGTCCCACTACCTCTGCAGTGCCAGAGTTAGAACACAGTGCATAAAGTAGAGTGGTCACTTTCCAAAGAAGAGGAAGCGTGCCACCAAAACGAAGGATGAAGATGTGCATAAGAGCTGGACGTTCTGACACATATGGATAGGTGTAAGGTTCAAAATAATTACTGCAACTTAAACAAAAATGTGATTCATCCCATCATGGTGAGGATAACTGTGCCCAGTTGACCTGTGCATTGGTACAGTCTGCTGCCCAGCTGCTAAAACTGGTGATGACGAAATTTAAGCCTCTCATTCTCCTCTTGTAAGGTTCTTTTTCTTTAAACCAGACATGGATCAAACAGCACTTCAAGAAGGTAACTTTTCTGAAAGTCTTCTATAAAGCAGGGCAAATGGTCACTTCAACCCAAACGGGTTAGCCAAGTTCTCAACAAGTCCTTGAGCAGCTTCTGATTTTATTTTTATTTTTTGTAGCCTATACAATTCTCTAAAGGACTCATCTTTAAGACAGCCTTACCATGTACTTTCCATATTTCTGCTGTCCCTATAACCCTAAATTTATAGCTTTGAAACCTGCAATGCAGCCATGCTTTTTTGTGTTGTATACATTTGTGCTACACAGGAGGAAGGTGGTAATCAGTACTTGGAGTTATCAGAATTGCTATTTGTGTGTTTCATGGTTGACAGTTGGGGAGAAGTCTTTTTATTTTGGGTTTCCTCTTTATGAAATTTAGTGCTTTGGCATCTTTGTATAAGGAACCCCAGGGTGCCTTCAGGCTATATCCTTAGCCCATCTTGCACAAGAAATTAAATAAAATGAAGAAAATGATTTCTCTCAGCCAGCTTGTGCTATCTGGGAAAATGGGATTTTCACTTCCCCGCTGGTATAAGAGATGAAAACAAAAGGTCAGCCAACATAAAGGCAGAAGCTGAATATATTTTCAGTCCGAGTCCTTTCATGTAACAAAATGTCCTTCTGGACTTTGCACAATTTATTGACTTATCAGAATAAACAATCCTTAGTTAAGAATGCAGAACACCTGGCTCAGTTTTCAGAAGCCCATACTCTGTGATTTATGTTGTTCATTTTAAAGAGTGTGGCAAATCATGTTGTTGCTGTTGTCATTGTTGTTATTGTTGTTGCTATTGTTATTATTCCAAAGCTTTGAATGGCTTGCATTAATGTATGGAATACAAAGGATGTGGTCATGGCAGACAGGAGATTTTAAGAAAGCATAATGTGCTCTGGCGTCCAGTTTTTTAAAGCGTATTAGAAGAATTACATATATTGGTTGATTGGTTTATAGAATGTAAGTACACCATATCAATGATTTTGTAGTGATGTATAAGAAGTTAAAATGAGCAATTTTTTTAAAAAAATACAAAAATACCCCCAAATATAATAATAAGCCTGTGTCTGGAATGTATCAGTCAAGAAATGCTTGTCTGCAAATAAAAGTTTTCAGTTTTGGATGGAAAATGAAGGAATTGGGGATGGGGTGGGGGTTAGCCCAGGATGAAGGTGAACAGGGAGAGTTTGCCTTGATTCTATGAGTTCCAGCTTTCACCTTCTCCTGTCTTAAGGTAATGTAACTTACCTGGGGAAGTGCAGACAAAGTTGGGACAGATGGGTTTTCCAGGAGCACTGGTGACGCAGTGGTTAAATGCCAGTACTGCAGCCATAACATTGTGAGTTCGATCAGAGATGGCTCCAAGGTTGACTGAGCCTTCCATCCTTCCATAGGTCAGTAAAATGAGTACCAGCTTGTTGGGGGCAATTAGCTAACACATTATAAACCGCTTATGGAGTGCTTTGAAGAAATATAAATATACTATATAAATATAAATGCTATTGCTGTTGCTATTGCTATTTTCTTTTAAGTCCAGTTACAGTGGCTTTTCTACAAGGCTTGATGTCACCTCTTCTGGGAAGAATGTCCCAGAATGTGACCAAATCAGTTGCATAGCTTGTGTGATAACCATTATCTGCTGAGCGATGCAGGATTGTGGCTTGTCAGATCCCTCCTGTTAGAAAATTACAACACATTTAATGTTGAATTTCTTTCAGTAGGTTTGAGAATTTTATCTTGGAAACAGATGCACAATTTGCAATTATACATGTATATAGGCCCACTGGGATGCTAGTATAATCTACTATCAGTGGCAGGTTCAGTCTAACATCCATGGTTACAGTAGCCAATGCATGAAGAAAATAATTTCTAAAATTAAATATTTCTTTTTCTTTTTCTTTGTGTATATAACTATGGGTCACTTTAAAAAAATTACCATGTCTTCACCAGTCACAAAACTCCAATGAACAACAAAATAAAATTTAATTGTAGATCTAGCTGTCTTTAAACTGTATCAAAGCTCTTAGGATACATCTTGACATAGTTGGGACAAGCTCACAGTTCAGTTTACAAAAGCAGGACATATCTTCTGTTGATATGTGGCAGAAAACTGTAAACTTGGATGAACCCTGTAAGGATTGATAACATGCTTGTCAGCACCTAGACCTTCTCTAACCCACACTGAAACAACCTTTTCTCCCTGCTGCCAGACCTCCTCCTAGAATCTTCTGACTCCTGTGCATGTTCTGCCCAATTAACTGTGGAGAAAAAAAGAGTGGGCAATTGATATGCTGCTCTCTTGGGTGTATGCAAGTATACAATAGATCCCCCTACTGTTTCTAACAACAACAATAACAACATGGATTAGGTCCCCATCTGAATAACTGAAAATGTTGGAGGTAGAACAAGTAAACTGGGTGGGCATTCAGACTGTGTGCTGTACTTTCTCACTGTCTCCTACTCCTTCTAAATAGAGGGAAATTGCAGTCTACATATTATAGGACAATTATTTTTTTTCCTACTGTATTTTTAACTAAAATGACAACTATTCCTGGCTTTTACACTAGCAGAAGACAGGCAATTCCAAAGTAAATGCAGAGGGCTGAGGAGGCAAGGAGTGGGCAGAGTATTGCTGGAGTGCTCTGCCGTATATGAATTAATAATTACCTGCATGTTCTCATTTTTGTGTGTGCATCATTGGAGTGTATATATTTCTCTACATTTCAATGGGCTTAAGGCAACAGGCAGTTCAAATGTTACTTCTGAGTTCCCTGCTGGCATGAGCATCTAGACACAGATCCACACAAAAATATAAACATGTGTTTTATGATGTGTTTTCTTTCCTACCAATTAATATGCAGTTCTCCAGATCTGACGTCAGAGATCATGGATGGTAAAAAAAACCAGTTTGTGCACAAATTATTTGTCCTTGTAGTCTGAGGAATAAATATGAAATGTAAACAGTGGTGCACAGATGTATTTATTATGGTTGTGCATGAGAAAGATCACAGAGTAATCCACAGGTGATTATAAATCTGAGTAAGAAGCAGAGTATGACAGAGGATGGCTTACTGTGTGGTTACCTACAGCTATGGCAAATTACCAATTTTTGAGTGGTTGTCAACTTCTGTTCACCACACATACCTCAATTACAACACAGGACTTTATCAGACATGGGGAAACATGGCAGAAAACCATGCCCCAAAATGCTTCAGAAGATCATAACAGGAACACAAAGGACAACTTTATCAGATGCTCACATCTTCATCCGTTCCAGGGGTGTAGTGCAGGAGTGAATGAAGTGTCCCTTTTTTATTGATTGGCTAAGCAGTCAATAAAAAGAGATGTTTATTCCCACCTGCGCTACGACCCCAGAACGGCTCAAAGACAATGTCATCTGATAATTTTGCCAGTTTGTGTTTGTGTTGTGATCTTCTGACACATTTTTTCAAGCATCTGATAAAGTCCATTGCTATTAATAAAAGCCAGTCTACTTGATAAAGCGGATGTGATATTTTCCATTGTTGTAAGTTATGTTTTCAAAGTAGTTATGTTTTCAAATTTTAATTTGCACATAGCGTTTGAAGGAAATTTCATGGAGATTTACCTGAAACTTTTGCCACAGCTTTATCTCAGATTGTAGGAATCAGCCATCAGTATAGTACTAAAAGGTATTTTGTGTGTGTGGGGGGGGTAAATTTTGTTGTGAGTTCATACCACTATGATATTTTCAACACAAGATAACTCATACTAAAACATGAAAAAGGTAGGGTCCATTTATATTTCATAGATACAAAAGCAACAGGGATTGTGAAGCAATTGTGCCCAAGATTTAAAATATAGCATGTTATTTGTGAGGGGTGAGAGGACTTCAAAGGAAGACACCTCATGTTCACACCATTAATACTAACGGAAAAGTTGAAGAAGATGGCAAGGACATCTAGGTGTAAGACTTCAAAGTTTCATGCTTGCTTCACAGCAGTTTTAATAAACTGTTCTGCTTCCATATGCTGTGTTCTTCTTTTCCTACTGTGAGAGACAATAGACATTTGGGGCTGAAATGAACACTAAGCTGCAGGTCAGCTTGTATATGCTGATTTGGAGGATTATAACAAGAACTCGTCCTGAATTTCAGATGGAAATGCCCACTGAGATCTCATAAAGAACTATTTAAAGCTTCCCACAATAACTTTGCAACAAAAAGGTCAAATAAGAATTGCAAGCCGGGAAGCAGCTGGAGATCTGCAGCAAGATTGAAATGAAGGAAAAGAAAACAAGTCCAAGACAACAAGCATGTTATCAGTCTCACCATCTACTTGGGGGAGGTTTTATAACAACTTTGAATGTCCTCTGCTTTGGTTGTCATTCTGTTCTTGAACACCCAGAGCCTGCTTACTTTTGCAAAGGTGCAACTAACTTTAAGGTTAAAGCCAGGACATAGAGTAGAAAGGACAACTTCCTCTTGCAGTCAGTATAATGAATTGGTTGAATCCTAGCTGGCACCATAAACTGGAATGAATGATTTAACATCCCCAAAATGTGATAGGTCCAACTTTCCACTCCTTGGGTGGTATTCCATTTCATGTGGTGATATGGCCGAGTGAAAATTGCATTGCTGTTTAACTGTAAGGGGAATTCACTATAAGGGGGAGCAATATACTTTACAAATACTGTAGTACATCAATGTTTCATGTTTTGTATAAGTTTTATACAAGATATAAAAATACAAAAAATACATATGAATAACAGTTGGTTTGGGCTCATTTGAAAGGGGAAAGGGAAGGAATTTTCTATTATAAAATTATATTGCATTGTAATGTATTATATTTTAATGAGTGCCACAATGGTGTAAAGATTTGAGTGTTGGACTATGAGAATCTGGGAGACCAGCCATGGAACCCACTGGGTAACCTTGGGCAAGTCACACTCTTTCAACCTCAGACAAAGGCAACTTCCTCTGAACAAATCTTGCCAACACCCCCCCAAAAACACCACCACCACCATAATAGGCTGACCTTAGGGTCACCATAAGTTGGAAATGACTTAGAGGCATAAAACAACAATTATATTATAATCAATAAGACCCTTGGAGCTGGTCAGTGGTGGTTTAGATTGTGCCTATAAAGTATTAGCTTAGTCACATAAGAGAAAGAGGGGTTAGAGACAGTCATGATGGAAGTAACGAAGATGTCTTGTACTGGATTTTTTTTGTGGGGGGGATGTTAAAGTGCTGTTTCCTTAGAAGTATACAATCACTTCATATTCTTTGGATGTTGTCTGTGTTCTTATGAGCAACTAAAATAAAAACTAATTGATAATTAAAACACTTGAGTGATTTAAGGGCACAAGTCCCTTCTAGCCATCTTGTGTCAGAAGCTATCCCAAATAGTTGCATGTGAGATGCATGCTCCAGCTCCATGTGTAATGGCAAGATTTGCACAATCTTTGTGTGTGTGTGTGTGTGTGTGTGTGTGTAAGAATAATGTAAAATTTAAACTTTATAGATACCATGCTTTGTAGGTTTACTGGTCTATAGTTGTTTAGGTCCAGGGGATCAGCTTTTTTAGATGTGGTCGTACCACTACTTCTTTTAGGCAAGATGGAAAACTTCCCTCCCTAAGAGATGCATTGATGATATATTGTAATGGATCTAATTGCATCTCCTCCCTGAATGACCAGCCAAGAAGGACAGAGATCAAGAGGACAAGTTGGTTTCCTTACTTGCCCCAGCATCTTGTCCTCATCAGTGGTACTCACCAACTGAAACTGATCAAGTATAATCCTACTCACAGAGTCACTGGCCACTCCAATGTCAACTTCTGCTATAATGACATCATCTAAGTTGGCTTTTATCTGAGATATTTTATTGTGAAGTGAATATTATAAACATCACAGTGAACTTCTGAAGGCTCTAGAATTGGATTCGGGGGGAAGGTTCCTGAGTTAAACATCTCACCACCCGGAATAGTTTGACTAGATGTGAATTCGCAGATGCAATATGTGCACAGAAGGCTTTCTTCACTGCATGTATTGCCACGTTATAGGAACAAAGATGATCTCTGTATTGTGTCTAGTCAGATATATTGTAGGTTGAGTTTTCTGCCATCTGTGCTCCAGTCATTGCCCTTTCTGTTTCAGCTCCCTGGGTGCCCTGTATTCCAAGGAGCCCAATTAATAATGGCTTCGGAGAGAACATTTAGGAATGATCAGGTCAATAGCCCTAGTCAGATCTTGATCCCATCAATTGACCAGGGGTGGTACCAGCCATAAAACCCTCTAAAGCTTTCTGGAATCCTAAAGGATCATTAGCCTTCAAGGGTGGACCATCTTAATAGGTCGAGCACCCCTGCAGGGACAGATTGTAGCCGTGATGCTAACTCTAACCAGAAAATGATCGGACCATGACAACTCAGAGGTATTAATCACCTCCACACACAGATCTGTATGCTCTGAGCTGAAAACCACATAAGGGTATGACCTGCTGAATGTGTGGGTCCTGAGACTAGTTGGGATAGGCCCATGTTTGTCATGAATGCCATGAACTCCCAAGCTGCACCTGACAGACTACTCTTAAATGGGATATTGAAATCACCCAAGATCAAAAGCCTGGGTAACTCCAACACCAGTTCTGAAACCAGTTCATTGAGCTCAGCCAGGGAGTCTGTTAGGCAGCAGGATGAACTGTACACTAACAGAATCCCCAGTGTATCCCCTTGTCTTTCAGATAGCTCTGATGCCACAACAAACTACAAATCCCAGGATCCCATAGTATTGAGCCATGGCAATCGAAGTGGTGTCAAACTGGATTATTTCTGCAGTGCGGATGCAGCCTCAGTGACTACCAGTCTGGTAATAATGTGTATAAAATTGCTCAGATGAACAGCTCAGTTGGCAACTGTCCCTATCACATAACATTCTAGGACCATAGAAAAATGATGGAAGGGACAATACATGGTTCAATCATGCAAAGACATTGTTGCAAATTTCTATGAAATATTTGTTCAAACTCAGTTTTGAAACTCATTTATAACTCTAACATGTTTTAATCTGGTAGGTTTTGGAATGTATTTGTATAACATCACAGGAGCTTAACTATACTTGATTAGAAGCTTTCCCTTGCTCTCTTATTATATTAGAACCTGGGGCCACCAACTGAAACTGAATGGTTGGAAATTCAGGACAGCTAAAAAGCAGTATTTGTATACAATGCACAACCTATGCAATTGCTATTATAAGATATTGTGCAGTTGGGGATGAAGCCTTTACTACATCATTTCTCTGCTTCATTCACTGAATTTTATGTGGACTTCAGATGTCATTCTCCATCTCTTGTATCTTTCTCTTGTTTTTCCAAGGCATCGTCTGATTTTTTTCCCCCTCACTGAAAAATCTGTTAAGGTGGCAAAGGCAGAATACTTGCACAATAATTGCTAGCCTGGGGAGGCTGCCATCTGAAAACACTTACAGTAGTAGTCACCAACTTGGATACTATTAAATGGGGATGCCTTTATTCATGAATGGTCAGACTACTTATGATGACTAGTCACAATGGCTATGTATTATCTCAAATATCAAAGGAATTATGCTCCTCAAAATCATTTTCTGGGGATGATGAACAGGAGGCTGCAGACTGTGCTCATGTCCTTGTGGGCTTCCCATAAGCAACTGGTTGAACACAGTCGAAACAGGATGGCAGACATGATATGTCTTTGGTTTGATCCAGAATGATTCTCTGTATGGTCTTATGATAGAACTAGGGGTCGTAGGTGGACAAATTATTCACTGTTGCAAATGTTCCTCTGGTATGCACAATCACAAAGAAGTATATATGAGTACTGTCTAGAATTAACAAGCCTACCTGATGCTCTGTGAGAACTGAAAGTGAATCAATGCATCTTGTAATGCACCTCAGCATCCTCTGGAATGCATAGAGGTCCTCAGCAAAGAAATAGGGTGAAAGGTGTTCTCTGTGGGCCATAAGCTGGAGAGGTACTGGTCTAATGTGTCTGCTTTGTAATGTTCTTTTCTTTTTTCCTTCTTCCTCAGAATGCTGATGAAGTTCATTGTGGCTTGCGGGGGGGGGGGGGACGGGACCAAGTGCTTCCACAAGGAATTGTTATGTGTTGACATGTTTAAGCTGGGATCCAAAGTCCAAACATTCAAAGATCTTATTAAAGAGAAATCAGGGAATGAGGGGGTTGTTATTTTTCTCAGCACAGGTGAGAGGATCTGTGTATGCAGGAGAAGATACTTAATGCAGCTTCTGTGGTGGGAGGTATTTCAATCTTTGTCAGAAGAGCTTGCCACACTGAGATCATACGGGATTCTCAAGTATCAGCTGCAGCCTGCAGTGCTCTTTTCCATATAGCAGAGAAGTGGGGGTGAACTGCAGTGCTCTTTTCCATATAGCAGAGAAGTGGGGGAATTCCTCTTTCGTGCTGACTCCTTCCCTATTACACAAGACTGTTCAACTTCAAAGCACTCTTTTTGAGGGTTTAAGTTGGAGAGGTACAAAGGCAATTTAGCTAGCTCAGAATATAGTTTCCCCTCTCATTACAGGAGAAAACCACAGCCTTGGTATTCAAGGCTTTCTGTCAGACATATGATGTTCTGTGTATCTGCCCTGCTTTATAGGGAAGATAAGAATTGAAAATGGTGATGCTAAGATGCCTAAACATATCTCCTATCAAAGCACATAGAACAGTATTGTTAAAAAAAATATTTGAGCATTAATAAACAAATAGGATTTAATACCACATACATGTGTGTGTTGTTATCCTTTGAAAGGAATATAAGAATTATTTCTTTGGACTAGGCTACTTGAATATGTGTAGTACAAAGTTTTTATCTTTGATACAAATAATTCTAATATCCCTGAAAACCGCCTAAGTTTGGCATGGTAAATATGTCCAATGCCTTTCCTTGATAAGTACTAGTATATTGACTCTTGACTCCAGTTCTCGTGGGCATTGATAGAATTTCCCTAACAGTCAATTCCTTTTTAAAACATTATCTAAGCTACGATTCCACCAAATTAATAAACACTATAATAGTTCTAAGCTGATTGGCTATCAATTTCATTTTTTAAAAAAACATAGGGCCAACTATATTATTAGGTAGAATTAGAGATTTTTGTGTATAAGAGACCTTGTAGACTGGGAGATGATATATCAATACTTTAAACAATGAAGAAATAAATGTAAACTTTCTGGATATTTTGAAGTAATGGAAAAAAACTTATTTTGTCCCCTCTACCCCCATGACCCCAGAAACTTTCATAAAAATAATACTTCTTATAGATTGAAAGTAACTTTGTTATCTTCTGAACACAAAATGTAATCTCATAATATGGTTTAACACTACCATTTTAGGCATAGCAAAAGTACAGTTTATACAGAGAATTACTACAAATTGAATTTACTTTTTTACATTTTTATTTTAAAGTACAAATGGAGGTAGACAGTCCTGAACTGTAAAGCATCTGATTCTGCCCGTTTATGAGGAGCAAGCAGAAAGAAAGAAAGAAAGAAAAACAGAAGAAATCATCAACATGAGTGAAACAAAGAAAATTATTTTGTCTCCACTAGTTTTCTATAGGGTCAAACAGACATAACACAGTTATTCTTACAAGAAGAACTGAGAAAAGGAAACCAAGACTAGGAACTGTGAAGATCTGATACTGTACATAAAAGTCTTCCTCTTACATAGTTTTCAGAAATGGTTTTGAGGGGGTAAATATCTGGACACTTCTGTTAAACAATTTATTCATCATTCTAAAACAAAATATTCTATAATAAATTTTCTATAAACAAAAATAAAGATTGGTTTATTGCTTAAACAGTATAATAGAAATGATTTGAACTTTGCCTCCAACTTGGTTAACATGGTTAATAATCCATTTTTAAAAAGAAAACCATTTTTTCCAGAAGCAAAGGTTTTGGGGGAAATGCGGTGGGGGGGACCCCAGGGCTTATCCCTAATTTTTCTGGTCCCCCAACTTGGTCTTCACATCTCTAGCTAGAGTGAGATGGCTATCTCAGGCAGCTGATTTGGGGTGCCATAGTAGGCCTGTATCATTTATACATGAAATCCAATGTTGCACTGGTGGTCATAAAGCCTTTTCCATCCCCTCCCATCCTTGCTGAAACTTTCAATGTCATTAAAAAAAAAAACTGGCTCCAGAGGCTTTCCTATTCCTCTAGAGCTGGTTCTGGAGGTGGGAATGGTGCTGTGATAGGGAGGAGAGATCACCCCACCCCATTCTGTGGGATTTTACTGTTTCTGCTGCTCGATCCCACCTGTTATATTTATCTGCTCAGCATGGGGAGAGACACTTCTGGGGGGTTTCTGCCTTAAGTACTAAAAAATAAGTTGCCCAGCCTTGCATAGTATGCACTTTGATTTAGCAGATTAAGACAGAGCTGCTTGGGCTGTCCCTCATTCTTCTCTTCTGAGAAAGAGAATAATTTCTCTCAGTTCATTTTCCTCAGCATTTATAAATGGATTTGACTCTGAGTTGAGTATGGCCCTAGTTGAGCTTTTGGTATCTTTCAACTCTTTCTAGTCCATGATCTGAAAGCACAACTTTTTTCAAAAAAAAGTTGAAAACATTAAACTTGTGAAGAAACATTGTCAAAAACTCAGAATGGGGAAATTATGATTTTCAAAGCACTTGTTATGAATCACAAACCTCATGTCAAACATGGAGTAATGCATACTAGTGCTAACAACATGGGATTGGCTGGATCACAGTCAGAGATTGACAAACAACCTATTGCACATCCCAAAAGTGACTGAATTAATGTTCAGACTGACAGTTTGCAAAGACTGTAGTGCTTTATGTGAATGTAATGAATGATCACAAATGGCCCACTCCTTTCAGCACCTCTCCCTTCTTCCCAAAGCCCCCCAAATATATGTATATTGGGACTGAGGACCGCAAGCATGCCCTAACAGAGCATCTGTTCCTACCAGTGACTGGTGTTCCATAATCCTACAGGAGGAAACTTAAACACCATAGCTCATTGACACTGAGGCTAAGGAACCACTGGCCCTCCAAATGTAGATGAACAATGACTTCCATTATCATTTTGCCATTGGCACCATCAACAACAACATCAAGGAGGCACAGATTTCCCAACCTTCATTTACATAAGGAGAATGCCATCTCAGGACCTATAAAGAAACACATTTCTCTGGAGCCCGATATTGCATGCTGACTCTTTCTCTTACCCTGATGTAAATTTCTGGACATTTAGACAGGGGGAGATGGTTGCTTACAAGTTCAAAACAAGCACAGATTTTTAAAAAAAGCTCTTGCAGAGAGCTTGGAGCACAGCTGTATTCACCACAGTCCTGTCTACTGCCATTCAGGCAGGGCTACTTGGCATGCTAACTCTTCCTCTGACCAAGGGGAAAGGGAGGGGGTGTGGCTCACAGGGCAGCAAGGAACTCAGCCTGGTTTACTCTTGGGACTTTATCAGAGGCGGCAAAAATTGTATGATTACAATGTTATGGTAGCACAAATGGTTCTCACTATCACACAACATTGTTGTCCTCGCGTGGTCAATCTGTGCTCCAGCCACGAATAAGGCATCACTTTTCATTGATGGGACAAGCCATCAATAGCCTTCAATATCTCTGTTCTCATGGTATTGAAGAGCATGCAAAAACATGTCATGCTGTAATCATGAGTTTACAGTGTGAATGGGTGGTCTTTCCCCCCTCCTGGTCCCGGCAAGAAAACATCCAGGGGAAAACATGAAAACTATCCACAAGACACTTTTTTAGTGAACTGTCACAGTTTGTTTGCACATTTTAAGGTTTGTTTAAGTGCCGGTGTGTTCCTTTACTTTTGCAAATTAAAGGGGTTTCAGTCAGTTTAAGCGTGCTCGCATCTTCTCATGAGAACCGCCAAAATCTTGCCCATGCTAAATCATAGAATCATAGAATCATAGAGTTGGAAGAGACCACAAGGGCCATCCAGTCCAACCCCTTGCCATGCAGGAATAAACAATCAAAGATTCCCAACAGATGGCCATCCAGCCTCTACTTAAAAACCTCTAAAGAAGGAGATGCCACCACACTCCCAGGCAGTGTATTCCACTGCTGAACAGCTCTTACTGTCAGGACGTTTTTCCTAATGTTTAGATAGAATCTCTTTTTGTGTAGTTTGAACCCATTGTTCTGTGTCCTAGTCTCTGGAGCAGCATAAAACAAGCTTGCTCCATCCTCAATATGACACCCCTTCAAATAGTTAAACATGGCTATCATGTCCCCTCGTAACCTTCTTTTCCCCAGGCTAAACAGACCCAGCTTCCTAAGCTGCTCCTCATAGGGCATGACTTCCAGACCTCCCACTGTTTTGGTTGCCCTCCTCTGGACATGTTCTGGCTTGTCCATATCCTTCTAGAATTGTGGTGCCCAGAACTGGACACAGTATTCCAGGTGAGGTCTGACTAAGGCAGAGTAGAGTGGCACTATTACTTCCCTTGATTTAGACACTATACGCCTATTGATGGAGCCTAGAATCATATTGGCTTTTTTAGCTGCTGCATCACACTGCTGACTCATGTCCTTGCTCTCCACAGATTTCAGAAAAGGTTGCATTAGCTTCAAGCATTTGAACAGAGGTGTTTGCCAATACCTCACACTTCATGTGAATGGTCAGGACACCCGACTCACATTAAAATGGATGTGCAAACTGCAAAATGAAAGGTGAAATACACACATATTTGCATGACTATAGATAGATAATTAAATAAAACTAGCCAATCTTTCAATTTATAAACCAAATCCTACTTTGTTTTGAAGTCTGCTTTAAAGAATTAAATGTTAGTTACATGCATTGCCACAATATTTAGGATTATGAGTTAAAGCATGGCCAGATGGCTGAGAGGATAACTGCATGTTAATTGCAATGGTGTGTACTAGAGCCTTGATATAAGTATAGAATAAGTGATATATATATGTATAATAATATGTATAATATTTAGGTATATTAATGTGTATGTTTTAAAATTTGTATAGTTGTACACCACTTATTGTATGCCACTTTGAGTCCCAAATTGGGAAAAATAAAGGTTAATGATAATGATAATAATAATAATGGTTTATGTTGACATGTCTATTTTTATAATTATGTCTACTATTTTATGTTTATTTTATGTTAGTTATCAATAAATATATATTAAATAATAAAGGTATAATAAAGGTATCAATCTTTTGTGGATTTTGGATGTTGCATTTTGCTGCATGGCCAACACAGCTATCCCAAATATGTGTTGATATAAGTGTGTACATGTATACACATGTCTATGTATGTATGGCCTTCTGTAGCCACTGGGGGGGGGGAGTTGACCTTGAGGGGAGGTGTGGTGCTTAACCTTTTCCCAGTCCTTCACTCTGTGATTCCCTTCAAGCTGCTTCTCTCACCCCAGAGTTCCAAAGTCTTCTTTAAAGATAGCATTGCTTTCCTGAAATTGGATAAGCCCTTTCATTGATCCACAGAGGGTACCTTCCAACTTCACTACTTCTAGTCAGGAAAAAACAAACAAACATTACTGACCACATTTTCAGTGTGGTATCTTGGCAACCCCATTAAATGACTCAATCAGCTTGTGCCATTTAAAAATCATGGCTGACATTTTCTTGGGCAGTTAGATCATTGTAAACTGACTTGTGCTGGCATAAAGTTGAATTGCAACATTGTACAATGTTCATATGCTCAGGAGGGGAGCAAGAATGTAGCTACACCATTGGGGCCATTACATAAGTGAAGCCAGCAGCATGGCTGTTATGCAACAGCCCCATTGCACTATGAGTCCCATTGCACAATGGGACACCATGCACAGTGGCTGAATGTCCACCATCACAATCACTAGAAGGGTTGTGTATCATGTGAGAAACAGCTACATTAATGTAAATTTATGCATCATAGCTTATGATGCAAGATCTTGGCCATTGCTTCACTGTATCATGATTCCTCATAGTGCAAAGAGACTTAAGCACAACAGAAACCATGATCTAAAAGTTGATTCACTATAAAATTCCTAGTAAAAATCAACTGCAAGTTTGATTAAAGACAGAACTATTTAAAATTGTGAATTAAATCTCAGAAGGAGACATGTTGTGCAATCCTGTTCAAAAGACTTTTGGATGGTGAATACAGAAACTAATGAAACACAAGACGAAGACTCCAGAAAGGGAGAGTATGTCACTTATCATAGTTAAACAACATACAGGGCCAGCCACAGGCATTTTGCTGCCTGAGACAAAGGACAAGATGGCATTCTTCCTATTCCATGTACAAACATCAAGCAGATTGGCTATTGAATCATAATTTGACACAGGTTAATAGGAAATTGATTGCTCTTTCCCTCCAACATCTTCCCTCTGTTTTCTGTGTTCTAGTGTCTACTATCTGAGATGGCCCTCTTTTGCTTCCAAATGGTAGACACGATTTCACTGGTGGCTGATGGCTGCCATGCTAGTGAGGTGGTGAATCCAGGTTTTTGTCTAAACTTTTAAGGAGGATTCCAAAGTTCTGTTTTGAAAGTAAGGTTTAGCTCCTTTGATAGGTTTTTAAAAGTTCAGAATAAAACCCAGAGCAGATTCACCAACCCATTGATATAGAGGCCACCATCACTAACCAGCTCTTTATATTTTTTAATTTTTATTTGTTTTTGTTGATCTGAGAGTTTTGTTTTGTTTTTTGGTAGCACGGGCATAAAGCAAGATTGAGGGGTAGTTTGTCTCTCTTTCCATAAGAGATTGATGTTCATAAAGCTGCAGACTGAAAGTTGTGGGGGGGGGGACCCTTTCCTGGTGTAAAATGTTGAGTTTCTTTAAACACATTCAAACATAACCCAATTTCATACCTGACAGTGTAAGATAAATGTAATGCCCCTAACAAATCATCTGCCATTCTTCCCTTCACATAAAATAATTTTAATGTATCTGACAAGTGAGAGCAGATTATTTCACAAAATCAGAAAGAACAGAGTGCTTCTGAATTTTTCATGAAATAAATTTCATTGAGATTCTCAGTGTCCTTTCAGTTCTATTTTTTAATGGCAGGAAGAGACTTCTTTATGGAAGAAAATACAGTGGAAATCACAGGAAAATCTGATCCTTGGTAAAGTGGCTTTTGTGGCTAACATCATAGCTGGCATAGAAAAATATCATAGGGTCTGCCAATGTTCAATGATAACAATTTTAAAAAAGAGGGAGAGCAAGGAATTTATGGGGGAAAGACAAGGGGCATTTTTTTAATTGTTATAATGTCACCTCTACAACAATTGTTAAATATAACTTCATATTTACCCCTAGTGGCAGTGGCAGTAGTAACTGCGTGTTCAAGCAAGATGCCCCTTCCCCTCACCAATAAAAGACAGACGCAAAAGTTAACATTTTTCACAATAAATGGCCACAACTTTATTGATGACAGCTGTAGTTGGTTGGCTCAAACACATGAGTCCAGATACAGGCATCGACCAACCTGACTGTTGGTCAATGAGCCCGTTGTTGGCCCGCCTGCTGACAAGTGATGTCCAGGAAGGGGAGGAGTCCCCTGCAGGCCCCAGCGCCTGCTGATCAACCTCCTGAAAATGGGGGGGGGGGAGACCCAGAAAGTACATGCCCCAAGCTGGCAAGTCCTCCTGACCAAATCCCCCCGTACCCATGGAGGGAATCTCCATGACCTCCCAGTGATGGGTACCCCCAAGACCAATGACCTTGGATCCAGGACCTATGCCAACTGCCAACAAACGCAGGCCTGGACAGGCCCATCTTTTGTCAACCTGCCACAGCTACCACCAACAAGGGCATATTGGGCCTCCCCACTTAGTGTCCAGGTGTAAACAGTAGTGTAGCATATCCCAAGCCCAGACCCTGACTCCCATGAAACTGCACAGCCCTGACCCTGGCTGCCAAAGCTCAATCATGTAGGTAACACTCTTCTATAGTTCATCCTGTTCCTGTCAGTTGTCTCCACCACCCTGAACCAAAGGGAGACCAGTCTCAAATACTGTGGATGATTAAGTCTGGCTGGATGTACCCTCAAAAGCCAAGGAACTCCATCTGCCTAGGCGCTTGATAGTCTCTGTGGGAAGGGCACTCAACATAGCTGTAGCGCCTGCCTGTAGCCCTGTCCTAAAAGAATGTGGACCAAACTCTGATGCAGGTAGGACCAACCACTTCAACGCAGCCCTGAAGTTGCTGATGAACTGGAATTGCATGAGTGGAGAGATCTCCTTGTGAATGAAAAGGAGGCCTGGCACTGCAGGGCATTTGTCCAAGAACCTGTGCATGGTGTTGACAGGGCAAGGAGATGAATTTGCCAGGCCCTCCAGCATACAGAAGCTCCTTTTCCCAGCTGGTCACACTTGGAACACTGGAACCTGATGCACAGGGTATCAGCATCGAAGGAAACTTCCCTATATTGCTGTGCTCTGCCCAATGAATCCCGCTTGGAGTTGCACAGTAGCTCCTCCATTCTCAGGGCAACAACGAATGCAATGGTGCAGGCAGTGCTGAACAGGAGTGCCTCATAGCTGGAATGGCAGATCTCACCCAGTTGAGCCATCAGCTTCCCCAGGATATTGAAGGAAACTGGTCTGTGGGAATTGGTCTTCTGATGGGCTGTCCTCCACCAGCCTTCCACAGCCCTACAGATGTGGAAGGTGGCACAAGGGTCACTGAACCCCCACTCCACTTTGTTAAAGAAGGAAATGCCCGCTAGGTGCAAAGACATAGAGTGAGGAGATAGGCCTGGCTTCTTCAGGGAAGGTAGGTAGTGTAATACTCCCCACTCAGACATGGACCATGAGTCCCCATAGCCATTCCTCCTTCTAAAGCGAAAAAACTGTTCAACTGCCCTCTTGTAGGTGACTGGGTTGATGTGCCAATGAGTCAAGTATCCCTTGAATTATGACTCCTTCCCAAGCTGCCAGAGTTCTTCTGGGAAATTTTTTGGCTCGGGGTCTGCATCCTGGGTCAATGTACGGAACCAGTCTTCCTGGAATCAAGACAATGCATCCGCAATGTCGTTATCCAGGCCAGGGATGTAGCAGGCGAAGAAACTGATATTCGATGTCAAGCATACTACAACAAATTTCCGCACAAGCCTCATGACTTTCTCCGACTTGGAAGACTGCCTGTTGATAATCTGCACAACTGCCTGATTATCACACCAAAAGCATACCTTCTTGTGTCTGAACTGGTCTCTCCAGATTACAACTACTACTAGAATAGGGAAGAACTCAAGGAAGGTTAAGTTATGAGTAATAGCAGCATCCCCCCACTCGGCTGGCCAGTGCTGTGCACACCACTGCCCGTTGTAGAAGACCCCACACCCCTGAGTCCTGGCTGCAGAAATAACTTGCAACCCCGCCCCCAGCACCTGATCATCCTGCCACAAGGAAACACCATTGTAATTGTCAAGGAACTGTAACCACACCTTGAGGTCTTCTTTGATGCCCTAGGTGAGTCTGATCTGGTGATGCGTGGCCTTAATACCCTTCATGATCCTACCAACCTGGTGCAGAAGGCCCTGCCTGGAGCCACCACCCTGCATGCAAAATTGAGGTGTCCCAGTAGAGATTGCACTTCCTTGAGAGTGGCCTTGCTGCAGGATATCAGATCCCGCAAGTGGTCCCACATTCCCCCCCCCAACTTGTCAAGAGGTAGGCAGGAAACCCCTTCCACAGAATCTAACATGATACCCAGACACACAGGTGATGTTGAAGGGCCGACTGTCTTCTCTGGTGCTAGGGGAACTCTGACTTCTTGTGCCAAAACCTGGAAGGAGTGAAGCAGAGACCCACAGTCTGCCCCACTGGCCCTCCCTATCAAAAGAAAATCATCCAGGTAGTGAGTGACAAATGGGGACCCTGTCCTAAGTTTTAAAACACATTCCAGAAAAGTGCTGAAAGCCTCAAATGCCACACAGCTGACTGCACATCTCATGGGCATAGCCATGTTGTAATACCATTCACCCTGGAATTTGAATCCTAACAAACAGTGGTCCTCCAGGTGGAACAGTAGTAGTCTGAAGGCAGATTGGATGTCACACTTGGGGTGAGCCTGGTGAGGCAACTGGGAATATATACCCGGTCGCCGGACCAGAGCAAAGCCTACAGCAAGAGGTGGCTTTCCCTTTTCCCTCAGCCAATCAGATTTGAGCTGGATGTTCACTTCTGATTAGCTGCCAAGGGAACACTCTGGCCAATCAGTGCAAGGCAGGCTATGTTCTGATTGGCTGCCATTCTGTCAACCCCCAGCCAAAAATAGGGTGGAAGAAAGTGTCATAAACCTGCATGATATTCATATTTGTTAATGTATATATATAGACTCAACTTTCAAAACCATTTCTGTAATTTATATAGTACAATCTCACTAGAAATGAAAATGATTAAATTGAGGCTGTTGTATTTTGGGTGTATTGTGACATGATGTGACTCATTGGAAAAGACAGTAACAACTGGATAAAATAGAAGGCAGTAGCAAAAGAGGGAGGCTACACAAGTGTCAAGTAAGCCACAGACTAGAGTTTTCAAGACTGAGGAGGGCAATTAATGACTGGGTCTCTTGGAAGTTCCTAATTCATAGGGTTGCTGTTAGTTGAAGTTAACCTGATGGCAAACAACAACAACATATTGCAAATCACATGGGCAGGGAAAACTGACCAGGTGATGTATGGGTCTTCTCATCATGCTGGCTCTTTATCTGTAAAATGGACTTAGATCAGATTGACCTTCAAATAAAAGGTGCCACTAAATAGAGGCCTTTCCTCTATAAAGTAGGGCACTTGATCAATCGAAATTCAACTCTCAGAAAAGTTGCTCTTTGAGATGACAACACCTAGACCTCTCTGACTAGCATGACCTTGGAGGCTCTTGGAGTAACCCTCCCCCACAAAGTAGCTTTTTCAAAGTCTTTTTAACTATATTTCAAATTCTGAATCACTGAGCAGAGCTGCTGCTTGTGCAAGTGATGGCTGATAGCCCATGGGAGGTTGCAAAAGCATAGTTCCAGTTGAGACTCAATATTCAACAGTGAATTGCATTCAATTCTTGATGAGGGCTGCTGCCACACTGCAGAAATAATGCAATTTGACACCACTTTAACTGCCATGGCTCAATGCTATGGAATTCTGGGATCTGTAGTTTTGTGGGGTATTTAGCCTTCTCTGTCAGAGAGCTCTGGTGCCACAACAAACTACAAACCCCAGGATTCCATAGGATGAAGCCATGAAAGTTAAAGCAATGTCAAACTGCATCATTTCTGCAGTGTGGCAGCAGCCATTTGAAATCAAATGATCAGTCATTGAGATAATTTGAGCCTTTTTGGCAGAGACCTCTGTGGATTAGGTCTCAACACTTAGGGCTCAGTTACACAGCAGTTTTTATTGAGATAGTTTGTGCACCAATGCTGGATAGTTTACATCTCTCTCTCTCTCTCTCTCACACACACACACACACACACACACACACTGGTCTTTCTTCGCAAATGAAGATTCAGGAAGGATTTATCCAGCGTCTTCTGCAAGCACGCTGATGACTAAAAAGGCCAATCCGAGATAGACAAGTCCAGTTGCAGAAAGCACAGCAGAAGGTCTCCTTGGGTGATGTTTCCGGGTTGTGATTCTTTCTGCGTTGTCGTTTCTCTTCAAGACTTGTTCGGCGTGAGTTCTCAAATAAGGCTGCAGCATTGTGGATAGTGTGTCTCCATGCCTCCCAATGTGAGGCCAGGGCAGACCATTGTTGGTGATCAATTTGGCTGAGCCTGAGATGTTGTTTCAGGGAGTCCTTGTATCACTTTTTTGGAGCGCCCCTCTTACGCTGACCCGTGGCAAGTTCACCATAGAGTAGTATTTTGGGGAGGCAAGAGTACTCCATCCTAGAAACGTGCCCTGCCCAGCACAGCTGTGTTATCAATATCATGGCCTCAATGCTGGTGATCCCTGCTTGCTCAAGGATAGCAACATTTGTTACATAGTCAGTCCAGTGTATATTTAGGATTGTGCATAAACAGCACTGATGAAAGCGTTCGAGGAGTCGTAAGTGGTGGCGATAGGTCACCCATGTTTCAGACCCATAAAGGAGAATAGACAGTACAATGGCTCTATACACACTGATTTTGTGCTTTGCCTCAGGTGTTTATAGTTTACATGATTTAGTGGGAAATTGGTTGATCTGTTTAGTTTTCTAGTTCACACAGACAAATGTGGGGGCATGGCCTCCCAAGCACATCTGGGGGAAGATGTGGGAAGATGAGAGGGAGGGAGGGAAAGAGAAAGAGAGAAAGTGCTGGGATCTTTCTTTCCTCTGATTACCAAAGGAATTATTGCTAGTTTTCATGCCTTAGCAGAGAGTGCTCCCTCTTCTTCCCAAAGCGAGAAGGGTGGGAGGAAGGAGGCAGCCTTTCAGCCACCGAGGAGCCATCCTTCCTGTCAATTCTCCCTTCCCCTCACCCACTCTCACCCTCTCTCTCTCACACACACACATAATCATAGGAGTACGAGGGAGCGAACAGCTGGAGGAGCAGATCGCTACTCAATCCCCCCCCCTCTCTCACACACACACAGGCTAACTGGGGATTCTTCAGATGCAGCAGCCAAGCAAGCCGGGAGGCAGACAGCTGGGCAATTGGGATGGGAATAGGACTGGCTGGATCTTTTCCATGGCTGGAAACAACAGTGGCTGGATCTTTTCATTTGAGGCTCCTCCATCTCTTACAAGTCCACCCCCTCCCTGGTCAGTCCAACTAATCACGGCTCAGCTCTGCTGTTGTTGTTTCAGGAAGATTGCTGGTAATTCACACACACTTTTCCGAAATGGTAGTTCACACAATCGATAGTGCGCTAAGTCACGCTACTTTTCAAAAAAGTCAGGAAAAGTAGAGAAAGCCCTTATTATGCTACTTTTGAGTTTTTGAGCTCCCCCCCCTTCTGAATGAGGTGATATTGTGGTGTGATGTGTGTGAACTATTAGGAATCTTAGCAAATTCTTCACAGACTCATTTTGCCGTGTAAACGGACCCATAGTAAGCTTTCTGTATCCAGGAGGAGCCCTCTCTCAGCTTTCATCAATGGTAAGTAACAAGCATGGCCCAAAGAATACAATGGTCAAATTCCAAATCAAAGTTGAGACAACTCATGTCCTGGTAGTATGACTGAAGGCAGACAAGAACATCAAAGTGCATATGTGTGAGGGGGGACAAGAAGCTTGGCTTGGGATGATTTCCCTACAGCAAGGGTGGGCAAAATGTGACTCCCCAGATGTGGCTGGACTCCAACTTCCATCAGTCCTAGCCAGGTAATCCAACAGTAAGGAATGCTTGGAACTGCCATCCCACAACATCGGAAATGCCTCATTTTGCCCACCCCTGCCTTATAGCAAGACAAGTTGTACACAATTTTACTTTCCGTCCCAGAGCTTATCTTTATAGAGCTTGGTGGATCTGAACTCACCCTCAACTAACTGCTCTATCCAGTGAGAATCATCTGATAGTTGTTCTTGTAGATGGTGGTGGTTTGTAACACCATAGATTTCAGCAAATTGGTTAGAGCTTTCTTATACTGATGATACACAAAGACACACAAACTAGCACCCACAAAGAGGAATTGAAACAGTAATCAGGTATGCCACAAGTAATGTTGAAAAAAAGTATTGTTTACAAAGCATCCTGTTTATTCATCATTGTGTAACTTATTGTACAAAAATATATGGTCACTTCATCAATATGTTGAATGAGAAATCTATATAAAAACTTCCCACATGGACATGTTGAAAAGAAAACAATGGATACCAATATATAATGTTTTAACTCACAAGTCATTATCAAGTCCTAAATATAAAGTCCTTGGCTAGAGAGAACTTCATCTTGAACGGCTGAGGATGAGATCAGCTTGCCTGCAAAAATACTTGGCTTTTTAACATGACTGGAATGCTGGATTGTGTTTAGGACCCCCTAGCTGTGTTTTGTATTGTATACATAGAGATCTACATCAATGTGGATAGAGAAAACTTTCTGGCAAGCCAGACTTAAGCACATTTAAATCCTACTGATTACTGCAAGAGAGAGTCAAACGTGCATTTGACTTGTGTGTAAAAACCAAGGGACTTGATCTGGAAGGATAGAAAACCAAATGTTCTATCCTTCAAATGAAGGGTAGAACACACTACAGGGTCTTGCTGGGGGCACAACTAATAGAAAAAACTAGCAGAACATTGCAACAGCAAGTAATTTATTTCAGATGGAGAAAGCCAATTATCGACACTTCCAAGACAAACTGAAAGACAAAATAGAAAAGAATACATTTCAGTATTTATTCCAGGTAAAGACCATCATGGTCATGGATCATTTGCTTGTTTATTTTGCTATTTCAGCAGTTATCATTAGAAGTAAGCTTGCCTCTAGAACTGTCAGCAATTGTTATACCAGTGAATAGAATATTTTCCCTTGCTGTAAGATTCTTGTTTCTTGGGATCAGTGTGGCTCATCTATGGGGAAACACGGCTGTTCACATCAGATCTTCCAAATGTCCTAGTTTTCTCTTAAATGCCTTAGTATCCTGAGGTCAACTTTAACATTACATTTACAAACATCAGATATTACTTTACTGCAAATATGGGCTATAAAGCAGAAAGCAAAATAACAAGAGAACTGTAAAGCTTCTCTAGACTTAAGCTAGAATCCAGATCTTCCCAAATGAATTCACTTCCAACAGGCTGCAAGTAAACCGTCAGAAATCCAGAGAATATCCATCCTCAAGGCATTACACCAGGCTGTGCTTTGGTGGGATGAATGGAACTGGCATTGACGGAACAGTCAGAGGATTGAAAGCATAGCCTTTATTTTTCACAGTTCATCGTTATTTTGGCCAGGAGTGAAGTAGCCACCTCCACAGTTTTGGCAGGAAAAGTTTCTTTACTGGAAGAACAGTCCGCCTCTTCAACTGGGTTTTTGGCAAGAGATCAGGAAAAAGTAATATCTGATTTCCTTGACACTTGACTTTCCTCTTTCTTTTGAGCTTTCGAAAGAACTGTGTTTTTATCCTTCAAAAATGCCAGCCAAAATAGAATAGCTCTGCTAGTGCTTTTTATTCCTTCATTCATTCACACAGCCAACTATTTATGCCTGCCCTACAAACGGGTGGTATAATTTATCATGCTGGAATCTTATATCTCTGGAAGTAATTCATTGTCCTCTATCTTGACCTTACAGACATTTCCTCCTATGAAAAAAAGAAGACTGTATAATATTATTCTAAGCCTGAATATGATTATTCAGAAAGTCCAACTTGGTGTCCCATTTTTTTCTTCTTTTGTTAATGTTTTCTGCATAGTCTTGGGTTTGGTGTAGCTGGCCAATAATTCCTCTATTAGAGCAACCTATTCCAAGCAGAGATTTGGGCAGTTTATTTCCTCTTCCTCTTCCTCCTCCTCCAATTATAGTTCCCAGAATTCTCCATCCAGCATAACCAGTAGCTGAGGGATTCTGGAAGTTGTAATCCAAAAAATATTTTCCAAGCCCTGGTTTGAAATGTGCTCTCTAGCTGGCTTAAAAGGAGAGGTATGGAGCAAATTTCATCCACTGTTTTGTAAGATGTGGAAAGATGGCAGTCAGGTTAGGATAGATAGCTAACAGTGCCTACAGTCACTTATTCTCCTGTTTTCAGGAATCACTTACTGACCACGTAGAACAAACACACAGAGATCTAATTTCTGTTGTTAATACTAATTAGAGTGGACCCACTGAATCAATGAAATGTACCAGTGTGTTGATTAATCATTCAACAATTGATTGAATGGGGTGACTCTAGTTGGGACTAAGCAAGAGGATCCCTGTCCCTGTATACAACTGTGAAAATACAGGTGAATTTTATCTATTTTTTTCATCAGTAGGGTTCTAATTTTCTGGTGACTTTTCTCCCTTTTCTTTTTAAAGGGTATTTATTGTACTTAAAACAATATTTTGAATGGCCAGCTTCTTCGGGCTGGGCTACTGCATTGACTGCTCTGCAGTAGGGACCATACCCATCCTTGTTGCAGTTGCCACTAAAACTGCTGCCGCAGTTGGCATTAGGGCTTTCTGGCATACTCCCACCCCATACAGCCCCATGAGGCCATAGGCCACCAAAGTGTCCTATAGGGTTCTGTTGAAAAGGATGCAGTTTTGGAAATGAGTTTTTGCTGGAGGGGAGAATTTCTCAGAGGAGAGACAGAATGGAATTGATGGTGCAATTTTACAGTGGCAACTAGTTTCAGCCATGGCAACAGCAGTGATTTCAGTGGTGACTACAAAAAGGCCTTTGGGAGCTGCATGTGGTCCTCAGACTCCTTGTTGCCCATCCATGGTTTAAAATATGGGCAAAAAAGTGTGAATACTGTATGACAATGTCACAAGCTCACTGATGAAGACAACAGGGTAAGGAGACTATGCCATACCTTCCAACATTCCTCAAATGAAAACCAGGATTTGTACAACCAAACCAATATCAGAGTGTGGTCATCAAGATGGCAAATGTTATTAATGAGGAAGAACACACCCGCTAGGAGATGCTGAAACAATTTACTTTTGCCTGAGCCTACTCAAAAAGGCGATTTTGACCTCTCCTCTCCTCTCTCCCACGTTGAGTTAATTGAGTGCAAACTACATTTTAATTCAGCTTGCAGCATCTGAAATAAGCTGAGGACAAAGGGGAAAATGGGGAAAGGAGAGGGGACTGGGACATTTTAAAAGCTGCTGAAAAAGTGGGATGACAGAGGATTAATTGAGACTGTCCCTGCCAAACCAGAACAGTCAGATATTATATTAGGGGTGGTGCTTACTATGGGAGAATTTTGATGTACTGTTATATAGCTGAACCATAATCAGAAAAATCTATACAGCACGTATTTGTTGCTGACAAAAATGTAATCAGAAGCTTCTACAGATTTTGTCTGGGAAGTAAACAGATACTACAGGGCATAACATTGTTTCTCCTCCGTACAACTTCCAAAATTCTGTAGCAAAGATGCTTTTCATACTTTCAATCATCTTCATTTTTAGTGGTGTTGTTAAGTGTAAAACATGTAAAAATCATAGAAGGCAGCTTCGCAACTTTGTTATCAACATGCAAAAATGACATCAACTTGGATCCAGACTGAATTCAATGAACTGAAGTCCCACTGAAATCAATAGAATAACTGAATCATGATGCAACATGTCTTTCATTTCAGTGAAAACAAAGTTCAGGTGTCTGGATCCCTCAATGTATCATTGACAATGAAAGGAACCATGTCATTTCCTTTGGCTATGTGGTTCTTTCTGCAGACATTACTGCAGTAGCATAGGATCTGCAAGTCCAAGCAACTGTCAAGCCCCTTCAAACTAGTCTTTGGTCCCATTTGAAAGTGATGGAATGGGTCTTAGAGTGTGTGAACACTCTAATATGGCAGCTAAAAAAGCCAATGCGATTCTGGGCTAAATCAATAAGAGTATAGTGTCTAGATCAAGAGAAGTAATAGTGCTACTCTATTCTGCTTTGGTCAGACCTCACCTGGAATACTGTGTCCAGTTCTGGGCACCAAAATTCAAGAAGGATACTGACAAGCTGACAACATGTCCAGATGACGGCGACCAAAATGGTGAAAGGTCTGGAAGCTATGCCCTATGAGGAGTAGTTTAGAGAGTTGCGTATGTTTAGCCTGGAGAAGAGAAGGTTAAGAGGTGACATGATAGCCATGTTTAAATACTTGAAAGGATGTTATATATTGAAGAGGGAGGGAGCTTGTTTTCTGCTGCTCCAGAGACTGGAACATGAAGCAATAGACTCAAACTACAGGAAAAGAGATTCTGCCAAAGTATTAGGAAGAACTTAGTAAGGATTAGTAAGAGCTATTTGACAGTGGACTACACTGCCTTTGAGTGTGGTGGAATCTCCTTCTTTGGAGGTCTTTAAACAGAAGCTGGATGGTCATCTGTTGGAAGTGCTTTGATTGTATATTCTTGCAAGGCAGGGAGTTCCACTGGATGGCCCTTGTGGTCTCTTCCAACTCTATGATTCTGATTCTATCTGAGTTCCTCTGTGTTTCACAAGTCAATGAGACATGTATCTTTAATTTTTACAAGTCAGTGAGACTTGTATTTTCAATTCCTTATAATGCTTTTGCCCTTCCAAGAGGTATGGGGGAGCAGTGGAAGCTTCTGCTAGTGGCCAATTAACTGGATCATAGTTGTTGGGGAAGAAGTTTCTATGGAATATTTTACTTTCTCCATGGTAGAGTAATGCCTTCCATTTTGGGGAGGTGCACACAAAAAGATTGACCAGATGGAATTTCTTTGAAATTTCTTCTTAAGCTAATCATTTCCATATGACAAGCTGTTATGTGTGTCATCGTCTTCATTTAGTATTTATAGAAGCATTTAAACATACCAGGCACGGTAGATGAATAAAATACACAGTCCTTCCTACTCACAGATTCATACAGTAGGACTCCAGTATCTCCTGATTCAATTATCCATGGGACACAAAACAGTACACCTACCATAAAGTCTTCCTAGAAAATGTGTCATCTCTAGCAATTTTCTAGGTCCTCTATGGTATTTTAAACTGGAAGTCCCATTATTTTCAATGGTGTTTGCTATTATCCATGGTTTTCAGTATCTGTGGGGCTCCCCCAGAACCAATCCCCAGCAGATATGGGGGTCCTACTGTATTTAAGAAAAGAAAGCAAGATCAAAAGGGAGCCTCTAATCTATTGGAGATTAGAGGAAACTGCACTGGCTGAGTGAGAACAAGATCAGAGACAAACTAACTATACATTACGCTTAATGCAAAGTTATGGCCTGGCCTTTTCATTTATTAACTATAGATGCAGGGAGGAGTGATAGTTATTTGCATGCATGCATGGAGGAGAGGCTTATCTTTTCTCTCTCCAACCAGAATCCAAAGTAAATCTCACCTTCCAGCATGGCTAAAGGAGTTTCTGGGCTGCCCACAGCAGAGAAGCTTCTGAGGTGCCCCCCCCCACAGTGTATTGCTCTGCCTGATGGGACACAGAAGAGGGCCCCTTCAGCAGGCCTTAAACCTTGGGCAGATGTATACATGGAGAGGCTCTCCCTTCAAGTATTGAGGCCCCACACCATTTAGGGCTTTAAATGCCACTGTTAGTATCTTGAATTCAGACATACTGGCAGCCAGCGCAATTCCTTTTCTGTACGATGTTCCAATCAGCAGTCTAGCCACCCAATGTTACATTAGCTGCAGTTTCTGAGTTATCTTCAAGGGCAGTCCCAGGTAGAGTGCACTGCAATAGTCTAACTGGGAAGTTACCAGTGCATGGACTACTATGTTTAAGTTATCCCTGTCCAGGAAAGGCCATAGTTGGTGGACCAGTTGAAGCTGTCCTAAACACCCCAAGCCACAAAATCCACCTGGGCCTCCAGTGACAAAGATGAATCTAGATGAATCCAAGATGAATCCAAGCTATGCACCTGCTCCTTCAGGGGAAGTGCAACCCCATACAGGGCAGGTAGCTTACCCAATTGCTGGACCAAGAACCACCAGTCCACAGAGCCTCTATCTCATCAGGATTCAGCTTCAGTTTATTTATTTATTGTCTTTCACCAAGCCCATTACAGCATCCAGGTTAATAAAATCTAGAAGAGGTGGATTGATTGGATGAGTCCAGGGGTCCAGCACCTGCACAGACCCAGCAGACTCCAACAACAAAGAGTAGAGCTGGATGGCATCAGTATACTGGTAGGACCCCTTTGCAACCTCTCCCCACATGACATCTCCCAGCAGTTTCGTATAGATATAGAACAGCATAGGAGACAAGATGGAAGCCTATGGTACCCCACAGCTTTGTGCCCATGGGGCTGAAGAGGAATTGCCCAGTACTATTCTCTGAAAACCAGCTGCACAGATAGGAGTAGAATCACTGCAACACAGTGCCTCCTATTCCCATTGGACAGAGCTGGTCTAGTAAGATACCATGATCAAAGGTATCAAAAGCCACTGAGAGGTCTAGGAAGATCAACAAGGTAGCACTCTGGGTGTCTTTCACCCAGAGTAGGTTGTCAATCAGAACAACTGAGGCTATTTCAGTGTCACGTCCTGGCCAGCAACCAGATTGAAATGGGTCCAGATAATCTGGGAAAGGGACGAGAAACTCCGCGCCCCAAAGAGTCTCTCCTCTCTTGGCGCTCCTCTCCTACCCTGCTTCCTGCTGCCGCTGCTGCTTTGCTGCTCACCTTTCCCTACTGCTGCAGAGAAGAGGAGCTCCTTCCCTCCCAGAATACCACAGAGAGGCCAGTTTGCCCCAGCGCCCAGAGGGAGGCGGCAAGCAGGCAGGCAGCTCCAGGCTTGCCTCACAAAGGGGGTCACGGCCTCGCTAGGGTTCGCTTGCAGCTCCAGCTCAGCACCAATGCACAGGGTGCCTCCCACCAAGGCACAGGCAGCAGCGCCAGCTGCCCCCCCCCAGACACACACCTGCTGCCATCCCCACCCACCACACAGGTGATCACAGGTTGGGCCGTGTGTGTGTGCTTGTTGCTGGTGAGTTGGGGGGGCAGCTGGAGGAGCTCTGGTGGGAGCTGAGCACCCTGGCCGAGCGCCTGGAGGGGGAGCCAGCGGCATAGCACAGTACAGAATATTTAAATTAAGGTAGGACCCCTGTATCCACTGTTTCATTATCCACCAATTCAATTATCCACAGGTTACAAAACAGCATACCTACCATAGAGTCTTCCTAGAAAATGTGTCCTCTCCAGCCATTTTCTAGGTCCTCCAAGGCAACTCGGGGGTATTTTAAACTGGAGGTCCCATCTTTTTAAATGGCGTTCAGTATTATCCATGGTTTTTGGTATCTGTGGGCCTCCCCAGAACCAATCCCTAGGGGATACAGGGGTCCTACTTTATTACTAATAATGTTTTTGCAGGAGGAGGGTTACAAGGGGGGGCTACAATGATGAGGCCCCCTGCGGCTGCAGGTGCTGCAGGGCCCTTGAACCAGCCCTACCACCCTTGCCCGGTGGACTCCGCAGGGCTTCCCAACCCAGGGTCCCTGGAACCAAAGAGGTGGCTAGGGGTTGCTCAAGAGATGGTGGGGTTGGCCACATGGTGAAAATGTCCCTCACAGCAGGGACAGTTGAAGGGCCCTGCAGCACCTGCAGCCACAGGAGCCCCGTCATTGTGGGGGGCCCAGTTGTAACCTTTCTCCTGCAAAAACATTATTAGTAATAATCTGAATATCCTGTACTGTGAATAGCTTAGGTTGAGTTAGGTTACATTGACCTGAAATAAACATATGGGCCCCCCCAAATAAAGTGTTGCAGGGGCCCCCAAAATTCCTTAAACCAGCCCTGCTGACCATTCAGCTTTCCACTTCCACTCTTATTGGAAAAGTGCAGCAAAGTGAATCAATTGTCCCAATGAGCGGGAATGCACATTTCCTTCCAAGTTTTTTTTGTTTTTTGTTTTTTTTAATACAGGAAAAGCCACAAAGGCTTTTACCATGGAGTATTTGACATTTTTTGCCCTCCTCCTCCCAAATATGGTGAATTTAAGCAGGATCTCTTTAAGACAAATCTTATTCTCCTCAAATTCTATGAGGAGTATTTTCGCTGTATAGACAGCCCCTTAGTTACATTTAAGTCTTATCGTTCCTTCAATGAGCTCAAGATGATGTACAAAAAGCCCTTGAGGTAGGCCAGGCTGAGAAAAATTGACTAGTTGGAGGTTACCCAATCAATGTTATGGCTAAGAGGAGATTCGAATATGGATCTCTCAAATGTCACTCTAACCACTATACCATACTGGCTAATTTTAGTGACAGCAAAGTTTAGCACTCTGAAAATTTCACTTTCCATTTTCCACATTTTCCCCCTTTTTCAGCCAGCTCCTTATGTTGTGCTGCTAGTTTATTATACTTTCAGTTGTATATTTTAAAATACCCTAGCCTTGATCCAAATCTTTAGTGTCACTCTTTCAAATAAATTATGCTCTATGTAGGAGAGACATTAAATGACTTTCATTTTATTTCCATTTGATAGAGCCTTGTCACACAATGCCTCTCTCTGTCTGTAGATATAAAGTAGGTTAAACTGGAAAACCTCTGTAAACACAAGGGTCAGATGTGCACCATATGTAGAAACCCTGTTGAACAAACTCTATTGGGCAATAGCTGTGTATGCACACATACGCACATCAAGGGCAAGGCAATCATACAAAGAAAGTACGCTTTTAGTTTGCCTTGCAAATGTGACTATGGGAAAAGAATGACCAAGCAAAGGGTATGGGTTTTGTAAGTTAAAACAAGATGCTGACTTTATATGGGCTACTTGATATAATATTTCTGATCAAAAATGACAATGTACAAAATTAGTTTTTTTAACATTAAAATTTATTTTCAGCCACATGACTGTAAAATCTACTGTTACATATTATCTAGAATCATTTTGTCATATTATATTTCTATTCAGTTTGTCTGCTCTGTTTGTTTATTGCACATAATGACTTGAGTACTATTGCTAGTCTCAGCTAGAGTAAATCCACTGAACCATTCAGTAAGCTTACTGTAGTTGCAACTAACCAGTAAGATTCAGGCCTGAAAACCAAAGATCTTTGGGCAAGGTATAAAATATTTTTTTAAAAAATAGAAAAAGCAAAAATGAAAAATAATTAGAGACAGCACAAAATAAAATAAGAATTTGAAAAAGGCCATACCAGATTTGAGATGCTGGGAAATGTACAGTAAATGTTGCAAATGTTATTGTAAATGCTTTGTTGCAACAAAAAATAACTTGTTACATATAACTATGCTCCTTGTAACTTACTACTTCCAGTTACTCTCTTTCTCCCTCCTGCTTTCACTTTCTATTTCTCCCACACCCGATCTGTTTTCAATCAAACCCAGTACATTTATCCTTACTTCTATAAAACATTGGTTTTCTGTGTGGATCTGTGTGCATAATAACGTGCAACATTGGGCAGAGGAGTTCTGGGGTCCTTTCCACCACACAGTTATAGTGCTGTGATGCCAATTTAATTGTCATGGCTGCATCCTATGGAATCCTGGGAGTTGTGGTTTGGTGAGACATTGGAGTGCTCTAGCTGAGAATTCTAAATTATTGTTTTTGTTGTGTGACTTCAAGTCATTTCTGACTTGTGGCAACCCTAAGGCAAAGCTATCATGGGGCTTCCTTGGCAAGATTTCTTCAGAGGTAGTTTGCCATTGCCTACCTTCTTAGGTTGAGAGAGTGTGACTTTCCCAAGGCTACCCAGTGAATTTCTATGGCTTAGTGGGGATTTGAACCCTGCTCTCCTGGAGTCTTAATCTGTTATAATTCACCCTCTGGAGTCAAATGATTCAGACAGAGAGGAAGAAGAGGCAGATTGCCAGGAATCTGCAACTCCTGATAACAAATGGTTCAAGTTCAAGGAGTTCAAGGAGATGGGGGGGTGAGATAGAGGGGGCTCTATTCACCATCAGGAGACTGCAGATTGAGTCATTACCGTCTTCCATCAAATGATGAAGAGACAAAGAGAGATTGCACTGTTTGCAGTGGTTGTTAAGTAGGAGACACTGGCCTAATGAGGCAACTGGTATCGTGAAACAGCTGCCTATAAATCTCCCAGCCACTCCCTGTCAGCTTAATGCTTTCAATCCTCCTTCTGGGTGACTAGGAGTACTTTTCAGTGTTCCTGTTTTTCCTGACCTTGGACTGACTATGATTTATGAGTCTGTTTTATTTCTTGCTGTCTTTGTTGATCTGGACTACTAGCATGCTGAATGATTTCTGGACTGGCTGACAACCACTCTACTGCTTCTCCCTCCATCCTGCTGAATACCCTATGACTGACCTAGACTGAATTAACTCTCAACAACTCTTACATTCCAACCAGCTGGTTCCTGGGTCACTTGCTGCCATTGTCCAACAATCAAACCAGTACACCATACTGGTTCTCAAGAATTCTAAATGCTGCCTTAAACTGCAAATCCCAAGATTCCATACAATTTATATGATCTTTAGTAAGAACTGAAAGATTTATACAATCTGAAGAAAAAACAGAGTATGGATTTCATAAGATGAAGTGGTGGCAGTTAAAGTAGATTCATGGTACCAAAAATGTAAAGTGTGAAAGGTTTCTGGTTGAAGAAGCCACACCTTAATCAGCACTGTGCAATGGGTTCTGACTGACTAGTTCTTCCCCTTGTGGATTCTGGCTAATGACATAGAATCACAGAGTTGAAAGAAACCACAATGGCCATCTAGTCCAACCCCTGCTCTGCAGGAATACACAATCAAAGCATTGTGAAGGTGGTTGGTCAACCAGCAATGGCATGCTTGCATAACATTCAGTAAGATGTCTCCTACCTCTGCAACTGCCACTTCCTGCTTCCTAGTAAATTTGAGCTCTTTGGCCCCATTAATTGCCCTGTAAGGATGGCCAGCACTGCTTATGAAAGAACTGGTTTACTGGCCACTGGCAAGAAGAAGATGGCTGGTTTGAAGGGTTTAAATTCCCCACCATGTACTCAGAACCAGCATTAACCATAGGCATTCATAGGACTGTCCTTAATGCCATATCTGGTTTCACTGTGAATTACCCATTTGAATTATTCAATAATGACTGCAATGTAGCATTCTTCCAAGGCATTAAAACAGCAAGTTTCTGAAATACATGATTTAGATTCCAGTACTACTCCTGCCCATCACTCACAGGTTATTCTGGAGGTGGTGAAAGCTGGTATACTGGGGGAGGGGGCATCAGGAATTATTTGGTGTTAGCCCCCTCACATCTGCAGCCAACTTTGCCTACAGTAGAATCCATTTTATAGAGACTGGAATATGCTGCATGGACATTTTTTACCCCTGAATCATTATCAGAAAAAAACAGTGGTAGCTTGACATACAGTTGTCCCTCCGTATCCACGGATTTGGTATCCACAGATTTAGGTAACCACAGCTTGAAAATATTCTTTTAAAAAAAATAACCCAAAAAGCAAACCTTGATTTTGCCATCTTATATAACGGACACCATTTTGCTATGCCATTGCATATAATGGACACCATTTTGCTATGCCATTGCATATAATGGGAATTGAGTATTCATGGATTTTGGTATCCACAGGGGGTCCTGGAATCAAAACCCAGCAGATACCAAAGGCCCACTGTATTTTGTTTCCCAAATCACAGTTCAAATGCCATCCCTCTTCTGCTTCCCATGGCCAAAATTATGAAAAATATTGCTGTACAACTCAGACATCATTTCCTGTTGTCTTCTCCCTGCTACCTCGAATCATGATGCCACATGAAATAGGTTGCTTCATTCCACTACATAAGGGGAAGCTTACAGCAAGGACATTTTCAGATGGCCCTTACCGCGCAAGCAGCCTCCGGAGCAGTAACAAGGCTGCTGAGTGGCAGGGGGTCCTTTTCGGATGCCGCCGTCTTCCATGACCATTCGTGGCACGTACGTGAAGCTTTGGAAGCGGCTGCATCATATTTCAATCACGGAAGTTGCCCGTGAATGGTCACGGAAGAGGGATAGCAGCAGCCGAAAAGAACCCCCTGCCACGCAGCAGCCTTGTTACTGCTCCGGAGGCTGCTTGTGCAGTAAGGGCCGTCTGAAAATGACCCAAGTGTGCCAAATCTTCCCTCATCCAGGGCCTGAATATCAATTTAGCAGGGAATGGTACTAAGAGCAAGGTCTGAGGCCAGGAAGAGTGTAGGGCTTTGTTCCTAATATTTACTCTTTAAGATTAAAGAGTAATCTTTAAGATTGGCTTGGGTCCAGCTTATCTTCAGAACCGCCTCCTCCCATACAATCCTCCCTGCGCACTCCATTTCCCTGGGAGGAATTTGCTTCAGCCACAAAAATCTAGGCTGTCTGCAACCTCCCAGAGGGCCTTTTCAGTAATCACCCCCAAATTATGGAATGGCCTGCCGAATGAGATCCGTCAGATGACAAGCCTGAGTAGCTTTAAAGAAGCACTAAAGACGGATCTCTTTCGGCAGCCTCAGGAGCTAATTAGATCGCAGCCTCAGGAGCTCCTGGCCTCTTTTTTAGTCTGCTGGCTATTTATTATTTTTTTTAATGTGATTTTAGATTAGTTGTTTTTAATTTATATTGGTTTAATATCTTTTCATGGGGGATGGTGGGGGTACGTGGTGTTTAGGGATTTTAATCTGTATTTGTATTTTAATTTTTGTAAGCTGCCCTGATTGTTTTTAACAGAGGGGCAGGGTATAAATAAATTTTATTTTATTATTATTATTATTATTATTATTAAGATTAATTGAATAGTATCTATCTTTTTCAGAAGAAATTGGCCATTTCTGTTGGATCTTAGTGGTGTAATGCATATAATGTTTGCTTGTGACATATAATATGGTCATATCCAGTAGTGGCTCCTTTTTTCCTGGCTGTATTAATTTTATATAGGAAAAAAATCTTTTGTATTTGCATATGCTTATGTATTTCTAAACTGTATTTCTATAATTTGGAATTTAACTGATTGTCAGCATAGCTGGATCCCATGTGCCCTAACAGTAGCAAGAATATTTATACTCCAGGACTGGAAAAACAAATATTCATCATCCATCATTCAAAACAGTCAAGAGTGCCTTATTGCTTTATCCATCGATAAAATAATGCACTTCACAGATGTTAACTTGAAGCAGATTTTTTTGGACATATGGTCAGTTTATATTAATGTATATGCCTAGATTTTTATGTATTTCACCCCTGCCTGGCTTTTCCTTTTCCTCTTTCTTCTTTCTTCTCTTTTTTTGTAATAAAAAGTATAATAAGAATTCAATAATTCTTTATAATAAGAATTCAATAATTTGCGGGGGGAATATAAAAAATGCCATGTTGTCTTGATAGAAATTTTATTAAGTTGCTTTTCTCGTTACAGCAACCTCTATAGAGTAAGGCTCAGTGGTCAAGCACATCAATATATTTTTCCTCCTAAGACTAAGGAAATAAGCTTTGGTATTACTTTTGCTTTCAGTTCTGTGCTGTCTCAGCATTCTAGTTTGATAGAACTGTCCAATAAGAAGCTTTGAAAATTATTTAACAATAAGTCTGTAGCTTACAGGAGCTATGATTATCTTGGCAATACTGCCAGCTTTTAAGGCACTAGTAAACCATTGGTTGCAATCAAATGGTTTCAAAATGCCTCTAAAGCCATAATAAACCAAGCCAACCTGGAGATTGAGATCTGGCTCCTTTTTCAGGAGGTGATTTTTGTTGTTGTTGTTGTTGTTGTTGTTTGTTGTTTTGAGGGCGAGAGGATCTACAGCATGGGGAGATGAGTAACAAACCCCTTGCCATGTTTTATAGACCTGAACCATATCCCTTCCAATCACTCTTTTCAGAGCAAATTTTTATTTATTTATTTATTTATTTATTAGTTATTTATACCCTGGTTTTCAGCCACAAGGCTATCAGAGCGGCTTACAAATTGTTTTAAGCAATAACAATTTACACATCTACACTGCATTAAGCAATTTCCAATATGTGTTAGCTAATTGCCCCCACAAGCCGGGTACTCACTAAATTATACATATTATCTGCAGTCACTTACTAGCTGTTTTGACCCTCTGATTAGTCATGATATATCATGGAAGTTAGTGAAATTTCCCATGGAAGTTACAATTTCCATCGTTCTAACCAATTCTGACTGTATTGCAGATGTGTGAAACATTTATGTCCTTGGTAGAGACTTTAACTTGCTTGCACAGAGCAGACTGAATTCTCCCCGCTCCTGTTTGGATGTGTCTTTGGACTGATCCACATTTTTCAGGTTGCACTTAGCTTTGATTGCATCTGTATGCACTCATAGCCACAGAGACACATTTTGGATACAAATTTTGATATAGATTAGCCATTTGTGTAAAAATATTCTACTACAGCTCAATGATTTCTGAACTGGACTGGTAGAGATGACCACTGCCTGTAGATGTACGAGTAGTACTCAAGCACACAGTAAGTGACCTGTTGTTGTGGCATGAATGCATGCATAATTCCTTAGATGAATATAACTGATCTAAGGCCTTCTGGCACCCAAAGTCTAGGCTTCTACTTAGAAGAAAGACCTGCTTTGCAGACTTTGTAGGCTTCAAAGACAATATTTCCAAATAGGCAGCATGAATCCTTCTGGCTATAGTCATGCTCAGAAAGAAAGCAGCAAAAGGAAACTGGTAAGGTTCCAATAGAATGAGTGATGCCCAAAAAAGCAATGAAGTCTCCCTTAATATATATTCACACTTTTTCCATGTAAATACAGCTGGTGGCTACATCACTTGGCTCTCTCCAGCTCCTGTGCTTCCCCCGGGTGTTCCCCAGCTTGTGCCAAATATCTGCCTTTGGGGACCTTACTATTCCTGTAGAAACAGAAAATGTAGCCACCAAGAAATTATTCTGTATGATCCAAAACCAGAGATTCCACAGAAATGACTGAATTGTACCTATTATTGTAAGACTGTAGGAGGTTAATGAGATAGCACAGAATGGATAAAAATGCAGAACACTTTATTAGTTTCTTTATTTATTTACCTTAAACCAGGACTGAGCAGCAGGGCTTCATGCAGTCCCAAAGGCTGTTTTGTGTGTGTGTCCCAATGCCCTCCAACTAGCAAATGAAAAGGTGAATTACGTTTCCTGGAAGCTTCATCCAGGAGAGGCACTTCACCTTACAAATAGTTCATAGAGCTCTCCCTGTGTTGTTTAAGATTTTAAAAAGCCTATTTTTCAAAAGCAGAAGTGGACTTCTAGCCATGTCCTTTGGGAGGAACATTTTATGCCAGTCCATGTGCTCACCTTGAGCGTCACGGGGCAGAGCATTGGCCTTTGCATCCACAAAAGTTGCCCCATCCATGCCTTAAGCATTTCTTTCCAATTTCCAATACATTTGATGCTTATTAATACTTTGCAGATCAAAAAACACGAGAAGACACAGCCAAGTAATGGGATCACAGGACAGCATCTCTTGAAGGTTGCTTCCACACATTCCCCTGAAAATATCTGGTGGTGGGAATACCATCATCTGGATATACGGTGTGAGACCATTGCTTTTTCACCTCAACTAAGGACTTTTAAGTACTTGACTTTTTCTGCATTATGCTGTTGGTGTCTTCTTTTCCCACAACTGCTTATCTAGATACACCCAGAGTTACCTCTAGCATGGACTACTAAAATGTGAACACCAAACATGCAGCTATGTAGGAAAAGAAGGAATGGTTGGGGGATGATAAAAGAAAACCATGAATAAAGCAGAACAATTTGTTACAACCTCAAAATGAGCAATTTATCTCTTAGTGCTACATCATTGCCCACTTCACATCTTCTCTTATAATCTATATGATCAGGTAGGAGCAATCTTTTGTAAATGCCCTTCATCTTCTGTGGTTGCACTGCAAGAACTGGAGAAAAGGGCTTTCTTAGAAGTAATTTCTTAAAAAGATTCAGGAGATTCATAGGGCATTTCTCACTCAAGGTGATGTTGCAGCTTTTCCTTCCATAGTCCTACAACTCCGACTATGTAGAAATCCCTCTCCTTCCATGGTGCCGCCTTTCTGTGGTGGTGGGATTGCATGCTCCTGTGAGGAAAGAGTCTATGTTGATGGGAACATGGCTACTAGTAGGGTCTGAAAGGGCAAAACCAAAGTTACAGTTCAACACTAGGGAAACAAAAAATAATTGCCACAGAGGATTTACATACATTTCAAGTGGATATGAAAGATATTGAAATGGTTAAAAAATTTCTATACCTTGTTGATAACTGCTGTCAAGTTGACTTCAGTTTATGGCAACCCCATTTTTGTGAAAACTGCAAGTCACCTTACCATCAACAGCCCTGCTCAGGTCTTGCACTCGGGGCAGTGGTTTCCTTGATTGGTCTTTCCACCTGTTACACAGTCTTTCTCTTTTCTTATTGCCTCCTTCCTTACCAAGCAGTTGTTGAACAGTTGCATTTAGGATTCTGATTCTATTTCTGTCACCTTTTACTTTTGCTTCTCATCTATCCTTAAGTGCTTGAAGAGTTTCAGCTATCATCCATTGAGGCTTATCTTTCTTTTTGGCTACAGATGGTGTCTTTTTGCATTCTTCCCTGGCAATGTCCCTGGCTTCAATCCAGAGTTCTTATGGCTCCCAGTCAATTAGACTTAATAGTGCAAAACTTCTTTTTCACGTTATCTTTACATTTTACGGGGATGTTCTTCAGGTTGCATTTTGGCCCAATTGTTGGTTTAATTTTCTTCTTTAGCTTTACTCTAATTTTTGATATTAGTAGTTCATGGTCTGTGCTCAGTCTGCTCCTGGTCTTGTTTTTGCAGAGAGAATGGAGCTTCTCTATCTTCTGCTTCCAATTATGCTTCCAATTATGTAATCTATTTGATTTCCACTTTGGCCATCAAGTGATGTCCATGTACAGAGTCACTTTTTGGTTGCTTGAAGAATGTGTTTGTGATGAACAAACTATTGGCCTCACAAAATTTAGTCAGTCAGTCTCCTGATTAATTTCTTAATCCTAGGCCACATTTTCCTACAATCTTTTATTCTACTCTGTTTCCTATTTTTGCATTCTAATCACCTATGATTAACAAGAAGTCCTGTTTTGTATGTGATAAATTTCCTCCTGGACTTTGGCATAGAATCTTCCAGTTTCTTCTTCTTCTGCCTCTGCGGCTGGAGCATAAACTTTGATTGAGGTTATATTGGTGGGTTTCCCCTGAAATCTTATTGACATGATTCAGTCAGGTTTTGCATTATATTATTTGACTGCTTTTGCTACATCTCTCTTCACTATAAATGCCACTCCATTTCTTCTTAGATATTCATTTTCTGAGTAAAACACTGTGCAATTATCTGACTCCAAATGTTCCATTCCTGTCCTCTTCAGCTCACTCATCCCAAGTAGTGCAATGTTTATATATACATTCAATTTTTTGTTTCACTATGTCTAGCTTCCCCTGATTCCTGCTTCTCACATCCCACGTTCCTATAATATGTGTTGTGCAGTTTCAGATTTTCGTTTCACCTCTGAGCACATTAACAGCTGACAGTCATTTCAGCTTGAGTCCAGTTGCATCATTAGCCACAGCACTAATTCTAGTTGTCCTCTACTGTATCCCAGTAGCTCATTCAGTGCCACCCAACCTGGTAGTTTTGCCTTCAGGCACTATCTCTTGTTTCATTTTTGATTGTCTCATCATAGGTTTTTTGTGGTGTAACTTCAAAGGGAGGTTTATCATGCCTCCCTCTGCACAGTATTAAGTGTTAGCTATGGTGCCATTGCTGTTGACTGTGAAAGATCCTCCACAAATGTCACACTCTACTACTGCTGGTTTAGACCTTGGCTCAGTCATACATCCAAATGGAGACTATAGTCAAGAAATCAAAAGAGGACTATGACTTGGAAGGGCAGCTATAAAGGAGCTAGTGTAAAGATAGAACATTAAATACTAAAGTCAGGGTCATCTATGTGATCATATTTCTGATTTCTATGTGTGGTTGTGAAAGCTGGAAAGTGAAGAAAGCTGACAGGAAGAGAATCAACTCATTTTAAATGTGGTGCTGGATGAGAGTTTTACAGGTAACATGGACTGCCAAATAGACCGATCAGTGGGGCTGAAAGCAAATCAAGACAACTCCCCATAGAAGCCAAACTGACTAAACTGAAACTATTGAACCTTGTATATATCAAGATATGACATGACGCATTAGGAAATACAATAATACCAGATAAAATTGAAGATGGTAGGAAAAGAGGATGACTACAACACAGGTGGATTGAGTAAACCAAGGAAGCCACCGCTCAGAGTTTGCAAGACCTGAGCACACCTGTTAATAACAGTGGGGTCAGTTACACGGCATAATAAAGTGTGCAAAATTCCTTTTGCACCAGCACTGCATAGTTTACATGATTTATTGATAAATTGGTTGATCCAGTGAGTTTTTGGCTTTGTAGTTCACACACACAAAGGTAGGGGGGCATGGCCTCCAGATCACTGTCATTAAAGCCAGGCAGGAGGCGGGGAGGGAGCGAGGAGGGCAGCAGTGCAGGGGGAAAAGAGGACTCCAAAAGAGGCTCTGTTAATTTTGTTTGAGCCAGAGAACAGCAGATAAAGCAACCAAAAAAGAAGGGAGACTGGGGGGGGGGGATAATGACAAATGAGGCAAGGAAAGCAGGCTAGATTCCCTTCGTCCTGCATCCCTGCCAGCTGAGCAAATTGCCTCTCTCTCTCTCTCTCTCACACACACACACACACACACACACACACAAACAGTAATTATGGCTAAGTGGAAAGCAAGCTGGCTGGCTGGATCTTTTCATTTGAGGCTCATCTCTTGCAAGTCCACCCCCTCCTTGGCCAGTCCAACCAATCACTGCTCAGCTCTGCTGTGGCTGTTTTGGGAAGACTGCTGGTAGTTTCCACAGCTGTATGCAAAATGGTAGTTCACACAATCAATAGTGCTCTAAGTCGTGCTACTTTTTTAAAAAGTCAGGGAAAATGGCGAAAGCTGATACTGTGCGACTTATGGGGTTTTTTTGCCCCCCTCCTTCTGAATATGGCAACTTTGATCCAAAAGATGTGGGAAGTATTAGGACTCTTTACGAATTCTTAGAGGGTTTATTTTGCTGTGTAAATGCCCCCAAAGTCTCTTGGAGTTCTCTCATTCATAAGGGACTTTTTCAGACGCCCCTTACCGTGCAAGAAGCCTCCATAATAGCAACGAAGCTGATGCACAGCAGGGGGTCCATTTCGGATGACACCGTCCCTCTCTCAGCACTGTCCATGATTATTCCGGGTAGGATTGAGGGTGGCCACACCATTTTTAAATTCACAGACAACTTCCGTGAATAAAAAATGGCGCGGCTGCCCTCAATCCTACCCAGAACAGTCACGGATGATGCAGAGAGAGGGACGGTGTCATCTGAAATGGACCCCCTGCCATGCAGCAGCTTCGTTGCTGTTGCGGAGGCTTCTTGCACGGTAAGGGGCATCTGAAAAAGTCCATGGTCACCACAAGTTGAAGCTGAATTGACAGTAATTAATAATGGCAACCAATCCCTCATCACTGCTGTGCATGCAACCTGATACTTCATGGAATGGTCTCTGGGTGTGACTGGTGAAACTTACTAAGCAAAATAAACTGGAGCCAGATCATAGATAAGGTGGAAGAACGGTATCCTAATTAAGAGCGGTTCACCTTCTTGTTTTCGATTGCAGACAGTTAAACCTGTAAAACAAATCAGTAAATCTGAAAATTATTCCAATTTCCCCTTTCAAGAAAAGGTGAAGCAATCTATTTTCCCCATACTGATTTTTTGTAAATTACAAGTCTTTGCACTGATTTCTTTCAAAACAATTTCTAATTTTGATAAGTCTGTATGAAAAATAAACTAGACAATATTCTCAGTAAGCTGCACTGGCAAAATTCAAGAGATATAGCTGTTCTCAGCAAGCAGAAAACCATATTGTATCCTATTGAGAAATGAGACTGCTTAAGATGAGGAACCTGTGAGAAAAGGAATTGTTAACCTTAAGTACAGTAGGACCCCTGTATCTGCTGGGGACTGGTTCTTGGGAGGGGTGTGGATACCAAAAACCATGGATAATAGCAAACACCATTGAAAATAATGGGACTTCTGGTTTAAAATACCATAGAGTTGCCTTGGAGGACCTAGAAAATAGCTAGAGAGGACACATTTTCTAGGAAGTGTTTGTGGTAGGTGTGCTGTTTTGTGTCGCATGGATAATTGAATCAGTGGATACAGGGGTCCTACTGTACCAACAACAACATGGCTGAATATGCAGTGATTCAAATACAGATTTTTAAGAGCAAAGTATTCAAAATCCTGAACCTGGATGGATGAACCTGTAAGTTCTGCTTTCTTCCATCTTCATTTTTTTCACAAATCTCATTCCCCCCCCCCTGCTAAATCCCCTCATGATCCCATCTTGGGAGAAAGGCAGGATATAAATCTGATAAATAAATAAAGAAAATAAAGAAATTTGCACATACATTACAAAATGTAATGCATCTCCTCTTTTGATGTTTACTCAAGTGTCTCATGATATTTCTCAAAACTGGACCTAAAATACTGTCACATCCACATGTCAAATGCAATTGTTAACCACTCATACTTTTGATGTTCTATTCAACCACCTGGCGACATTATTCAAATATGGATTTGAAATTCTGTCACACCCAAATGTCGTATTTAAACTTACAGTCCTGTTTTAAAGCCCTTTCTTCTACATTGGAATCCATACAACATACTGGCACATGCAGCATTTGCACATGATTTTAAAGCACATTGGAGATTTTATGCATAGGCCTAGGTCCTTGGGTACGTGAACCAGACTTAATGGATCATGGAATGTTTGTACATAAACACATATTCTGCAATTCTTTTTATTTTTAAAGTAAGCCCTTATAGCCTTTTCTACAACAGACATTTGCATGCACATCAAACAAAGTGATTGGAAAAACCTGACTTTTACTGAAAAAGCTTTAATGTTTCTGAAGTATTTATATGTTTCATAAATATTCATAGCTATTATTCACTGTTGACAAGCATTTCTTGAACTGTCTTAGCCAGAGTAATTTACATTCATTTTGAGAAGTAGCTGGAACTGATAATCGGACTCCTCAGGAACTTCTAGAAATATGAAATATGATCCTTAAAGAGGAAAAAAGCCTCTGTGATGATTGCCCCCAGAATGACATCTATGGAGGACAACGAGATTATAGTCTTCAAACTGTAATGAGAACGGCTTGTGTTTGCTATTCCTCATGCAAGTTTCAAAGCTGTCATGAAAATGGATTGCTTCGGTTTGGTACTATTTTCTGTTCTTGTCATGATAATAAGGCATCAGAAATTTAATGTTCAATATAGCCCATGAAATACAGTGGTATATAAAGATGTGTGGATATTAAAATGCTTCCAACAGCAACCTCTAGCCTTTATTCCAGGGTTCCACTAGCCAAGCTGTAAAATGATCCCTACTCCTCTAGCCTTATTGCCTTTCTGTTTCTGTGATTTATTTTGTAATTTTAAAGGAGATGCACAAGTAAGGTACGGTGGAACAAACTTTTATGCTTGCTGAGTTGCATCTCTGTACAATCTACATGTGCAGAATACTCCTGACATAGAAGATTTCTTGAAGGAGAGCTCTATATGCTGGAACATCGGTACCTCTTTTCATCCTCTCCATAGTGGTGGTGGATGAATGTCAATTTGGGTTTCTCTCCATTGTTCATTTTTCCACTATTTGGTTCTGTACATCCAAACTCAGAGAATTTTTACAATCTTAAATTTGATTCAACCTGGGTTTTAAATTTTTTAAAAGTTTTTCAGGAAAACTTGTACATATATATTCTTTCTACACATTTCTCCAAATCCATGTAGTTTTGTATGCGATTTTGACCAACATACAAATTTTGTAAGCTTTTTTTCTTCAAATACATAATGCTCTTTTAATGCTCTTTTCTTTTGCACACACATTTGAATGCATTTTTGACTGGAGAATTCTGTTGCAAAATTCAAAGAAGTGCAAATTTTGAAGGACAGCAGAGTAGCCATTCATATATTGATTTGAAAGTATAAATTAGGCACGTCTGCATTGAAATGAGAATCAAATGAATTTTCCCACCATCCCTGCTATATCCTTTACCATGTACTGTTGCTCCCATTGCTCCCAAAACAGATTCTCATGTGTCTGCAAGCCAAGGAGGTTTAAGGTTTTGTCTTAAAACATCATCTAAGTCCCCCACAGTACCTTGCTCTGATCTCCTCTCAACCCCCCCCCCAAAGAAACAGGGCTAAAAACTGGAAGTAGACTTCTAGCTACCATATATCCAATTTTTTGAGAGTGGTGATGCTGAAAATTGGGTCCCAGACTGCCAATGCTTACCCACTCATCTACAAGTACATCATTTCTGAATCCCCCAAGTGCCATTAACAGCTTCATCCACAGTCACCATTCAGAAGTTCAGTAGAGGAATGATTGCCTTTTCACTGCTGTGATGAACCTAAGCTCTACTGGCATTGAATATTAAATTTTGAACAGTTTGGCTTCCATTTTAGAAGTTTCAGACTCTAGTTTGGAAAATGGATACCACAAAGCTTGCAAAGCAGTGAGGGGTAATTGGCATATAGGGTTAATTGGCATATAAGTTTAATTTTTTGTTTTTGTCTTGTACTACTCTGTCACACTCAGGAAGAAAGACTGTGGAGTCTTTCTAGGAATGTCTCTATAACCACCCCTGAATTTGGTGATTCCTGTTAAAATACTAATAGTCTTTTAACTCTGATGGATAAATGGTTATCCGGTGCATGTTGTTGTTATTCAGTGGAAGCTAGCTTACAGCAGGCCAGACCTATCTGCTCACTGGCAAATTCTATGACAAAGGAGAAGAAATGAAACAGCAGCACACCAGAACTGCTTTTCTTTTCTTACATGGTATGCCTGCTTTTTAAAAATAATAACCATTTGTGGACACAGACCCTTGCAAGGAAGGTGCACTCTATGGTCTGAAAACTTCCTCCCCTAAGTGTTCTAGTGATTCATTTGGGGAGAGGGATTCTACTCTGAACATGTTCAAAGGTAATTTTTGTTCATGGTTTGAATATTCCAGAGCTAGGACCTGACAAAAAAAAACTTTACTTTTATGCAAAATAGTGTCCTGGCATTAGCATAATGTTACTCTCTGTCTGGTCCAATCTCTCACTTCATTAACTGAAAAGTAGTGCTTTTGCAGTGCTGTAACTGTAAGCTGCCTTGAGTCCCTCTCTTGGGGGGAAAGGTGTGATATAAATAAACCATGTGATTGATTGGCCTTCCAGGTACCTTCTAACTCTTGTCATTCCATTCAGGTGGTACTAGTTGCCAGTTCAAATTGAGTATTTGTAGTGTGGAATGTAGTTTCTTCAGTTGCATAGCCTCTGTTCCAATTAACAGACAAATCTGGGACTTTGGTCCCCCACTCAGCCACTGACAGCCACCCAACTTCAACATAGTAGTGAAGCTGGAGCTAACCACAGTATAGGGAGATTCTCAGACATGTCAAAAATGGTGTTATATCAATGCCATGAGATTGCAAAAGGGCTTCCTTATCAGATGACATCATAGCCCAGCATTCACAAACGTTATAAGGGAGTGTTTGTGTTCCGGATTTTTGTGTGTGTGAAAATGTGCCCCATTCTGTTGGCATGATTTCAGCATCAATGGGCAGTCCTGCCAGAACACTTCCGGGTGGGATCATGAGAACCAGGTAGGCTACCCTCTTTTTTGCACCTTCCCCAGGTTACTTGTTATTTTTAAGTGTGTATATGTGCTTTTGTGAACTTTTTTGGGGTGTATCTTTCTTTTTCTTTTTGAATTTCCCACGCTTGCATCTTCTCACGAGAACGGGCAGGATTTCAGTCCAGGAAGGGAACGGAGCTCCATTAGAACTCCATTCATTCGTGGGCTGCCTTTGGACAGAAGATAAGGTAAGTCTGATGGGGAGGGTTATTGTGTCAGGACAGGGACAGGTCTGGAGACTGTGGGACAGGAACACTTTTTGCGTTCCTGTCTGATAATCTCCTAGGTTACTTTATTGGAGTTATATTGCTTAAATAACATGTCAGCTGAGGGTGTATGCTTTTACAACTGCAATAGCCTAGCATTCCAGATCTTCAGCAAACATGGAAAGCCCTTAACACAACATGTTAGCCCGAAAGGGATCTCCACATCCCCCGCCACTCTTTCTGGTCATTTAGTGCTCTGGTTTGGGGTGGTTGTTGTTGCTGTTTGCATCTGTATAATATACTATTTTACTTCATAAGAATCCTGCCAAAGACAAAGTTGATATTTACAGCATAACAAAAGAGAAAACTATGGATACCTGCCTGACACTGCCATTCCAATCTATGCTTAGCAGGTGCCCACTAGATAAGCCGGCAGTTGCATCACCAAGACATGTTCCAGAAAAGTAAATGCCTCTAACCATGGCTGAAAGTGAGCTCTGGGGGTTGCCTAATGGTGAAAATAATCCTCATAGAATTTTGTCCCAATGGGATCCCACAGCATTTCACCATATTCGGAGGCGTTGGAAAATATAGTTTGCAGTCCAATAATTGGAAATGGTTTTGCTATTGAAGGGTTAACTAAGAAGCCATATAAGATGAGCTGATGTAACTTCCTATAGTTCTGCTATTGGTGAATCTGGGATGAAGGGGAGTGTCTGAGTTTCCTTCTTTGTTCCAGAAGCTATGATCTTTTAACAAACCACATGGCCTTTGAACTGAGAGGACTCAGCCAGTGGAGTCCTGAATATAGTTTTGTAACAATGTAGCTTTTAAACATTTTTTACTAGTTTTAGTTTATTTTGATGGAGTTTCTTATTCCTGCCAAGAATGAGCTCTCTAACTGTAAGTAAAGATGTTTTTGTACTTTTTAAACTAACTTTTGAGTCTTGAGTGGTTATTTTGCTAGTTAAACAACTTGGGAAAAGACAAAGGGTGTTTGGTTATTTACTAAGCTGTGGTTTTATATAGCACCCTGAACTGCCATGTTGGATTTTCGCCATAGCGATCATGCACTGAGGTGATGAAACAGCCTCCCCCCCCCAATGTATTTAAGTGGAAGGTCACACTTCTGCATGTTGGATTTGCTTTTTTAAAAAAAATGCTGTTCAGCAGTGGCGGCAACTGGTGAGAATAAAAACGAGTATTTCAGTCGTGCCTACCATCCTGATTCACAGGCATATCCATTTGAATATCAAATGCAAATATCTTCACATACCTGAGAACTTGGAAAAAAACCCATGGAGACAAAAGAAAGCTGCTGCAGATTGGTGTTACTGCACACTTTTTATTGTCCTGTATTGACAAGCCCCTGGCTTTAGGAGACCTTCCACCCAGTCTAGTTTTCTGAGGCTCACCCCCACCCCTAAAAAATTTGAATTTTTAAAGGACTACCCACCCTGGGTTAAATGCAAATGATTCTCCTTCATTCTGTGGACCACTGCTATTCATGCTCCCTGCGCTGTTGGACAGGCATAGTGAGATGAGACATGCCTGATTCTTCAGGTACCTCAGGCCTGTAAGATGGCATCCACAATGTCATGCTTTCATCCCACAGACTCCTGACCACTAGCCTCAGGCTTATTGTCAGGAACTTAGTCCAGTTCATTGGCTAGCTCATCTTCCTTCAGGTTGGGACCTTTACACACATAAATATTACATGCTGAGTTGAGCACCTTACAACTACCAAATTTTATCATGGGGGCCCTGTCTAGAGCCTTGACTTCTCTAGTTTCTGGGAATTTTTTAGAAACTTTTATGAGGGAAAGACATTGAAGACCAACCTTTTGCAAGGGGGGCGGGACAAGCAGGAAAAAGCATAAGTGATCCCCCCCCCCAGGTTTGGAAATGTTACTTTTTGGAATACAACTCCCAGAATTCCCTAGCTAGCATGGCCATGAGACCTTCCCTCCCATCCACCCCCATCCAATCTTGCTTCCCCATTCTTAATCCATCTTTCCTCCGGTTGCTCTCTCCCATTAAAAATAACACTGTTTCAGTTGCAGATGTTTCTATGTAGCAACTATCCTCTTTAAAAAAAAAAAAAAGACTCCCCACAGCAATTGAGCTTTTCTGTGCAGCTTCAAGAGAACTGAGCCCAAGTATGTAAATTACCTTAATTCTAGAGACTGTGTCATAACCATAGATTCATAAATAAGAGGTTTTGTATGTGTGTGCATGTGTACTGTTTCTAAAAAAAATCACTAAAGGAGGACTTGTCTGTTCATTCTGCAGTTTTAATTCACAGTGGAATACTTGTCCCAGCTTCTGTTTGTTGAAATGCAGTCCTTTTGCTTTGACTCCTTGGTCAAACATGAAAGGGGTCAGAAACTTCTGGTTTTATTTATGATGTCACTGTGTCAAGATAAGGCCTAGAATTAATTCTTTTTTCTCCTTTTCTTTTTGATAAACAAACAGTGTAAATTGCTCATGTAAAGATGTAATTATAAAAAAGGATTTATTCAGTCACACTTTGGGATTAGGAATTTTTTTTTTGGGGGGGGGGAAATTAGGAATTTTTTATTGGAATAAGACCATTCTACTGAAAAATACACCCGACCACAAAAGGCTGTAACAATAATGCAATAATAATAATAATAATTGTTTTCCTCTTTTCTTACTAATACAAAAATAAAACTATCTATCCTAACACTAATATATTTTTCCTCTTAATCTAAACACACTATAATCACATTATATTTACACATTATAATTATACCTATTCAGAAAAGAAAAAATCAACAAAAGATTAATAAAAAATAATAATACAAAATAATTCAAAAATAAAATAATAATAATAAAATAATATTTATTTAAAATATCCTTTTATGTTATTGCTGGGGTTGTCTCACTAAACCACAGCCAAAACTTTTTCCAACAATGATTTGGCAATTTCTCTTTTCACTCAGAACTAAATTTTCAGTTACGTTCTTCACATAATAGGCAGTGCCTTTTACATCCTGCAGATGTTGACTTTTCACCTCCTTTTGTCTTTGGAAAACTAACCCTAACATCACATAGAGGTTTACCAGGCGCACTGTGGACCAGGGCACTTTCCAAAAACTCTCATCCACAGAACCAGACTCCTTCCTCTTCCTCTTTTGGCCCACTGACTTTCTGGGTCCCCTGACACCCTCTGGAGGTTCAGTCCCTGAAAGTACTGTCTCCCAAGCCTGCTGTGCCAAATCTGGCCAATCCAGGACCCGGGCCACCTCCTCCCATGTTTCCCAGGCACTCGGGCAGTCCTGAACAAAATGTCTGATCGTCTCCTTTTGTGCCACACCACACAAAATCTCAGCCTTTTTACATTTCAGACAAGGACAAGTCTGCTCATCCTCTGCGCTCCATGGTCTCTTTCCCCTCAGATTAAGAACCTGATGGTAGAGTCTCCACCTCAAGTCCCACAACTTTTGGGGGACCCTTTTGTCCATGAAATACTCAGTTGGGTTAGTCTGGTGATTTAGGTATTCTGATAAATCTAGTTGGGCCTGACACTTTTGCAAACACGGGTTAACATAAATCTCCACTATTTTCCTGTACAAACCTCTCTTGATGCTCTGACCTTGTCTGTCTTCCCCCTTCAACTCCTCAGCATGAATTCTATATTTCTTTATGTAAAAAACAAAGTCTCAAATAATCTGGTGCTTTCAATTTTTCAGGCAAAGAAATCCTAAAACTTAATGAGCCTTCCTCCCACCAAGTCCTTCCCCATCTAGTCCCCATCCAGCACTCACAAAACAAAACTAGCCAAGCCTGAGGTTGAATCTGACCCTTTTGCAACAGAGAAACTTTCCCAAAATTTTGGGCAGAAAAGATGGCAATGAACTTAGGTCCCAGGGCTGGGAAGTCCAGGCCCCCTTGTTCTACCTGCCCATAAGCCACTGCCCTTGCCAGGGGGAATATGGCCATTCCCCAAAGGAACTTGAAGAGAACTCGATCAGCTTCTTTAATCACTGAATCCAGAGGCGGGAAAACAGCCGCCAAGTTGGCTGCCACCAGAAGCAGGTAGGTATTTACAAAAGTGGCTCTCTGATAAATGGTCAGCTTCCATCTCTGCCAGAGGGCCACCCTCTCCTTCACTTTTTCAAACCAGCGATACCAATTTTCTTTCCATCCCTCACTTTGGGGGACATGCACTTATTTAAAAAGTAATAAGTTAATCTAAACAGTTTGAAACCAAAGTTATGGGGTTTTCTGATAGTTCCTTCCCAGATTATAGCAAAAGCAGTAGGTATCAAATAGGAATTTTCATCACTGAAAAAGGTCTAAAACTCAGCTAAAAAACAACTTTCACTCTCTATATTTTGATTCTAAAATGAGATTTCCTTGTCCAGGAAACATTCTGGTTTGAGCTTCCCCATGCTCAACCTTGCCCAGCAAAGAACTTTTTAGTATTCTTCCTCCACACCTACATTTGTGCACCTGCTGTGAGTGTTAACATCAACACAACAAACTGCTGTGGACAGGTTCCAGTTGACAATAGTTTCAGTTTCCCACAATGTGTTGGAGTCATACATGCTTGGTAATCAAAATGGTGGCTAGTTTTCAGACCTTATATATTTCCTAAAAATAATTATAGTCATATATGAATGTCCATGACAGTAAAAATGTCCATGAACCAGAATTATCTATTTCTGTTATTGTATTTTTTTTACAATAGCTGTACACCACAATAATAATACATTACTCTTGTTAGCAGAATATGTGACAGTCTCAAGTTTTACAGCACAAATAACATAAACTACTATGTGTACATGAACCACACAGTATCTAAATTACAATAACCAGAAACATAAACAGTAACAATAACAGTGAGCAATGAAGCCTGATTAATCCTCTGTTATCCCACATTTTCTGCTGTTTTAAAAATGTTCCAGTTTCTCACTTTCCCTCTCTGTCCTCTGCTGACTTCAATTGCTACAGACTGAGTTTGAAGTACAAAAGTACTTTCCACTCAATTAACTTAGCACGGGGGTAAAGGAAAGGACAGGGAGGAATCTTGCTTTTCCCTGTAAATTCAAGCAAAAGCAAACTGCTGCAGGCTTTCCAAGATACTATGTTCTTCCTTATTAACATTTGCCCTCTTGACCACACTATAATGTTCCTTGGCCGCATGTTCTGGTTTTCATCTGTAAATATGGGAAGGTTTGTCATCATAGGCCAGTGTTAGTGGAATGCCTTGTGGGGAGCTGGGACACCAGTGGCTGCTTGAAGATGCTTGGTCCTGACTCTGTCCTTTTGCTGGAAATTAAGAAAGAAATCTTAGCTAAAGGGGCTGTTCCCAAATGAAGGTGAAATGAGAGGATTATTCCTTCTCACTTAGGGAGATGGGATAAGAAACATTTAATCTAGCCTACTTGCTTCTAGCCACAAGTTGGGTGCACAGTAGAACAGAGGGTGAGCCCTCATGCCAGAACAACAGAATGGAAGGCGGAAACTAGTCAATTAAATATGTACACAGTCCTCCTCAGTCTTTGTAAGTAGTATCAAGAGATCAATTAAGCCTTGCAAACTGTAGCAAGCTGCTCTACTGGCTGAGCCTGAGATCTGCACACAGCTGTTTCCTCTTGCTCATAGCTGTGCCCCTCAAAACTGGAGAATTTGCACCCACATCTCCCACCTCAAATTGGTTTATGAAAAGTGTAGACTCAGGACCAGAACCTGATATCTGACAGCCCTAGATGAACATGTGACTGTACACAACCAGAGGTATTCCTTTCATGGTGATTATCCAACATTTCCCTGTTCCAAAGTCTTGTATTATGCACAGGTTCTTAAGCCCTATATTATGCTATAGACCTCTTCACATTTGGAAAACATATGCACAGAACATACAGAAGAAGGAGCAGGATTTAGTCCACCAATATTGTTGACAACCTCCCCATTTTGGATGAAGACTGAACAGAACTGTACATGCATACAACTTTATGTGCATGGACTCCCTGGGTACAATCAGGAAGCCTGGGACCATAGTTGTCTCTGAAAATTTTCAGATGGGCTAAATATGGAGTGATACTGATGCTAGGAGATCACTAAAGAGCTTCCCTTTCAGATGATGTCATACCCATTTCATCACGCTCCTGTTTGGCTGTCATTATGCTGGGGCTTCTTTTTATTCACAGGCTAAGCCATGAAGATCCCCCGTTCCATTTCTGTAATGGAATGACATTTGATTGAAATGGTGCCCTGTTATGCTGGCACAATGCCAGCATCAATGGGAGGTCTGTGCCATAACACTTCCGGGTGAGATCAGGACATCCAGGTAAGCGACACACTTTTTTGTACCCTCCCCAGGTTATTTGGGATGTTTTAAGTGTGTTTTTGTGCTTGCTGTAAATTTTAGATGTGTATTTTGCTTTTACTTTTTGAATTTCCCATGTGCTTGTATTCTTGCAAGAACAGCCGGGATTTGAAACCAGGAAGTGAAAGGGGCTCCGTTCGAGCTCGTTTCATCCTTTCAATCCTGGGCTGCCCTGCTGAGGGAAGGATATGCAAACAAGGTAGGTCAAAAAAAAAAATTTTTCTGTCATTACAGGGACGGGAGAGGGGTAGGAGAAGAGATTGCGAGAGAGGAATGCTTTTTTTGTTCCCCTCTGAAAATCTCCTCTGTTTAGGGCAATCTTCATTCCATCCACTTACAGAGGTTAGCAACAAGGGCCTAAATTTAATGACATGCTGAAGATGCAGCACTGTTACCTGACTTGCTTGGGGCTCGTGGGAACCTACTCATGTCACTCAAATTAAGATATTAATATGTGGAATTTTAATTAGCTCAAATTAGGTTGTGAGAGGCCGGGTAACTACAGGACCTTTACACCTGTGTATACCAGTATTCACTGATTAGACTCCAAGCCAGAAGTAAATAAAAATGTTTTTTATTGAAAAATAATCATGAAACCACTCACATGTGCACTCATGCTTCAAGCAATCACACAAGGCTAACAAAGAAGGTAGAGCAAGCATTTGGATAGTGGAATCATGGACTATACTTTACCTGTCCAGCAAGCAATGGTTCGTGCAGCAAAGAAGTATGGCTATGTGTGCTGGGTGACACAGCAAACCAGCAGAGTAACAGCATCTGGAAGACTGCACACACTTTGGGGTGATATTTATATCCCATATTGCACCCTTAAGGGGTATTTTGAGTGTAGAATAATGTTTGAGTGAGTTTCCCAGAGTGAAACAATGGAAGCTCCAGCTTCATTAATTACTGTTAATAGTTGGATCATTAAGACTGATGGCATTGAGGCAACCTTTCTATTGTTGGATGGGAAAGATGTGACAGGAGACCTTTGCTGAGTAATGGGTGTTCCGATCACTTATTTGTTTTGAAGTACGACTCATTGCCTGGTGCGTCCAGGGTGGATTAGCACATTCCTCCCTAATGACCCATCTAAGGGGGCTCCACATAACCAGTCCAGGGCATGTCTGCATTTTGGAGAATTTTCTGAGACAACTTTGTTTAGATCTCTGGTGACCTCTGCATGAACCCTACTATGGACGGCTTGGTCTATCGGGACCTACACAGAATCATAGAATCATAGAATCGTAGAGTTGGAAGAGACCCCAAGGGCCATCCAGTCCAACCCCCTGCCATGCAGGAAATCACGATCAAAGCATCCCCGACAGATGGCCATCCAGCCTCTGTTTAAAGACCTCCAAGGAAGGAGACCCCACATGAACTGTCGATTAATGCCAACCTTATGAATTAATAAATTATTGTACAGGAGGGGGTACAAGGGCACGTAAAAGCACCACAGTGATGTAGTGTAGCTGGTAATTCAGTCACTTTTGACCTGACCTAATGTTGATTGACCATTACACAGTGGTTGCCATCAAAGCCATGGCACCTGTTGTAGAATTGATTGTTCAGCTGTGGGATCCAGCATAATAGCCATAGCATATATTTAGACTAAAAGTATACAACACTAAAAGTATATAGGATCTTGGTTTATGTATTATTTTTAACAAACTAAACACTTGCTCACACCTAGCAATACAGAACATTAGTTAGCAAGGTGATTAAATCTCCACATTAGAAATACTGGAACTGATGAAGCTTTTGAAAATGTCGAACAACCAGACATAAAAATCACATGCCCAGTCCCAGATTACATGGAGTATGTGAGACAGCAGTGTCATACTCTCAACAGGAAGGGAAAAACATTCTGAACATGCTCAGCGAGATCTTCTTCACCAGTCATATATATCTTCCATCACTGAGGAGCCGTGGTACAGAAAAACAGGTCCTGTTCTGAGCCCACTCTCAAACTGAGCCCTGAGTGTGCAGTGGTTTCTATCCATATTTACTCTCACAGTGTTAGGAATTTTTAAAATATATGTTTCATTACTTTAATCCCCTCAGAGGTAGCCATCCTTATTTTTAACTTCTTCTTTTCCATTTGGAATGTATGTATGTTTGGTTTTCCTTCCTTCTTCTTTGTCGGTCAAATGTCACCTTTATTCTTATCCTCAAAGAGGTTTACTGACCCACTTTTTGTGCCTTTGCCTTTGGGATGCCCTAAGAAAGGCATTACACTAATAGGGATGTTGGCATTTTCCAACATGGTTACCTCCGTGTGTGTGTGTGTGAGAGAGAGAGAGAGAGGGAGAGAGAGAAAGAGAGAGAGACCCATTTCTGGCAATTCTAAGTACTCTGGGGAAGACAATGTGCCACATAAATGAGAATTTTGAGGTCAATACACCATCAAAAACACACACAAGTTGTCATGTTAGTTTTAGATTCTTTCAACTTTGCTTCTCTCTACACTCTGCAGTAGGGATGCACAACTACTTACAGCCTCAAGGGCCATGTGTGATGTTGGCTGAGGATTTCATGGTGGCTCAGGCAGGCAGGCAATAATATATGCCAGTGATCTTTTTTTCACTAGGAAAAAATACATGGACTTCTTTCTACCTCATCCCTCAGCAATCCAGAAGCAGATTACTCTTTCAGTGCTGCTAGCAGAAACTAGGAAAAAGTAATCTGTATCACATCAAGAAAATTGGGGTGGCAGGAAGGTGGAGGTCACAGCCTGCACATACAGCTCTGGAAGGGTGCATGAAGGCCTTGGGCTGAAGGTTGGACACCATCACTATAGAATGTACGGAGCATATTGCGGTCAACTTTTTAGCATTTTTCTTTCCTGACTTATAACATACTTCAGGGATAGGGAACCTTTGGACCTTCACCTGTTTTGGACTAAGCGTGGTCAATGGTAAGGGACAGTGGGAGCAGTGATCCAAAACATGGGGGCAGCCAAAGATTTCCCAGCACTGAATTATGTTATTTCCCTATGTAAGAGTTGTTCACCCTCTCCTTGTTGATAGTCTCAAGGCAGCTTTCAATAAAACAATGAAAAAAATACAATAAAATCCATACAGTTGGTTCCAGAACTTACCACAGATACTGGAAACCATGGATAACAGTAAACCCTATTAAAATAAAGGACTTACAGTAAAAACATACCATAGAATTGCATTGGAGGACCTAGAAGATACCCAGAGAGGATGCCTCTCTAGGCATTTTTCAGCACAATTCTATGGTCTGTGTCCCTATTTTGTGTCCTGTGGATAACTGGACTGCAGATATTGGTTCTGCAGAGACAGGGGTCTGACTGTACAGTGACATATATAGTAAAAGTAACACAGACACAAAAACATTCCTAATAAACTGTCAGCTAAAAATAAACAACCCAGTGGACAGCCAATGCAGTGCAGTGGTTAGAATACAGGATTAGGAGTGGAGGAGACCCTGGTTTAAGTCCCCACTTAGCCATAAAACTCACTGGGTGACAACAGACCAGTCACTCTTTTTCAGCTAAGCTACATCACAGTGTTCCCAAACTCACAAAGTTGCTGTGATTATAAGGGGGGTGGGGGGGTTCCATGTGAACTCTCATGAACCTCTTGGCAAATCTATGGGGTATTACTCCAAGGAAGAGGGAAACAGGCCAACGAGCATCATTAAAAAGTCAAAGAGAGCAGGACTGACTTTTGCTGGAAGTCTAAAATACTCATAGTAAAAACAAAGGCTCCAAACGACCACACATAGAAGACAGGGTCTTAATTTTATCCATTCAATGGAAAGGTCTTTCTGTGGAAGCATCCATTTCAAGGGATGTTCTAAAGCAGGGAGGGGGAACATCAGGCCACAGTGGAAACCTGGCCCTCCTTAGATACCAGTCTCTCTGGCATTCCCCTGAAAGCCATGCCCTCTTCCTCATGATACTATACAGTAATTTGGTGGGTTTGCAGCTTTGGGAAAGCCTTTTTTCTGATTCTGAAGCATTGGAATGTCTCTCTTAGAGCCCATTTACTGGCAGTTTATGAGTTTTAATCTAAAAATATGCATTTACTTTAGGTCCCATTCTTGTACCTTCCACCCTACACACCACTGCAATCCATCTCCCAAGAACTTATTTAAAACAGAATTCACTCTTTGGGCTGAAAGACAGTGCCAACTTGTTTTAAAGGGAGATTCTGAGGAGTTTCTAGCAAAGGTCTTGACTAGCAAATTCTGGTCCTTCTTTCTGTCCCTGGTGCCCACTCCAACATCTATGTTTGCATTCAGGTACTGTCCATGTAGTATATGTGTCTTGACCCCCCCCCCCGGTATGGTTTGCTTTCTCTACAAGCAGAGCAACATGCTCTGGAAAATGCTAATCTTCTGAGAGAAATTGCAGCATATAAAGCTATAATTCTTTTTACCTACAATCGGTGACATTTTAATTCAGATCAAAGTATTTTATCCCTGTCACCCCATCACATTTTTCCATACTAGTGTAATACATGAAAGCTTATATTGCCATCTTGTGTTGGGTGAAAGATATAACATTTCATTTGTGCTGGAACAATATTACCATAAGTCTCTCCTTCCCTGCCATCGTTCCCTCTGGCCATATAATAATTTTGAGGGCATGTGCTAGCCAAGTTGAATGGTCTCTGTCTGACATCCTTAAAGGCAGACCATTGTGGGACTCCTGATGAGCTCTATTAAGGCATCCGTGTAACAGAAGACACATTCAACGATAGCTGTGTTGGCCATGCAGCAAAACAAAATTCAGAATCCACCAAAAAAAGTGATACCTTTATTGGCCAACCAAAATGCAAAACACGTGATGCCAGTTTTCGAAGCTCTACTGGCTTCATCAGGCAAAAGGTGTTTAAAAAGAAAAAAAGAAAGAAAAGCGATCATGTTGGAGTCACTCTTTTGCCTGATGAAGAGCTTTGAAAGCTTGCATATATAACAGAAGGTGGTAGAACCCTAAAGGGGGCTGATACTGATTCTTGAGGAGCAAGCATGTTATTTTAAATTCTCTCCCACCCTCTACATTTTAAAATAAAATCTCTTTCATTTTTTAAAAAACTAGGACCAACAGAAAGAAATGTCCAATCCTCCCTTCTATGCTAATGTTCTGTTTGATGAGGGGACATGAGACAGAAGCTTCTCACTGGGTGCTCTCAAGCTGTGGAATTCACTCCCATGGGAGCCTCAGTCCCCCCCCCTGTTCTTTTTTCACCAGCAGGTAAAAACCTTATTTATGCAGGACTTTGGCTCTTAACTCCTGTGGCAGAAGAGGCGTGCCATATTTAATGGGGTGTGATGTGTTGTTATATTTTTAAAACAATGTTTTAAATGTGTTTTATACTGTTTTAACTTGGTGCTTTTAATAGAATTAGAACCATAGAGTTGAAAGAGACCACAAGGGCCATCCAGCCCAACCCCCTGCCATGCAGGAATACACAATCAAATCATTCCCAACAGATGGCCATCCAGCCTCTCTTTAAAAACCTCCAAAGGAGGAGACACCACCACACTCCAAGGCAGAATATTCCACTGTCAAATAGCTCTTACTATCAGGAAGTTATTCCTATGCTTAGATGGAATCTCTTTTCCTGTAGTTTGAATCCATTGCTCTGTGTCCTAGGACTTTATCACATGAGGCCAAAATTGCAGAATTATGGCAGGATAGTAGCACGAATGGCTTTTCCCCCTCCCCCTCCCCAACAAGACCACATAATTAAACTTCTGGGGAAGAGCATGAAGAGGACTCTCTTTTAATGAACTGTCACCTTTTCTTAGAATGTTTTTTGTTTGTTTGTTTAATTGTTTAGTTGTGAGTTTGTTAATTTATTTGTTCATTTTGTTCATTTTTTTAATTTATTATTTTATAAGTTCAATTATAAACATACAAATACATTCCCCTTACATACACATACACATAAACATTCTTACATACATACATATTTCTCTTCCCCCTCACATTCCCTTATAATATCCAATCCATATCTTCCATCTCTCCTATCATTCTTCCCATCTCCCTCTCTCTTCTTTAATCTTCTTGTTCTTCTCTAAACTTCCTCTTACATATCTCACTTACTTCATCATTTCATTTTGTTCATTTTGTTTTTGGTGCGTTTAATCAAAGTTGCATCTTCGCTCAAGAACAGTCCAAATCTCACCCATGCAAAATCACGGAAGTAGGAGATTTTTTTTAAGGCACTTGCGTGGGCAATCTCAAAGTGTGAATACTCTGTCATTATGACACAATGTGAAAACAAATGTTACTATAGCACAAGCTTCAATCCTGTTCTTAAAATGCTAGTAGATGGTTGTGTGATCTTCCATTAGCGGTAGTGTTGCACAATCATGGCAACATGCAATAATTACTGTAATCATGCCACTATGTTTCAGCTTTCCTCAATTGAAAAATACAGTGTTTAACACCCATGTGATAAAGTCCCTAGTCTTTGAAGCAGCAGAAAACAAGCTTGTTCTGTCTTAAATATTGTTTATTTATGTGTTTGGTTAACATTTGTTTTAATAAGTTTTAGCTGAACTTGGTTTTAATTAGCTGTAAGCTGCCTTGGGTACCTTGCCAGGAAAAATATGAGATAATAAATAAATAAATAAATAAATCTATATGGAGTTGCATTAAAATATTAGTATCTAGATAGGACTATCTGCTGTCTTCAGAATGAAGGGAACAGTTGTAGCCAATGGCCACAAATATAGTGCCGGTCTGTGGCATTTTAGGTTAAAAAAAAAAATGTTGGTCCCCCACATTGGCCATACCATTCTGCAATACAAATGTGACCTGTAACAAAATATTACACAGAGCTGTGCTGTTGTACAGGGTTACAGCTTGCTATCCAGCCATGGCCCTTTAGAGGACATTCAATTCCATTGCTTCTTTCCTGATTTTCCACCTCCTCCAGTATTCTGTAGCTGCTGAGTCCATCCTTGTTGGGCTGTTTTGGGCTTGTTATACCACTCAAGGTTTCATTTTTCTATTTTTATTAATTTTTATATAAGTACAGGTCAACCCCCCTGTATCCACGGATTCAGTATCTATGGTTTCACTTATCCACATCTGAAAAAATATATTCTCTTTAGGCATTTGATAGGTCCTCCAATGCAATTCTGTGTTCAACTTCCGGCATTCATCCCATTGAAAATAATAGGGTTCCCTATTATCCACGATTTCAGGTATCCATGGTGGATCTATGCTGGGTGAAGGATTCTGGGAGCTATACTTCTCCCCTCAAAGACTTTCCCCCAGGCTTTGCCCCAACATCCAATGCATACAGTGTGAGCATCTGCAGAAAAGGGGTTCCACATGTACAGCTGTATTGATGAAGGTTTCAATGTGGTCCAGAACCCTGTGCTACTGGGACTTTGAGATATATACAACATTGGAGACAGAGCTACTGGGCATGGTGCAGCCTTGCTCTTGCCTTGTGTGTTTATTTCAACCGGGGAGGGGGAAAGTACATACCCTTTTTTCTGAAGCCCCCCCCCCAAGCTTCCAGACTACTTTTTTTTTACACAGGTGGAAGGAAATTGCTTCAAGAATTGAGCCAAATGACACCAGGAATAAAATGTAACCTTAAAATCTGGGGGGGGGGGAACCCACCCACCCACAAAAAAATTCCTTAATTTACCCCCCAAAAATAGTTGGAAGACCATCAAAGGAAAAGATGTTGTGAGAGCCTAAATTTATTTTCATTTGATTTTAGATTGCATTTTCCGCTGATTTTGAGCCCCCAAAACAAAATAAAAAATAAAAAATGGAGGGGTGGTCTACTGGCATGGGACAGGACAAAAATTGTTCCATCCCCTCTGCAGTTGCCCACCTCTGATTCCAAAATTGATGGTAACAGCTGGTAAAATAGATGTGTTCATATGTGGAATAGCACAATCCTATTTTTGTAGCTAAGGTTGCTGCCCATGTGCAGACATGCATATGTGCACCAGCAAACTAAAATGCCCAATCATGCATACACTCGCTTCCCAAATTTTTGCAGAAACAAATTTATGTCAGATTTCATTTCAATTCCCTGTTTTATTGGGGTATCACTTAGTTCATGCAACCTATATAAAATACTATTTATCCTGATTCAGACATCATGCATCTTGGTATAAACTGTATCTTACAAACATATGTTAGATAATGGAGCACACCAAAGCATCTCAAAAGAAAACCAGCCTATGCTTTATAAATTATAGCAAACCTTTTGGTAAGTATAGATCACGAACAACTGTGGATCGCTCTTAAAGAAATTGGTGTGCCACAACATTTGATTGTCCTGATGTGTAACCTGTACTCAGGACAAGAGGCTACCGTTTAGACAGAATACAGAGAAAGAAACGGTCAGGCAAGGCTGTGTTTTATCACCCTATCTCTTTAACTTGTATGCTGAACATATCATGTGTAAAGCAGTATTAGACTCAAAGGAAGGAGGTGTGAAAATTGTGGAGAAAAGAACATCAACAATTTAAGATATGAAGATGGCACCATACTACAGTATTTGCTGGGGGTTTGTTCCAGGACCCCTCCCCCCCATATCAAAATCTGTGGATGCTCAAGTCTCATTATAAACAATGTCAAAGTAAAATTATGCCCCTTGTATAAAATGGCAAACAGTAAGATTTGCTTTTTGGATTTTTTCTCTCCAAATATTTTCGAGTCATGGTTGGCTGAATCTGTGGGTACAGAACCCATGGATACAGAAGGCCAACTATATTAGCAGAAAGTACTTGGAAAGATTACTGAAGAAAGTCAAGGAAGAAAGTGCAAATGCAGGTTTACAGATAAACATTAAGTAAACAAAAATAATGACCACAGATGTGGTCACTTACCTAACTTTAAAGATGATGAAGACATTGAAATAGTTCAAGATTTTCCATGCCTTGACTCAGTCCTTAATCAGAATGGAGGCTGTAGTCAAGAAATCAGAAGACTAGGATTTGGAAGGATGTCTATGAAGGAACTAGACAAGATCCTGAAGTATAAAGATATATGGTTGAATATTAAAGTTATGATTGTCCATGTCATTGTATTTCCTACCTCTACATATGGTTGTGAAAGCTGGTCAGTGAAGAAACCTGATAGAAAGAAAATCAACTCCTTTGAAATGTGATGCTGGAGAAGAGTTCTATAGATAATGTGGACTGCTAAAAAGACAAATAAATACGTCCTAGAGCAAATCAAACCTGAACTTTTCCTAGAAGCCAAGATGACTAAACAGACTGTGGTACTTTGGCCATATCATGAGAAGACATGACTCACTAGAGAAGACAATAATGCTTGGTAAGGTAGAAGGCAGTAGGAAAAGAAGACCACATTCTTGATGGATAGACTCAATCAAGGAAGCCACTATCCTGAGTCTGCAACACCCAAGCAGGGCTATTGGTGACAGGATGACTTGGAGGTCTCATATGTTGAAGTCTACTTGATGGCATTTAATAACAACCAAATAGTACAGGTACAGGATGGGGAGCATGATTGCCTTGCTCCCCCACTGTCATTGTTTCCACTGTCCTCTATATGTAGATAGTGACTTTTTGAAGGGGTGAGCTCTGTCTATCCAGAGTATTTTCACCCTATTTTGAACCCTAATTTTGGACTCAGACATAACATTTGGGGTCAAAGAATGTACTCAAAGAAGCACCTGTTTCCTATGTGCTTATCATTCAGCTTTATGGCTAGATATATTCTGAATACTTTCACAGAACCGTACAGTTGGAAGAGACTTCAATGACAATCTAGTCCAACCCCCTGCCAGTCCAGGGGATAACATTGCTATAGGACTACTACAGGGTGGCCGTCCAACCTATTAAAAAACACGAGTGAATGAAAGTTTGCCACTTTTTCTATGGGCCTGTGCTGGTCCTCAAGCTATCAGCTGTTGACCTACGGAGAGTTTCCAGGAAGGAATGTAACATTTGTAGCCAATCAGCACAAATATGAAACCAGTGCTTGGAAAAAAAATGCCCCATAGCCTGAAAACTACTGGCCTATTCCACTGTGGGACAGCAGGTTGTTGTTGTTGTTGTTGCATGCCTTCTGACGTATGGCGATCCTAAGGCAAACCTATCACAGGGTTATCTTGGCAAGATTATTTTGAGAGGAGGTTGCCTTTGCTTTCATATGAAGCTGAGAGTGTGACTAGCCCAAGTGGTGAGTGTGACTTGCCCAAGTGTGACTCAGTAGATTTCTATGGCCAAGGAGGGATTTGAACCCTTGTTACCACACCTTATACCTCCTCCATATAATATTTCATAATTGGCAATAATTAGACATGTCATGAGGTCTAAGTAGACCAGGGCAGACCAATAGTGAGGTCAGGTCAAAGTCACCAGGACCTGAATGAAGGTGTCATGGAAAAATACCAAGAGACATGCCCAAGATAGGATTAAGTAGAGCCCTGCAGTAAGCAAAGCCATCACCGTGGTATGTGCTAATCCCCTCTTGGATGCATTGGCAATGAGTCTTCCATAGCAAACAAACAAGTGACTGGAATTCCCATTATCCCCAGAAAGTCTTTCCTCATACCTTTCCTATCCCACAATACAGAGGTTGTCATAAACCCATCAATTTGAATTTCTCAGTCCTTAGCAATAATTAGTGAAGTCACGGTTTCCTTTGTTTAACAGGGGGAGACCCATCTATCATTATTTTAAGGTCAAACACCCCTTCAGGGTATAAATATTCATCCCCAAACAATAGCAAAGTATGCTACATGATTCTAATGGATGCAGCCAAGGCTGTTAAAGTGAAATCATAGTGCTATAATGTATGAAAGTGCACTTAACTCGGGACATAAGCATGTGCTGCATCAAACACACCCCAATGAAACAGGATTGGCCACTAAAGAAATTTTCATACTACACTGTTATAGTGTTACTATTCCACTTTAACTTCTCTGGCTGCCTCCTGTGGACTCCTGGGATTTGCAGTTTAGGGAGGGGCAGTTAGCATTCTCAGCCAGAGTGCTCTTAGGCCTCACTAAACTTCAAACCCCAGAATTCCACAGGAGGAAGCCAGAGCGGTTAAAGTGGAACAGTAACACTATAATAGTGTAGTAAGAAAATATCTGGATCTTTTCACACTACACTGTTATAGCGTTACTATTCCACTTTATTTGCTATGGCTGTCTCCTGTGGAATCCTGGGATTTGCACTTTAGGGAGGGGCATTTACAACTCACAGCCAGGGAGCTCTTAGGCCTCACTAAACTACAAACCCTAGAATTCCACAGGAGGAAGCCAGAGCAGTTAAAGTGGAATAGTAACACTATAACAGTGTAGTGTGAAAATCTCCTTAGTGGATGACAGTGGCATCTACCACCAGTACATAAGCCTGTATCAGTATGTAGACCACTTTCCTACATGACATGAACATGCAATGCATAGTTCTGAGAGCAATGACTTGGATGTCACTACCACTGAGAACTGTAGGAATATTGATGGATTTAAAGGAGATAAATTTCCAGTGAAACTATTTAGCATACTTCCTTAATACAGAGGCTTCTATTTTAAACAGGATGTGAGGCAAGGTAGAAATCCAAATGATGTAAAGCAACATGCTAGCTTGGGTCAAAGAGGGGTTTTACATATAACACTGCGCTTGTCTATATGAGCCCCCAAACCCCTGAGTGACCCGCAGTAATGGCATTTTGCAGCAGCTGCAACTTGTCCTAATGTGTTTTTTGCCCCCAAAAGCTTTGCATGCCCGCGGTGACCACGAGTGAATTACTCATGCTGAACTTTTTTTTAACTATTTGCACTGTGTGCTGGAATGATATTTTTCATTTGCAACAAAAAGTAAAGAAACAACACCCTGTTTTCTCACCTTAGCGCTCGTTTGCTAAGGTGAAAAATCAACATGGTGATGCTGGGCGTTTGCTCTGTTAGCAAGCCCTGACCCTGCACTCATCCAGCCAATCAGCTTTGTGCTTCCTTTCCTATGGCAAAGCAATTCAAAGCAAACTGCTTGTCCCAATGAGCAGGCATGCACATCCCCTTGGCTGTTTTTAAAAAAACTCAGGGGGGGGAGCCATGAAGGCTTTTCCCACAGAGATTTTGACATTTTTGGCTCCCCTCCTTCTGAATATGGTGATACGATGCGGGATCCCATTAAGACAGTTAGGATTCTCCTTACATTCCGTGAGGAGTATTTTCACCATTTAGACAGCCCCGTTGTCTTTGTATTCATCTCCTGGTGGGGTGCTTACTGTTCAGTAGAGACACTAGGGCCAAATCTACACTACAGTAGGACCCCCGTATTTGCTGGGAATTAGTTTGGGGGCGGGGGGTATGGATACCAAAAACCATGGATAATAGTGAACACCATTGAAAATAATGGAACATGCAGTTTAAAATACCACAGAGTTGCCTTGGAGGACCTAGAAAATGACTAGAGTTGACACATTTTCTAGGAAGACTCTATAGTAGGTGTGCTGTTTTGTGTCCCGCAGATAATGAATCAATGGATACGGGGGGGCTTACTGTACCCAGATAATCCAGTTTGAAATTGGATTATTTGCCATGGCTCCTTCCTATGGAATCCTGGGATTTGTAGTTTGGTGGGGCACCAGTACTCTTCAGCAGCAGAGACTAAAGACCTTACAAAACGACAAATCCCAGGGTTCCATAGGAAGGAGCCAAGGCGATTATTTGGGTAGTATGGATCTGGCCTAGGGTTGCACCCTTAAGGCTTCAATCCTATGCACCCTTCCTCAGGACGGTTTAAGGCACCGGCAGCATCAGCGTCCACAAGGGGCCCCATCATTGTGGGGGACCCCGTTGTAACCCTCCTCCTGCAAAAACACTATTAGTAATAATCTGAATATCCTGTACTGTGAAAACCTTAGGTTGAGTTAGGTTACATTGACCTGAGATAAACATATGGGTTCCCCAAAATAAAGCATTGCAGCCCCCCCCAAAAAAATTCCTTAAACCAGTCCTGCCCTTCCTTTTGATTCAGCCACACTGAGCTCAGTACATCTTAAGGCATAAGATGCAGTTCCCCACTTTCATGGGTAGTACTTCATCTTCCTAGAAGCCACTCTAGAAACTGGAGAAGGGGGTGTGTGATTGACGGTAAAGCCCATTTTCCCAAGCACAAGTGCTCCAGAGACTGGAACACGGAGCAATGGATGCAAGTTCCAGGAACAGAAATTCCACCTCAACATTAGGAGGAACTTTTTGACAGTAAGAGCTGTTCGGCAGTGGAACACACCCCCTCAGAGCGTGGTGGGGTCTCCTTCCTTGGAGGTCTTTAAACAGAGGCTGGATTGCCATCTGTCAGGGATGCTTTGATCGTGATTTCCTACGTGGCAGGGGGTTGGACTGGATGGCCTTGTGGTTTCTTCCAACTCTGCAATTCTACGATTCTACGATTCTATGATTTTCCCAGTCGTGTGTGCAAACCAGTGATGAGGGTTTAGAAAGGAATGAACAATGAATGCCACTTGAAGCGAGCTGGCTTGTCGTTCCCGAAAGAGTCCACTAGATGGCACAGCTAGGTTTCGAATCCCTTCGAAGCCAGCGTGGGTATTATTTATTGCAGTGGGAGTGGGGCACGTTTGCTTCCCCGTTGTCACACTTGAACTTACTGCTTTGAGGTTGATGAACTGTCTCCCGACGGTTACACTTGGCGTCTCTGAGAGATGGAGACGAGCTCGCGCCCTCTCCCAGGGAAAGAGAGTTGGGAAAAAGAGTGAGAGAAACCTTTCCACCATTATCCTACAGATTACAACCCAAGAAACCAACCACAGCCTTCTTAAAATCTTCTGTAACGACTATTAGAACGTGATACAAGCACGTTTCCGCTGCGGTCTGTAACGTTTTTAAACGGGAAATAGTAGTTCCTGCCGCATTCAGGCTCCCACTTCTCTGGCAGGAATTTCCATTGAATTCAATGGAGCTTACTTTTGAGTAGACGTGTGTAGATTTGCAGCCCTTTTAAGCAGCGGGCTGGACCTAGATGTGGCCATAATGTGATAGACCAGAGCTTGGACATATTATTTTTGGATGACAAATGCCATAACCCTGTAGGAGTTGGGTGGGGATTCTGAGACTTTTAGTCCGAAGATAGGTCACTTGTCCTAGCTCTGGTGTAGACAGACTGGAATCAGTGGTATGGAAGTTCGCCGATATGTAAACGTTTACATTTTTACCACTATTCTTTCGGTGGTATGGAGTTAACGTCGTTAACTGCCCCCCTCCTCCCCGAACCTCTGATCCCCTTTAAGTAGAATGAAATGCCCCTGGAGCCAATGGGGTTTTACTAAGTTGCAAGGTAGTACACTCAGTTCTACCGATTTTACAGAACAGGGTGGGAAGACCCTGCATATCAAAAAAACAGGCGGGACAATCCTATTTCAAAGGTTTTTCCAGGGGGGGGGAAACAAGTAACGAAGAATCTTCTCTCCCTCTCTGCACGTAGAAATCTAGCAGATCAGGGATCTTTGATATGCTGGTTTAGCCTGTATGAATACTCTTTGTGTGTTGCTTATGAGGGGAGCGCGAACCTTCAGAAATATATCCAAATATATCTAAAAAGTCCAAATTCTTACGCTTACACAGCCAGTTCAGCCTCTCTTCCTCTTGACACCACAGTCTTATCCGTGTATTTTCAAGAAATAAGCCCCACTGAATTTAGTAGAGCTTACTCCCAGGTAAATGTGTTTAGGATTGCAAAAGGCAAGCCCACCGTTTCCTTGCAGCTCAGCCTAAGATAGCATCCGGGAACCTCGATTTTTTTCGTAAACTTACAAAGTGGAAAAATCGAAACTACACCTTTCGCTGCCCCCGTTGGTTAACAAAAGAGAAAAGCCAAGTGGGCCATTCTTCTTGTCGTGTGCCTTCAAGTGCTTTCCGACCTATGGCGACCCTAAGATGAACCTATCACGGAGTTTTCTTGGAGATTTGTTCAGAGGGAGATTACCTTTGCCTTCGTCTGAGGCTGAGAGAATGTGACTTTCTCCAGGGTGGGTTTCCATGACCTAACGGGGATTCGAACCCTGGACTAGCCAGTCGTAGTCCAACGCTTAACCACTACAGTACTGAGAAACAACCCAGCTGAACGCCATGGGCATAGCACACAGAATTATTTTTGAGTAACTATGTACAGGACTGGAAGCCAGCACGATGTGCTGTCGTGGTTTTAGTGTTGAACAATGGGAGAGCAGGGTTCGAATTTCCGCTGGGCTAGGGAAACCCACTGGATGACCTTGGGCAAGTCACACTCTCTCAACCTCAGAGGAGGGCAAGGGCAACCCACCGCTGTACAAATTCTGCCCAGAAAACCCTGTGATAGGTCCCCTTTAGGGTCACCATAAGTCAGAAATGACTTGAAGGCACACAACAACAACAACAACAACAACAACAAACCACAACAAGTATAGGTCTGCCCGGTGCTTGGGAGTTGTGTCAGGTTGCCAACCCCAGGAGGGGGCTTCGAGTCTTCCCACCGTCAGGTTCCCCCTCCCCATCGCTTGGCTTCCAAGTAACGAATTCAGCCGAGCCCCGGGGCTGCTTCCCTCCCAAACAACGCCCACAGATCGTTACTAAGGCGCCTCCCGGAGCTTTGCATTGCGCCTCGAACCAGCCTGCCCCTGTCTCCGGGCGCCTTTATTGCCCCTGCTATAAAGGGTCGTAAAAACCACGCTCAAACCCTGGCCTCCAGTCGAACCAGCCCAACGTCCTGCAAGTAGTTTGGCAACTGGTCCCAGTACTTATAGGGAAAGGGAAGGATGGCTAAGCAACTCATCTGTCTGTCTTGGGGTGCAGTCGAGTTAAGACTGTTGCAGCAAGAAACCAGTGGTTCTTAACCTGGGGTCCGGGGTGTCCTCACAGGGGACCCCTGAAAGCTGGCTGGGCCTGCGCATTGCCATGCAATCCGCTCCAGCCACAAACTTGCAGGAAGAAGCAGGAGAAAAGTCTTCCCTCCCCCCGCTCCGCCAATGCCTCTGAGGGAAGGTTTCACGGATGGCGAAAGTGTGTTATTGTTGTTGTTAGTGTTTAAAATCTTGAGTTAAGTCTTGGGGGTCCCGTGGCAACAAAAGGGGGTCCCTGGTCAGGGCCGGTTTAAGGCACCAGCAGCATCAGCATCCGCAGGGGGGCCCATCATTGTTGGGGGGGCGTAGTAACCCTCCTCCTCCAAATATTAGTAATAATCTGAATATCCTGTACTGTGAATCGCTTAGGTTGAGTTAGGTGACATTGACCTAAGATAAACATATGGGCCCCCAAAAATAAAGCATTGCAGGAGGCCCCAAAATTCCTTAAACGTGTCCTGTCCCTGGTAAAGAAAAGGTTAAGAACTACTGCACTAGACGGAGAGATCCAGTCTTTCCTGCAAAAAAAAATCATATCCCCCTCCTAGTTTTCCTTCTAAGGAAGCATGCAGTCAGCGGGGCCCGATCCTGCCGCGATTTCCAGGCCCCCTCCGCAGCCAAAGGCATCCTTTCGGAGGCAGAGCTTTGGATCCCAGCGTCGAAATCCAAAAGGCGTGCCTTCCAAGGCAAGGGTGGGCGAGGACGGCGGGGGGGGGGGTCAAGAGCTCTTGCGAGGAGGAGAGCAGGTGCCAAAGAAAGGCCATCTCGCCCTCCGCCTTTCCCGGCTGGAGAGATGAAGGAGGGAGGGAGGGAGGGATTGCTTTCAGCCTGGAGCCATCGCTTCGCCTTAGGGTCGCCATAACTCGGCAAGGGCTGGAAGGCACCCCGCAACAAAGAAGAGCTCCACGTAGGGGACTCCTTTTTTTCTGCCCAGAGGAAGCCACACGCCCTCTCCTGCCTTTCGGCCCAACGCTGATCTTGATACACGTGAACACAAGTGGCCCCCTTCCCCCCCCCCAGGGTGTAGGACGTGAGAGTGTGTCCATGCCCTCCGCGTTTTCTCGGGTGTAAGCAGCGTTGGATTCCCAGCAAGGTCGAAGCGCTGGGGGTCAATGGGAGCTGGGGAAGGGTTTCAAGACCAGCATCCCCCGTTGCCCTTTCTAAGAGGAGCCTCGAGAGGTGGTCGTGTGAGATCAGTTTCCACCGGGTTGAGACTGAGAAGCTAGGGCAGGGATGGGGATCATGGAAGCGTCTCTAGACATTGTCGAACTGCACCTCCCAGCAGCCCCTGAATGGTGAAGAATGCTGGGAGTTGGAGCAACAGCAGCATTCTCCCCTCTGAGTTAAGGGGGAAAGATACGTGTAGGGCTTGTGCACAATATGCGTGTTGTGTTGTGTTTTTTTTAAATCAGGCACTCTGCGTGGGAACGAAGTGATGCACTTTAAACTACGTGTGTACAATAGAAATAAATAACATTATGTTCACCAGGAGACTTGAAAAGAAGGCAGTGTAACCGTCCGTTCAATGCGCGCCTCTGCCTCTTCCACCCTTCCTCGGCTGGATTCCTCTGCAGGCGTTCTCACGTGCTTGGGAAAGCTGGGCCGAGTTCTCCAACTAAAAGTGAACCTCCCGAAAAGCCGGCGTCTCCTGCTCAGCCCAAGGCGAGGGTTTACAAGAGGTTTCCGAGAGCTTGGCTCAGGCAAAGCGGAAACACCAAAGGCATGGTGTGGAAGCGCACGTGTGTACACACAGGCACGTTTATACACGGGTATTATGGTGGAGGGGGAGACAAAAAAAAAAGGCTGCAGCGAAATCGGATGGTTAAATCACATGGTAAATAATAGGGACGCTACTCCTAACCCCAACGGGCTGGCTGGCGTTTGCTTCACTGTGTTTGGCGATGAATTCGGGTGGGATCGGTAGGCTTACTGTCATGAATCTCTAGAGACACCTCTTCCGAGAATGGGGCCCGGATAGCTTTCTTGGACGCAATATTGTCAGAAAACCATTGCTTGGAAATTAGAAGCCAATTCTTTTCGGATTCAGGCGCATCACTCATGAGCCAAAGCAAAGCTAACACTGGATTCACAATCTTCTTGGAGCAAACCGCCAAACAATCAGCTCCCAGGGAAAAGAAGACGAATTCAAAAATTCTTTCTTGGCTGTTATTTATTTGTCTGTCTTTTTTATTGCCTTTCCCCTGTCTGTATCTCTGCATCCTTCAGGGATGCAGACAGGATTCGGCAAGTGGTGACAACTTGACCCTAAAGTCTGACCCAAGGCTGCCGCCTTGGGTCAGACTTTAGGGTCAAGTTGTCACCACTTGCCGAATCCTGTCTGTGCTACGATTTTGCCTCCCTATCATGTGTGAGACTCTTACAACAGACCTTTATGCCGCCTCGTCTTCTTGCATTTATCCTGAAGTGAGCCCTTGGGTTTAATCCTAGGTAGGGGGGAGTAGGATCGCAGTATAGGATCCGGCCAGGCTAAGACTGAAGACGCCTCCGGCCATATCTTGACCCTAATGAAAGGGTGAGATGTTTGAAATGTAGAAACACCTCTCTCTGATAGGTTTTCCGTGTTTTTTCTTTTCTTTTCTGGGCTGTGAGGCCGTGTTCTCTCTCTTGAGTTTAGGGGACATCCTGATCCTAAAGGATCCTAAAGGAGGCTTTTACACGAGGTTTTTTACATGTGATGGGACCATCACAAAAGAAACAACTTCCAAATAAACGTGTTTGGAAATAAAGTGACTAAACCAGTTAAAACAAATGGGGAGAACTTGGGTCTCTCCAGAGGTTTTGCCCCACCACTCCCACCATTCCTGACGACTGGCCAGCCTGGGTGGGACTTCCAGGAGCTGAAATCTAAGACATCTCTGGAGGACTTTAGGTTCATCCTGACTCCTAGTTAAATCTTCCTAAAATTAAATCGACTCCCACAAAGGCTTTTTTTAAAAAACACGAGTCTGCTTCCTCTCAATCTCTCCTCCCCTCCGGCCCTCATTTTCTCCCGTTTAAGCACAAATTGAACAGGTAAAGATGGAGCAGTCGAGGAGGGCACTGCGCAAGCTTCACCTGTTGAGTTTCTACCTGCAAATGGCGCACTTTTTCGTACTCTTTGAGAATTTCCAGAAGGAAGGGACAAGAACCACAGCTCACTCCCCAGCCACGATTGAACTGAACCAAAGTTATATATAATACACCTTAAATTTTAGCATTTAAATCTTGACAGTATGTTTTTGCCTATCGAAGTCAATAGAGTCCCTTTCTTCCTACCAAATCTTTCGGCAACACAGTAGTCTTTAAACCCATTTCCTCGACCCTGAAACTCAGTTTTGGTATTCGTAGAGTTTTCTTCTAGTTCTCCTACGAGCCCATACCCACTTACTCAGGAGTAAACCCCATTTAACTCAGCGGGACTTCGTTGTGATAGGGGGATACCGTTAATATGTTTTCAGAAAACCACGGGACAATAAGCAATCTCTCCAGGGCCGGTTTAAGGCATCAGTGGGGTCAGCATCCGCAGGGGGCCCCATCATTGTGGGGGCCCCCGTAGTAACCCTCCTCCTGCAAAAACATTATTAGTAATAATCTGATTATCCTGTACTGTGAATATCTTAGGTTGAGTTAGGTTACATTGACCTGAGATAAACATACGGGGCCCACAAAATAAAGCATTGCAGGGGGCCCCAAAATTCCTTAAACTGGTCCTGATCTCTCTGAGCATGTGCAGAGTGCTTTTACTCTTTCCACAGAGCAACGACACCGCGCCCAGCCCTGGGATCTTGGGTGACTCAAAAAGTTTACAATATTTTTAGTCACTAAAATCAGACGGCAAACATAATTTAAGTAAATTCGGTGGCTGGTAAATTCAACATGGCTTTACTGCCAAGTGTTCCCACGGTCGGATCGAAACCCAGGAATTGTGTGGCAGGATTAAGCATTCTTGCGAGATGGAGTTACTTTTCTGGCATGTCAGGAACGGTGTGTTTGGGATCGCTGCCAGAAACGTAATACAACCCACCCCCGAGCTTATTTTGAAGCCAGCGGGAGGGGGGTAGGGGGTTGCAAGCCCTATCCTCTATTCGGAAATAAGCCCCACCGAGTCCAGCTCCACGGAATTCCCTCCCACATAAGAGCGCCTCGGATTGTCGCGCTGGACCCAGGCGATAGTTTTGTCCTGGGTGTCACCATTCTCTTGAAGCCTCTCTTGGTCCTCTCGTTTTATCCCCGGTTGAATGTAGCAGTCAGGTTCTATGGGAGGCTTTAGTGATCCTTCTTACCTAGGATCCCGTGTCTTTTTGCCTGTCTTTCCCCCAAAGTGGAAGAGCCTGTTTGGGGTTTAATTTTTTAAAAAGACAAAATAGGTCACCATCGCTGGCATTCAAGAAGCTTCAGCCACAGGAGATCAAATAGCTGTTTACAGTTGGCACTCCGAATCATTCCTGCCCCCACCCCGTCTCTAAGACTGTCCGACACTCAAAAGTAGACCAGGAACGTGATTTATAGGTCAGCCCCTCGACTCTAGCGCGCTGCCAGGTGGTTCCAAAGCTGATGAGGAGTTCTGTGAGACTGGAAAGTGTGCCAAGAACAACCTCCTCCAAGAGAAGTCAGACACAAAGCCTCAGGTATTATATCCCCCCCCCCTCTAAGTTTATGGGCAAGAAATGAGAATCTAGGAATCTAGGAGTATAGGCCTTCCCCCTGACCAAAATGCAAATATTTCTTCCCCCACTCCTCATTTGGCTAATATTTGTTTACTTTTCCTAAATGAAATTGCCGGAATCAGGAAGCTGAAGATACCTGTACTCCGCCTCTGCAGCTTTGAGCGCGCCTAAACTCTGTTTTTCAGTGGACTTAAGCTCCGCATAACTATAGGCCAGAATTGTCCCTTGCTTCTTTTGCATGGAGGGCTCGGCTGTCCACAGACTCGTACTTTGCAATGTGATCCTCATCTGTGTCTTCAGTCATTCTTCGCCTTTCCTAAATTCTAGAATACAAAGTGGGTTGTATAGTGAGTCTGTAGTGCTACTATGCCAGAGCTTCGAGCAGTTATTTTTGGGACTCCAACTCTCAGATCCCCCCCCCCAGCCAGCAATGGCCTCTGCCCATGTCCAAGATTGCATGCTGGTGGATATGGGGAGTTGTAATCCCCCAAAGCAAAGCTTCCAAGCTCTTGCACAGACAAGAGGATGCAGAATTATTCAACCTGTAGATTAAGGTGGTTGAAGCTGGTTGTTCTACCACCAGAGAGGAATATACTCTCATTGGAACAGTCCGTTTTCGATAAAACAAGAGACACCCGCTGTTGTGGCACCTTGAGGACCAACAACGTTTATTGTAGCAGCTTTCAGTGGTCCCTCCTCCTAAAGCTCAGATCGGCAGTTGGAATATGAAGTGGGTGGTCGTCCCTCGTTGGCAGGTATCTGAATGCAGACAGAAGAGATTATGTTAGCCTAGAAGCCCCCCAACCACAAGCAGCAAACTGCGAATGAGATCCAGTTAAAAGGTAGAATCAGATTGGCTGGAGCCCATTCTCTACCGGTGGTTCAGTAAGGCGAGAAGAGTAGTGGAATCATCTGTCTTCGGTTATCCATCACTGCTCTCTATTGAGGCCAATCCTAATAAGCTCAAACGTTTCAAATGCGAAAGCAATTCCACCACTGCAGCTCCTGACCTGACAGAGGAAGGTTGAAAGCATAGCGTTAGTTCCACAGTAACACGTTACTTAATTCTAGTGTGTCCAGTTTGTCTTCCTGTTAGGCAGCTCTGTCTGGCCGATGTGAAAGTGTGCCAGCTTTGGAACTAGACAGAACTCTGCTGGTGCCAGTCACTTTCTGGGATGGGGGTTGTTTTCACTTTAGTTTGTGAAAAATTCCAGTCTAATTTAAATATGACTATCTCCTATTGATATGGACAGGATATTTTCACCCCCTCCCATTGAAACTCATGCTTAATTTGGGCTGGATCCTTGGCACCTTTACAGGGTATCCTCCCCACAGCATCTGGGGATAAAAGTGGAGTGCTACTTACCCTGGAAAAAGTTTCACTGCGATTAATGGAATTTACAGGGCAACCCTAGGCAGGTACAGTATACTCAAAAGGAAATCCCACTGAGTGCAGGATGTACTTGCACAGGACTGTAACATTCATCTTACTACTCGTTCTGGTGTAGTATTAGTAAATCAAAGCCTCGATTGGTTGGAAGATGTCAGCAGAACATAGCTGCTTGCCTTATTACAGTGGGCCTTTGGTATCCACTGGGATTTGGTTCCAGGACCCTCGTGCATACTAAAATCCGTGGATGCTCAAGTCCCATTATATACAATGGCATAATAACATAGTGTCCCTTATATAAAATGGCTAAATCAAGACTTGCTTCTTGAAATGTGTTTATTTTTGGGAATATTTTGAAGCCATGGATGGTGGAATCCGTGGATACCAAATCCGTGGATACAGAGGGCCGATTGTATACCTTCGCAAATTTTGAGTGAGGACTGAGGGAAGGGTGGGTCTGTTTTTCTTAAATTGATCTTCCTCCACAAATCTCAGAAATTCACAATCCCACATGGGATTTATCCAGAAATCTCCGCTGAGTTCTGTGGTATTCTCTGTGGTATAGCTCTGAGTAACACATAGGATCGCTCTGCGAGTCAACTTCAGCCCCCCTGAAGACGGGCATCCTCCGTCTTTCTCTACTACACACTTACTTCGAAGTAACGTCAACCAGCTAACTTACTTCCCAGGAGTCGTAGGTTAGGAGCACCAAAACTGCAGGCTTTAATGCTGTAGCAGTAAATCCTAGTGAACTTGATAAAACCTGATCCTATGTAAGCATGCATAGGATCAAGAAAAACTGCAGATCGGTGTGGGAAAGACAGTTCCCCTCTAGCCGGGTTTAAAAATGGTGGGAAATCGCGTCCGGTTATGCTGCATTTTCTAGTGGTTCCCGCATCGATCTCAGCCTTGTCACACGACACAAATAATCCAGTTTGAAACTGAATGATTTGTCACGGCTCTTTCCTATGGAATCCTGGGATGTGTAGTTTCACAAGGCCTTTAGCCATCTCGGCCAAAGAGTGCTGGTACCTCACTGAACTACAAACCCCAGGTTTCCATAGGAAGGAGCCATGGCAAATCATCCAGTTTCAAACTGGATTATTTGTGTAGGGTGGCACAGGCTCTCGAGATTATTTGTGCAGCGTGGACTTCAGCAAAAAACAGGACCGAATTTTGAGTAGACAACTATAGAGCCCAGGCTGAGAAACAGCAAGGCAGGTGCCTGGATTTTCCTTGGTTTTTTTCCAGGCTGTGAAGCCGTGTTCTGGAATAGTTTCTTTCTGACGTTTTGCCTGCATCTGTGGCTGGCTTCCTCAGAGAATGATTGGGAAGGAGTGTGTGTGGAGTTTATATGCTGTGAACCCCTGTTGGAGAGAATATGTAAATTTGTGTAATTGAATGGTTAGTTTCTGGGTATAGAAATGCAAGGCTCGTTAGTGTCTGTTTGGCTAATGGCTGGTTTATGGGCCATTATCTGCTGGGAATCCCCCTGTCCCCAGGTGGAATTCTTTTGCAAGTGTTGAGGTTTGCTTCTATTGTATTACATAACTGGGAGCCAGATTTTGTTTACTTTGAAGGTTTCTTCTTTCCTGTTGAAGTTGTCCAGGTGTTTGTCTATTTCAATAGCTTCTCTGTCCATTCTGACATGATAGTGGTTGGCCTGGTCTAACATTTCTGTGTTTTCAAACAGCATTTTGTGCCGCGTGCCTGGAGCTTGAACCCCCAACCCTTCGCGGAAACGGTTCTGGGCTGGGGGGGGGGAGCGACGGGCACTCTGTACGAGCTCAGGGGCGCCCTCGCGTCCCTTCTCCGCGCATCCCGCCGTTGTGCTTGAGCCCTCAGGACAGCCAGTTAGAAAGAACCAGCGGGGAGGAGAGGGCAGATGGGCCGTGGGAAGGGAAAGTAACCTCGGGGTAAAGTTTTCGGGCGAGGTGTGAGCTAAAAGAGAGAGGCTGCGGCGGTGGCCCGAGGCGGGAGCTTTCAGTTTTCCCTGAGGCGCTTGGTTACTGGTTAACCTCCCCACCCACGTTTCAGTTTGTTTAGTAAATCGACCCGGTGCCTCCGGGGCTCCGGTTCTCTCAGCCTGGTCGCCATTGAGCAAAGTTAACCTACCCCCCCCCACAACTCCAAAGCCTAAGAGGCGAGGAAGCCAAGGGCCCAGGGAGCCCAAAAGGCACCGGGCGGGGAGGGGGGTGAGCCGGCGGCGCTGAGGCCCCGAGAGCGCCGCTGAGCTGCCTCACGGGAGGCCGGAGCCTGGCGGCAGGTAAGCTTCCTTTCGCGCCGCCCTTCCGCCCTTCCTTCTTTCCTTCCGCAGAGGGAAGCGAAGCGCTTCAGACCAGCGGGAGGCCGCTCCTTTGGCTCGGAGGAGCCCTTCCTGCTCGCCAGCCCCGACTACCTGGTACTTGGGGCGGGGGGAGAGGAGGCAAAACCGAGCCATGGCTTCTAGCCTGAGGATCACGTAGCCCCTGGCCAGTCGGGGTCAACCCCCCAACCCCACCCCGCTCTTAACCTGAGAGTTTGGGAAAGTCTGACCATCTGCTAGAATCTTCCTGCCAGCTCCTGGCCTTGGTGTTGAGAGGATTCTGGAAGTTATAGTCCCAAGCAGTGTAACTTTTCCAAGTTGTCAAAGGACACGAAAAGAGATCCCACCTACACAATACGAAGACTTTCCTGACAGCAAGAGCTGTTGGGGTGGATTACTACTGCCTTGGAGGGTGGGGGAGTCTTCCTCCTTTGGATGTTTCTTTATGAACTGTTGTAGTGCTGTTATTCCGCTTTGACGGCTATAGCTGCCTCCTGTGGAATTCTAGGATTTGTACTGTAGTGAAGCTTAAGAGCTCTCTGGCTGAGAAGACTAAAAGAGAGACTGGATGGCCATCTGTCAGGAGTGTTTTGATTCCTGCATGGCAGGGGGTTGGACTAGATGGCCCTTGGGTGCTCTCTTCCAACTCTGTGATTTTCAGCTCTGTCTTAAACAGGCTGACACTGTCGACTCCCTCCACTCCTGTTTGAAGGAACTTTAGTCTGGTATCTTCTTTTTTGCCGCTTATTTCTCTCTCTCCCCACCCCCCAGGGTGGAGTGGGCACACAATAGGCCTGGTTGCCTTTCCCCCTGCCCCCTGTTCAATCCAAGGCTCCTATTCTAAGCCCTGTTTTCCCACCCAGTTATTTGGAAATTGCTTCCCATCCAGAGTATGAAAGACAGCAGGCACCCCACATACTGTTACTCCCCAAAGATCAGGAAGCTCTTTTATCCCCCCCCCCTTAGAGGAGGGGCAGGCAAGAATAGCCTCCCACACTGGCTGAGAAATTAGTCAGGACTTCTCAATGGCTCAGGCCAGATAAAGCCAACAAAGGGGTGTGGCTTGAAATGCCTTCCTTGTTTGTCTTAGGTTCTCAGCCTCAGAGGAAGGCAAATGGATTGGCACAAATTCTGCCAAGAAAACCACCATAGTAGGTTTGCCTTAGGGTTGCCAGAGTCAGAAATGACTTGAAGCACACAGCAACAACAAGTTTTTTTTTTTTTTTTTTTGGATGACAGTCATTCTTCTGGCAGTCCATTCTTTAGAAACTCCATAGAGATAATCTGGTTCATGGAGAAGTCCAGTTCTAGGACAAGTCATAGGCACAAAAGATAAAAGAATGGGGGGGGGGTGTCATTGCATTGAAATGCTGCTGTCTGTTCTCACTTGGGTTGCCAGAATGAAAACTGGAGAGGGTCCCTGTACCTTTAATAGTTGAGCCGAAGAAGGGATTTCATCAAGTATTGCTTGTTATTTAGGTGAATGACAAGCATCACTTGCTGAAGTTCCCTCTTCTACACAACCATTAAAGGTACAATTTTTAATCTGGCAACCCAAGTGAGGATAGACAGCAACATTTTGATGCAATGATGCAGAGTTCCCGTTATCCAGGGATGCCCTCTTCCAGAATACTCCATTGCACTGCTGCACTTAAGCTTCTAATTTTCTTTTCTGTCTCTTCTGTGGTTATTGAACATGGTCAGATCTCAGCAGACTATTTTGGAGTCAGATAGGGTGGGTTTTTGGGGGTTTCCCTCTAAGGTTTTTTTATAATGGAAATTTCAGGGTTCCATTAGCATGCTGATGATACTCCTCTCTTCTTTTTCAGTGTTCTCATAATAACAGGGTCTGTTGGACATTACTCATTCATAGGGTTGCCATAAGTTGAAGTCAACTTGATGGCACATAACAACAAATTGTGGCTCTATACCTGTCAGTACTTACCACCTGAGTTTGTGGATGTGACTTCCCTAAATTCTGCCTTCCACCTGACTTGAGATGGACAAACTGCAGCAATAAGAAGTGCACACAAGCTGTCCACTTCACATGTGTCATTATGATACATCTGGTGGTGACAATGTAAAGTATGTAAGTCCACATACTATTTTAGATAGCACTGTGCTGTCTCATGTGGTTACAGATAGAAATTTGAAGCCAAAGAATTGATTAGTTAGTTCACATCAAATTCAGGTTCTACCACTCTCTTCCTTTTTTTCCTTACAATTTTATCTTTGCAACAACCCTGCAGGTTAGGTCAGACTAAAAGATATTGACTGGCCAAAGGTCTAACTGCCCTTTTTTGAGTGCAAAGTAATTTCAAATCATTTTAAAGGAATGTCCCAAGGTATTTTAAAAAAATATTTTATCTGTGTATTGTTTTAAATATTTTTTTATCCATTTTGTATCACCTGGAACCCTGGTGGGCTGAGAGACAATACCTACTTGCCTTAAATCCATAAATAAAATATTATGGTTTAAGCACTGTAACAGTTATACCTGGCCGGTCCCTGCTCTATGACTTGTAAAAGCCGAGTAAGAGACATCTATAATCTAAAACATGGGTGGATAACTGCAATCCTCCATATGCTGCTGGATTGCAGGTCCCATGATCCATGACCATAGATTGTATTTTATTCTAAATAATACAAGAGAGAAACTATCGTACAAGAACATATACTCTTAAGAACCATAGAAGACTATTGAAAAGAAAGGCTGAAAGGTTGGATAGAGAGAAGTCAGGGGTGGAAGGGTGGTAGTTATCAGTCTCAGAGAAAGAGGTCCATGCATTGGAGGAACTCAGACAGCATCTGAGGGTGGTACAGAGAAAAAGAATGGCTGATCTGGTCTGTGGCACACCTGGCTAGGGTCTGAGCTAGGCTATTTTGTACCCTGGAAAGGTGCATTGGTTATGACAAAGCCTGAATGGTTTTTCCATGGATCAGACAAAAGGGTCAGAAAGCTGATCGCTTTAGCTCCAGAGAGACAAAACACTGATGGGATTTGCAACAGCATCTTAATGTTTGGTCAGGTAGGGTGAATAGGAAAGATTTCCTTAGGGTATGGCTGAGGGATGGTCCCTGACTGTATGACTGAAAGGATTAGCATAAACTCATTAATGACTGGGATTTCCACAAAATCCTTACTGTGTTTTCCAACCATTATGATTCTGAACACATCTCAGGTCATTGTGATCTGGACTGTCCTCTGGTCAGCTTGACCCCAAACAGTGTCCTGTCAGCATGACCCTGAAAAGGGCCCACTATGTGCACTTATGAGACCTTGTGGGAAGGGGTAGTAGGGTATACAGTTGTCCCTCCACATTCGCAGGGGTTAGGGGCTCAAGACCCACGCGGATGTAGAAAAACCATGAATAAAAAATGCCTCCCACCCACCCACCCACACCCCCACTCCTCCAAAGTGGTGACAGGGCTTTTTGAGCCCCATCACTGCTTTGGGAAACATGGGGGGGGGCTAAGAAGCCTCCCGTCCACCTGGCCGCCACCCCCACCCCCTGCCGCACTTTCTGAAATGGCTGTGGGGCTCTCGATAACCTGGGGTGGGAGGAGGCTGGGAAGTGAGACGGCTGGGCAGGTGGCGAGTCTCTCCCTGCCCTTCTCAAAGTGGCTGGGGGGCTTGAAGCCCCTCAGCCACTTCAGGGAGGCTGGGGAGGGAAGCAGCCAGGCGGGCGGGGGGTGGCAATTCTCTTCCTGACCTTCCCGAAGTGGCTGGAGGGATTTGAAGCCCCTCAGCCACTTTGGGGAGGCTGGGGAGGGAAGCAGACAGGCGGGCGGGGGGTGGCAATTCTCTTCCTGACCTTCCCAAAGTGGCTGGAGGGATTTGAAGTCCCTCAGCCACTTTGGGGTGGCTGGGGAGGGAAGCAGCCGGGCAGGCAGGAGGGTGGTGAGTCTCTCTCTGCCCTGCCTGAAGTGGCTGGGGGGCCTTGAAGCCCCTCAGCCACTTCGGGGAGGCCAGAGAGTGAGGGGGCCGTGGGGGTGGCGAGTCTCTCCCTGCCCTTCCCGAAGTGGCTGGGGGGCTTTGAAGCCCCTCAGCAACTTCTGGGAGGCCAGGAAGGGAAGCGGCTGGGCGGGAGGGGGTGGTGGTGAGTGTCTCCCTGCCCTTCCCAAAGTGGCTGGGGGGTGTAGGGAGGGCGGCCCAGAGGCTTTTAAGCCACCTCCCTCCCATAGCCACAAAGCTGGAAAAGCCGCATTGCCACTTTGGGAAGAGTGAATGGTTGGCTGAAAAGCACCTTTGCCCCGAACCCCAGCTCTCCTGGGGCTTGGCTCTCCACCCCAAATGGAGCCAAGTCCCAGGAGAGTGGGGAATTAGGTGGCGTGGTTTGCTCAGGGAGCACTTTGTTTAAATCTGCTCCTCTCCCTTTTGTGCAAGGGAGAGAAGCTGATTTAAATGAGATGCTTCTTGAGCAAACCATGAATAGTCGAAACCGTGAAAGTGAAAGCCGCAAATGTGGAGGGGCAACTGTACTAACAATATCTTGAATTGTTTTAAATTATGTAAGCTGAATTTATTGTGTGCTGCCTTGAGATCCAGCCAGCATGCTCTAGCAGTTTTGAGGGTTGGGATAGGACTCTGGGAGTCCAGAGTCATCATCCCTGCATGGCCATGGAAACTTACTGGATGACCTTGGACAAGTCACACTCTCTCAACCTCAGAGAAAAGCAATGGCAAACTTCTTCTGAACAAATCTTGCCAGGAAAAGCTTGTTTTCTGCTGCTCCAGAGACTAGGACATGGAGCAGTGGATTCAAACTACAGGAAAAGAGATTCTACCTAAACATTAGGAAGAACGTCCTGGCAGTAAGAGCTGTTTGGCATTGGAACGTATTGCCTCAGATTGTGGTGGAGTCTCCTTCTTTGGAGGATTTTATATAGAGGCTGATGGCCGTCAGGCGGGAGTGCTCTGATTGTGTATTCCTGCAAAGCAGGGGGTGGGACTGGATGCCCCTTGTGGTCTCTTCCAACTCTGTGATTCTATCATTCAGGAGAATGTGCAGCACATGGTTTGGTCCCATCTATACAAGGAGGAAAAACATGATTTCCTCTGAAGAAACAGCAGTTTGCAGCACTGTTACCTGTCTTAATTGTCAAAAGAGCCCCCCTAAACTTTGCATGCCCCCTAGTCAAGATGGTGGCTGCAAGTGATTTACTTGCCATTTTAAATCTGCTGCCATCAATTTTTTTAAAAAAAAAATTGTTTACCATGGTGCGCACAAGTGATATTTCATATTTACAAAGTAAAAAAAGAATAAAAGAGAGTAAAAGATTGCGGTTTTATCTCCTTTCCGATCTCTTGCTTAGCCAAAAATCCAACATGGCGGGAACAGGCTCTTTCCCTGTTTACTAGCCCCACCCCCATGCTCATCTGGCCAATCAGCTTACCCTGCCTTGTCACAGCTACGCAAATGTGACTGTCCTAAAGATTGCATGTTCACATACCCTACAGCATTTTTTTAAAACTCAAAGAAAAGCCCCGAAGGCTTCCCTTCAGAGCTTTATAGTGGATTTGGCTGCCCCCCTTCTGAATGAGATGTATTGATATGAATGAGCATTTGGACAGATTGCCTTCCATGCAATTGCCATTTGGATTATTTTCAGTTTGGACAGGTCCTTCATGTATGAGTGCTTAGAATTAAATGCAGGAAATAATACTTCATGAACGATGGAGGGTCTCTCTGAGTCAGTTTCACAGACCACAGTGAAACTTCTAAGTAAACATGTGTTGGTGCAGGTAAATGCTTTCAAGGATTAGTGGGATTCATTTTGATTCTGATTTGTTTAGAACAAGGGTGGATAAAGTGTGGGAGTCTTTTGGTTTTTTTTTGTTGTTGTTCCAAAGTGACCTCTAGGGGGTATGGAGGGCATTTCCACCATGTCTGGAGACCCCCTGAACCCACTCCCCAGTCAAAACAATTTTTGCAAAGCTGCTCATTTTATTTGCTTCAAAATGCCCTCTAGGGGGCCAGGGAACCTCTAAACATGGTAAAAATGCCCCATTGTCCCCAAAGGGCATGGGGGGGGGTTGATTTGTTTTTTACAGTAGCAAATACAGTTGAGGATATGCCCCTGCAAGAAGTCTTTGCCCCCCCCCGGAGTTGTGTACCCCCCTTCCACAGTTGCCCACTCCTTGTTTAGAATTTGGGCACAAGTTTAATAACATGAGAAGAGTCCACACATCCCAGTTTTATGCAAGTCTCTTGAGTCGAAGTATGTGTTTGTGGAGGAAATCTGAAGCCTTAAATGCTTTCTAAACCATTTTTTTGAGCCCAGACCTGTGAATGCTTACTCAGAAGTTAATGTACTGTTTTTGTTGGGGTTTACTTCTTGCGAAGTGTGGCGAGGGATTACAGCCTTATGGTCTGATTTTGCATTTTCTTCTATATGCAAGAAAAATAACATATCATGAAATATTCAGTTAAAATCAGTTATGGGGAGAGTATTATGAACATTTTATTGATCATCCCATTCTATCTTTCTCTTCCACATCCTCTTTTTCTTCTTTTTTGATGTGTATAAAGGGAGTTAAGGTGGAAACTACTTAAAATGCTCTTTTATAACCTGCCCCATACTTCCCATAATTCCTCTGTCACTCTGCAGCTTTGAGGAGGCAGGGGGGAAACCAGTTAAAAATGCTGTTTTCATTGCCTGGTACTCAATTCCTGTCTCGTTCTTCCTCTGTCTGTATGCATGGCAGCTCTGCCTGAGGCACACCTCATACACATTAAAAAAAAACTCATGTAGGACAAGATCCCAATGCAGTTATCTTGTTCAGAATGTTGTCTTTCATTTTAGTGGTTCATACATTTAGTGTATAGAAAAACCACTAACTCTTTCTCCTTACTGCAGCTTTACTCACATCTGACTGACATAGGGACATTCTAGAATAAATCCTGATCCTATTTAACTTTGACTAAATGCAGACTAATTTGCTTTTGGGCAAATGATTTATTTATTTATTTATTTATTGAGACCACAAGGAACAAGTTGTGAACTTTCCGTGGAAAAGAAAGTTCTAGATCACCTTTTCCCAAGTGGGTCTTCCCTCAGATGTGTTGGGCTACAGCTCCCATAATCCCCAGGCAAGTGAAAAGGGTCTATTAAAAACAGTTCTTAAACAATGATGTAGACCACTGCTCTGATTTACTTGTGCTTTGCAGTCACATCACCTTTCTTTTTTAAAACAACAACAACAACAATAAAACAGTTGGTGGAATCTTGTATCTAATAGTGTAATCCTATACTCATTTATGCAGAAATAAGTCTAGTTGAATTTATCTTGAGCTTTCATAGATGGGACAGAATGGGATAGATGTCTAAGAGGCTCACAGCAACATCCTGTGCAAGTTTGTTCACAAATAGGCCCCACAGACTTCAGTGCAACCAATTCACAAATAAGTGTTTGTAGGATTACCGTTGGATGTAAATTGTGAAGTTCTTGGTTTTGAGTTTAAATCTTACCTCTGTCATTAATTCAGTAGTGATTTTGGATAAGCCATTTTCTCTCAACCTCAGTTGTCCAATCTGCAGATGGGGGCGGATAGTACTGTTTTGATTTACAAGATTATTGCAGGGTATACAGCTAGATAAAGCCCTTGAAATCTTGAGATCTTGAGAGTGCTATGCAAGTGTTCAGGTGTAGTGGTAGTAGTAATAATCACAGCCATAATCGTAATCATAAACATAATTGTGGTAGTTTCTGCTCCAAGAAGGTCACTAGAAAAGCTTTTTGAAAACCTTCAAATCTCTCTTTCACTTGGATGCTACTAAATGGAGTACTTGAAGTTCAGAATCTGAAATAAAGGCAAATGTTGATTTAAAACCCCATCCTATTGATCCCTAATACAGTTGACAGATCCCTTGCTAAGATCATAGTCTATGTAGAAATCTAGCAGGGCCTATCTACGTCCCATCAGTGCTTCCTTTTTCCTTTTTCACCTTGTGAATCCAGTATTGTTGTTTGCTGTTTGCTTTTGAGTTGCTTTCGACTTATGGTGGCCTTAAGGTGAACCTATCATGCAGGTTTTTTTGGCAAGATTTGTTCAAAGAGGCTTGCCTTCCTCTGAGGCTTACAGAGTGTGACTTGCCCAAGGTCTCCCAGTGGGTTTCCACGGCTGAACACGGATCTGAACATTGGTCTCCAGAGTTATAGTCAGACACGCAATCCAATATACTGTGTTGGCTCTCTGAATCCAGTATAGTTGCATTAAATTGCAGAAGCTGAGTTTTAATTGTGTAAATCTGAAAACATCTTTATTCGCCTCTCTTTTGGGGGCTGGAGGTCATCTTAAAGTCTAGCCAAAACATATAGAGCTTGTGCTTTTAGAGTAATTTGTAACAGAATACATATAGTATTAGAATAGCCTGAAGGAAGAAATTGTATAACCTACGGGAAAGAATATAGCTCAATCCTGAATTGGAAGGGGTTTTGTAACTGTTTCAGGGACTGAAAAGGTTAAAAAATGGAGCACAACTGTGATTTATGTCTCTTGGGGAGGAGTCAGTTGTGATCCTCAGGGAATTACAATTCACCTCCATATGACTTTTCACCTTATTTTGCTTGATTGTTGAGGACATTGAGGGGTCTTAGGGCCTGTCTACACATGTGGCAAAAACTCTGAATGGAGTTCTGCTTGCATGCCCCTGCATTTGCCCTGAAGCTCTGCGCGTTAATATTCTCTGCAGGGACATGGGGTACCTTGTCTTCACTGTCCCTGCAGAGATTCCTCCGCTGCTACTATCTATCTATCTCGTATAATTTTATTACAAAGCTTAATACACAGATTTTATGCATTGCTGTTTTTGACTGAATTACAAATAACCCAGGCATGGTACCCTAACTTTGCTGGATGTAGACCTAGGGTTGCCATATGAGGATTATTCCAGGACTATGAGAGTTCAGGCCAAAACCAGAGACCCGGGGATGACATCACAAAAGGTGGGCCCTGGTGATGCTGCAAGGCGGAAGTTACAAAGTGCATGCCTTGTAATGTCATTAAGCATGATATATTAACAGGGCCGGTTTAACCTGTCTGCCAAATCAGCATTGGCAGGGGGCCCCGAGGTCAAGAGGGGGGCCCGAGGTCAAGAGAGGGCCCCGTGTTGGCCTCCTTAATCTGACGAAGGAGACAGCCAGGAGACATCTGGGCCCCCTCTTATCCTCCTCCTCCAAAAACCTCCTGCTGGCTTTTTTAAAAAAACAAACAAAACAGCCTCTCCAAAACTAAAGAGAAAGAGAAAGAAACAGCAGCCCTCCATGGCAGAAGCTGGAGGGAGAGGCACGTCAGAGAGGGTGAGTGTGTGTGTGAGAGAGACAGACAGGGAATTTGAGGGTTGTCTCCCTCAGAAAGGGCTCCTTTCCTTTCCTTTCCTTTCCTTTCCTTTCCTTTCCTTTCCTTTCCTTTCCTTCCTTGCACATAGATCCCCTCCAGCCCATCTTTACAGCTGCTTTTAACATGTCTTGGTTCCTCTCCCCTCCCTTTCCCCCTTGGTCTTCTTCAGCCATCCAACCTATGTTTTAAAAAACCCAAAGAAGGAGACTCCACCACACTCCAAGTCAGTGTATTCCACTTCCAAACAGCTCTTACTATCAGGAGGTTCTTCCTAATATTCAGGTGGAATCTCTTTTCCTGTAGTTTGAGTCCATTGCTCCATGTTCTAATCTCTGGAGCAGCAGAAAACAAGCTTGCTCCTTCCTCAATATGACATCCCTTCAAATATTTAAACATGGCTATCACGTCACCTCTCAACCTTCTCTTCTCCAGGCTAAGCATACCCAGCTCCCTAAGCCATTCCTCATAGGGTGTAATGGCTTCCAGACCTCGCACCATCCTTCTCAGTATCTTTCTTGAATTGTTGTGCCCAGAATTGGAAACGGTATTCCAGGTGAGGTCTGACCAAAGCAGAATGGAGTGATACTGTTACTTCCCTTGATCTAGACACTACTCCTATTAATGCAGTCTAGAATTGCATTGGCGTTTTTTGCTGCTGCATCACACTTCTAACTTGTTTAGCTTGTAGTCTACTCTTTCTTTTCTTTGAGGAAATCTACACCATTACATTAATTGCTAATAAACAAAAAATATTATGTTAGTGCCTATAATATAGTTTTTAAACTAAATTATTGGTGGCAAATTATGTAATATAGTAGGCCCCTCTTATCCACTGGGGATTGGTTTGGGGGGGGCGTGGATTCTGAAAACCATGAATAATAGTGAACAGCATTGAAAATAATGGGACTTCTGATTTAAAATACCATAGAATTGCCTTGGAAGGCCTAGAAAAGGGCTAGGGAAGACACATTTTCTAGGAAGACTCTATGGTAGGTGTGCTACTTTGTGTCCCATGGATAATGAATCCATGGCTACGGGGGTCCTACTATAATCTGAACATCCTGTACGGTGAATAAGTTAGGTTACATTGATCTGAGATAAACATATGGGGGCCCCAAAGTAAAGCATTGCAGGGGGGCCCAAAATTCCTTAAACCGGCCCTGTATATTAAGTGTCAGGTATTACTGTGCAGAGTATGCCTTTTAAACAAATGAGGAACCCACATGTGTACACACACTCTTTTCATGGCAGTTCTGTTGCCCTGAGACTCCTCTCTCTGTCCCTGAGGACTGCAGAATTGCAACCAGGCCCTGGGATCAATATTATACAGGCTGTAGGCAATTGCAGGGGATCTGGGAGCCAATTTTATGATGCCAGAAAGCTTTGAGGGCCCCATGTGCTGTCCAAAATACCACCAACCAGAAGAAAACAGAAAAGGCCAGAAGTCTATTTCTGTTTTTGATAAACTTTTTAAAATGTTAAACAAAGCAACAAGTTCCAGCAACCTATTTAGAAAGGTGAACTGGTGTCTCTTGAGAGCTTCTAGGAAAGTCAATTTGCCTTTTTTGGCCAGATATAAGGGAGTCCATTAGTCTGGAAGGGTCAGCTTTGGGGAGCACAGGGTTTTATCCTGCCCACCCTGGGTTGTGATATAGGATACCCATTTATGCATCAGTGAGGAAGAGGAACTGTGTCACCCATGGGTTTGTGACATTTTAATCTATGGATGTTTGTGCTTCAGTTTTCTCCTTTAACTGCAGACTTAAAGCACTCTATCAATTTAACTGCCATAGAACCATAAAGCTAGAAAAGGCCATCAAGATCAACTCTTGCTCAGTGGAGGAATCCAGCTAGATACTCATGGCTCCATCCCATGGAATCTTGGGATATGTAGTCTGGTGTGGTAAGTAGAATTATCTGCTAAATAGCTATCCCCCCCCCCCCGCATTACAGTACTAGAGACCTCTAGTGGACAAGCAAAAGTATCTCACCAAACTACAAATCCCAAGATTCCTCAAAATGGAATATTTCCGTTAAAGGGGTATCAAAGTGCTATGAGCACATTATGCAGTGTACACCCTTAGGGCTCATTTACACAGGCCAGAACATGTCGGCTCCATGCCAGTGTATTTTGCCCAAGGGGTTTGCATAAAATGTGCTTCTGCTAATCTGTATAGGAAGATGAGGATTTAGAAATAATTACAACAGTTTAGACAGATATTCGATGCACCTCACTATAATGGGAAAGACTGTGATCTGGTGACCTGTGTGTCTATTGAGTCTGCCATCTAGATTACTACCTGTTGGCAGACCAACTACAAAGCCCCTGTGCTCTCCCTTATTCAGGTTCAAATTCAGACTGGACAACCCTTCAAACAGAAGAAACAGGTTGCCCCTTGTATCTGCAGAACCAATATCCACGGTTTCAGTTATCCATGGCTGAAAAAAAAAATAGGGACATATACCATAGAGTCATGCTGGAAAGAACCTAGAGAGATGTCTTTTCTAGGAATCACTAGGTCCTCCAGTGCAACTCTATGGAACGTTTGTACAAGAAGTCCTTTATTTTAATATGGTTCACTATTATTTGTGCTTCCATTTATAAATTGTAAGTCAGGGAATGCATCTCCCACAGATACGGGTGTGTGTGACCTGTATCTTCAATCAGTTTTGCCGTCTACCCTCAGATAAGATAGATGATCTCCTGCTCAGGGTCATTAGCTTTCTTCAACGTAACAAGGGCACTCTTAAAGAATTTCAAGAACTTATAGCGCCGGGCAGGGCCTTCCTTCGGCGCCTATGTGATGCCACCGCTGGGGTCTCCTTACCACATCACAGGGTCCGTATCACCCGTGAAATTAAGCTGGATTTGGATGTATGGTATAGCTTTCTGCAACAGTTTAACGGAGTTTCCTTTTGGAGGGACGAATTGCATTTAGGTGATGCCCTTAAGGTGTCTTCAGATGCCTCAGGTTCTCTGGGCTTTGGGGTCTACTTTGCCGGGAGGTGGTGCGCCGAACGCTGGCCGAGCTCCTGGGTGGGTTCGGGCGTCACGGCGGACCTTACCTTCTTGGAGCTCTTCCCGATTCTAGTGGCAGTTAAGTTGTGGCCGCAGGAATTTGCCAACTCCACAGTGCGCTTCTGGTGTGACAACATGGCCACTGTTCAGGTGGTAAATTCTCTCACTTCAAAGTCCAGGAGGGTAATGAATTTAGTTAGAGCATTTACCCTCCAATGTCTTAAGTACAACATTCTTTAAACAGAGGCTGGATGGCCATCTGTCGGGGATGCTTTGATCAAGATTTCCTGTGTGGCAGGGGGGTTGGACTGGATGGCCCTCGTGGTCTCTTCCAACTCTGCAATTCTATGATTCTATGATTCAAGCAGAGCATATCCCTCTGCCAGACTTTCAAACAGAGGAGAATAGAACACATGGGCATCCTAGTAGTTTATGAAACAAATTCTTGTGTGTGTTTAAATAGTTAATTCCTGGCTGAAGGAATTGTTCAAGATGGTAACAAACTAGCTGGAAATTCACTCCATCATCTCTGAAGGTGCTCAAGGAATACTGAATGTGTAAAAGTAATGTATGATTTTCATCAGGCACATACCAAATGGAATGCAGCCCCGCCACCATATGAGGTTTAATACACCCCTCTATAAAAATGAGAGAAGGAATGTTGTCAGTCATCTCCTAGCCACAGAAATGGTGCTGATCTGCTTTGTAGAGTGTTAGACTAATACAACTGTTTGAAACTCACTGAGATCAGTACCAAAACTTCCACTGATTTTAATGGGTCTGGTTTCTACCTTGGGTGCTGCTTTGTAATTTTGACCTGGCAGTTCTAGGTCACTTGAACGCATCAGCAGTGTTAGGTAACTCTGGAGTCTGCTCACTTTTATATTATTTTAATGGAACTAGTAGACAGATGCTACTAGGGATCTTGTGCATGCAAGGCAAGGAATGCATTTTTAAGATGTGTGAAGTTGTATGCAAACTTGCCTCTTAAAAATGTTAACTTGTCTTTTAAAAATACTTTCACATGTTAGTCATAATGTGGGCAGTTTCTCTAGAGAATTTTAAAAAATTAGCATATGGAGATATGAAAACCTCTTGTTATGTATCATAAGATACAATGATGTTATCAGAAATACCTGGCCTTGGATAATGGAGAATCCTCCAGCCCCCATGACCAGCTAGCTATGGCCTTCTGGGAGTTATTGTCCAAGAAAATAACTTTTCTGTGCTCTGCTGAACAAAAAGAACTTTGTATATCTCTGTGAGTAAAAGTGATTTAATTTTGTATGGAAGCTGCATTCCCATCCTTATAGTTACCAATACTGTGATTTGATAACAGAGACTGTGAAGTTACTTAGTAATTAGGTGTTATAAGAAGAGGTTGAGTTTCCCTTATCCAAAATACTTGGGACCAGAAGTGTTCTGTATTTTTTCAGACTTCGGGAATACCTATATTGCATATACATACTGAGACATAATGAAGCTGGAGAGAGACTAAGGACTTTATCAGATGTGGCAAAAATTGCAGGATTACAATGTCATGGTAGTGTGAATGGGCCCAGCTATCACATGACATCATCGTTTTCGTGTTGTTTCTTCGTGCTCCAGCCGCGAAAAACCTGTAGCTTCTAATTGATGGGTTAACCCATCAATAGATCATCAACAGCACTTTTTTCAAATTATTGAAGTTGTGCGAAACCACACACCATTGTAATTGCGAGAAAACTTCCAGGTGAAAATGCAGGAATGAAGCATAGGACACTTTTTTAATGAACTCTCCCAGTACTTTTGTACATGTTTAGGTTTAACTGTTTGTCTGTTCATTTACTTTGTAAATTAAGGGTTTTTTACTGTTTTTAAGTGAGTTCCCATCTTCTCTTGAGAACTGCCGAAATCTCGCCCATGCAAAATCCAGTAAGTAAACTCCCTTTCTTAAAGTGCTGTTGGTCATCGTGTGATAATTCCGTGGTGATTCTTTCCTGTGATTACGATGATGTGTGATAGTAAGTGTAATAATGCCACGATATTTCCACTATCCTCATTCATGGAATTACAGTGTGTTTAGACGCTAGTCTGAAAAAAGTCCTGAGGATCTGTAAAATGGCAGGAGGCATGGATTCCCACCATTTCATAAAGCCTCACACCCCTCTCCAGCCGTGTCCCTCTACAGGCTTGCAAATACAGTACAGGTATGTACTATGCTATTTGTGTTGTAACTCTAAAGGTTTTGGATTTTGGAGTCCTTTGGATTTCACAATTCTGGATAAGGGATACTCAACCTGTAATTACATTTAAAAGACTTTTACTTTTGTATTATTGAAAATAAACTAAATAGTCACTAAATGAGACTGCCATAAGTCACTGGTCTGTGTTAGAAAATATCCTAAAATCACGACACCACACCTGTAACTATAGAAGTAACATAATCAGTTATAGTTACTTCATGAAAGAAGTGAAGTTATCCTTCATTGTAATATAGCTTAATTAAGCACTACTTGTTCCCAAAGGAATTAATTAAAAACAACTTGTTACATGTAACTAGTTCCTTCCAAGCTCTCTTTGACACCTGAAAGTATTTTTTTTTCTCAGAACTACTTTGTGAAAATCAGACTTAGTTTGGAAAGCAAGACTTAATATTTTAGCTTTAGACTTGATGATAAAACTCTGGATTTTTCTGGCTACATGACTGTGACTTAAAAGCCAGGGTTTGGGACGATGTGTCTCTTGTTTCAAGATTCCCTAGGTCATCAATTTTCCCCGCTTTAATTTTTGCAGTAGCATTAATGGTAATTTTATGGGAACGTGTACAATTGAAAAGATCTGATGATGAATTTCCTTCCAGTGCCTGGTTTAACTGAACCAGTCAGCTGTACAAAAGCCTTCTCTTGCATCCCAACTAAGTTGAAAATCTGGTAAAGAGATTCCTTATTACGGTGACGCTAAGCATGAAATGTAAGCAGGGTTGCATGTCCTGTATTTGTTATATGGAACCAGTTCTTGTTGCTGCCTGATTTATTGTTTTTGATGGCTGCATTATTCTAGCATTTATGCAGAACCCAATAGGAGGTAAAGAATGCTATTCTTTTGGTGATAGATGTAACTTATCATAAAGGTGAATGTCTTTTATGAGGCTACATTCTTCTAGAAAATTATCTTGGTAAGACAATATGCTGTAACTCTATGCAAAGGGCCACATATTTGCACTCACTTTATTTTGTGCTACATGTTCTGTGTCTGAAATTTGATACATACAAAATGGGAATAAATCCTCCTGAACACTGTAGGTGTTAATTTTGGGGAGGAAATATCTATAGGATCAGACTGTGAATGTTTTATTATTGTAAGGTGCAGAGGTAATAGCATAACTGAAATAATTGACAGGAGAGCTTCATCAGAAACAAAAATTGTTCTAAATTTTGGGACAGTTTGGAGGTATTTTAATGTAATTCAACAGCTGTGATTGAATTGGGGTTTTCACTTTACATTTTCATTTTAAAAAAAGTTAAATTCAGGTTGGAATAACACGTATAATGTCAAAGCTGAAATCTATCAAACTGAAAGAGCTAGGCTACATTTTCAAACCTTTTCCAATTGTCAATTTAAGTTAATTGAAAGCGAAAGGTCTCGGATTCAGGATTGGGCCATTTAAACACAAGCGTGCTGCTTTCATTTCGTAGAAGGGCAATCTCCCTCCACACACGTATTTTTAAAAGGTTCATTCATAATTCTCCCTTCACACTTCTATTGGAAATGACAGAATTCATTATTTTTGAGCTTCAAACTATTTTCCTCCAACTTGGGTGATGAATTGTATGAGATTTACTTCACAACATGACATGGCAGCCCTTGAGATTTTAAAATACTATGGGCTAGCTGCCTGCCCTTTGTAACTGCCCAGGAGAAAACGTGGAGGAAACTTTAGACAAGACTCAGTTTGTTACTACCCTGTAAGTAACAGGAAAGGTTTCCTATGTATTCCTTGCAAGAGCTAATTAAGATTGGGGTGAGGTGCGGGGAGGGGCTGACAGTCATAAGTACTATTTTAATATCCAGTAATGTTGGACAGACAAAAAAGCTGGTACTGTCTATTGTACCTGCTTTCTGTATAGTCAGTGATCACATAGATATCACCTTCCACCTTCTGTATATTCTACATATGTACAATAATTTGAAAAATATTGATAAGGATACAGATGCAAAATCCCAGTCATCTTGTTGTTGTTTGCCTTCAGGTCATTTCCAACTTATGGAGGCCCATGGGCTTTTCTTGGCAAGATTTGTTCAGAGGGAGTTTGCCTTTGCCTTCCTCTGAGGCTGTGAGAGTACAGCTTCCTATACTCCTATTGATGCAGCCTAGAATAGCAGCATCTAAAAAAAAGCAAATGCAATTCAAGGCTGCATCAATAGGAATATCGTCTCTAGATGAAGGGAAGTAATAGTACCACTCTATACTGCTTTGGTCACACCTCACCTGGAATACTGTGTCCAGTTCTGGGCACCACAATTCAAGAAGGATATTGAGAAGCTGGAACATGTCCAGAGGAGGGCGACCAAAATGCTTAAAGGTCTGGAAGCCATGAGCAGTGGCTTAGGATGGTGGGTATGTTTAGCCTGGAGAAGAGATGGTTAAGAGGTGACATGATAGCCATGTTTAAATATTTGAAGGGATGTCATACTGAGGATGGAGAAAGCTTGTTTTCTGCTGCTCCAGAGACTAGGACATGGAGCAATGGATTCAAAGTACAGGAAAAGAGATTCCACCTAAACATTAGGAGGAACTTCCTGACTTTAAGAGGTATTCAACAGTGAAATACGCTGCCTTGGAGTGTGGTGGAGTCTCCTTCTTTGGAGGTTTTTAAACAGAGGCTGGATGGCCATCAGATGGGAGTGCTTTGAGTGTATTCCTGCAAGGCAGGGGGTTGGAATGGATGGCCCTTGTGGTCTCTTCCAACTCTATGATTTTAGGTCACCCAGTGGGTTTTCATGAATGGGCAGGGGTTCAAACTCTGTTCTCCAGAATCATGCTCAAACCACAACACCACACTGGCTCTCTTAAAAGACATGACATTCTGTCTGTGTGTCTATTTATTATTCATTAGACTTTCCTGCAGTACAGTAGGATCCCTGTATCTGCTGGGGTTTAGTTCTTGTGGGGGCATGGATACCAAAAACCACGGATAATAACAAACACCTTTGAAATAATGGGACTATGTTTTAAAATACCATAGAGTTGCCTTGGAAGACCTAGAAAATGGCTCGAGAGGACACATTTTCTAGGAAAACTATGGTAGGTGTGCTCTTTTTGTGTCCCATGGATAATTGAATCAGTGGATAATGAATCAGTGGACACGGCGGTCCTACTGCATACTGTACTTTACTGTAAGAGCTATTTGACAGTGGAATGGACTGCCTTGGATGATAGTGGACCCTCCTTCTTTGGAGGTCACTAAACAGAGGTTGGATGGGCATCTTTCAGGAGGGCTTTAATTGTGTATTTTTGCATGGCAAGGGGTGACACTAGATTGCCCTTCTGGTCCCTTACAGCTCTAAGATTCTATGATTCTATATTACTGATGTCTCTTACATATAAAATGTCTGCAGCCCATTCACAACACACAATAATAGCTCTATTATTCAGTTTAATTGTCATGGTTCCATCTTCTGGAATCCTGGAGTTTGTACTTTGATGAGGCATTAGAGTGCTTTGGTTGAGAATACTAAATGCCCTCCCTAAATTGCCAGTCCCAGGATTCCAGAGGATGGAACCATGGCAATTAAAATAGCATAATAGTGCTATAATTCTGTAGTATAAATGGGCCCCTAGTCTCTCCAGTCCCAAGCCAATGCTCTAAACATGACAAAATGTTGGCTGTCATACTGCCTGGGCATAGTATCTTGGTTCTGCTGCTGCCTTGTCATTCACCCCATACATCTCTCAGCATTCTTCTGTTGCGATCACTGAGAGGGGGAAAAACACACTAGTATTTCCAGCATCCTCTCCGGAAATGGTTGTCACCCTTTGATAGCTGCCTAAAGGCTACTTTCCTCTTCAGTTCCAGAATTCTTTCATCTTTGTGCGGCAGGAGCTCAGTGCAAGGAGGTGCCAGTTGGAATGCACCACAGTGGCTCAGTACATGAAAATATCCTTGGTTGAACCCTAGAATTACTGTGTGGGACTTTGAAAAAAAGGTTTTGCTTGAAACTGCTGTGGAGAATGCTGCTAGTCAGTATAGACAATACTGGTCCTGAGGGGCCAATGGTGCTGGTAGGATTCCCCCCCCCCCCACACACACACCCTGCATGCTTGCTGGGCAATGTATAGTTAATGTAAGAAGCAGGGCAGAAGTGCTTAGAAAGATTTGCTTGTCGGGAGCAGAAGTTAGTCACAGTGGCTGTGACTGAGGTCAGATTCTCATGCTATGTTATTGGTTGGTTTTGCTGTTTGGATAAAGGTATGACTACAGAATGCTAGCTTTTTATATCTGTGTTGTTTTTATTGTTGTTGTAATATCTGCATTACTCTGCCCTTTACACCTGACAATAGCTGGGACCCAACAGCAGGGAAGTAGTTTTTTAGAAATCTTTGAAAAATAATAGGTTTGTCAGAAGTAATAATGGTATAATATAGTGAGCAATGATACTTCTGGTAGACACCTTCTTCACTTTGGGGGGAGGGGGCTAAAACCCTTTTTCACTCTCTCTAATTTCTGTGGGATCTATCTTTCTCACCTGAAATTCCTAGGGAGTACTCTCCATCTCCCATCTATTCCTTGCCAGAAATGTTTCTTTGTGACAATTTGGCATTAACAACAAGACAGAAACCCTGTTGATCTTTTAACAACAAAATTATTATTAAATCATGCAGAGGGTGGGAGCCTTGGATTTCGATTTGATGGCTGAAACTGTCAGTTCCTATTCTCTTTAGTGGAGGCTTTCATACTGGTAAAATGTTTAAAAGTAACATCTGCAATGTGGGGCTTTTAAAATGTTTAGAAACTTGGCTGGGAGACTAACAAGTGGATCTCTTGTTTATTTGAACATGCTCTATTGTGCTGAGCTGTCCACAGACTAAGCAGACAGGAATTTGAGTAATCTTTTTAACTGCCATGGTTCCATCCTATGGAATCCTGAGAAGTTTAGAGAGGCTATTTAGAATTCTCAGCCAGAAAGCTCTAGTCATCACCAAACTACAAGCTCCAGGATTCCATAGTATGAAGTAATTGATCCTAAATAATTGTGTCAATCATTGTGTTGTGCTTGATGATTGTGTTAAGCCACCTTAAGTCTCATTCAGGAAGAAAAGTGAAATATAAATAGAATAAAAACAAAAACAAATATTTCTTGATCTCCAAGAAAGCATGTTCTTCCTAACATTGAAATTTGGAAAATTTGGTTGCATATGCATCAGGTAGATGATTTAATGATTGTATGTAGTGCTGGTAGAAAGACAAAGAAAGAAAGAAGGGCAACCTCCAGAGACACAAATGATTTACAGGTATTTTTAAATTGAACCAAGCATGTTCTGAACAGTGGGTTCTCTCCCCCGCCTCCTCGCTTCAGGGTCACTCTTGAACAACTAATTTCATCCTGGTATCTGCATTATGTTGTAACTTAATACTGCATTTAAAATTGTTTGGTATGCAATGCACTTATATTACTTAAGTTCTTATCCTTTGGTTACTCAGTGTGATTGTGTGAGCTAATCCCATTGGGAAAGCATAGCATCTGAGGCAATACTATTCATGTTATTTGTTTGAGAATGGCTCATGATGGGCTCTGTCCCTATTGTTTGGGAATAGTTCACAAGAACCATTCATCAAAACTGATAGTCATGCATGTGTCTAAAGTGGAAAGACCTTTACATATTGAGTGGCCATTACATTATCGTTTCCAAGTCACGTGGAGTAGTAGTTCAACTTTATTCTGCCCTGTTCTTCATCTGGAACACTTTGTCAGTGTTGGACACCTTATAAGATATAATAGATACATTGAAATGGATTCAGAAGAAGGCAAGAAAGATGGCCAGTAGTATGGACAATGAGTCCTGTGGGAAGGCTTGGGGAGAATTCAAGATTTGGGAAGGCATGATGTCACTACCCCAATACTTGCAGGGATGTCAGATGAAACAAGGCATACACTTCCTGTAAGCCAGGACTATATCTAATGTGCATAAGTTACAGAACATAGATTGCAGATGAACTTTACATGGAACTTCTTGATGACAAAGCAGTTTAACATTTATCTAGAAAGGCAGTGGGCTATCCCCTGGAGACCTCGAAGCATGGGTTTGGAAGCCATCTGTTGGGGATGGCCTAACCAGTGGCAGCAAGTGGTCCCCATGTCAGTGGGGCAATGAATGCACTGCAGTTTTCCATCCAGGCTTTCAGAGTGCTCTCCAAAGTCCTGAACCCTATACAATGGGCCCTCAGTATCTGCTGGGGTTCGGTTCCAGGCCCCCTGTGGATGCTCAAGTCCCATTATATACAATGGCTTAGAAAAATGATTACTTATCTAAAATGGCAAACAGGAAGGTTTGCTTTTTTGAGCTGCGGTTGATTGAATCCGTGGATGCAGAACCCATGGGTATGGAGTGCCAACTGTACCTTGATAAGTTTAACATCTTGGATAGCTTCTTTAAAGCTAGTAAAAACCTGAAATGGATTCCCTACCTCACTGACATGGGAGTTGCCAGCCACCTGTCATGCTCATCCCTGGATTCTGGGTATTAGAGTAGATTCCATGGAAGACCCTGACATGAGTTTGGTTCCTGGCCTGCTTTCCCTGCCTGGGCCTCTCTATCTCTGGACAGCAGCCAGCCTGCCTTTTGGGTCTGGGGACGCTGTTCCCTGGGCAGCTCCAAGGTCACAGCACCTGGAGGTGGCTGCCCTCCTACAGCCCTCCCCACATACCATTCTCACGCTGTAAGGGTTTATCTGGAGGCTGTACTAGATTGTGTTTAGTTCTGGCTTTGCGTATGTTACTGAATCACCTTTCCTTGCTTAATAAAGAAATCTTATTGAGTTAATGTGAGCGTGTGTTTCTGGTACATCACACCACCACTGGCAACTCCCTGTATCAAGCAAGGAGTTTGATTAGATAGTCTGCAAGGCTGTCTCTATTTTTTTTTAATTTTATGATTGTGAGTAATATGGTTTTTATAGCATTTGCATTGAAGACACAAAAGAAGTTTTCATCACAAATTCAAATTTAGCACAAAGCAATACATGTGAGCACACAAAATTGTTTTTCAAAACTATACAGTTGCTTCCAATACAGGTCTGATTATCTGTCATTGACTTGTTAAAACAAGTCCCTCATCTTTACACTTTCCAAAAGGAGTTGTGTCAAACAGGAAATTGTCCCATCATCCATGATTAGTTCTGAAGCATTTCCCCCAGTATTTTTCTAATGTGGAATGAGCCAGTGTGCTATATGTTTGAAGAATCTAAGATTATCCATAGCTGGATGGAAATCTGATGTGTGAGATGATATTGTCAGTGGCCAATCTCCCCCCATTGACGAGAAGCATTTAATTCTGTTATTGGTATATGACATTCTAGATCACTGTTGAAAATCGATAAACTGCTAAAGGTCAGCCTTACAGCTTGACCTAAATCCATTTAGAGCTACTTTATATACCTCATTAGTAATGTAATTTAAGGGTAAAATGCCTTGCCCACATACTGTTATACAGTGTCATTAGTATGTTTATTTTTATTTTTCCCGTCACACAGCATCTCAATAACTGTGTATGTGCCTGGTGGTCTCTAGACACTTACATTTACAGAATAAATAGATCAGAGGTTTTCACATTGTGGTCCAGAAAGCTTTTCCTGGTGGTTTGCAAACAACTGATGGATGACTTGATGGTATATCTTCTTCCTTATTTACAGAGGCTAAATTGTATTAGGAGAAACTAAAAACCCATTTAAATATCTCTCCGCCCCATATTCTCCATATGAGTAATTGCTGTAATTTCAAAATAATCATAGGTACTTTTGGGCATCAGAAGTGAGCTTGTTCAGGAATGCCTGTCTAGGAAATAATTCATGGTACAACCTATTATAACACAGAAAGACCTTTACAAACATGGAAATATGAAATACAGTGCTCTATTTGACATCAGATTGAAAGCAAGCCTTCTGTTGTGAGAACTGGGCTAACAGTACTTCTCTATTCAAGAATTATCAATTGGTGACTTACTCTGTGTGTATGAATTCCCTCTGCTCCCTATATAAAGATGCCAGACAAATAAGTTTGACAAACACATATTTTGTTAACTTATTACAGAGCTCTTCAACAAGACAAACCATAGCATACTGGATATTTATCTGCCAGGGTAATTCTGGAAGCACCTCCTTGACTTCACGAGGGTGATGTCATCCTGAAGGGGTGGATCAACCAGACACTGAATTGCATCTTTAATGGGAGCATATGGATGCTATATCCCACTTCTCTTGTCAGTATTCAGGGCTTATTCTTGCAGGGCCAAATGGATACTGCCTTCCTCCATGCTCTGGGAGAAGTGTGTGTTCTTTAGCTTTGTAGCCATCATGAGAAGTAGGCTGGGTTAATGAACTTTCAACCTCCTGCTACCTCAGGTTGCTCATTTTTGACCTCCCTCAGTGACTGCCAGTTGTAACAAGGATTAAATGAGCCCAATAACAATATGCCATGCAGTGTTGCTAGCAGTATGGAGGAGGCAAAAGGATGTTCTGAAGGTCAATCCAAGTGCCTACCAGAACTGCTGCTCTGAGCCCAGGTAGTCTTTGGGAAGGTATGGCATTCATGAGGCCACACAAGATGGAAAAGAGACTTTAGAAAAGCTGAGAACAGTCGTTGCACTAGGGGGGTGCGGAGAGGCTGAACCACACCAGGTGACATTAGCGTTAGTGAGGCCACAGGCTGAGGATATCTTAAAAGGCCTCAATAGCTTTTCATTGCTGTCACCAGGTATCAGCAGGCTTTGCTATCTGGGAGATTCCCATATGCCACAATTCCAACCTTGACAAGAAGGGGCAAATCTGTGACTGTTGGGTGAGGTTTTTTTTAAAGTCAGTGAGCTGTCGTCTTATAAGAGATAGATATATGTTTTGAATAACATGTGGTTTAGGTTATTTTCATGACTCCATTTAATGCTTATGCACTAGTATGAAACATTTTAATTTTCTAGGGTCATATTTGCTTGCTTGCAGAATTTACACAGAACCAAACCTACAATGTAGGCATTCTGTGACATACATTGTTGCCTGCATAATTGTAACCTGTGACCTCCAAAATTCAGCCACTCTCTATGTGCACTGTTTTGTTTTTGTTTTTTTTTAATGAACAAAAACCAGCCAGGGCAACAAGATCCCAGTGATGGGGTCCTTCTTTGTAGCAGCAATTGTAATATATCCCACCAAAAGACTCCCATGGTATTTTTTTTGGGTGTGGGGAATGGTGAACCATGAGGCAGTGAAGCAAATCTGTAGATGGGATGTGCTCTCATTGTCAATTGTTTGGCTCTATTAGGGGAAATTGAAATTTCTTTTATTGAGGGAACACTGGAGGTTTTCACTGATGTCAGGAAATTCTCCTTAGTACAACAGATGTATGTTTTATCCTCATGTTCACCCTAGCTCTGACCCAAACCTTAACAAGGAATATATCAGAATTCTCATGATGGTAGTCAGAAAATGCAACAGAACTCAAGCAGAGTAATTTTGTCATTTTAATCATCATGTTTGTGGGTCTAGGGACCTCTTAGGGCTCATCTAGATGGGACAGAACAGGCCGGTTCACTGTCTGCATATTTTGCCCATGAATCTGGCCCATTGCTCCCCTTTTACCTGCACAGAACAGAATGGAGTCCAGACCAGCAAGTTGGCTGGTCTCTGCAGCTGCGGTTGTCCACGTCTTTCTCTCCATAGCCAGGAAGCTGGCCAGCAACACATGAGCAAGGCCTCCTGCATATGACCAGCCTTGGTCACATGGTGCTGGACTCCTTCCTGGCTATGGAAGAGTGAGGCAGACGGCAGCAGCAGCAATGGGCTGGTGTGGCAGCCTGGGCTCCTGTGGTCACATGGGGTCTGACCCATTTTATTTTGGCTGAAGCGGATTTTACTAGGTATTTTTTTAAAAAACAATGTAATGTCTTGGCTCTAGGCGTCTTTGCCCTGGGGATGATGAGGACTGCACAGGGGCATCATCTGGACTACGCATCATCGGGGCAAGATGGGGTAAATTGCCTGTCTAGACAGCCCTAAGTCTCAAAGAGACCAAAGGAGGCATAGGGAAATATTTGTGTTGATTACAAATTACTTTATTACATTACATTACATTACATTACATTACATTACTTGCAGACATCAAAAGCATCCTGATACCAAGAGGAAGATATGGGTGAACTGAGACCTAGGTGAGGGAAATTTCCCCATGCTACCTTTTAAATATTCTAAGAAACAAACATTTATTTACGTTCATTCTATAAGCAGAAATCTATGGTTTGTTTATTTCTGTTCCTATGTTATGTATGGTTCTGTTCTGAGCTAGTAACTGGGATCAACAATCTATAATGTTTTTTGGGGGGAAGATCTTATTTTGTTTAATCCTTTTCTTGTTGTGAATTCTGAAATAGCTGAAATGGCTGCATGCTCCCAAAGCTCAGGTTTGTTGATGAATCAAAAAAGAATTTACAGAACCTGTGAGAATGGGACTCACAAGATTGGTTGTGGTCCACTTTCTCATTTGTGATTTTCTTTCTCTACCCCCCCTTATTCTTCCCCCCTTCTTTTCATTTTGTTTGAGATTGAATTTTAGAAAGAGCTTTGTTCCAGACAGTAGCTTATGGCAGTGGGTTGCAGAGATGAGATTTCGTTGAATCACAGAACTAATACACAAACAGAAAATATGTGAAAATTGAAATGACAAGCTAGAGTAGTTTGGTTGTTGAGGTAGATAAAAAAAAAACCCTAGGTTTGCAGGGAAATGAGAGGGACAGGAGTAGTGTGTGTTTATGTGTGTGTTTTAACTGAACAGGAATTAGTTTGAGCCACAATTGTTGCTAATGTGTTTATATGTATTATTAAAAACTCGTTAAAATGAAAGAGACCTCGGATTTTCCTTATAACAGATAACAGTGTTGCTTCTAATCCATTGTCCAATGTTTTTGAAAATATGTGGTTATATCTGTCTGTCTACTATAATCTCTGCTTACATTTTTAATGTTTTTATTATTTGTCCACCATATTGTCATGTGTCCCAGTCCAGTAGTAGTTACTTCATAGTTTAAAATGGCTACCCATACTCAGATAATTTACTACAGTACATGGGTACAAGTGACTACTGTGGATGGTTGAAACCTGCAGTTTTTAGCATCTACCTGGTCTGGTACGATGCCCAGCTTATAGAATTTATTTATTATTTATTTTATTTTATTTATTTATATCCCACCTTTCTCCCTATGGTGGGACCCAAGGCACTCATAACATTTAAAAACAATAATAGCACAACAGTACAATAAATAAGAATTAATAAGAGATTAAACCACTAGAAGGTGGTGCCCCTGTGTACATTTTTGCTTCTGCAATATGTACCTTTGAACTTTTATCCAATTTAATTTGACTGGAGGGTGCCTCCGAATGAGGCTTTACTTGTGCCCTGCCCCATTTCTGACATTTTATGAGTGGGTGCCCACCTGAGCATGGCATAGACTCCTCATACCATACTATTCTTATTTGGATTACAGCTGCCTGAATGCCCAAGTGAACATGGAGCTCTAGTCCAAAACAAAAAACAAAAGGTAAGTTTGGTCCAGAAACTGTTGCCTTCCATTTGTAAATCTTTCATGTTTCTCATGCTTCTTCCATCATTTTTCTTACCCCAGGATTTTTTTAAAAGAATGCAGGGTTTTACAATATCTTTTGATTGGTAGCGCTTGGAGCCATCCATCAGGAAGGACCCCAGGTTACAGTCAGAAGTAATGGGAAATGGCAGTGGGGCAGGGGGAGACGATCAGATATCCTAACTTCAAAACATACACATAACCTTTAAAAGCAGCTCCACAATGCCTAACTTAAATTATGCAGGGGCTAGGAAAGGGGCTAATTGTTTTAAAATGTCCTCAAATGTCCTCAAGCCGCCCCGATTTTTCGCAGAGGGGCGGGATATAAATAAATTTTATTATTATTATTATTAAGATAGAAGATGCAAATCAGGAAGAATGATAAAATTCCATAACTGAGAGGCCACCACTGAAAAAGTTCTGCCCCCTTTACTCAGAAATTGAATTGCTCTAATTAACAACACAAGAGCAAAAAACAATAATGCTAGAGGTGCACAATCCATGGGATGGGTAACACATCCCCTGGGTTGAATAAAAAATGCTCCCCTCCCCCAAAAATCTAGAACTTCCAATCAGATCTGGTTGCGGGGAACAAAAAATATATTTTCAGCAGGGGATCAGTGGGGATATAGAAGGTGTCCAAATTGATCCCTGGACCCACAAAAGTTGTCTATTCCTGCCCCAAGCACATAGATGAGGCTGGTAACCTGGTCACAGGTTATTTAACACAGTAAAAGTAGTGCCAAACAGTTGAAAATTAGCCCAGAAGCAAATTGATAACCAATATAACTGACAGAAAAGAGATGTCACATGCTCAGGATTTCTCTCTCCCTTCTGCCTTTTGGCACATTTTTAGCAGCTGGAATTTACAAGGAAACCTCAAATGCAGCCCAGTTTAAAGCACATTACCATAATCAAGATCAGAGGTAAGCAGAAAGTGAGATACAGCAACAAGTTCTATGCTGTAGCTGGCACATCATTCATGATCTGTGGTTACTTCAGTTTCACCAAGAGATGTCCAAGTAGACCAGATCCTTCAAAGGGGTACAATTCCACCTAGGGCTGGCCTGAACATCTGGCTTCCCATTAAAAAAATGCTCTGGTTTATAAGGATTAATGTTCAACTTGTCTTTTCTGCTTTATGTCCAAACTGTATCTTAATTCTCATTCACAATGCTCATCTGGAAGTCAAGGGAGAACCATGTGTCATCAATGTACTGGTGATGATGAAATCCAGACTTCTGGATGTCCATAGCTGCTTCAAAGATACTGAAGAGAATGGGAGATATAAGAGAAGTTTGACATGCTCCATAAGTGAATGGGCATGGTGTGGATCATCCAAATACGACTGGAGGCATCATAATGTTGTGATTCCTCAGTTATCGTTGCTTAAGCATACAGTGAGCAGTAGTGCCAAAAGCTCCAGAGCTATCAAATCAAACCAAGAGGCTATAGTTGGTGATGAATATCACCTTATCTTAAGTCACTCAGAGCAATGGTGGTTGTTCCTCTCTCAAAATTTGGATGGAACCCTATCTGAAATGAATTCAAAATGATTAGTTTATTTCAAGACTGAATGCAGTTGAAGACCCACCATCTTTTCTAGACCTTGCTTTAAAAGAGATATTTTTAAGTTAAAGAAAAATATGAAAAGATTATTATAGGTCCTCCCTTTTCTATCTGGGCTTTTTTTTTCTTTTGGTGAGGTAGAAGGGGAGAATGACACTGGTTGGTTTTCTCAATTTCACCCTTTTGAGTTGAGATTTGAGTTTGATTTTTTTGGTACATGTCAATGTACACAGTGCTTTATTCATTTTCATAGAATCATAGAACTGTAGAGTTGGAAGAGACCACAAGGGCCATCCAGTCCAACCTCCTGCCATGCAGGAATACAAAATCAAAGCATCCCTGACAGATGGCCATCCAGCCTCTGTTTAAAGACCTCCAAGGAAGGAGACCCCACCATGCTCCGAGGGAGTGTGTTCCAGCTCTTACGGTCAAAAAGTTCCTCCTAATGTTGAGGTGGAATCTCTGTTCCTGGAGCTTGCATCCATTGCTCTGTGTTCCAGTCTCTGGAGCAGCAGAAAACAAGTTTGCTCCATCCTCAATGTGACACTCCTTCAAATACTTAAACAGGGCTATCATATTGCCCCTTAACCCTCTTTTTTCTAGGCTAAACATACCCAGCTCCCTAAGTCTTTCCTCATAAGGCATGGTTTCCAGACATTTCACCATTTTAGTCGCTCTTCTCTGGACACGCTCCAGTTTGTCAATATCCTTCTTGAATTGTGGTGCCCAGAACTGGACACAGTATTCTAGGTGAGGCCTGACCAAGGCAGAATAGCGTGGCACTATTACTTCCCTTGATCGAGACACTATACTTCTATTGATGCAGCCCAAAATCGTATTGCTATTTCCTTTCTGAATAATTCTGTGGACTTGGTTTGTGGGTCTGATAATGATTTACTTTCCTAACCATTTTAAGTCTGCTGGCTATTTTCATGACTCAGCAGGGATTCTGACCTAGTCACTGTTTTGTTGTTATGATTTTAACCTTCCTCTTTCTCCAGCCAATCTCTACTTTTAAAGGATTCATGAGATTATTCACTGTTGTACTTCCATAACTCTTGTCATTGTTTCTTATGCTTGAATTTGAGGCTTTATCTGTCCAAACAGTTTCATGGCTACATTGTTTGTACTCCCTCACAGGTCAAGGCATGTGTGCATTCAAAATTTTAAAAGATCATATGTATGGTATCTTTGTGAGGTGTCTGTAGAAAAACAAAAAGTTCATTACAATTTGGGAGGTTGCAGTTACACAGACCATAACTGCCTAACAAGTAATTCATGCAACAGTTCCTGCTGGCATGGCAAGCACTCCTGTCAATGCCTTAGTCATTTAGTGGGATGTAGAGAGAGCCTGGGATGCTGGTGTGATCCTTCCCAATGCCCACTGAGTACTTGGTTTAGTAGCAGGCAGGGTGCAATGAAATGCATAAGATAAGGTGTCATGATGGACTAGAGTGGAAATGGTAGAGAATACAAATTTGACTAAATGAAGGCTGGATTCCATCTTAGAGTCTGTTTTGAACTTTGAATGAAGCCACACTGCCCCACCCCTCTAGTGTTTTACAGAGATTTTTTGTGCATTGCATTATTTTCTCCAACTTGACCACCAGGGGGATGCAAAAAGGCCATTGGATACTTGTAATTAATTGTAAACCCTTTGAAACAAAATTGTTCCTATTTGAAGTGAGTGACTTGTAGTAGTAGTACTAACTAGGGCAGGGCAGGGCAGGGCAGGACCTGGGTATATGCCCTCTGAAGGCTTCCTCGTCATTGCCCCTCCTTTCAATCCCCTCTCAATTTTCTTTCTCTCTGTGATATTTCTCTCCTTCTTTTCTGACAATCTTCTTTTCATCTCTCTTTCTGTCTTTTTCTCTGTTCCTCTATGTATGCACTCTTTCTCTCCCCACCCCACTCCTGTGCTCTTCTCTCTCTTCTCTTCGAACCTTCTTTTTCTTTCTTTTTTACCACTCTCCTCACCTCTTTTTCTCCTCCCAGGCTTTCCCTTTGTTGAGCAACACTTCCCCCCTCCCATTTTAACTTTTAAGAGTTTGGACACATTACAGGGCCAAGCTGCGCTTAAGACAGGGCCAAGCTGTGCTTATGTTTATTTCCTCAACATGTCTCTTGGCCCATGTGGTTAGTGAGAGGCCCTCTGGAGAAAGGAAGATACAAAGCACAACCTCAGATTCTTCCTGCTAAGGGGGGTGGGGGGGTGAAGAGGAAAGGAACAGATGCTAAAGACAGGTGGTATGAAAGTGTGGAAAAGCAGAACCAGGGGTTAAAGAGAGGAGTGCAAGGAAGTGAGCTATGGTGTAGAACAAGAAAGAGAATGCCAGGAAGAAAGGTTGCACTGAGGACCTCAAGAGCTGTGGGCTCCTGAATTGTTGCCTGGCGGTTCTGCCTCTGTGACTTGGACACCATGACATTGACAAATGAAAATCTGTTTATCCGGGTGGCTTAAAGGGGTACAGCCTCCTGCTTGCTTGCCTGCCATTGGAATGGCCATAGCAGTCATGATATCAAACTGAGCCAAAGGCTAAAGTCTCCATGAGTCTTCTCTTATTTCAGTTGCTAGTTACTGCCAGGATTTCTCAATGCTTTATCAAGGCAACAGCACCACAAAATAACACAAAGACAAGTAGGTTTTTCATCCTGTTAGTTTCTTTGTGTTGCAGTTGCTCAAGTCCCCATCTGTAAAAGCGGGGGGGGGGGGGAATGGAATCCCAGTTGCTTGGGTTCTTAGGTTCCAACAAAATAACTGTAAAGTAAAATGCCCTGTAAAAAAATTATGTATACAGCGGGCACCCCATTAGTGACATACACAGGTGTGAGGCTCACTTATGCCTGTGTCTGTCTGTCTATCTGTCTATCTATCTCTCTATCTCTCTCTCTATCTATCTTTCTATATTGGTCATTGCAGAAGTCAGAATTCTCTACTTTCCTTGTGCAATGACCAACATTTCCTGAAAGCTCACATTTTCTATGTTACCTTCCTCTCTCTATGGCCATATAGTGGAGAGCAGGGAACAACTAAGAGACAGAATCTGGCTATACCCAGATGCACAACAATGAATTCATCCTCTGCAGCCTGTTGGGGAGTCCTCTGGAGGTCTTGAAAAATGTTGATAAATGTTGTGGTGTACCTGGTTATTAGCCCTTAGCCAGATGTTTCTCAGCTGTCCCCCACTGGCCACAGGCTGCTGTATAGCCATGGAGATGGGGGCACAGGAGGAGAGCAGAAATATTATAGTTCTGTCACAGTACTACTTAACAATATGACTCTTGATGTGAGATCTCAGCCTACATTTTTACATGTGTTATGATACTTAAAATCTTCAGAAAATATGCAGTGCTTAAGCTTTCTGGATACTTCTTCCAAGTTCTCTGCTCTGTTGTAGGAGTTAGTGAAATTTGCTATGAGTGAAAGTATGGTTCATTCTGGGAAGTTCACAGCTTGATGAGGGCAAGAGGTTTAATGTTTGACACTCTCTGTATTTAATGCAGGCATGCCCAAAATATTTCTGTTGCCACAATGTTTCTCAATTTGAGTCATTTGTTTGATCATATGACACAACCTCCTCCTCCTCCTCCTCCTCCTCCTCCTCCTCCTCCTCCTCCAGGTTCAACTGGTTTCATTTCTTATCAGGCAGTGGGGCTTTCCAGTATCAAGAAACCTAGGTGGAGACTTCTCAGAACAGTGACCTTATCAGTGTTTGCATAAAATCTACTGCCTCTTCTGCCATAAAAATAACTATATTGCTTATAGTGGCTATAAATGCAGGGATCAAACTTTCCCTCAAATAAGAACAGAACTTCTCCAGGAAAGCCAGAAGGCACGAAACTTTTGTAGCAGCACGTTTCCACTCTTAAAATCCCTCTGGCCTTTATTTATATTATAGCCTGCTTTCTTGCCAAAAATGACAGAAAAGTTGGCTAAGAACAGTAAAATCCAAGTAAAGTTCAGATTTTAAAGGGTTAAAACACAATTAGAACATGTCAGCTAAAAGAAAGGACAATATCCAGCCTGTTAAGAACCCCTTCAGCAGCCTTAAATGCTGAAGGCTCTCTCCGTGAAGATGACCTTCTCTACTTTTGATGAAGCGTGTCTATAGGGCTGTCTATTCACTCTGTGTTTTAGTTTAAAGGAGCAGGTGCTGAACCCTATCACCCAAATAGCTTAAGCACTCTGGACAGGTTAAGCACTCCCCCAAAGAGATTAAGCACTAACACCAAAGAGGTTAAGTCATTTACAGTTCAGACTAAAGCCAGAATGGATTCACTACCCCACTGATATGGAAACCACTAGTTGCCACTGGAGGAGGAAAAAGGGGAGGATTAAATGCAGATGATTACTATTTCCTCATTAGAAGGCTTTGCAATACTCTTATGCTACCCATTAGGACAACAGTATTGTGCATACAGCAGGCACAAAGGTCTGGCCAGATGTCCAATGTACAGTTATGGGATTATGATTTGATCACCACATAATATGCACTCTCACCTCACTTTGCAAAAGTGAAGGGGGATCTTTAAAGGAATTCAGCAGCATATTCCAAACCTCTTAATTTCAGAAATTATAAAATTTGTGCTCTATCTGGGGCATGGATCCTATTGGCAGTATGATCATCTTATCTGTGGATATTTGGGAAATATGTATTAGATTAGATGGGTGTAAAAGGCTATTATCCAATATACCTTCACATTTCACATATACTTATTTTTCATTCAACCTGGTGAGTGGCACTGTACATCTGTTGAATAAGATGACAAAGTAAAGCTCAGCTCTGGGGTTCCCCTTTTATTTGTTTATTCAAAGCTTTCCAGTATCTAGACATGGAGCTTGCCAATATGTGCTGGAGAATTGCACCTTAAAGTTTTGGTGAATTAAACATTAGAGAACAATGCTAATGTACAAAGTTTAGACATGGGAGAACACTTAATTTCTTTAGGAGGCTATTTTGACTTTGGCTCATTATTGTAATAGGAAACAAGGGGAGAACATTAAACATGGCCTTCCGCATGCATGACAATTTGTGTTTATTAAGCTATAAACCTGTATCAACCTTCCTTCAACATCTCAGAAAGGCAGCCTTACAGAGGTTTCATGAGATGCAAATTTATTTTAGTTAAATTAATTAATTAATGGGTATGTTAAAAGCAGATGTTTTAGCAGATGATAAATTCTTTAATGGGTTGTGAGCTCTAAATTAAATTTATAATTCTTCTGAGCACTCTGTGGAACTGAGTGTCAGATGGTGGCAGCATTTAACTGTGGGACAGATGGCATGATAATTTCTTTTGCAAATTACCAGCTGTGTGTGTGGTGTGATATATATATATAGGCTGCAAGACTTAATTCATTAATCAGCTCGATTGACACTAAAACCCACATTTGATTCCTTGAAGTGAAATTTCAGTCAATCAGCCAGCAGAATGTTGTTTTATGGAAAGAAAAATAAGGGATTCTTAAAATCTACATTGGGAAATCATCTTCAAAGAAGAGGCATTCTCCCTTGTAAAATAACTCCTTTTTAGGGTGGTTCCTGCTATGGCGCACATGTTCACTACCTGAAACCAAACCATCTTTTTACATTAAAACAGGTGTTTTTACATATAGGTATATTTAGTTAGTTGATTGCAACTTGAAACTCATACAGTTACTAATAGAGGTATACATTACCTTAGTTAATAATATAGATATGTTTCTGGGAGTTACTTCCTTAACAACAACAAAAAATTGGTACCAAATATGGTACCTAAGACAGAAATAATATGGAAATAATAGGGATAGGTTCCTACATTACACACACACACACACACACACACACAAACAGATGAGCATGCAAAAGTAACAATATGCACATGTGAAATGAAGCAACCAAGGAGATTATCAGACACACTAAATATCCCACCACAGGGATGACAGTACATTGCCAAAGGGTTTGAATATCAGAGAATGTTGTCCCTGTGGCGTTATGCCACTGTGCTTCTTCCATCCCCTCTGCGCTACTTTTTATTCATGGCATGAGCCGTGAATTGACCCATCATTCCATTTCTGTTGTGGAACTATGGGTGTGCGAAAAGGTGCCCTGTTATGCTGGTGTGATGCCAGCCACAGTAGGAGTTTCCTGCCAAACACTTCCAGGTGCAACTGGGATATTGAGGTAAGTTACACCCTTTTTTGTACCCACCCCAGGTTACTTGGGGTTTCTTAAGACTGTTTTTGTGCTTCCTGTCATTTAATAAGCTTTATTTCTCCTTTTATTTTTGAATTTCCCACGTGCTCATTCTCTTACGAGAATGGCCCAGGATTTCAAATAAGGAAGTGAATATAGCTCTGCACAAGCTGTATTCATTCCGTGGCTGCTGAGGGGAGGGAAGCACATGGCAAAGGTACATCTGAAAGGTTTCCACTCTTGTGCCAGGAGTGGGACGGGAGGGGGGGTAGAGGAGATAGTGAGATGGGGACACTATTTTTGTCCCCACCCAATAATCTCCCAAGTCAGGTAGTCCTTGTAAACCAAAGTATTTTGAACATTCTCGAGGCACTTAAAGGCTTCTTCCAAAATGCATTCAAGGATGACATCTTATTTCACCTGCTTCCACTTTTTTTATGATTTCCAATTTGTGGCCAAACTTAGTGATCTATACCTTTTTAACATGCTGGGGGTAGCTGATGAGGCAAGCTTGTCTGCTCTCCCCTTTTCTCCCTGTTTTGCTGTTCATGTATGCTCAGTAAGGGATTCTGGAGACATCTGCTGACAGCACGTTGCCAGTTGTAGGTAAGCTCACATAGCTACAGTTAGATGAGCTAGAGTAGAATCCTGACCTTTCCCTACTCAAACTTTATTGCATTTACTGCAGACTCACTATTGCAACTGAACACTGTGATTCTATCCAGCTCTCCTTCCCAATGCCAATGCTGCTAAAAATAGACAGCCTTCCATCTAGACTAGGCCTGCACAACTTGGCAATAGGTAGGGGCCGAATTAAAACAGACTAAACTTCTAAGGGATGCAGATAGATTTTTAGTGGCTCACTTTCCAAGCAAAGATATAATTAATTAATTAAATTGTTAATAATAATTAATTAATGGGTAATAAATAAAGGTATAATTACCTCCTCTTCCTCTTTCTCTCCCTGGGTGACTGGCTTGCTCCACAGGACTCCTCTCCATCAATCTGCCCTGGGGGTGCCTGCTGGGTGGCCATGCCTCTATCCCTGCCACCACCATACCACCAAATCCTCATGTAGCATGGGAAGGCAGAGGCTGCTTCAGCCCCCAGCGGCCAGAGGCTAAAGTGGTCTCTGTCTTCCCTTGCTGCTGGTGCCATCACCACCGCTAGATCCGGTCTTCAAGTCTGGCAACTGGCCAGATGCAGAGCACAGGAAGGCAGAGGCCACTTTAGTCCCCAGGGCTAAAGCAGCCCCTGACTTCCCTCACCACCATTGCCAAATTGGGTTTTCATAGCTGGTGGCCGGCCATGGAGGCAAGGGATGGCAGAGGCCAGCAGCTCCAACATGAAGGCAGAAGCTCCAACACCAAGCTCCAACCAATACCAAGGCAGCAGCTCCAATGTTTCTGGGAGTTTGAGGAGGGGCTGGTTTCTTTTGGTTTGTCTTTGTTTACTTTCAAAAATAAGATTGGTGGCCACCATCGACCAAGCAGACTTTAGCACTGATTGGTGGCAGCAGAAGATTGGGTAAAAAAAACCCTGAAATGTTTACTAACTTTAACTTATCATTGCAGGCTGCAGGAAATCCTTGGGTGGGCCACATGCGGCCCATGGGCAGGCCTGATCTAGACAGAGGATGCAGAGGAAAGGAAGGGTTAGGTGGGTGAAAGAACCTTTGTAAAAAAGGAATTTCACTGTCAGAACATTTGGGATTAGCTGAGATATGACTATGTTTCATTAATTAGCTGACAGCCCAAATATTTTTGTAAAACACTTCTAAAGCTGTGACATGCAGAAATACTGATAATATTAATGCAACATACCTTTTTATGTAAATGAAATTCATATCAAGAACAATACAGTTTGCAAATGTTATTTATATGTCTACTTTGGATGGTTGTGCAAGTGATACTATATTTCATCCTTTGTGACATTGTGTTTGTGGCAATGCCACAAAAAACCTGTGAATGATGTCACAATGTTTCATCCTCTAATGACTGTTCCTTGCTCATTAGCACCAACTCCATATGCTACATGACTGTGACATGCTAAGTTGACTACTGCATTATAGAGCAACACCGTGGCGCTTGTCCACCCACAATGGTAATGTACCAGATCACAGGGAAGGAACCTCCATCAGTTCCATGTCAAGATGAAATGTGCATTAGAAGACAAAGCCTTGTAGAATTTCAGAGCTTAAGTAGGTGTGGGAAAGCTGATGATGTGGTGCTTCTTAGCCACAGGGATTGCCTGGTACGAAGGTCTGTCATTAAGAAGCACAGCTAAACAAACAGGCTGGGATATGATTATTTTAGTGCCCTTCCCTCACTTTATGTCATTTTATTGCCCTACTAATTGCTGTTAGATTAGCTGTATAAGAGCTCTGGAAATATACATGTTGAAGAATTGTACAAGAAAGTAAATCTTTCCCACAGAGCTTTTCTTACAATAGATGATGGAGAGGCTCATTTACCTTGCATAGATAAGCAACGGTCTTGGAGATGGGTTTAAATCAGACTTTGCCTTTATTATGCTCAGTGGTATGAAGCCATGATTTTTTTTTTTTACTGCGGTGTTCTAGGGTACTCACTAGGACACAGGGCATTATTACAGATGGATTCAAAAAACAAGGACTTACCAAGCATGTGCTATGAAAGTGTTCAGTATTGAGTTATCTTTGATTTTATTTTTTTAAAAAATAGTCCTCTTTGTATTTGTTGGTATTTCCAAAATGAATCCAGAAGATTGGATTAGCAGTAATACACCAAGGAGAGGGAACAACGATAGCCTAATACATTTCAGCTATCTTTTTTGGCATTTCCTGCAGTTCTCTGTGGTGGGGGAAAAAAAAGAACACTTGGTGGGAACATTGCTTAATTCAGCCTATCCCAGCTTGCTGCCTACCAGATGCACTGGACTGCAACTCTCATCAAATCAACTAGCAATATAAACCTTTACTTATTTAATTCTCACAAGCAAGAATAAGTAATTTCAGAAGTCTTCTTCCCATTAGGCAAAATTCTGAGAGTTTTGCCCATTTTTCAGTTCTTCACACACTGAAATGTTTTTGTGAAAAATTTGCAGAAAAAATGTTGTTTGCACAAAAAATGGTATCAAAAATTGTGTTTTGTGCAAAAATGTTGTAGGGTGTTTTTTTTTTTTTTTTAAAGCAAGCTTTTTGTGGAAACATTTTTTGTTAAATCCCCAGGTGCGAGCAGTCTCCCAATGGAATACGTGAAAAGTTGCAAACTTTCCTTTTGGTACTAAACCTTGCTATAGTTGATGCATGTGATACAGTTGTGAGTGTTGATTTAATAATATTGTCAACTCAACCCCTAAAGTAATGCTTTTGAGATCAAAAGTGCAGAGGCAGTAGGAGAAACTCATCAGTGAGCATTGGGAAAGGATAGTCATTTCCAACAGAACAACAGCACAGAAGCCACTGAGTTGACAACATCTGAGGGCTCTTTTATATGACACATAGCTCTTTTATATGAGCTATGGTTCTAGTTTAACTGTCATTGCAACATCCAATGGAATCCTGGGATTTGTAATTTAGAGCACAAAACCACAGAATTCCATAGGATGTTGTATGGCAGTTCAAGAGGAATGTAATGCTATAATTGTGTAGTGTGAAAGGGCCCTAAGATACAGTACACTGTCTTCATTAATGCTTCTAGCCATCCATATGCACAACCTTATTGATACCCCCAACCTTTTGGCTGCATTGCTCAGTTTGGCTGGAGAACTGTAGATTGGAATGCTGGTATCACAACACCAGGTCTGAGGCAGTAGGATTAGCTACTTGGTATTCTGATTACAGTGGGCCATTGGTATCCGCTAGGACCCCTTGTGAATACTAAAATCTGTGGATGCTCAAGTCCCATTATAAACAATGGCATAGTAAAATGGTGTTCCTCATATAAAATGGCAAAATCAAGGTTTGCTTTATGGATTTTTTTTTTTTAGATATTTTCAAGCAGTGGATGGTTGAATCCATGGATGCAGAATCCATGGATATGGACAGCCTATTGAATGATATTTTGGCAAATGAGATTTTCCTATAGGCATCTATGATGTAACAATTCAAAAGAAACCTTTCATTTCTTCTTCTCATTCATAATTTTTGCAGATTATATTTCAGGACATAAAATCTCCCCAGCTCGATGAGCAGAAATTGCACAGACAAGCTGTATATTGGGAGTGTTTAAATTCGGGGTTCCAATATCCCTGTTTAAACAGAACATATAGCAAATGCTCTCCTCTCACTGCACTTCACTCCTGGGAAGTACAGCCAATTAAGCAGAGTACACATGCAGCAGTGTTAGTGTAGCAATTTCTGCATGCACAAAAATACAGCTTAGATATAACCAAACACCGTTATCTTATCCCAAGTTATTTGTTTAGCAAAATAAGTACTCAAGACTCATGAAAGTAGTTTAAATGTACAAAGCTTCATTACTCACAATTTCAGAGCCTTTACATGTGGCAGAAATTCAGTACAGCTTCAAAGGAGCCCTGGTGGCGCAGTAGTTAAATGCCAGTACTGCGAGTCACCACGTTGCAAGTTTGATTCCAGTGGGCTCCAAGGTTCACTCAGCCTTCCATCCTTTTGTAGGTCAGTAAAATGAGTACCCAGCTTGTGGGGGCAATTAGCTAACACACATTGTAAACTGTTTAATGCAGTGTAGATGTGTAAATAGCTATTGCTTAAAACAATTTGTAAGCCGCTCTGATAGCCTTGTGGCTGAAGAGCGGGGTATAAATAAAAAATAATTTTTTAAAAAAAATAAAACTACTTAAAAATGACAAAAAACTACATCATAACAAAAGGATGTGCAGGACCCCTGAAAGAGAGGTCCTCTCTCTAAGAAAACATGGTGAAGAAGTGTGTGTGTGTGTGTGTGTGTGTGTAGGGCAAAGCCCTTGTGCCTGGCTTCTAAGACAAAGGAGGAAGACTCAGACACTCCCCTTTTTCTTAGAAGCTCAATAGGAAAACATTAGGAAGTTACATCAACATATAGTATTTGGCTTCTCAGTTAACCCTTCAATAGCAAAACATTTCCACTTATTGGATTGCAAACTATATATTCCAATACCCCCTCTCAATCCAATAAGTGTGATACAAGTCCAAATTTGACATGCAGGCACTCGAACGCATCTCTGGCCAGGGGCTTTGTCAGGATGTCTGCTATCATCTCATCTGTTGGACAGTATTTCATTTTAATCACATCATCAGTCACCAGCTTCTTAACAGCATGAAACTCAGTCTTTATATGTTTGTTTCATGGGGTCTCTTTCTTCCCACTCTTAGATATCTTAATACAACTCTGATTGTCCTCAAACACTGTGATAGGCTTTTGTTCTGAAATTCAAAAGTCAACAAACAAATCATCAAGCAATTTTAACACACTACACATGTGCCGCAGAAACATACTCTGCCTCTGTAGAAGAATAAGATACCACACTTTGTTTAGCATTATCCCAGCAGATTGGTCCATCCCCATACATGAACAGGTAACCACTTGTTGATATTGAATCCCCTCTGGATCTAGCCCAATCTGCATATGTAAAACAAACAAGATTTGGATTAGCATTAGCTGGCAACTTTAACTGTAAATTTATGGTTTCCCCCAAATGTCTCAAAAGTCTCTTAATGGCACTCTAAAACTTCTGGGTTGGTGCATTCACTTTCTCTTTAAGAACTCCAACAGCATAAGCAATGTCAGGTCTGGTGTCCCTGGCTAAACACTGCAGCTCTCCAATAGCTGTCTTGTACATGTTATTGTGTGGCAAAAGTTCACTGTACTCATTACTTTTGTTGAATTCAGTTATCATTGGTGTAGCAACATGATGTGCATCTTGCAATCCTTAGAAGCTCTAACAAGTTAGAAATTCTCTGTTTTCATAAATCCTGTTACATCTCCATGTTCCTTTAGTTCAGCAATTCTGTTCAAACTTTTCACAATCTGTAGTCAGCATCTCTCTGGGTGGCAATAAGCAAATCATCATCATTAATCAGAACACATGTAAAACTTCATCTTTGACTCTGGTTTACAGAATTGTATGTTTCTCCATGTTTGAAACCGAAATTCTCCAATGTTGTGTGCAAATTCTCAGTTTTCACAATAATATTTCTGACATCCATCTGTTTGGATGCAGCCAAACTTAGAAACAATCTCATAGAAATAACTTTCACATGTTGTGTTGCCTCATCTGTAGGCATTTGCTCACCGTCTCCTCCTTCTGTTGACTCCTTTGGCAATGCCACCCCTGCAAGGTAGCGAAATCTCTCAGGAGGGACTCCTCTGTTAGGTCTCAGTTCATACCTGGGAGGTTCCTGATTCAGATCCTGCTGACACTGTTGCTGTTTCTGTTCAACCTGTGCTTGACCACCATCCAGATCTTCAAGACTTCCTCCCACATGGTTCGCTGCAACATGAAACTACATAAAAGATCCACTTTCTGCTTCTGAAATCACAGACATGTTATCCATTTGTTCATCCTGAATGTAGAAATCAACATTATCCTCTTCTGGAAAATCAATAATAGTTCCTGTTAAATCAGTTTTTCTGCTTTCATCAAAATACACCACATGTCTGCAAAATACCAGTCTTTAAATTCAACACTCTGTAGTTCCTTGTGCCACTCTCATAACCAACTATTATCATCTCTTCAGTTGCTGGATCAAGCTTCCCATGAAGTTCTCCTGGTATGTAAGCATAAGCAATGCATCCAAATGTCCTAATCTGCTTAACTGATGGGGATCTCTCATGCCAAGTCTCAAAAGGAGTTTTCTCTGTGCCCTTTGTAGGTAGGTGGTTCTGCAAATAATTAGCTGTGATAATAGCATCGCCCCACATTTTGTTAGGTAGTCCAGCATTTGCCAAAAGACATCTTCTCATCTCAATTAAGGAGCAAAATTTTCTCTCAGCAACTGTGTTAAGTTCTGGGGTATAAGCAACAGTCTTAAAATGTTGTCCTCTCCATTGACGGCCCCTTGTCGTGGGAGAGAGGCTTGCATACCCTAATGATGTTTTGAGCTATGCTGGCGGTGGCATAATAGCCACCGGTAGGGTCTCCCATGCCAGGTCAAAACCGAAGGGTCTGACAAATAGCGTCAAAAGGCACGATGGGCTCTCTAGCCTTATGGCAACCATCCTAGGAGAAGGAAAACTCTAATCCCAAACCCGGGCATGTCCAACCCTGTAAGGTCAACCATCTAAGAGAAGGAAACTCTAATCAAACCTACGACCTGAGGACCTCGCTGCTACCCGTCCATGCTTGCAAGGCCATGGCAGATGAACCTTTGGTTTAAAGGGTGAGGCCAGTTCTGTGCACGCTGCGCTCCTCCAGAAAAATCCATTGCACAGGTTCTGTAAAAAGCCCTGTAGAGATAGGCGAGGGACGAAACGGCAGGTGTAAAGATGCACTGGAAGCCGCAGACCCAACCCTGCATGCAGGTGGTTCAGGACATTGGTCGCTCGAGACTGACCCGGGAGATGACAGTCTTGTTTGGCAGCATCCTGAATGACCAAGCAGCCTTTTTTAAAGAAAGCACTCCTTGCTCCATATGGAGAGGAGACTAGAAAAGGTGGCCTAATGAAAGCTCATCCCCATCTACCTGGTTGGCTAGCTGCAGCCAACGGGCATCTTCTGATGCAGTCAAACCAAGGCAAAGAAACAAAGGCACACACTGGCCTCCAAAGGTGTAAATAAACTGACGCTTGCATGCTGGTATATCAAAACCATGCGAGACTCTGCAGATAGTGGACGGCCTGAGCGTTGTTCTGCTCTAATAGCCCATGAACTATCATGACTTAATATTGACATTGCTGCTCTTAGTGAAGTTCGTCTCCATGAGGAAGGCAGCCTTAAAGAACACAGTGCCGGCTACACACTTTACTGGTCTGGCAAACGCAAAACCGAAAAACATCTTTCAGGCGTAGGCTTTATGATTAAAAACTCCATTGCCTCCAAACTCGAAACCTTGCCAACAGGACACTCTGATCGCATTATTTCCTTACGCCTCCCACATGTTGTTCTCTTTAGTATACATGCCCCAACTTTGCAAGCCAACTCTGTAGAGAAAGACAAATTCCACACAGACCTACGCCAACTCATACAACAAGTCCCTGTAGAAGATAAAATTATTATCCTTGGTGACTTCAATGCCAGAGTAGGAAAGAACTCTGAAGCCTGGAAAGGTGTCTTAGGCAAGCATGGTGTTGGACATTGCAATAACGGCATCTCTTGCTAGAGTTCTGTGCAGAACATCAGCTGACTATTACAAACACTATCTTTCAGCAGAAAGATAGCTTGAAGACAACCTGGATGCATCCCCGATCCAAACATTGGCACCTCATTGACTATGTTCTAGTCCACCAGAGAAACATTCGCGATGTCCGTCATACTCAAGTGATGCCCAGTGCAGAATGCCAAACAGATCATTGCCTCATCAAATGTAAACTAAATCTTCATCTTAAGTTCAAAGCTAAGAGGGGTGGCATCTTAAAAAGGAGACTCTAAGTCAACAATCTTAAACAAGCTACCATGAGAGACAACTTCCAGGCAAATCTACAAACATAACTTGAAGACCATCCTACAGATCCTTCTCCCACAGTGCTTTGGCAACATATCAAAAACAGTATCCTCCAGTCTGCAGAAGAATCCCTTGGGTTCTCCCACAAGAAGGCCACAGCAGAAAGAAAAATCAAGACTGGTTTGACGAAAATAACCAAGAGATCCAGGAGCTGTTGGCAAAGAAGAGAACTGCTCACCAGGCATACCTTGCCCAGCCAACATGCCATGTAAGAAAAGCAGCTTTCTGCCGCACATGTAGTAAACTTCAGCAAAAACTCCAAGACATGCAGAAAAAGTGGTGGATCAATACAGCAGAAAAGACACAATGCTGTGCAGATCTGGGTGATCATAGAGGATTTTATGAAGCTCTTAAAGCAGTGTTTGGACCTACTTATCAGATCCAAAGCTCCTTATACAGTACAGATGGTCAAACATTAATTACTGATAAGCCTCCATTCTGAATCGATGGGCTGAACATTTTCAAAGTCTCTTTAGTGCCAACTGAGTAGTCCATGGCTCAGCTATCCAACATATGATAAAAAACTAATGAAAAATGAATTGAACATAGCTCCCACTTTGGAAGAGACCCTTAAGGCCATACAGCAGATGAAAAATGGCAAGGCAGTTGGGATTGATGGAATCCCACCTGATGTTTGGAAACATGGAGGTCATGCACTCCACGATAAATTCCATGAACTCCTTGTGAATTGCTGGGAAAAGGGGGAACTACCATCAGATCTCCAAGATGCAATCATCATCACCCTGTACAAGAAAAAAGGAGCAAAATCCGATTGCTCAAACTATCGAGGCGTAACACTGCTCTCTATTGCTGGAAAAATCCTTGCAAGGATAGTCCTGAACAGATTAGTTCCTGCTATTTCAGACAAACATCTTCCTGAAAGCCAATGTGGCTTCAGAGCCAATAGGAGTACTACAGATACGGTATTTGCCCTTAGACAACTGCAAGAAAAATGTAGGGAGCAGATCAAGGGTCTCTATGTAACATTTGTTGACCTCACCAAAGCCTTTGACACTTTGAGTAGAAAAGGTCTGTGGCAGTTCCTGGAAAGACTAGGATGTTCCCCCAAATTCCTTAAAATGATTATCTTGCTACACGAGGGCCAGTGCTGTCAAGTCAGATATGGCGATGCCCTTTCAGAGCCCTTTCTAATAACTAATGGAGCGAAGCAAGGTTGTGTTCTTGCTCCAACTTTATTTACAATCTTCTTCAGCATGATGCTCCAAAGGGCTATGGCAGAGCTTACAGAAGACGACGGCATCTATATATGTTACCATACTGATGGTATGTTGTTTAACGTAAGCTGTCTGAGGGCTCACACTAAGACTCTAAACTATCTAGTCCGTGAGCTACTCTTCGCTGATGATTTTGCCTTTGTTGCCCAGACAGAAGCAGCTCTGCAGCGCCTAACATCCTGCAGAGCTGTTTGGGCTGGAAGTCAACCTGAAGAAAATGGAAGTTCTGTACCAGCCTGCACCACAGGACGAACACCACCATCCCCACATTGCCATCTGCAAATCTGTGCTCAAGTCCGTTCAGCAGTTCACCTACCTGGGAAGCATAATCTCCTCAAATGCCAAGATTGACAAAGAGATCGATCACAGATTAGCAAAGGCATATAGCACATTTGGAAGACTTCACAAGAGTTTGGAGTAATAAACACCTGAGGTGAAGCACAAAAATCACTGTGTATAGAGCCATTGTACTGTCTATTCTCCTTTATGGATCTGAAACATGGGTCACCTATCACCACCACGTACGACTCCTCGAACGCTTTCATCAGCACTGTATACGCACAATCCTAAATATACACTGGACTGACTATGGGATGAATGTTGCTATCCTTGAGCAAGCAGGGATCACCAGCATTGAGGCCATGATATTGAGAACACAGCTTCGCTGGGCAGGGCACATTTCTAGGATGGAGGACCATCACCTCCCAATTATAGTACTCTACGGTGATCTCGCCATGGGTCAGCGTAAGAGGGGCGCTCCAAAAAAGCAATACAAGGACTCCCTGAAACAACATATCAGGCTTGACCAAATTGATCACCAACAATGGTCCGCCCCGGCCTCACATCGGGAGGCATGGAGACGCACTATCCACAATGCTGCAGCCTTATTGGAGAACTCACGCTGAACAAGGCTTGAAGAGAAACGACAACGCAGAAATAATCACAACCCAGAAACATCACCCAAGGGGACCTTCTGCTGTGCATTCTGCAACTGGACTGGTTTATCTCGGATTGGCCTTTTTAGTCATCAGCGCACTTGCGGAAAGCACAGGATGACTCCTTCCTGAATCTTCATTTGTGAAGAAAAGCCAGAGTGACAGAGAATATCTTTTATCCCATTGTCCTCTAGAAATTGTTGTGTACTGTTTGCCATATACTCACCAGCTCAGTCTGTGTTCAGAGCTTTGGGGTTCCTTCCTTACATATTTCTCACTGTGGCAACATATGCACACAGTGCATCACACATCTGGCTCTTCTCTTTAAGCAAGTAGATAACAGTGAATCTGGAAAAATCATCTATAAAACTTAGAATATATCTGTTTCCTCCAAGTGAGGGCAGTCTCGTAGGTCGCATTATATTGATATGAACGAGGTCCAGGACTCTGTTGGACCTTTTCTCAGTTCTCACAGGAAATGAAGGCCTTGTTGCGTTTTGCTCAATACACTCTATGCATCTGTCTGCATTGTTACTACTCTGTTTCTGTTTTACCTTGGTTGCTGTGGCCAAACCATTCTGAAGCTGCATAACTGCACTGCAGTCACAATGTCCAAAGCGTCTATGCCACAGATCCATGCTCCTCGTTGAGACTGGTCTGCTTGTCAGCTGTTTGTGCCACATAGGCCTGATTATCTGGAACACTAAAAACTTTTAAAAGACCATCAGCACATTTATTTGCCCTTAAATATGTGATTCCAATTTTATCATCAAATATAGTGCATACATCTCTTTGAAACAATACTGAAAATCCTTTAGCTTCTAGAGCTGGGACACTCAAAAGGTTTGTTTGCAATTTTGATATGTAATCAACATTCTCTAATATCTGTGATTAAGTTCCATTATTTGTTTTTATTTTTAAATTGCAAGTTCCAACTGCATTTATAGGAATTTTAGATCTATCAGCAATTTGCAAATCTCCATTTTCAGTATTATTTAACTGAATAAAATAATGCACGCGCTGGTAACCTCCCGTCTAGATTTCTGCAATGCGCTCTACATGGGGCTGCCCTCATGCTTGGTCCGGAAACTTCAGTTGGTACAAAATATGGCAGCCAGAGTGGTCTCGGGAACATCTCGGAGAGACCATATAACTCCAGTATTAAAATCTCTCCACTGGCTGCCAATCAGTTTCCGGGCCCAGTATAAGGTGTTGGTTATTACCTTTAAAGCCCTAAATGGCTTGGGTCCAACTTATCTCCGGAACCGCCTCCTCCCATACAATCCTCCCCACGCACTCCGGTCCTCTGGGAGGAATTTGCTTCAGCCACAAAAATCTAGGCTGTCTGCAACCTTCCAGAGGGCCTTTTTGGTAATCGCCCCCAAATTGTGGAATGACCTGCTGAATGAGATCCGTCAGATAACAAGCCTGAGTGGCTTTTAAAAAGCACTAAAGATGGATCTCTTTCAGCAGGCCTTTCCTAATTAGATCCCGGCCTCAGGGGATCCTGGCCTCTTCTAGCCTGCTGGCCATTTATTATATTTTATTGTATTTATAGTTTTAAATGTGATTTTAGATTAGTTGTTTTTAATTTATATTTGTTTAATGTTTTTTTATGGGGGAGGGTGGGAGTGGGGGTGTTTAGGGATTTTATTTGTATTGTATTTTAAATTTTGTAAGCCGCCCCGATTGTTTTAACAGAGGGGCGGGGTATAAATAAATTTTATTATTATTATTATTATTATTATTATTATTAACTCTACGAATTTTTTCTGTGTTATTGCAGTGCGCTGTGCATCCAGAATCGACCACCCATTCATTTTTATCACTCTCATTCTGTCTATTATTGTTACTTATAGCTTGGAAAATTTTCTTTAAACCAAACATGCTTCTTTTCTCTTTGTTAGAATCCTGTGGAAAATGCCGCCCCTTCTCAACAGAACCTAATTCTGTAAATTCACTTTGAGCATACATAGTTCTCTGCTTGCCTTTGTTCCCAGGTTGGAGAAAGCGCTGCCCCCTCTGGATAAAATCTCTCTGTGACCTGCACATTCTGGCAATATGCCCAACCTCATTACACTTAAAGCAGCAAATTTCTGATTTGTTGGTGGGAAGAGTTTTCCTTTGTTCTCTCTGAGCCATGAAACCTGAGCTGGGAGCTCTTTGTTTATCTACCCATCTCCTTGATGGCTGGCTGTGATCCAGGCATTCTAGCCTAAAGCATGCTAATGCTTCATTTATTGTAAGTCCATTCATGTTATCAATCACACTTTGAAATGTATGAAAATCACTTCCCAAAGTTGCTGTAAAATAGGCAATTTTCCATCCTTCATTTGAAATAAAATCCAGAGCACTCACCCTTTCTAATATTTCTAGAACTTTCCTGATATGTGATTCACAGGATTTTTTTGGACATCTTAAATGTAACGGAAGCAGCCTCGCCACGTTGCGAGGCTGCTGCACTGCAGGGCGTCCCTTTTGCATGACGCCCGTCCCTGCCGGTACTGTTGCGGTACCGCAGGGACATTTGAGTGTAATATTTCAGCGATTTTTACTCACGAAAGAGTCCACAGTCTCTTTTAGAAGTTATCCTTAGATTCATCATGTCTCTAATAGCCAGGTTCTGCATTTTTGGTGAATTAACATGATATATCTCTTTGAGTGCCTGCAGCATATCCTTGGCTGTTGAACATTTTAATATGTAGATCAGCTGATCAGGCCTCAGACTTTGAAACATTATCTCCCTCGCTCCTGCATCTTTATTGCTCCACTCACTTCTCTCTTCCTGATCTTGTGGCTCAGGTTTCCTTATTGCATCTAAAAAGTTATTTTCTTCAATTCTCATTTCTACAAATTTTAACCATAGTTGGTATGTGTCTGGTTCTAGATTCACAACTCATTGCACTTCACTCCTGGGAAGTACAGCCAGTTAAGCAGAGTACACATGCAGCAGTGTTAAGCACAGCAATTTCAGCATGCACAAAAACACAGCTTAGATATAACCAAACACTGTTATCCTATCCCAAGTTATTTGTTTAGCAAAATAAGTACTCAAGACTCATGAAAGTAGTTTAAAAGTACAAAGCTTCATTACTCACAGTTTCAGAGCTTTTACACGTGGCAGAAATTCAGTACAGCTTCAAAGTAGACTAAAACTACTTAAAAATGACAAAAAACTACATCATAACAAAAGGATATGCAGGACCCCTGAAAGGGAGGTCTGCTCTCGAAGAAAACATGGTGAAGAAGTGTGTGTGTGTGTGTAGGGCAAAGCCCTCATGTCTGGCTTCTAAGACAAAGGAGGAAGACTCAGACACTCCCCTTTTTCTTAGAAGCTCAATAGGAAAACATTATGAAGTTACATCAACACATACTATTTGGCTTCTCAGTTAACCCTTCAATAGCAAAACATTTCCACTTATTGGATTGCAAACTATATACTGTATTCCAATACTGTAAAAGAAATAAGTGCAACATTGAACTGTATTTTAGAATATGGAAGCAGACCTGAAAACTGTGCCAAAAGAGGATGAGATATTTGCATAATAAGTTTGCATGGAAAAGACATTTTGACTGGAGAATTCTAGGACTGTAGTCCCACAAAGTATCTTTTTCCAGGTTCTGCTAATAATGAGTCCCTGCCATTTAGCAGAAGAAGGCAGTTGCCTCTGGCAGACAATTCTGAGAGTTATGACAGGGCAACACATGTTTATTTCCTTTATTAGTTTTGGATCTTTACTGCTTATGAGGGGCAGAGGTATTTGTAAGATTTTCTGCCTTATTTACCAAAATGGGTAGTGTGCTCTTTGATTTGAGATTGTAGAATGCCATTTGCTGCTGCACATGGAAGCAAAATATTATGGGCCAGACCCAAGTGATGACTACCAACAAGTACAGTATATCTGTACTACCCAGGTATAGAACTATGTACCACTTTTACTACCATGGCTTCATCCTATGGAATCCTGGGGTTTCTAGTTTGGTGAGGTAGGTAGAACTTTCTACTAGAGCATTTTGGTTCATGCTCTGAACTACAGTACTGGAGCTTTCCAGGAAAATCTTTTAAATGCCAAACTATAAAGCTGAGAGTAGGATAGATCCATGGAATTCAAAGTGACATCTGCTATTCTATTTTTAAAAATTTCTCTGCATGTACTGAAGTAGGGAAGAGGTAGCTATACCTTGTGTTACAGGACATTTTGTTTGTGAATATTTTATTGGAGAATTTTAATTTTTCTCTCACCCTTGTATCGTTTAAACTGAGCAATTCTTTCAAGTTTGGTGGGCAAGATTTGTTGCTGAATTTTTAAAACACAGGGCACATTTTTCAATAGGCTTAACTTTTTTTCCTGATTAGAAAGCAAGTACAAACTGGTTCTTTGAGCCACAGGGATGTAAAAGAAGAAATAAGTTATTAGTGATACCCTCCTCTCTATAAATAGTTAAAGGAATTGCCACCAAGGGTTAGTCTCACAACAAACTACAAGTACATCTTCAAAGAGCTTCTTTTCATTTTTAATGTACAAAGAGTTCACATTTTACTAGAAACGTTGGATGGATTTTCTTTGAATGTAAGAGTTGCTAACTTCTTCTGAATCTTGAGTTGCCCCTTTGGTAGAGGCACATACATTTTCAAAGGTACGTATCAAAGTTTTAAAAAGGAAGAAGCCTGCATTCATAATAGGGAAATCATAGGAGGCTAAGGTTGGAAGGAACCCCAAGAGTCACCTATACCAATGATTGGCACTAGGGAACATGTCTACTGAAACTGCTTCTAACAGATGATGCATGCCCTGCATCTCCTTGAAAAACCTCTGGAGATCAGGGTTGCACCTTTTTCCATAGAAGCTTTGTCCAGCAGGCTTACCAGTTCACAAGCATTTCACTTCCTTAAACATTTAACTGAAATGTTTCATGGTTTTGTACTTGCTTTCTAATCAGATTTCATGGCTTTGGAAGTAGCAGAAAGAACTGGCCTTCTGTAAGCTAATAGTCTGAGTGGTACAAGCAGAGTGGTAAAGAAAGAATTGGATGAAAGGGTAGCAAAGACAAGGACAGGAAACATGTCTGCATGGCTGTGTGGGTTTGTTTAGGAACTAGCAATGCATATATGAGACTGTGGAGATTTTCACACAGGGCCAAAATGTCCCGTTACTGCCCCGCTACCTCCTCTCCCGTTCCTGCCATGGAATAACATAAATCTTTCGCACACTCACCTTAATTCCGCAGCAGGAACGGGCTCCCCCTCCCCTTGCTGGCTGGCCGTAAATGCAGCCGTCGTAAGGCTGCTTTTACGACCGGCCATCTGAAACGTTATCACGTTATCACGTGATAACGCCGGACAGTAAATTTAAAAAATAAAACTCCCCCAAACATAAAATCAGTTCACCAAGCACAAAAGCACTCTTTAAATCACATAATCAAAACAGGGAGGGTAAAATAAAGGGTGCCACTTACCTCGATGTCCAGATCGTACCAGGAAGTGCTCGGAACGGACCTCCCCTCCACGGCTGTCATTTCGGAACAGGAACGGGGCTTCTGTTCGCACACCTGTGATTCCGTGATAGTGACGGAACGGGAGGTCTATTCACGATGAAAAATCGTGATTACATTGTTCTGGAACAGTCACGGGAGTAGGATAGATGAAGGACAGAACAGGATCAACGTCGTCCGAAAGGGGAAACCTTTCCTGACCCTGTTCTGTTCCTGCCACGGGATATATAGCCCGTGTGAAAATCTCCCGTGATAGTGGCAAAATGGAACCAAGGCTTATAGGGTCAAAGTGCTGGAAGCTTTTGATTAGAAGGGTGATGGTATTATTTCCCATCCCCATCATCCCCAAGTTTCCTTTCACCCTTTTAACTTAGCTGCAGTTTTCACTGTTTTGCTGGGGTTGGTGAGGATGGATTTTCCCAGCAATAATATATTATGAGCTTTCCCTGGAATGCACCCATGTATTTTGGGCTGGCTGAGTCTTGAATGGATGATTAAGATCCATTTGCTTTACAAAAGACATGCCCCTAGTGAAAACTGAAATGATTAGGTCTGGACCAACACAACTTTCTGCAGTTTTGGACTCTTCTTGGAGCTATGACTGTGAAAGCCATCAGGATGAGTGCTTGTGTGTGAAAATTTATCATGACACAAGTGGATCATGGTTATCTAGGACAGATTTTGCATAAGAAGTGGTGGAGTTAAAGGTAAAGAAGTTGTCCAGATGGATATGTACAGCAGTATGAGGCCCAGGGATTCATCACAGGAGAAGGTCTAATGGTGGGTTTTGGAAAATGTGTCAGATAGGGCCAGCAAGCAATACTGAGTATTGAGTAGTGGTGGACCTGGTGAGAGGTTGGAAGTTAGCTGTTGAGTCTACCTGTAAGGAAAAACAGCCAAGAGTACAAAGACAGGAACTTTGAAATGTGCTTTGTTCTCTGCATTTCCTACTGCTTTTGTCCGCCAGTACCGTAGTTCTTTTTATTAAAGTTTCTAGGTCTTTTTTCTTCCAATTGGAAATGTATAATATTGGGCTTCCTTGTTGTGTTACCACTAGTAAACTGCACATCATAATGATGTACAAGGCATAAATGTGTGTGTGTGTTGGAGCAAGGTAGCATAATGTAGCAATTCCAGGTGTTTATCTTGCTGTGTATGCAAGCAATATACACAGTGGTACACCCTGTTGCAGGAATGGGCAACATGCAATTCTCTGCTATTTTTACACCTACCTTCCAGGTGTCTCCTGTCAACTTGCTATGGTAGAAAAAAGTGCTTTTAAAGTACATTTGCCGTCATGCTGCCAAAATATTGCACCCCCTTGTAAAGATGACACAGTCATAATTTTGAAGCAGAAGTATTTGGGGTTTCGTTTTGCTTGGGAAGCATCAAATTTCAGTGGTGCCAATTTCAACAGTATTGTCCTCAACCCCAGAAATCACCCATGCCTACTGCATGGACTCTCTGTTGCTAGAACACCTGGCACTTAATGTTAGATATTGGGCAGGCTTTGCTCCACTGCAAGAACATTGTTGGCTGTTCTTTGTTTCCTTATAGGAAGATGTGAAAGCTCTTTACATATATAGGAGAAAGTAAGGTATACCATTGCTATTGCTTGCTTGGTCGTTCAGGATGCTGCCAAACAAGACTGTCATCTCCCAGGTCAGCCTTGAGCGACCAAAGTCCTGAACCACCCGCGTGCAAGGTTGGGTCTGCAGCTTCCAGTGCATCTTTACACCTGCCATTTCGTCCCTTGCCTAACGCTACAGGGCTTTTTTGGAAGTGGATTTGTCCTTCAAGCCTGTGCAATGGATTTTTCTGGTGGAGCACAGCGTGCACAGAACTGGCCTCACCCTTTAAACCAAAGGTTCATCTGCTGTGGCCTTGCAAGCATGGACGTAGCAGCGAGGTCCTCAGGTCGTAGGTTTGATTAGAGTTTCCTTCCTTCTCTTAGATGGTTCACAACATTAAAAAACCATACAAAGTAAAACAGTAAAATAGTATACTCCCGTCCCCCCTTAAAAAGTTATTAAATCAATTTACAAATTAAAACAACAATTAAAACATTTAATAAAACACATACCTACATTTAGCAATAACAGTAGATCCCCAGCGATATTCAGATCTGTTAACAAAGGAGGCTGTGGGGACTCTCCTGAAAGGGGGGGGGGTTCCCAAGGCTAGGATAATCTATTCTGGAAAGGCCTGCTGGAAGAGATCCGTCTTGGCAGCCTTTTTGAAGCTGTCCAAAGATGTCAATTGATGGATCTCATCCAGCAGGCCGTTCCATATTATGGGCAAAGTATGACAGTCTCATAAAAGTAAACAAAATCTGGCTACCAGTTTTGAAATACAATAGAATCAAAACTCAACACTTACAAAAGAATTCCACAAGTTTACATATACTCCCCAACAGGGGTTCACAGCATATAAACTCCACATAGACTCCTACCCAACCATTCTCTGAGGATGCTAGCCACAGATGCAGACGAAACATCAGAAAGAAACTATTCCAGAACATGGCCTCACAGCCCCGGGGGAGGGGCAAGGAAAATCTATGACAGTCTCAGTTTAGTCATCTTGGCTTCTAGGGAGTGGTCAGCTTTGATTTGCTTTAGCACCCAATTATTCATCTTTTTAACAGTTCACAATATACACAGGACTCTTCTCTAGCACCACATTTCAAAGGAGTTGGTTTTATTCCTATCAGCTTTTTTCACTGTCCAGCTCTGACAACCATACATAGAAATGGGAAATACGATGGCATGGACAACCCTAACTTCAGTTTTCAATTATATATCTTTACATTTGAGGATCTTGTCTAGTTCCTTCATAGCTGCCCTTCCAAGTCCTAGTCTTCCTCTGATTTCTTGACTTTTCCAAGGTATGGAAAATCTTGAATTATTTCAACTGTTTCAAGTGTCTTCATTGTCACCTTTGAAGTTATGTAAATCACCTTTGGTTATTGTTTTTTTCTTAATGTTCAACTGTAAACCTGCCTTTGCACTTCCTTCCTTGACTTTCTTCAGTAATCATTCCAAGTCTTTGGTATTTTCTGCTAGTATTATGGTGTCATCTGCATATCTTAAATTCTTGCTGTTCCTTCCTCCAATTTGCATGCCTCCTTCCTCCCATTTTAATCCTACTTTATGTGTAATATGCTCAGCATATAAATTAAACAGATAGAGTGATAAAATGCAGCATTGCCTGACCCCTTGCCTATTGGAAATCATTCCATTTCTCTGTACTCTGTCCTGACAGTAGCCTCTTGTTTTGAGTACAGGTTACACATCAGGATAATCAAATTTTCTGGCACAACCATTTCTTTAAAGGATAGGCTAATTTCTTCTGAAATTCTTTGGTGCTCCATTATTCAAAATATGTCTGCAATATGCTCCCTAGTCCCTCTTCTTTTCCTGAACACAGCTTGGACATCTGGCATTCCTCACTCAATATATGGTAAAAGTCTTTGTTGTAAAATTTTGAGCATCATTTTGCTTACATGGGAAATTAATGCAATGGTCCTGTGGTTGTTGCAATCCCTGGTGTGCCTTTTTGTGTGGATTGGAATGTATATTGAGAATTTCCAATCTGTGGGCCTTTCTTTTGTTTTACATATTTGTTGAAAGATTTTAGTTAGAACTGGAATAGATTCCTGGTGATTAATTTCTCCCAAGTGCTCTGAGCTTAGCTTCCACATCACTTTCTAAAATTGGAGGTTCATCCTCAAATGGTTCTTCCTTGAATGATTCTGTCATCCTTTAATCTCTTTTATATAGTTCTTCCATGTATTGTTTACACTATCTTTTTACTAGTACATGGTCATGTAATGTATTCCCCTGCTGGTTGCAGAGCATTCCCACTCTTGGTTTAAATTTCCCTTTGATTTCTTGGATACTGTGGAAGATATCTCTTGTTCTTCCTTTTTTGTTGTCATCTTTTATTTCTCTGCATTGAATGTTATAGTATTTCTCTTTGTTCCTGTACACAAATCACTGAACAGTTGTGTTCAGGGTTCTAACCCTATTTTTGTCACCTTTTACTTCTCCTTTTTCCTTAACTGCTTGAAGAGTTTCATCTGTCATCCATTGATGCTTCTTTGGGGGGGGGGATTTGCAAAGTTCTGGCACGCCATTGCCACCTCAATTTTGCTTCATGTGTACACTAAATGATCATTTAACAGAGGGGTAGGCAGCTGTACTGGAGAAGGAGGACAACCCCTTCCACCTAAAAAAAGCAGGCTGCCCTGATCTGCAAATAAAGGTAAAACAAAGCTGGAATTGACTGGAAGTTTCAGTCACTTCCAGATTGCTTTTATATTTTCTTTTTTCGTTTTCATTTTTGGCCAGTTTTCAGTATTTTTGTTTTGTTGTGTTTGGATGGAAAAATAAAATCCAGTCCTCTTATGTTGGTGTAGTGTGCAGCAATTTGATTGATTTTCAGATGGTTTTTCACTGTAAGACTGGAGAGATGGGGGGGGGCTTTGATGTTGTCCTTGGAGGACTGTAAAAAAAGTTTGAAGGCTATGCTTTCCCCAACTTGCCCACAAGTCACAGGCACCTTTAACTTGTTTTTACTTCACTTTGATTAGTTACTGGCAAAGGAGAGGATCTGTAGTGAAAATAATGGAAACTCTTCCCTACTTAGCATTGCTGGAATGAAAGTCCCCCCACCCACTAACATTTTTTTGGGGGGGGGGGATGTTCTCAGTGGTACCATTGGGAATGTTTTTCCCCTAACTAATATAATTGTAGGTGGTAATTTTCATTCTGATAAGCCTGGCCCCTGCTTTCCCCACACACAACTTGCCTACCATCACCAGCCACTCCAGGCAATAAGATTAAAAGTCTGTATTGGCAGTACAGTGGATAGCAGGGTTAGATGAGGTTCTGAGCAGGTCTGTGCAGAAGGATTCAGTGAAGAAGGAGCAAGAGAGAGATCTTTGCAGATTCTGGATCTCTGCTATGGGTACTGCATCCTGTGGCTTGACTCAGGGCCCATCTAAACAGTGAAAATACCCCTCATGGAATTTTTGGGAATCCTACCTGTCTAAATGGGATCCAGCACCAATCCACACTATTCAGAAGGAGGGTGCCCAAAATGGCAAAAGCAACATGGTAAAAGCCTTCACAGATTTTCCTGTACTTTTTCAAAAAACATGAGGGAGGGTGCGTATTCCTGCTTGTTTTGATTATTGAATGACAGGAAATTTGAAGGGAAGCACAAAGTTGATTGTCCGGGCAAGAGCGGGACTGGGGCTTGCTAGCAGGGCAAGTGCCCGCTGCCACCATGTTGGATTTTCACCTTAGTGATTGCTCACTAAGGTGATAAAATAGGATGAATATTTTCTGTTTTGCTTTCCTATAAAATTGGGAAATCACTCTATCTAACCAGTGCACCTTGGGATGGCTTAAAAAAAAACATGGCAGCAGTGAAAAACTAACGCAAGTACTGTAAATCACTTGTGACTGCCATCAGGAATGTGAGGCTTATGGGGACTTCCAAGGCCAGAAAAACCTTTTAGACATACCACTGCTGCTGTGAGATGCCAATACTATGAGGTACTTTGGATTTTTTCCCCTTGTGTAGATGGGCTCTCATTTTCTTTCTGTCTTAGAAGGGAATTTCCCCCACAGTCATAGAATCCCCCCAGACAAAGCAGATGTTTCAGAAAATGCAGAGATTTGTTCCTGTAAACCTATTTTATTTTTGTTATCCAGATGACTTTTTGCTTGTCTCAATATATTTCCAGCAAATTCCTGAGACAACCAAAGTTTTGTATTCCCATTCTCCAGATGGGGTTATTTTTAACCCCCTATATTTCAAAATCAAATGGATGGGTTACTTGCCAGTGTGTTTCTATTGTGTTAGAACCAGTAAAGATGGCAACATGTAAACACAGCTATTTTTTCCAAAACACAGATTCAAAAGAGATCAAGTGAAGGAAAGAGTAATGTTAGCATTAAAACAAAATGATCTTATTGCTGAATGAGTATAATGTTGCTAAAGCACATTAGCACCATTACTATAAACCCAGACGATTTGAAAAAAAAAGGCTTAGTGGAAATTGGTGAAGATCAGTTTCTGAAATGTTGCCTGAGACTAGATGTGACCTGATCAGTGAAAGGGGGAAGGGGAAAGAGGAACGAAACAAGGCAGGAAAAAGCTCTGAATATGCAGGTACAAACCAACCCCAAAGAACTGGAAACACTTTGAACAAGTTTACACAGTATAGTTGAATCCATAGATGACTTGTTTTTTTTTGCCTAGGAAGTTTTAACCTCAGATGAAAAGAATTTACAGGGAGCCAGGATAGAAAAGGCTCAGCAATAGGAAAGGATGTACAGTTCCATGAGATGTACATCTCCTTGATGAATTAAGGAGCACACAGTGAAGGAGCACACAGCCTCCAAACAATTCTAGACCTGTCTACAAAAGATAATGCAATGTATATTTGGGAGGATAAAGATTATATTATTTATCTATTTATTTATAATTTAGTTCATTTATATATTGAATTTAACACTCACCTTTCTCCCAGCACAGGACTCAAGGCAGCTTACAACAGGTTACAACTTCCACCAAGTACAGATTCTTAAAAAACAAACAAACAAACAAACAAACTCTTAGTACAATAGTTTTAAAAAATTAAACAGCAGTTCTATTACAAACACAAAGTTAAAATAGTTTAAATGCATTTATAATATACTAAAAAGATACAAGTACGACACAACCCATTGAAGCTCTGTCTGCTACAAGAGGAGCATGCCCGCCTAAACAAGGTCTTCTGCCAAAAGAAAGAGAGGGGGGGGCTGTGGGAGGTATCCTGGGACCAGCCCTTGAGGAGACTTTCTCTCGTCGCCTTACCAAACCTTCCTGGTGATGGTAATGGAACCAAGAGAAATCCATCCTCTGCAATTTGTAAAATGTGGACAAGCTCATATAGGGAGATATGGTTTTCCAGATAGCCTGAATCCAAGTCATATAGGGCTTTAAAAGTAATACATAAATGGATTGTTAGCCAGTGAGGCTGTTTCAGCAAGAGAGTTATATGCTCCCCATAAGCATCTCCAGACAATTGCCTGGCCACAGCATTTTGGGTCCACTGAAATTTATGAAGAGTTGTCACGCTTGTTTTAATGGTGCAAACACCCTCCTGGCAAATGTCGAAACCTGGCCAACCAGGTTCAAATCTGAGTCCAGGGGTATACCTGAGGTGTGAACCAAAGATTTCAGGGAAAATTTAATCCCACCTGGCACAGGTTGAATTTCTGTTCCCTTATCTGTCTCTTGACTGACCACGAGCACCTCCATCATGTATGGTTTGTACACATAGCCTGAAGGTAATTTCATTCACAAATTTTTTAATAATTTTGTGCATGAAACAAAGATTGTATAGATTGAGCTATCAGAAAGCAAAGGTGTCAATATCTCAGCCACCCATGTGGACAATTTTGGATGTTGTAGTATTTTGGATTTCTGGATGAGGGATACTCGCATGTATAGAACTGAGTCTCATCAGAATACTGGTGACACTGAACTCCAAAACTATGGATACCCTCTTCCAGTAGTTTCATGTAAATATTAAATAGTATATGAGAAAAAAACTGAGCCCCGAGGAACTCCACAGGCAAACAGGGAGTTGAACAGGTATCCCCCAGCAGCACCTTCCAAGTTCTCTCCTCCAAGGACTGAAACCACAGTGTAATAGTGTCCCCAAATCCCATCCCAGAGAGACAGCCCAGCGGGATACTATGATCAGTGGTATCAGGAGTTGCTAAGAGACCCAGCAGAACCAACAGGAACACACTCATCCTGTCAAGTTCTCAACATAGGCCATCCACCAAGGTGATCAAGGACATTTTCAGATGTTTTTTTTTATTGTGTTGGAGACACGGAATAGGGTCAGGAAAAAGTCTTCCTTTCAGAAGACGTCGACCCTTTTCCGTGCCTTCCCTGTCCTCATTCCGGAGGTCCCCATGATATTTTCATCATGGGGAAACATCGTTTTTGGACCACCCATTCTGTTGTAGTAACAGAATCACTGGTGGTCTGAAAGGTGTCCTGTTCCTCTCCCATGATGACGTCTGTCGGCGGGGGGGAGGTCTGTTCTGGACACTTCCGGGTACGAACGGGACATTCAGGTAAGTGGCAACCTTTCACCCCCTCTCCGGGTTACTTGTTTTGTGTGTGTGTGTGTGTGTGTGTGTGTGTATGTGTGTTTGTGCTTGCTGTACTCTTTTGACAGCTGGGGGGTTTCCGTTGCCAGTCGTAAAAGCAGCCTTATGATGGCTGCATTTACAACTGGCCCAGCTTGGGGAGAGGGAGGGCATTCCTGGCGCCAGGGCCGGTTTAACCAGTCTGTCAAATCAGCATTGGCGGGGGTGGGTGAGGTCAAGAGGTCCCCCTGTTGACCTGGGAGGAGCGGCTGCTTTGTAGCCCCCTCCTACCCTCCTCCTCCAAAACCTCCTGCTGGCATTTTAAAAAATGTCCCGAAAGAGAAAGAAGCAGCCACCCTCCATAGCAGAAGCTGGAGGGAGTTTGCTGCTGCAAAATGCAAACCAGCCAGGCATGGAGAGGGGTGTGTGTGTGATAGAGAGAGGGGGGGGGAATTTGAAGGTTGTCTGTATCCCTCGGAAAGGGCTTCTTTCTTTCTTTCTTTCTTTCTTTCTTTCTTCCCTTTCCTTCGTTCCATATAGATCCCCTCCAACCCATCTTTCCAGCTGCTCTTAACATGGTTTCCTGGGGTCTCTGCCCTCCTCCCTTCACCCCTTGGTCTTCAGCTTCCTCCCCTTGCTGCCAACTGAGTTCAGCCTGCAAAAGAAATTTGTGTGTGTTTACCTATGTGCCTTCAAGTAATTTCTAACTAAGGCGAACGTACCATGGGGTTTTCTAAGCAAGGTTTGTTCAAAGGCGGTGTGCCTTTGCCTTCCTTTGAGGCTGAGAGAGTGTGACTTGCCATGGTCATCCAGTGGGCATTCATGGCTGAGTAAGGATTCAGACCCTGGTCTCCACAGTCATAGTGCAATGCTGAAACTTCTACAACACTCTAACTCTTTTAACAGAAGAATATAAAGAATATATATTAAAATTTGGAGTAATATTACTGGGAACAATGGTTTTATTGTTGTCAGTAAAACACCAGTATCCCATTAGTGTTATGTGAGAGGCATTGGCCCAGAGCAGTGGTTCTTAACCTTATCTTTACGAGGGACTCCCTTTAAATATCTTTTGTTGTCCCAGGACTTAACTCAAGATTTAAAACCCTAATAATAATAGCTAATAATAATAGCTAACAACAACAACAATATAATTACACCATCCATTAAACTTTCCCTCAGAGGCGCTCTTGCTTCTTCCTGCAAGTTTGTGTCTGGAGTAGATTGAATGGCAACGTGCAGGCCAAGCCAGCCAGCCTTTGCCTTGGTCCCTGTCACGTGGCTACTCCACTACAGGGAGGAGGTGGGCCAAGCAGCCCTCAAGCCTTTGTGGACCCCCTGTGGGGACATTGCAGACCCCAAGTTAAGAACCATTGGGCTAGAGAATGCTGGAAAAGGAACAATGCAACCAGACCTTGAGAAGGGTGCTGGCAGAGGGATTCTGGGAGGTGTAATCCAAGAGTAACTTTGCCAGGCTCTGAATGCAGCCTAGAATCATAGAATCATAGGGCTGGAAAGGACCCCAACAGCCATCCCATCCAATCAGCTTCTGCCCTGCAGGAACACACAATCCAAGCATTCCTGACAGATGGCCATCCAACTTATGTTTATAAAAACCCAAAGAAGGAGACTCCACCACACTCCCTGGCAGTGTATTCTACTTCCAAACAGCTCTTACTGTCAGGAGGTTCTTCCTAATATTCAGGTGGAATCTCTTTTCCTGTAGTTTGAATCCATGGCTCCGTGTCCTAGTCTCTGGAGCAGCAGAAAACAAGCTTGCTCCTTCCTCAGTATGACATCCCTTCAAATATTTAAACACAGCTATCACATCACCTTTCAACCTTCCCTTCTCCAGGCTAAGCATACCCAGCTCCCTAAGCCGTTCCTCATAGGGTGTAACGGCTTCCAGACCTCCCACCATCCTTCTCAGTATCTTTCTTGAATTGTTGTGCCAAGAACTGGAAACAGTATTCCAGGTGAGGTCTGACCAAAGCAGAATGGAGTGATACTATTACTTCCCTTGATCTAGACACTACTCCTTTTAATGCAGCCTAGAATCACATTGGCATTTTTTGCTGCTGTGTCACACTGCTAACTCATGTTCAGCTTGTAGTCCACTCTTTCTTTTTTTAAGGAAATCTACACCATTACGCTAATTGCTAATAAACAAAAAATATTATGTTAGTGCCTATAATATAGTTTTAAAACTAAATTATTGGTGGCAAATTATGTAATACAGTAGGCCCCTCTTATCAACTGGGGATTGGTTCGGGGGGGGGGGCGTGGATTCTGAAAACCATGAATAATAGTGAACACCATTGAAAATAATGGAACTTCTGGTTCAAAATACCATAGAGTTGCCTTGGAGGGCCTAGAAAATGCCTAGGGAGGACACATTTTCTAGGAAGACTCTATGGTAGGTGTGCTGTTTTGTGTCCCATGAATAATGAATCCATGGATACGGGGGTCCTACTGTAATCTGAACATCCTGTACAGTGAATAGGTTAGGTTACATTGACCTGAGATAAACATATGGGGGCCCCAAAATAAAGCATTGCAGGGGCCCCCAAAATTCCTTAAACTGGCCCTGCCTGGTGCGGAATTAAGCTAAGTGTTTGAACAGTTTCCCTTCATTCCATGGCAGGGATAGGATTGGGGCTTGTGGGGCAGGAATGAGGCATTTGACCCCATCTGAAAAAATCCCAAAACAATCTCAGTCCCATAAACAGGCCTACATCCAGGAATCTCTGGAGTTAGATGGGAGTTCACAACAGAACCTCAGACAGAAAAAGGATATTGGAGACTCCCCTGATCCTTCCCATCTTAAAATCAGATTGGACCACACATGATTGCTGCAAGTCCCCTTGTGATCACTTCAAGTATTTGTATTTATATTTATAGTATTTATAGCTAAACTGTGCTCAAATGGAAGTGCTGCCAGAATCATGTGTCCCTACATACGTGCTGTATACATGACCCCAGCGTTTTTTGTAATAACGTAGCATAATGAAAAAATATCCACCAGCCATGAACCAGTCATTAGTTTTTTTGATGCATTTTAAAAAGTATCTGAATTTGTTCAGTGAGAAAGACAAAATGTAATTGCACTTCAGCTATTTAGAAAACATTTTTACTGGTAGCATGTAGTCCAATAAACAGGAATGCCTCACCCTATAGTGAAAGGATGAAGCCTCTCCCCTCTCATATCAAGGTCTATCCCTGATCTTTATAATGGAAATGCTATGAGCAATGCAGAGGGCTTTTCTATTGTAAATGGACGTTGTGTGTGTGTGTGTTTTGAAGTAATGATGAGAAAAGTTGGTTGACTGAAGGCAAAGCAGTGAAGGAAAAGCCAGAATGAGCATTTTATTAATGTGTTCCCCTCCTATGAATCCACTGCTCATGAATCACTCCTATAGGGTGGGAGTCTTTTCATGTGTGAATTCTCCCTCAAAGAAGAGGTGAAAATGTGTTGTGGGAGTTGCATTTATACTACAGTGCCTGGAGCTCCAACTTCCACATTGGCTTTTCAGTGCTTTCCTTTCCTTTTCAGAGCAACAACAAATGGAAGAGAGAATGAGAGATAAAATATAATTTAACCAAGAGAGAGATCAAGAGAGACATTATTCACTCTTGGTAAGGTTATATTATGAAAGGGTTTCCCGCAAGGTAAATGAGGTGAAGGTGTGTGTAAAATTTATCTAATCATCTACATAAAATTGTTCACGATCAAACACAAGACAGTGTTTCTGATGAAGGATTATTAACGAACTACTAATGACTTAGCTATTCATCAACAAGGAGGCTGTTAAAAGTCCCATGAAAAACCAACCACATCTTACATTTGAACTCTCTCCTCTTTTCTCTCCTTTTCATGACTTTTTTTTTCAGTTGGAAAAGAATAAATAACTTGGTTGAAACAATATTTAACCTGCTGCACTGTTCACATGCCATTTAACTGTACCTCAGCAAATCTTTGCCTGATTTGCTAGTCTATATCCTAGATATATACCACTAAGTGAAAATGTTGCCACCATGTGAGTTAATAAACATAACCAAAACTAAGGCACAGGTTAAGGATCCCCATATATATTCACGTTCTATAATTTATTTATTTGTGGGTTTTTGTTTTTTTATGAAATGGATACCTTACCTTTCTGTCAAAAGAAAGGCACCCAAGGCATCTGGCAATTACCAAATTCAAAATAAAAACACACAAAAATAAAACATAAAACTGAATTTAAAACATAATTAAAACACAGCAATAAAAAGAAATAAGGTAACCCAATAAATTAAAAGCCATTCAACAGTTACATTAAAACCAATCCAGCTAAAATTTCAAAGCCATGTCTGAATGAAGGAGGGACAGAGTTGGGTGGCATCAGCACAGCACATTCATGAACATTCATCTGCAGCTGTCATCAATAATGTTGTGGCAATTTATTGCCAAAATTTTGTGTCTGGCTTTTATTTGGGGAAGGGGCATGGGCATCTGGCTTGGACACGCAAATAACATTTCCACACTGTTTATTTTGAAGACTTCTCACAGTGGGATAGAAAACTGCTAAAATTACCCATTGTTTCATTTGAAAAGAAAATGAATGAACAATGGCATCCCTATTTCTGTGTAAAGGTAACATACACAGCATTGGACTGCATTTCAAACCTGTGGAAGTTGTAAGCTGTCATGTCATACACAGATCACTCACTAAATAGTGTGGCTGCAGCAGACTTTTCTGTTTCAAACAATCTTATGATGTCAGGACAGTAAAGGAGCAGGTTGAGGGCCAACTGTAGTCCAAATTATGGTGGATACTAGGTTTCCTACCTCAGATTTAAAGGTATATCTGGACATCTAGGCTGTCTTCTGCATAGCTAGTGTGTGTATCCAGAAGCCCTTTGGAAACACAAAGCAGGAATAACAACAAAAAGACATTCTCATTACCAGCCAGAGTATAGAAGTAAGAGGTGTTAGTATGCTGCCAACTTGCACTACACACTAGGGTTTGGGCGAGGCTAATATGAACCAAGTAGTGCAGTGGGAGTACTGGGTGTTGTATGTAAGGCAGCATCCAAAGTCTCCAAACAGTCCTGGAAATTATACAGTGACACCTTCTGGATCCAACAAAATGGCTGTTGAGAAATTTGAATGCATGTGCCTTGAGGGGATTATATGTGTGTGTTTATGTGTGTATTTTCCTGTTGCAAATGTAGATGTTTAGCTACCATAATCACTGTAAGAGAACTGAGGACTCCAGTAAAGATACATCATTATTAGGGGTAACCCGCCCCTCATTATTATATACTGAGAACAACTGAGTACAGACAAAGATGGAGCTGTGAATCCAGACATCCCCAGTGTAAATTTTGCCTCAAGCTTATTAGGCAGCCCCAGGCAAACTACTCTTTCTCAGACTCATCCCCCCCATCTGGAATTTTGGGAATATAATACTGACATGCTGTAGGATTCTTGTAAGGCCATGACAATGTATATGAAGTGCTTTGAGCAAGTGAAATGTATACATCTATGCCATCCTCTTTGTCCCCATTGTCATCAGACTGTCCATTCATTCATACAGGAAACTTTATAGCACAAATGAGTATTGGTAAAGTGGCTGCAGTCTGATAGGAGCTGAGCTTACCTCCAAATAAAGCTGCCTAGGACATTAAGCAATTAGGATGATTATAAGTACCAGTGGCAGAATGATGGCTATAGGAATGGCTCTGGAATCAGGCCTAGAATAGTGGGTTCTTCTGCAGGTGTTCACATTAAAATTCTATAACAGCTAATATCTTTTTCTATAATTATTGTTCTGTGAAAATATTTTACTACAATAACTTAAGATGTAATCTTATATTTATTTAGCTTGCAATGGAAATCAGAGGCCCTTACTTCTGAGCAGAAATGCAGTGTTGTGCTGTGAGTGCATCTGCTTTCCCCTCCTTTTTTTTTTTTGACTACTAAAGAATTCCTATTTAGAATAAAGCATGTAGTGTCTGTTAAAATACTCTAGAACAAAAGGGTTGGTAACATTAGCCATTGGTGCTGCATAATCTTCTAACTTTGTTGTCTTTTTTAAAAAATTAAAATCTAGTATTGTCATGCTGGAAAATTCCTATAACATTAGGCAGTTCAGAAACTAGCTGCAGCGTTTGACTTTGGAAAGCAAAATTGTGTACAATACTTTGAATATACAGTGGATTTCTCCCTTTTCCTTTCATCATACCACAGTTCTTCACATTGCTTTGGTGGCAGCTCCCAAAATTGGATACACTGGGCTTGTTGACAGGGAATTATGGAAGGTGTGGGCACCAGGTTAGGAGTGGCTTGTCTAAAATCTGTGTTATGATTAAATTGCATTTATACCTTTAAACCCCTACATGGTTTGGGTCCAGAGAGATTTTCAGAAGCCAAAAATTAGCTTCTTGCCACGCAAGCAGACTCAGGAACAGTACCGAGGCTGCTGCACAGCAAGGGTCAATTTTGGACAACACCGTTTCTCTCTTGGTGTCGTCCGTGACTGTTGCGGCCAGCACTGGAGGTGGCCGCGCTGTTTTTTTACTCATGGACAACTTCTGTGAGTAAAAAACAGTGCAGCCGCCTCCAGTGCTGGCCGCAACAGTCACGGACGATGCCGAGAGAAAAACGGCATCGTCCAAAATTGACCCTTGCCGCGCAGCAGCCTCGGTACTGTTCCGGAGGCTGCTTGCATGGCAAGAAGCTAATTTTTGGTGTCTGAAAATCTCCTATGTTACCTATGATATCGCCTTCTCCTGTATAATCCACCCATACACTTAGGTCCTCTGGGGGAGATTTGCTCCAACCAGCTAGGACTAGGTTGGCAACTGTGACCCACAGGACTTTTTCTTTAGCTGCCTCTAGACTCTGGAATGGCCTGCCCGAAGAGAGATGACAGCTGAATACATTGTTGGAATTTAAAGTAGCATTAAAGACCAGTCTCTTCTGGCAGGCCTAGCCAGATGATTTTAAATTGTGAATTTTAAACTGTGTAATGATTGTTTTAAAATTATTTATTTAGCTTAGTCTAAATGGCTTAGTCTTAGTTGTTTTTTTAAATTGTTATATTTTTAACTGATATGTGTTTTTAATGAATATTATGTTTATAAGTTAATGTGTTGTTCCCTGCCTCGATCCATAAATAAATAAATAATTCCTTTTATCGTACCTGCATGCATTGTAATGCTAAAATCATAACATAAGATGTTCCAAAAGGTGAGCCTGGAAAACATATCTTTTTAATACAGGCCAGTACTTCTGTCAACTGGTGGCAGCTTCTTGTGCCACGTGGAAACATCTGCTCTGGAAATACTTGGGCATTTTTCCATAACTGCATTTTGACACAGAGCTTAGGAAAATCATTTTTGGACCATATCTCTCAGAATCCCCCATAAAGCATGGCTGAAGGATTCTGGGAGTTGTAATCCAAAAGTAACTTTTCATCTGGCGTATGCCAGGTTGGGGAAGACTGGCATAGTAGGCTCACAACCAGGAACATCACTCTGTCTGTTAAACAACAAGCACTTCCACATAGTGGCACTTAACTGCTTCCCATTGTGCCAAGGAGTTTTAGACATAACAAGAACTATTAATGATAGGAGGTTTAACTTTGTGAATGAGGATGTGGCAGTTCAAGCAAAGTTATGTGGATCAAATGTCTTTTGAGTGAGCATTTAAGGAAGTGAGAGTTGGTTTGATAACTGTTTCAGGTGCAAGTCACAACATGTAAAGTTAAGAATTCTCCATAGGTGTTTTAGCTGATGTTTCAGGAAGATGGGTTCAGGGAAGTAACCTTGATTTTTATTAGCTTGTTTTCTATTTTTATATCCTCATCAGATTGATTACATCTAATAGAAAACCTGGACAATTAGCACACCAAGGAGTCTTGCCGATAACACAGGAATGCTTTCTGATAGCAGGCTTATCAGCTGGGAATGAGTTCAGAATCTTGTAAATTGCAATACAATGACTTGCACAGCAGTTCTCCCCTCAGAGGCTAGAACTGTAAGTGACAGAACATACAGGACCACTTACAGAAATAGCAGAACCATCTTGTTCTTCTTTCTCTGCAATGGGTGGTATTTCTTTTAACAAGGGTTGCCAGGTGAATACCACCCCAGGCTCTGAGATTTCTGGACCAAAACCTGAGACCTAGGCATAGCCTGTGGTGATGCCACAGAAGTGGCTGCTCGTGATGTTACAGGAGGTGCCCCCTCTTTTTGTCATTAAGCACAGTACATTAAACATCAACCACAGTTTTTCAGACTATGGGCTCATCTAGTTGGGCTATTTATCTCATCTTGCCCCCATCTTAGAGCCCTGCAGTCCTGACAATGCATGGCTTTTGCCATGTTTTGCCCCCGGGCAATCCTCATGACCCCTGGGGCAAAAACAAGGCTAAGACAGGGCAAAGATGAGATAAGGTTTGTTACACTGTTTTAAAATAATATGTGTTTTAATCTACTTCTGTCAGCAAAAGGCAGCTTCAGCCCTGTGCGACCACAGGAGTTCTTACTGGCACGATAGCTGCTGCCCACGTGGTATTCTCTGGAGCCAGGAAGGAGTTCTGCAGCATATGACCAAGGCTAGTCACATATAGGAGGCCTTGGTCATGTGCTGCAGGCCAGCTTCCTGGCTACGGAGAGTGGGGTGCAGGTGGCAGCAGCTGTAGAGACCAGCAGGCATGCTGGTCTGGACTTTCTCCCATTTTGTCCAGGTAACAGGGGAGGAACAGGCCTGATCCATACACAGAATACACCAGCGGAAAGCCAACATTTTCTGGCCAGTGTAGATGAGCCCAGTATCATTAAAATATAGAGAAAATCCCAAAGGAAGCTACACACAAATACAAAAACATACACATACTTTTCAAGGCAATGCTCTCATCATGAGATTCTTCCCCCTTACCCTGAGGGCCACAGAAGAGGATCCAGGCCCTGAAATTTGGGGGTTCTACTTTTAACATATGTCCTGTTATCATTTAGCCATTCCTGTGTTCCCACCTCATTTCTTGATTGCTATGCCTCAGCACAACTAGATAATGATTTTGATTCAGTTTAGTCAGAGTAGGCCCATTCTAGTCAGTGGAATTTAGGTCCACCATGGTTTACTTGTCCTAATGATTTCAGTGGGTCTCTTTTAAGCATAATTAAGTCAGGATTCAACCCAAGGTGTACAACCCCTTGCCCCCTGCATGACTACTGAGGTATGAGGATGTAGAAGTCCTTTTATGTTTTTACAGAAAGATGTATCTCACAGATGTCGAACCACAAAAATGGTTTTAAAATCCTGTGAAATCGATGGGGTTGCCATATGTCGACAGGGAACTTGAAGGCACATACACACAGTTAATGAATACCCTTGACCAAGTATGAAGATCTGCCAACCTATTTCTCACCATCGTGAATGGTTTATGATATGGATATATGAGAGAGGGCCTTCTCAGTTGTGGCACCATAGCTATGGAATTCCCTTTATCTGGGGGCCTGCCTGACACTGTGGCTGGTGTTGCTTTCAGTGCCATTAACACCTGGGCCTCGATCCAACCTCTTGTACAGCTCAATGTGCAGTATTTGACACAATGGTTTGCACAATGATGTAATCCAGTAAAAGTACACTAATGGGGATTTTCACTCTGCTGGTTTTGTGTAGGATTTAGGCACTGGCTTTTACCCAGGTGTTTGGGTCTTATTGACCACAACTCTATTCTGATTTACTGTTGCTAATTTTTATACTGGATTGTAGATTATGGTTGCTCTGTGGTTTTCTGGTGAATAGTTTTTATTGATTGCCTCCTACCCTATGATCTGCTGATAAAGGATAGGTTAGAAATATTGTAACTAGCCAACCAACTGCATATATAATTTTGAAGCCAATTTTGATTATGGTGTTGCAGTAATGCAGAAACATACCCTCCAACTGTCTTGATTTGGCAAGGGCATTCTCAATTAATCCTCTGTTCTCCTGCTTTTTCAGCTGCTTTTAAAATAACCCAGTTTCCCCCTCCTCTCTCCCACTTTACCCCTTTGTCCTCTGCTTACTTCAGTTACCACAAACTTATTTCAGAGTACTGAATTAGCTCAGCATGGGGCAGGAGAAAGCAAATGGATGTAGCCTCTCCTAACTTGTGTATTCTTTTTAATTATAAACTTTTGCCATCTTGACCACAGTCTGATGTTGCTTGGCCACACGTGTGCCAGTTTTCATCTGTGAAGTGTTGGAGGATATGAAGAAGTAGTTAATTTTAGAACAACAGCTTCTGTCATACACAGACATGTGTGTTCCAAAAACAATGAAGGTCTTTTTAGACATGTTTTAATGTCAACCTGAACCTGATTTTTTTTTAGGGGAAAAAATTAAAAATCTTGATCGAAAAAACAATCAATGACTGGAAGCATCAAAAGCAAAGATTTTTTTGTGAAAGCTTATTTTATCTCTTCTCTTCCACTGCTCCTCCCATGGGGTTTTGAGTCAAACGAAGCTTTCGTACTGAAATCCTGAGGGACCCTAGCCCATTTGGCAAGCAACTCAAAAAGTTTTGCTCAGCAACTGTGAACCTTTCAAGTGAAGATTTGCTTTCCTAGTTTACTTCAAGAAAATGTTAAAAAATGCCGTTTGAAAAAAGTTAATCAAGTTTTGAGACGTGTATATCCAGCACCTGAAAAGAGTACTAGAATGATATTCTCAGTCCTGACACACTTCTTGGCATAAGCATTTCAAAGCTTGATATTATAACCCTGACAGATTGGTAGAAGTCCCAGCAATTATAACAGTCTTCTTGCTTCTGTTTCGTGATGTGCCAAGAACATCTGTAGTTATATCAATCATGATGTGAAAATCAATAAAGTAGGGTGTGGTGGAGTAGGCATGATATAATCTACTTTTTAAATTCTTGGTTTTACCCATTGGAATAAGTTGTTTTACTTAATAAGAAATTCTGGGGCGGAAAAACCAAATCTAATGGCCATCTAAATAAATTACTGTTTTTCTGTGGCTATTTGAATCATACCCTCCACCATTTCACACAAGTTATTAATGAGGAAGAAGACAAAAGGAGAAGATGCTGAAGCAGTTTGTTTTGTGCCTGAACCATTGTACTGTCTATTCTCCTTTACGGGTCTGAAACATGGGTCACCTATCGCCAACACTTACGACTCCTCGAACGCTTTCATCAGTGCTGTATACGCACAATCCTAAATGTACACTGGACTGACTATGTGATAAATGTTGCTGTCCTTGAGCAAGCAGGGATCACCAGCATTGAGGCCATGATATTGAGAACACAGCTGCACTGGGCAGGGCACGTTTCTAGGATGGAGGACCATCGCCTCCCAAAAATAGTAGTCTATGGTGAACTCACCATGAGTCAGCATAAGAGGGGCACTCCAAAAAAATGGATACAAGGACTCCCTGAAACAACACCTCAGGCTCAGCCAAATTGATCACCAACGATGGTCTGCCCTGGCCTCACATCGGGAGGCATGGAGACGCACTATCCACAATGCTGCAACCTTATTTGAGAACTCACGCTGAACAAGTCTTGAAGAGAAATGACAACGCAGAAAGAATCACAACCTGGAAATATCACCCAAGGAGACCTTCTGGTGTGCATTCTGCAACCAGATTTGTTTATCTCAGATTGGCCTTTTTAGTCATCAGCGCGCTTGCAGAAAGCGCGGGATGAGTCCTTCCTGAATCTTCATTTGCGAAGAAAAGCCAGAGAGAGAGAGATACTGGGCAATGCAAGATTCTACACCCCCCTTCTTTTTCTCAATTGAGTCAACTGAGTACAAACTACTGTTTCATTTTGAACTTTGGACTCATCTACATGAGCCAGGAAACACCGTCTCCCTGCCTGCATATCATGACCATGGATCAGGCCCATTGTTCCCTCCAAAGAATGGGAGGAAGTCCTGACGGGCATGCTGGTTCATCACGGCAGCTGCCACTGCTGCCATTTCCCTCGCTATCTTGGAAGGAGGAAAGGGGTCGCAACATACTGTGAGACTCCTTCCTTCCTTCTGGGAGAGCCAGGGAGACCAGCAGATGTAGCATGGGCCAACCTGCCAGATGGACTCCTGCAGACATGTAGAGCCCAATTTGTTTCTTCCTGGAGAAAACAGAGTGAAGCAGGGTATTTTTTTTTAACACATTATCTTGGGTCCTACACTGTCTTACTCCTGTCTGTGCCCCATATCTTCCCAAGGGTGGTGAGGACTCTCCAGGAGCAGAATACACTCAGGGCGGAAAAACGAAATGCATAGATATAGGATGGGGGAGACCTGGCTGAATGAGACTACGTGTGAAAAGGCTCTAGGAGTCCAAGTACTATAGCAGACTTTTTAATGTATACAATGATGATTACATGATTATGAGTATATCTAATTGTTAAATGTAACTAAAATAGACCCCTTAAACCACTGATAACTTAGTAACTCACCACTTATGTAAGCACTGTTGATTCAGAGAGTCTACTTTAATGATAAAACAGTTGGATTTAGCTTTATATCAGATATCTCCAACACCTTCTGGAATAATTTCCCAGAAAGAACATGAAAGCATACCACTGAATATAAAATGTAAAATTCAGATTTATTTGTCATGTCAACTTTAGTGGATGTATTATCTTTTCAATAATGAAATATTCTACAGCCTCTGGTATTAAGACTCTGTATGACTATTTCCCTCTTAATTAAATCCTTGTGCAAAATGTTCTGTAACTCATCTGCAGAAAAAAAAATATACCTCATAACACCTAATCTACACTCAGCAGTAGTATTCTGTTTGGTGATCTTGGAAATTTCTTGAAAAATGAGATCCAAAAGGTAGCCGCAATATCTCATTTCTGCCATATGTGATAGAATGAGTCTGATATATCACATCCTCTCCACAACCTAATAAATGAAAGAGGTTTTTTTTTTTTTAGTATATGATTGGTGTCAGATGCCAGAAATGGATCATTTAAATATCACCTCTGTATGTTTGGCACAAATAACTATAGGCCACATCTGTTTCCAGGATCCCAGTAGAATGGGCAATTTCCTACGTTACCCAAAACCTTCAGTGTTGCCTAAAATTATGTTGTATTATTAAAGCATAAATTTGCAGTACCACTTCCTTAGAGGCTACCAAGACATTACTGAGCTTGAAAGTGGTCAAAGAATGAGGTGTTTGAACCATCAAGCAATAAAATTCTTTTAGTCTCTGCACAGTGGTAGGGTGATGGTCTGGAACCGAGAACAGTTCATCATCAATATCAACTATTGATCAATATCAGTTACTGTTTTGTTAAAGATGCAAATTCTGCAACTGGATTCTATTGATCATGAATTTGCATCTTTAACAAATCAATAACTGATATTGATCAGTTTGTGATGAACAGTCCTGGGTTCCAGAGCATCATCCTACAACTGTGTAAGTTATAGATTGCTTCAGCATATTTCTATTTTTATTATTCTTCAAACTGAATCTTCAAGTTCTGGAATGTGACTCCAAACAAAATTGTAAGCCACTTTGTTTCCAAATTTTAATGTATAACATGCCATAAAATAATTTTCAAAGTGATAAATGTGTTAATTTGTTGTAGATGGAAAGGAAAAAAAGAATCCTACAGTTAAGGCCAAATTAAGGTGTTGGTTTTCCTGGGATGGTTTCAAAAATAGGAGTCCCCTTCCACATACATTTTAGATGTTCTAGGAGTGCTAACATAGGAAGTAAATATTTAAATAAGCAAATAATAAAATATGTAGTATAGTAGACAGCAGCATGAAAATATTCATATGTGAACCCATTTTCAAGCCTGTATCTTTGGTGAGACTAAGAGCCTAGTCTCATACATGTCTACTCAATTACTCAAGTAACACACACACATATTTTTGATAACAAAAATATCAAGTGACTGCAGAAGAAGAGGAAGCAAGCTATATCCATTTTCCTTCAGCACTGGGTGCCTAGCCATAAAGGGCCTGGAGCAATAACAAGTCACCCCCTGTATGTACTGGACTGGTACCCATGGTTTCAATTACATGTTGTAAAAAAAAAAAGTCTCTCTAGGCATTTCCTAGTTCCTCCAGCACAATTCTATGGGGTTCACTATTACTTGTGGTTTCAGGTAGTTATGGTAAGTCTTAGAATGTATCTCCCACAGATATGGTGGCTGAGCTGTATACTAAATGGACCATTGATAATCTGGTCCTGCCTGTGTTATGCAAGTTATATTCCATCCAGGAAAGAAAGCTTATGCTACACTAAATGTTGTCAGTGCTACATCTACATCATTAAAAAGAGAATGGATCAAGAAAGGATATGGGAAAGGATATGGATTCCAGTTGAGATCAATCATGTAAGCTTATTACATTTTTGAACTGATAACTTTTAAAGGTATTCTTAGAGATGCATTTTCATTTGCTGCCATGCATTTCCTTGCTTGTAGAGTGCTAATAACAGTTACAGTTTCTTATCTCAGAGTGGTGTCAGAAGTTCACTAGTTCAGCTGGCCTCGGTTACCAATCCAAAAATGGTAGTGAGCTGACTCCTTCGCCAACTCTTAACTGGTTTGGCCATGCACAAAACTCCCTTGCTGCACTTCATTCCTGCAGGCACCCAGAGCTTAGCAAGTAAATTTATCAAGTACAATGCCCAACTCCCGAAATCTGCCACTTAGCATATCACACTAGCAGATAGATTTGGGGAGCTGTAAAATAAAAATGTAACTTAGCCAAGTTCTGCAGGCACTATGCCTGATTTAAACTAAAAATGTAACTTTGCCATGCATGTTCTATAGGCATTATAGCTGATTAACAGCCAAAGAAATCCCATCTCCCTTTACCAGGGAAAAGAAGGCTGAGAATTTGTCACCCAGTGTGCTAACCTGTTAAGACATTGTGAATGCCTCAGAAAAATGGGGCATTCAAAATGGGACAGGAACACAATCTCCAATTGCGCCAATTTGACAGGGATAGTCTTGAGCAATCCTCCCCTATCCTGATTTTTCAGCTGATTTTGAAATGTTCAAGCTTCTCTTTCTTCTTCCCACTTTCCCTCTTTGTGCCCAGCTTACTTCAGTTGCTGCAAACTGCATTCAAAGTACAAAAGTCATTTGCATTGAATTAATTCAGCGGAGGGTGGGGGAGGAGAGGAGGGCCATAATATTGCCCTTTCCAGTAGGGTCTGGCAAAAGCAAAGTGCTTCAGCCTCTCCTAGCTCATGTGTTCTTCATCAATAATAATTTTTGCCATCTTGAACACATTTTGATGTTGCTTGGCCACATATGTCCGATTTTCATGTGTGAAATATTGGAAAGTATGAAGGAAGCACCCAACCTCCATTGCCCACGGAAAGCAAAACTTGGGCACTTTCTCATTGGCTAACCTATGGCTGGGTAGCTACCAAACTTCAACAAAGGTGAATCCAAGGAATCACCTCATCTCCCATTTTCCCATGCTGGCTGGTGGATTCTGGGAGTTGTAGATATAAAAGCAGCTTTCCAAAACTCTGTCATTACCTCTGTGGTGAGCATGCTGGTTTGGTCCTATGCAGCTGGAGCAGTCCAGTCATCTCAGCAAGGCAGCAATGTAATGGATCCCAGTTTTTCTTCCAGCATCTGAGCTGGGTAAGGAAAATGGGGTCACTACTCACCTTTGTAGCTTCAAGATTCAGCTTTAAGACCCAATTTGTTCTACTCACCTTTGACTTCAGGATGGAAGTTCTTGATCAGATCATTCTTACATATGAGGAGCACAAGACCACATTAAAAAACTTGTCTGTGAAAGAATGAGCAATTTTGTGTTTGTCTTGAGGGATTTTTCATATTTAAGGATTTTTGCCCCCATAAATTGAGAACTGCAACAGTGGATGCCTTCTAATGCTTAAAAACCAGAGGCACTAGATGGGTTGTTGAACTCTTTTTATCAGCCAGCTGGTCCAGCTGTCCTTGTGTGTGTGCACACACACACACACACTTTGTGTCACAAAGAGAAGAGGCAATAGCTTTGTGCAGAGGCATGTTGTATAAATAGGGTAAACCTGACCAGAAAAAAAGAAGAACCAGTCCTCATGTTCACATACTAGAAGTGAGAAGACTAACCAATGTTAAACCATCTGGATTACTGAGAATGAGCAGCTGATTCACCATGGTGGAGTTGGCAAGTGAGAATGTGGCTGTCTGAATGTGGTATCCGTGGAATCATTGGATGGGTACTTTGTGCTTGATCAACAATTTCACATAACTGAATTGCTTTCCTGTTTGAACAAGGGTCAGGCTATCATGTTAACGATTAATGAGATGGAACAAGTCACAGTTTTACAGCTCTTTAAGAAGAGTGTCTCATGCAAACAAGACATTACCAAGTAATGTATTACTTCAGTTCTTTACACATGCGATAGCTGATTGGAAAATGTTAGGGATGTACTTCTTCACTAAAGTTTCTTCTTGAAAGTAGCAAAGAGTAATTTCAGCAGTTTTCTTCTTGCTGCAAGAAAGTCTTCAAGAACCACACAGTTTTCAAAGGCTATTCACAATTCAGGACTTATTCTGCGCAAAATTTGCATGTGCTTGTTTTGTATAGGAACATGTTTTCTGCACAGAAAAAAAGCTGTAATTGCTGTAATTGGCTATTTTTTCTTTGTAAAATTTGAATGTGGTTGTTTTGCACAGAGAACTACATTTTCTACTTAGAAAATACTATTTCCATGCATAAATATTAATTCCTGTGCAGAAAATGCTGTTTTCCATGCATATCAACCATGTGAGAATTTTACACAGAACAAATCCCAAATGACAGATTTTTTCTGTGTAGAAAACAACATTTTCTGTGCAGGAATTAACATTTCTGCATGGAAATATTATTTTCCATGCAGAAAATACAATTTGCTGCACAGAAAATGCTGTTTCCTGCACAAAACAATCATATGCGAATTTTGCATAGAATAGATCTTGAACTGTGAAGATTCTTATCAGTCCAGGATTCTTTTCATCAGGGTTTCTTGACACTTGAAAAACATATTTTTGACCATTTTTGAATATTCTTTCCAACCCTAGAAAATATTCATGATAAAAGAAGCAGAAGCTCTGATCAGATGGTATAAAAGTTGTTCTTTCCTCTTGAGCCTGTGCATTTCTATAGAATGCATTCCCTTGTAACGAATAAGCAAGCAAGCACATGCACTGCTTTCACAGAGGATGCTAAAAATGTCTTTGTCATTCCTGCTTCTGGAGAACAAGAGCCAGGAAAAGATACTCTTTTTATTTTTGGACTACGGAGATTATCAGACAGGGACACAAAAAAGTGTTCCTGTCCCACGATCTCCAATCCCGTCCCTGTCCCAGAAAAATAACCCTCACCATCAGACTGACCTTCTCTTCTGTCCCCAAAAGCAGCCCAGGCATGACCAGAGCTCTAATGAAGCTTTGTTCACTTCATGGATTTAACGCCCTCCCATTCTCATGGGAAGACCCGAGTGCGGGAAATTCAAAAATAAAAAGAAGAATAACACACAAAAAGTTACACCAAGCACAGAAACACACTAAAAAAATAAGTAACCCAGGGAGGTTCCTACAAAGAGGGTACCCTACTTTGTTTTTGCGATCCCACTGGAGCAGTGTCTGGATCTGTGGTAGCTTGAAAGAGGCCCAGTAAACTAAAGCTGAATCCTGATACGACAGAGGCTTTGCGGATTGGTGGTTCTTAGGTCTGGGAACTGAGTGCACTAACTTGCTCTGGATGAGATTGCATTATCGCTGAGGGCACATGTGCATAGCTTTGGATTATTCCATCTTCATTACTGGAGTGTCATGTGGACTACGTGGCTTGGAGTGCTCGGCACCAGCAGCAACAGGTCCTCCATTTCAAAAAGGATATTGACAAATTGGAGCATGTCCAGAGAAGGGCAAATAAAATGGTGAAAGATCTGGAAACCATGCCTTATGAGGAGAGACTTAGGGAGCTGGGTATGTTTAGCCTGGAAAAAAGACGGTTAAGAGGCGATATGGTAGCCCTGTTTAAGTATTTGAAGGGGTGTCACGCTGAGGATGGAGCAGGCTTGTTTTCTGCTGCTCCAGAGACTGGAACACGGAGCAATGGATGCAAGCTCCAGGAACAGAGATTCCACCTCAACATTAGGAGGAACTTTTTGAGAGTCAGAGCTGTTCAGCATTGGAACACACTCCCTCGGAGCGTGGTGGGGTCTCCTTCCTTGGAGGGCTTTAAATATTTATTTATTTAGAGGCTGGATTGCCATCTGTCAGGGATGCTTTGATCAAGATTTCCTGCGTGGCAGGGGGTTGGACTGGATGGCCCTCGTGGTCTCTTCCAACTCTACAATTCTATGATTCTATGATTCTAAGTGTTCTGGCAGGACCACTCATTGATGCTGCATTCATGGCAGAACATTGGCGCAAGGTTTCAAACACTGGCAATGCCGACACAGAAACAGGCAACCTATTGATGGCTCAGCCCATCAATTAAATAGAACAACATAGTAATACCAGCAGAACGCAAAAGGACATTGTCTGATATTGGCATCCTTTTGCATTCTGCTGGAGTTGTTATGGCTCCACATTAGCTGTCTCTGGTAATTTCCTACAGCTCTTAGATTCTCCTAGCCAGTAAGGCCACTGGCTTTTCCAAACCTTTGTGCTCACAAGAAATGAACTCACAAGAAATACATTACAGTTGTATATGGAGCAGCACCAACTCTTGAGCTTCCAGTTTCTGCCATATCATGCACAGAACCCCTAGTCTAGGGGTGAGGGCAACTGTGGCTGGCCCAGGGGCCCATTTTCTGCCTCTGGGACCCACCATGGACTGGATGGACTGCCAAAAATGTCAAAAACAAAAGAAAAAAGAAAAGAAAACTGAATAGAAATCCAGTTCTGGCATTGAAAAATGAAATAGTGTAGGAGAAAGGCAGCAGAGTTATAGTTAACACTTGGATTATCAATCACCTATTGACAGAAAAAAAGAGGAATTGCACATCTAGAAAGTTTGAGCCTTTGTACTCAATGAAGCCTTTTCATGTCAAATCAGAGACTGGAAAAGTCACTTTTTTGACTGTAACGCCCCAAATCTCTCTACCAATAGGACCAGTGGCCACTTTGGCTGGCAACTGTGGTCCATTTTGGATGTTGGAACCCACAAAGAGTAGTTTTTCCAAGCTGTGATCCAGTTTATCCACTTGTAGTTCTTCATCATATTTACTGAAGAAATAGTGCCATACATGGGCCAGTATCCTACTACTTGGTATGCATACAGAAGGTATGACATTTCCAAGTAGATCTGGAAAAGATCTCCTGTCTCAAACATTGGGAAGAGACTGCCAGTCAGTGTAAGCAGTATGGATGGAAAGAATATTCACAGTTTCTTCACCAGTAAAGAGAGGGGGTGCTTTCTGATACTCAAGAAACTCAGGACTTTATCAGATGGGCAAATATGACATCATAACAATGCCTAATGATTGCAAAAGAGTGCATGTACCATACAATGTTGTCCTTTTGTGATCATGTACTGTCAAAAAGTTGTTTTATTTTATTGACGGGCCAAGCTGTCAATTGATCTGCTATGGCAGTTTGTTGCTGGCATTGCCGTCATTTGAATCCTTGCGCCATTGTGCTCACGTGAATATGGTATCAATGACAGAACACTTCTAGGTGAGATTGCAACAGCCAGGTAGGGAACACTCTTTTTATGAACCTCTGTGGTTTACTTGTAAGTTGTAAAGTGTGTTTCTGTGCTTTGTCTCACTTAAATTTTTGAATTTGCCGTGCTTGCGTCTTCTTGTGAGAATCAGTGAGATCTCAACCCTGGAAGTAAATGGAGCTCAGTTTGTGCTCTGTTTATGTTGGGGCTGCCTCATTGCTAAAGGTAGTCTGGTAGGGGGGTTCTTTTGCCAGCATAAAAATGCTACAAAATATGCCAGCAAAAGAATGTTTAGGGAGGGTAATCTGATAAAGTCCTCAGTCAGGTAGAATAACAAAGTGTTGAGAATTTTGCACCATTTTCAACCAGTATTCTTACATCCCAAAGGTTTTCAGGAAATTATTCTGCACCGAAATACACATGGATTCTTTTTTATTTTATTTATTCAATTTATATCCTGCTTTTCTCCCAGGACAGGATTCTTTGAAGGACAGTCATGTATTTTTGTGTAAAAAACCCATAATCTTTTGTGTAAAAATACTGTTTCCAGATAGCTCGGGGGGGACGGACAAAATTGCTGGGATTTGTTTGTTTGTAAAATACCAAGAAATCTTGCACAAAATTATAGTCACTTTGGTGTTTTTTGTTTGTTTTTTTTTTTGCACACGATCACTTTTTGCATAGAAAACAGCAATATTGCACAAACACCACACATGACAGTCTCAAAACATGTGAACAACCCCACAACGGTTCTCATACAACCTCCCTGCATCCCCAACATGTATTTTTCTGTAGAATAATTTCCCAAAATATGTCAGGATGTGTGAATACCAGGTGAGAACTGCATCCCTGTCCATAACATTTACTTGGAATTTTGGTTAATTTAGATTGGTTTTGGTGCATTGTAAGGTTTTGTAAATAACAACAAACTTATTGTTACTTAAAAAAAAAGTAAAGCAGATTTTTTAAAGCTGGAAATAGATTGGAACTAAGGAACAGTCAGGCCAATCAGAAACTCATACTTAAAACTTTCAATGAAATGGTTGCAAGATAATTAGGCTGATTGTACCCCATAAAAAGGAAAAAAAGATACAGTTTAAGTACAGCCAGCTAAATTGGTTTAATAGCTCCTCCCATTGCAACACGTAAGTGACAGCGTTATAGTTAACACTTGGATTATCAATCACCTATTGTCAGAAAAACAGAGTGGATTTCGTCTTCTCCATTGAAGAAGCAAGCTGTCATTTTCTCAATTCACATTCAACAATGAGGATCTCAGTTCCAGTTCTGGACATGGATATGACCAATTACACTGAATTAGATCCAAGTTATACCAGTCTGGAGTATGAAACAATGCAGGTCTTGTATAATGGCAGTGGTGAGTTTGAATCTTTTCAAACATGAAAAACAGCTTATAAGAAAGGCAAAGAAAATAACACTTGTAAAGAGTTAGCCAAATGTTTCACTTTTAATAGTACAGCCAAGTTTTGTTTTGAAAACTGTATCTCTAGTTTTCACTGTTTTTCTTTACTTATCACTAAATATGTGTTAATAAAAATATGAATGACTGAATATAGAAAGATTATAGGATCTCAGGTGCCCAAGATCTTATACTGCCTGGCATGTTTGATAGCTTAATTCCTTTTAAACCACCTCAAATGGTAGTGAATGTGTAGAGGCTCTACTTGGTTTTTGGTGGCTAAACTCTGAAAGAAACAAGAACTTCCTTCTTTGGATGAACAGGGGAAAAATATAGTATACTATACTAATGCATAAAACATGTCATTATATGAAGGTACAGCAAAAACAACAACAATGGATATATTGAAATTTAACCAGAAAACTTTGCCCCTGAATTTAAAAATCAAGTATTAGAAATTGTATAAAAGCAGTTATGGATGGTCTGATCTAATTAATGTATTGTTAATGAATGTGATGTATTTAGCATGTCTTTGGATACTACCTCTTTGACAGACTGTTTAGAGAAAGAGATATACAGTAATTAACAAAATTTGCCAAAAATTGTGTCAGTTGTAGGTAATATAATATTGTTACAGTCATGTCAATTGTCAATTAAGCAAAAGAAGAAAATATTTCTTTCTGCATTTATTTTATTTACTGTGAGATGAATGAGTAACTACCATTGGCAGGTAGGAAATGAAGAATATTTTTGTAGATAATATTTAAAATGACATTTAAGATACAAATATGCAGAGGGGAAAATAATTGACTATGCAGAAAAGTATCCTGATGTTTTTTTCACAGCTGATATGTTTAATTTGCAATAATATTTCCACTGTAAGCATTGATAGGCAAACTGGAGCAAGTTGTTAATCACAAGAGGACTTTACAAGCTAATGTTTAGCAGAGAAAACATCTTGCTATTTGATTAGAGTAAATTTTTAACTTTGGTCAGGTGGAATTGTCTATGTAAAGCATTTTTGTTTCTATGCAAGCTGATATTGAGGCAAATAATATTGAACATTTCTAATGTATATAATGTACCACTCTGTAGGGCAAGAGAGAAACTAAGAGGATGTGAACAGGGTATACATAATTGGCTACACAGAAAAGTATCCTGTTTGGGCTTTCTGTTGGTTCTGCCACCCTCACTGGCAAGTTTGGTGAGAACACAGGAGGCTGTTTTCTCAATGGCTGCTCCTGGGGCTATGGAACTCCCTTCAATGGGAGGTCCAGTTGGCCTCATCTCTTCTATCTTTCCACTGACTGGTGAAGACCTTTTCACTCAGGCAGGCCTTGAGATTTAAACAATGTAGTAGTAGTGTGTGTTAAGTGGTGTTCTGTGCTGTATTATCTTTTATTAGGAATTATCTTTTTAACTGCTTTTAATTGTGGGTTTATACTGTACTTCATTTTTTGTAATACTGTATTTTTTTTTTAAAAAAAACTTTTTGTAAAATAAGATTTTAACTTAATCTTGTTTTAAATTACTGGAAAAAACATCCAGGGGCTAGCCGTGTTGGTCATGTAGCAAAACAAAATCCGGAATCCACAAAAAATTGATACCTTTATTGGCAAACCAAATTGAAAGCTTGCATCATGTGTTTTGCTGTTTGGTTGGCCAATAAAGTTATCACTTTTTTGTGGATTCTGGATTTTGTTTAAATTTCTGGAGGCTGCCTTGGATTGAACCCCAGGAGAAAGATGGGATATAAATTCAATAGATAGATTGATTGATAGATAGATATAAATACTACTCGGCTGTGCCCTCTTGTGGAAGGGGCCAGCTGGATGGGTCATAAGGAATGGCCAAGGAGGGCTGTTACCACTGCTCCTACATATTCCACAATATTATTGCCACTTTCAGTCTTATGCAGAGGTGAGAATCATGAAGTTCTCTGAATGTTTTTGAACTGCAACTTGCATTGGCTTATACTGGCTAGGATGATGGGAGATGCACTTCAACAACATCTGAGGGGCTGGTTTACACAGCAGATTTATTGCGGCAACTTGCGGATTAATTATTTTCCGCATCTGTGCCAGTCAGATTTTTTTTCTAATTATGTCGCTTTGAAGTTCAGACTTGAATAAGTGTGGGGGGTGTGGCCTCCCAAGCAGACAAAGGCTGTATGGGGAAGGACATAGGGCAAGACTCACAGACTCTGCCCAAATAGCAGGGGGGGATGATCAAAGTACAGTAGTGGCTCTGTGTGTCTCTGTAAATCTGCCTGTAAATGAACTCACTCCGTAAAGCAGAGGGAGAGTAATCTCTCTGCTAAAAGACCTTGCTGCCATGCTGTGGATCGCAAGTTTTTCCAGCTGCTCTCTCTCTCTCTCTCTCTCTCTCTCTCTCTCCTTCCCTCCCCCAAGCAGAGAGAGAGAGAGAGAGAGAGAGAGAGAGAGGGAAAATAGCAGTTCAGCTTGCTACAGCCCTTTGTGAAATGGTTTCTCTCCCTCCCCCGTGCACAGGATAAAAGCTGACGAACGAGCTTTTACATACTTTCAAAACAGCAGAGAGGATGAGAAGGAATGCTCCCTGAATGAAAGTTGCTGGAAATCCTTTTTTTTTTTTTTTTTTGCAAACTGGCTTGCAAAATAGCAGACAGGATTTTTGCAAGTTTCTTCTCTAATGGCTACTGTCTTTGCCTCCTCCCTGCCCCGCTTTTAAGCCCACCCCTGCATCATCAACCAATCACAATGCAGCTGTGCTTTAACCCTTAGCGGAATGCTAGTTCACACTGCCGATAAAGCACTACATTGCAAATATTTCTGCAAAAATAGCGACATCCCCTGGCACGCTATATTTGGGTGTTTTACCTTCCCCCCTTCTGAATGAGGCGATGCTGTGCTGCGATCCGTGGGAACTATGAGCTATCTTAGCGGTATATTTAGGGGAATATTTGCCCGTGTAAACGACCCCCTGGAGAGCTACATAATTCCTGACACTGCTCCGATGGATAGCCCTCTCTGCCCTGTCCTCTATGAAATTCTATCTTTGTGTATAAAAAATGGAAGGAAAAAGTAGGCTTGTTGCACTTTTAAAACAAGTAAATCAGTTTCCACATAAGCTTCTGTGGGCCATAGCCCACGTCTTCAGATGCTGTAGCTATGGAAAAAGCTTTTGCGGAAATAATCTGGTTAATCTTAAAAGTACCCATATTTTGCTCTTCTCCCAATGTGGGACTGAAGGGAGCTCACAGTATCCTTTCATCAATATAGGAAGCTCCTGGTACCTCTTCATTTGTTGGCCCAGCCCCTAAGGACTCCAAATATCTCATTCACCAGAGAATGAGATATGCTCAGGCTAAGTGATATGAAGTTTTGGAGGACCCCCACATTACTTGGAATATGTATATAGTTCTAATGGAAAAGACAGTGCAAATTGAAATTATAATATTTTACATTTGCACGTATACCACTGCATTGATGCTGCATCTCCTGTCCCTTGCTGGCCTGGCTGTGCTGCTTGACAGTTTAAGTCACTTGGCCTAATCAAATCTGAATAAAATTATAGCTGTTTCTGAACAAATTAGTAAACATTATATTCCAAATAATTGTGTAGCTACTAAGGATATGTTTATTTTATGAGAAAAATACCACCTAGCTAAGAATCTGGTTTTTATTGAGACTTCTCACAATCTGAGACACTACGGTGTAGCTTACTTAACTAGTGTATAAATCCTGCATGTCTAAGTCCCTGTCCTTGAATAAATTGAATATCCTTGCAATAGCAAATCACAAAATGAACATCCTCTGGAAAAAAAATGTGCGAAGAAAAACAGTAAGTGAACCATTTGCAAGTGTGTACATGTCAATGTGTAACGAGTTTGTTCCAAATGCAAAATTAAATTTTCTGGCTTCAACATTTAGAAAGGGGTTCAAAATCATAAGAGTCTCAATCCTGGGCATGTTGATCTAGAAAAGTTCTTTCCATGCTCAGAATACTATACAAGCTATGAACAAACAACCAAACATCTGAGTCACGCAGAAGCCAAGTAGAGTAGAGTAGAATTGCATATGCCCAACAGAGAGAAGACAGAATCTGGCTAATATCCTGTTGATTAGTCCTGAATAAAATAGACCCATTGAACCAGTTGTTGAATGGAGTGTGAACACATTGGTAATTCCAATTGCTTCAATGCTGTGGGCGTCACTAAGGGTGGTGTAGCCCCCCCCCCCAACGGTGCCACTTGGTGTGGTTCAGCCTCTCTGCACCCCTAAGTTCCACCACTGCTTCAATGGTTTTACCCTAGTCACAACATGGTTTGGCTTCTGCTAGTCATCTTTCTTTGGAATCCAGATGGAAACTCCAACCAGTGATGACTAGTGCAATCTAAATTGATCTTACCTTTTTAACAGGGAGTTCCTTGTCTGCTTCTCCACCTGAAGACATATGCCTCCTTACATAGAATCCCCAGTCACTGTTGAGTAAATTGAAAATGTATGTAGATTGATTTTGCAAGCATCCCAAAGAATGTACCCTTATGACAGTAGCATCTCTCAATTATTTAAACTAACAAGGATATTTACACAGAGACATATGAGGAGCTGGGCAATTGTATTAGTGCTGTAACTTCTATTATAAGTCTTGGGGGTTAGCAAAACAAAAAAAAAAGCATTTATTGTTATGAGCATCATATATTCTGACAAGTAGGCATGATAGGTTTATTGGAGGTAATTAGGCATGCTGTGTTTTCTGCCATCTTTAAATGGGAAATGCTAATTAAAAGAGAAGGCAAGTACAATCTCCTGGATGGGGTAATTTAGTTGCAGGCTTGAATCCCCCGCCCAGCTTTATTCCTAATTATTGCACCTTGTTCTTATCCCTCTGCAGATAGTTGCTCAGCAGAACCACTCAATATGAACACTGCAGACGGTGGCGTTGTTGGTCTTTGTGCAATATGTGGAGACAGAGCCACTGGCAAACATTATGGTGCCTCTAGTTGTGATGGATGCAAGGGGTTCTTCCGACGCAGCATACGAAAGAATCATGTTTACACCTGCAGGTATAAGAAACATCAAATTTGGACTGCAATATGTATTTTCCCCAATATTTCTATCCTGCCCTTTTTCATAAACCCCATCAAGGGCTTCAGTCTAGGAGCAGAGAGAAAATTTGTTCATATTCCAACGTGAAATTTCTTCATTTTTCATTTTCAGACTATAGCCTTTTCTGAAACTGAGTTGCTCTCTTAAATTTGCTCTTCTTTAAAATTTGCAATGGAATTCTCCAATTAAAAGTATATACAAAAATATTGTAAACAAACAAAAAAAATCATGTTAGGTGATATGAACATACAAAATTTTATGTGCATTTACAAAAAAAGCCCAACAACAACAACCTCCCCAAAGCCTGAAAGTGGGCTTCCAAAAACTCAGAAATAAACACAAATTGATAAATCCATCCATCCCTTAGAATGCAGAGGTTATGTTTGAAGAGAAGGGATTACATTTTCCTTGTTTTTTTCCCGGCTGTGAGGCCGTGTTCTGGAATAGTTTCTTTCTGAAAAAACCCCAAGGAAAATCTATGGCTGCTGGCCATGAAAGCCTTCGACTTCATACAGAAGGGATTACAGCTCAATAGTAGGGCTCTAAATTTTCACTTATCTAATTTTCAAAAGCAGGAATAATAATAGTAACAACAACAACAACTTTATTTATACCCCATGTCCTCCCCAAGACTGGGGCTCAAGGTGGTGTATAAATTAAAATGATTGCAATGTGGTAAAAACAGACAAAAAGACAACGTTAGAATAGAATTAAACTATTAGCAATATTAAAATTTAAAACATACTCTTAAAATGATTGCAATGTGGTAAAAACATACAAAAAGACAACGTTAGAATAGAACTAAACTATTAGCAATATTACAATTTAAAACATACTCTTAAATGAAGGAATTAATACTTTCAAAAGTTTTGTCTATGCTAGCTTATGACAGTGGAATTTGTGCATTTTTCAATGATTTTTTTGAATTTCAGAATTTTTTTGGAACAAATAATTTCTGCAAAAACTTGGGATTTTTGTAGAAAAACCTCAATATTTTAGCAGTTTGGGCTAACTACAACCTTAACCATCCATCCGTTCTTCTCTCCTCAGTGCTTCTGTCCATTTCCATGTTTGAGCAAACAATATTCTTGCTGCTATTACACAGCTAAGAAGTAGTCCATATTTACTATCCATATTTACCCATAATACCCGACAAAAACATTTCTGATTTCATTGCAAAGACAGTTTCAATATACTTCTGTAAGATCCATGTCACACCCTATGAGCCAATCATCTGACTGGTTTTGGGGGTGCATAGCTATGCCAGCTTAGTATGTCAGCAGGGATGTTGTCCTACCAGTTGAATGAAGGAAAGCACTTGCCTAAGGAGTTATTGGTACCCATGTGTGCCATGCCCAACATGCCCTTTTTGGAATAAACTTCACCCTTTCTTGACCCATTCAGCCCATCACAGCTGCCAAAAGCATTTCAGAATTTCCATTTCCTCTCTGTTTTCAGATATCAATGAGACAGAATTGGGTGTCAATTATTCTGCACTACAAATCTCTGGTAGACTATGCCCAGCAGTTTCGTGAAAACAGTAAACAAAATGAAGGGCAAGATAGAATGATGTAGAACCCCATAGTCCAGGAGTCAGGAAAGAGCAGTCTTTGGCAGTCTCCCAGAGTCATAGAATCATAGAATCATAGAATTGTAGAGTTGGAAGAGACCACGAGGGCCATCCAGTCCAACTCCCTGCCACGCAGGAAATCTTGATCAAAGCATCCCCGATAGATGGCCATCCAGCCTCTGCTTAAAGACCTCCAAGGAAGGAGACCCCACCATGCTCCGAGGGAGTGCGTTCCACTGCCGAACAGCTCTTACTGTCAAAAAGTTCCTCCTCATGTTGAGGTGGAATCTCTGTTCCTGGAGCTTGCACCCATTGCTCCGTGTTCCAGTCTCTGGAGCAGCAGAAAACAAGCCTGCTCCATCCTCAGCGTGACACCCCTTCAAATACTTATTAGAAATATGTGAGTCCCCTGCCCTTTTGTTCATATCTGGTTTTGAAAGAAGGGCCCCTGTGCCTAAAACAAGTCACAGGCTAAGTATGTGGTGAAACTATCCCTAGGCCTCTTGAGGAGATTCTAATTATTTTTTAAGTTTAAAAGGGTGTCAGAGAGCTGACTGTGGGGATGGGTGAGGGTGGCAGGAGTGGAGACAGCCCTTGGAGGCCTGGTGGAGTAATGTATGACCCTCTGGAAGTTCCCCATCCCTGTCATAGTCTGTACACCAAGAGTGGGATCCTCCCTATGTTGTTGGACTGCAGTTCACAACATTCCTCATCAGTGGCTAGGCTAGCTAGGGTGAGTGGGAGTGAGTCCAACATCTGGAGGGCTACATGGTCTCCATCCCAGCTATAGCTCAAGAAAGGAAGAGGTTTGCTGGAGCTGGAGGGAAACTCTTGGATGTAATTGTCCTTCAGGCAAGACCCACTCCCCCTTCAGCTCTCTGTATGTTTAGCAGCCTATCATGAGGACTGATGGCATGTGTGTGAAGAGCTGAGTTCCTATAGTCTCAGGTCTCAGTTCTCTTCACCTTTGCAATACATCCCTGTTAACCACAGAAAAAGACTCCTTGAAGAATGGCCATTAGCAGTACAAGGCACATTGCAGACAGGACACCTTTTTGTAGCAGGCATTTTGCGGTCCTGGATCAAACTATTTCATTTGCAAATGTCAACAAATACAGATTTTGATCCTCAGATATTGTTCTGGAAGAAACATTCACTCTCTGTCTTCTCTCTGCCTTGCTGTCCCTTGTTTTTATTTTTACTTCCCATATCTCTGATACAGGAGAATATATATATATATATATATATATATATATATTTCCTCAAGTACTACTAGATCTGTGCTACAAGGTGCCCTCTGGCATTTTCTTTTATCTGCTTCTCATTTCTCAAGAAGGTTGTCTAAGACTGTTGCTGAGGTTAAAAGGTACTCTCTCTCCTGCTATTACTATCACTTGACTCGGGTCTCTCTTTCAAGAGATTCTTCTGTTATCTTGAGACTTTCTGGCCCAAATTTATCTATATCTATATATGTTAATATTGAAGTTGGGGGAACGTTCACATGCCACACTGTATACTGGATTTCAATTGTTGTGGAAGATTTCTAAAGCGGTATGGCTGTCTGATTGTATCAGGATATTTTAAGTGCAGCAGCTCCCATCATTGTACTACCACAGCCAAAGTGACAGTCTAACCAGAGATTGGAAATATTACCTTTTAGATTACTTATTTTGTGTATTTATTAAGTTTATACCCCAACTTTCTCCCAACATGGGACCCAAGGCAGCTCAGACTTTGAATTAAGACAAAAATACAGTTAAACAATGGATAGTACAAACATTAAAAAAAACCAATCATAGTACAACATTAATTTAAAATGGTTTCAAAGAAAACTACTAACATGTAAAAATAATAATGCAAATACCACACACCTCAACTAAAAGACCTTCGCCTGCCAACAGAAAGAGACCAGAGGTGGCCAGCCGAGCTTCCCATGGCAGGGACCTACTGAGAAGACTCTTTCCCATGTGCTCACAAAACATGTCTGTGATGATGGGAGAACCTAGAGAAAACCCTCCCCTGTGGATCTTGAAACTCAGGCAGGCTCATATTGGGAGAAGCAGGCTTTCAGATATTCTGTACTATAGCTCCCAGAATTCCCCCAGCCAACATGACCAGTGGCGATGCTGACTGGAATGCAAAAAGAAATGCTTCCATACTCTGATTCTAAACCTATCATGAAGAAACTCATTAAAACACACATACACCCCTGAATGTAGGAACAACTATTTCTATGGGAGTGGGAAGCATTTGTTGGTTTGCCAGTACTTCCCATACAGTGCTGGCCAAAGTTATCTTGCCAACCTAAGTTAAGGTGCCTAGTAGTCAAAACAGGCCACCTGAGACAGAAAATCCCACAAGTACCTCTTCCTCTGCCTGTTGATAAAAATGCAATAATAATAAAATTAAGGTCACCCAATGAGTTTCTATGTTGAGTGGGGATTCAAACTCCGGTCTCCAGAGTCATAGGACAATGCTCAAACCACTACACCACTGCTGGCTTTCGTCTATATCTACATCTGCATGTATTATGTATAATACAGCAGTTTAGAGCAATTCATATACATATGTATGTATGTGTTTATGAATTGTTATAAATCCATTTGCTTATTCCATAAAACCCCGAACAAAGGCAGTATACCTCTGAATTCCAGATTGAAGGAGTCAACAGCAGGGGATAATGGTGTCTTCATACCTTGTCTTAATGCTTCTCAGGAACAGGGTTGCCTACAGGCTGGGAGCTAAATTGGGTAAACTGGCCATTGGCTCTGCTGGCAGAGGATGAAGTGTCTTGTTATCCAGTACATTGGGAGGGCATCAGGTTGAAAAAGGCTGTGCTAAACCTTTGTCCTGATCTGGCTGGACTCTTTCCTTCAGCTTCATAGTCCTCATCATCTATGCACCAGTGGGACGTGAATCTGTAAAAAACGTCACCCTAAACGTCTGCGAAAGGGAGAGGAAAATGTATATGCTTTGCTTTCACAAGATGATGAATAACTTAATGGTACTTTACTTGCCCATCACAAGGAATAGTTCCTTTTAGAAGGATGGCAGAGAGAAATGTTTCAAGGTTGATTAAAGAAAAAAGGAGCAGGGAGGTTGATCATTGGAGACATTGTTTTGACAGTGCCCATTAATTGTTTCACCTGTGTTAATCAGGATCCTCCTGTACTTGCACTCTAATATATTTACCCTCCATTCTGTCCAACAGATTTAGCCGGCAGTGTATTGTTGATAAGGACAAGAGAAATCAATGCAGATACTGTCGTTTAAAAAAGTGTTTTCGTGCTGGGATGAAGAAGGAAGGTAACTTTTTTCCCAACCTCCTGTTCAGAGAAAAAACACTTTATATCAATTAGAAAGAAATAAAATCTATAAGTGAATAAGTAATGAATTTGTGGTGCCTACTGAGAGGTTTTTTCCCCCTAAAGAGAACTAGACATACATCTCCAATAAGAAGTTAGCTTGCTATGTAATTATTATTAATTTTTTTTTTGCTAATGCTAAGATTTGGTGTGGGATTATTTTAAAACAAAACAAACAAACCATGCATGCTTCTGCTAGTCCTATATAGAAGGTTACAAGGAGCATTTAACTCCCTTGCTACAACAGCTGCACTGCCTGCTGGTCTGTTTCTTGGATCAATTCAACATATTGGTTATGCCATAAAAAGCCCATTATAGTATAGGTTTAGGTTGACAAACTGACAATCTCCCCATAGTAGGTTCTGGGGGTCCTGAGATCCTCAGGAGATGCCCATTTTTCCCAGTGCCATGGCCTTCATGGGCATGATTAGTGGGGATGCATGAAAGGGTCTTCTCAGTGGCTGTCCCTAGGAAACTTCATAGGGAGGCTAGAATGGCTCCTTCCTTGCTGTTCTTCTGTTGCCAAGTGCAGACTTTTTTTATTCAACAGGTTTTTGAGAACTGAAAGTTTTTCATTAATTATTTTATTTATAAACTAAAATCTATGTGCACTAATAAAATAATACATGCAATATACATACATCACAGCTAAAAGCACCTATTATTACATACAAACTACTAACTACAAACCTCTAAAACTACCACTAAAACCCCCGACATAAAAATACACAAAAGAAAAAAAGCTAAATGATTTCAAAGTTAACTTCTAAGTTTCCTACTAGTGGTGTATATAACCATCAGCCACATTGTCTATAATAAAAAAAGCTTCACTCTTCTACAGATTAATCTAACCAACAAATGCTCTAAACCCGTGATTATAAACTTCTCTCCTTGTTCTCTCAGAAATCCAAGTAATGGTTCCCAATATTTCCTAAAACTACTCAATGATTTTTCTCTTAATAAAGTAGATAATGTATCCATTTTTGCCAAGGCTTTCAATATCCAGTCATTCTGAGATGGAATTTCTGCATTCTTCCATTTCTTTCTGTATAGCACTCTTGCCACCATAATCATATATTACACTTTATTGTGTTGCCTCTCAATTTGTTTGCCCAACAGTCCCAACAAAAACAGTTATAGTTATAGAATTGAGAGTTTTTAAAGGAAGGGCTTTTAAGAGTGATTTTCAAAAAAAAGAAATCACCAAAATATTCAACAAAAAATATAAAACTCTCAAAAGGTGAAAAGATGATTAAAATATATAAATAAAAAGTATATATTCTCCCTGAAGGGAGAAAATTCAGATTTTTCATTCTTGCATGCAAGAATAGAGTAGGCAATAGAGTATACTTCCCTATGGAAAAGCAGTTTTAAGGGAAATTTTGAGCAATGACTCAGTGAGTTCAATAACATCCTTGTTCACTACCAGTTACAGCCACAGAGGCTTTTTCTCATTTTGAAAAAGGCTAGGGGAAAGAGAAATGTGACTTTTGATGTCAGCTGTTCTTTGTATATAAGGACAACATTTTACATCTAGTATATGTTGAATTCAGGAATATTTTGGATAAATTGAAGAACCTTAGTTCAAAGCTACTTTAGATATAAATCAGAAACAACAAAAAACCTCCTCTCTCCTGGGTTCTACTTGCAAATATTTGCATAGTGGTTGATTTTAAAATAAAAATGAGATATTATTTTTCCCCTTCCCAAAAGACTGGTAGTGAACTAGGAAGAATGGCTATCTTTGATTTTTTTAATTTGGCTCTTGCCATTTGAAATATTCAAAGAAGGAATAGTGTCAACTCAATTTCAGTCTGTTAAAATAGTAAGTTATAATGCTGTTTATTTTTGGGCATATGGGAAAGAAGCACAAAGTCAGTAGTTAGGGCTCAGTATCTAAAAGAAGCTTGTTGTTTTGCTATAAAGGTCTGACTCAGATTTACATGTTTGTAAATCCAGAAAGGAGATCCCAAAGACTCTCTGGTTTATCGCTTTGCACAGACAAAGGACATACCATGTCCAATGTACTGCTCTTTGCACTATGATTTCCCTGCCAGTCATATATGTTTTGAAAACACACAGACACACACACACAAAGAGAGAGAGAGAGAGAGAACTTGGGATGCTCCTAAAACTTGAGTTACAAGACAATCCAGATGTTTTGTTGATATCCCAATTAACATATTTCAGTGCATGTATGGCTGTCTGGATATAATTAATTTCCTACTTGGACATAATAGCAGGATATTTCTCTTTTCTTCAACCTGCACCCTCTCACAAACATTTGCTAACCTATCCCAATTAAAAGCTATTTTTGAAACTACCAAGAACCATGGGGCTGGGAGTAGTGATTGACAGGTATGTGCAAGTGTGGTGGTGAATCTTTTTAGTCAGAACTTTAAAGGATCTGTCCTGTTTTGGGAAAAGCATCCAACACATTGGATAGCTCCTTTAAAGTTCAGATAAAAATCTAAAGCAGATTTTCCCAGCTCACTGTCATAGAAGCCACAGCCTCTGTTGTGACTTAAGTGATTGATAATGAACAAATTTGCCTGGCCTTGAATCGCCTTCATTCTTGTCTTCTATGATCTTTCTAGGTTTTCTATTTCATTCACCTTTTAGGCTAAAGATTATATTCTCACTATATGATTATCCAGAGCATTAAAAAAAAGTTACCTTTTGGGACTAAAAGTCTTGTGGGGTATGGGAATTGCACTTCAAAGGAGTAATATTTTTCAAGCTCTGGGCTCATCATATACATATGTGTATTTGTTAAAAAGAAATGGCAAAAATAATAATAAAAAAAACAAGTAAAGACTGAACTCCATGCAAACAAAACAGCTATTTCCAAGACACTTGGTGCTATTGTTGCCTTAAATATCTTTTAATACAGTCCAGCCACTTATGCTGGATGATCAAAGCAGTTTGGTAGCCATCTCTCAGGTATGATTTTATATTTAAAGATATAACCACCGTTTGTTGTTTAGCTGCCGAGTTAAGGAATGAAAAAAGATAGCATTTTTTCCTGTTAAAAAGACTGGAGCATCATTCTTGATTCATGTCTACGTGACCATTTATCACTTAGTGTTTATCACTATACGACATTTCTTATTATGACCTTAATAAAAGGCCCATCAGTGAATGTCCTTGGCTAAGAATGTAGTGCGCCTTCACCATAAAGTGTGTTCATTCTTCATATAAACTGCGGAACACTATATAGTGCACAGAACACATTTTTATTGAAGCATTGATGCTGGCGCTCTACTTCTCAGATGCAGATTGCCTCCCTAAAAATAACAAACAGATCATTGGAAATACAACTGCTGCTCTTATAAAAGGTTATGAGATTCTATGTAGACTGAGGAATATGTTGATCTGAACTGTGCTCTTCTATCCTTAATGTGACCTTGGACCTAAAATAGGCCCTGGAACGCTGATAGGTAAGCTGCATTTATCTCTTTCATTTTTGTATTAAAAGGGACACCTGATTGCTTCACCAGCCTTGGAGATCCACCATCCCATTTTCTTTCCAAAGGCTCTTAGGAACATTTCTGTATCAAGCTATCTGTTCAGCAGCAGAGCTCAGAAAAGTTCATTTTGGGAATTTCCAGAATCAGCTCTTCCAAACACCACTCAGAATTAATTGTTTAATAGTCATAGAACTTTTCACACCCTTAAAGCCTGCCATAGACTGAAAAACACCAGGTCATATCCAGAGTTGCACAAAGTGGAGCTATGATTTTTCACTGAGAAGCCCTTTCATCACTTCAAAGCTGCTTTAGAAAGTTAGGGAGCTACAACTAAATCCTGAAGACTGATTCTAACACAAGCACACATGCTTAAAACAAAACGAAACAAAATAAATTTGTCAAAGAGAAAAATGGAGAAACTTTTATGCTTCCATCTTCTGCATGATGCAGATTGCCTCCCTAAAAATAACAAACAGATCATTGGAAATACAACTGCTTTAACTCAGATTTCATTAAAAGTTGCATTTAGTTCAGTGCTGCATCCTCTGGTACATGTGTATAGGTTTGCAACCTTCCAGTACAATCCTATGCATTTTTACTTGAAAATCCCTTCTCCCTGACTGTGCTCAATAAGACTTATGCTCAGGTAAAGGTGCTTAGACTTGCAGTTTAAGGCACAGTCCCATACTGATTTACCTTGTAGCAATGCCATTGAACTCAGTGAGATTTACTACTGATTGCACATAATTTAGCACTGTTGCTGTTCATTTTTCATCCCTCCCTCCAGCCCTTCCTTCTTTTCTTGTGATTGTTGAATAGCCAATGTAGACAGGATGTAGATCAGGATCTACTGGTAGATCTTTGGATAATTTAGCCAACTGCCAACAACGTTTTACTCCAGATCTTTTAACAGTAGGTGGAAAAAATACTTCTTCCCTTTCCCTATTCTAAATGGATGCAAAAGAAAATAGGGATCCTGTACCTTTAATAGTAGTGCAAAAGAGGGAATTTCAGCATCTTTAGCTTCTATATCATTTGAAATCTTAGAAGTATAGGAGCCCTATCTTCATTTGCATGTGGCTACCAGAATCCTAAATTATATTACTGGCATTCATTTGCTTTAATAAGTGTATATACCTGAGTATTCTATCAATACTGCTTGTGGCTAACTTGTGCTGCAACCACTCCTGGTTTATTAGTGTGAAGGCCAATGTAAAATCAATAAAGTCTACAAACAGATGTTTGTTTGGGTCCTTGATATTATTAAATAACCAATATTATACATATGGTAGGATTATTTCAACTGCAGTCCAGAAATTACATGTGCACTTTCGATGTATTTTGTTAATATTTGTGTGTGTGTGTGTGTGTGTGTGTGTGTGTCAGAATAGACCATGAGGGCCACCCAGTCCAACCCACTGTCCTGCAGGACTACACAAAGCACTCCTAACAGATGGCCATCCATCTTCTGTTTAAAAACCTCCAAAGAAGGAGACTCTACCACATTCTGAGGCAGTGTATTCCACTGTCACTAGACCCATTGAACAAACAGGATTCCCCTTTATGTTGGCTCATCATTCAGCAATTGATTGAATGGGTTTAATTAATTTGGTACTAATCAACAGGATTCAGGTCTGTCATTTGCAGTAAAAAATTGTTGGGGAGGAACAGATAATGCTGAAAGTAGGCTTGAGCTTTTTTATGTATATGGAATGACTGTGGGCAAACAAAGCCTTGGGCTTAGAAATACATAATTGTAATTGTGTAAGTATATTGCAGTGGTTGGTCTAGGTACTCTTGATAAAACCAGATTTGATCTGGACCTAAAGTCTGCCCATCCTTGTTGTACTGCCTGTAGTGTCACAGCCATCAAAATCGTATTTCCGTCTCATTGGCTTTTTAAACTGCAGCATCATATTGTTGACCCATTTTCAGCTTGTAATCTACTAAGACTCCTAGATCCCTTTCACATGTACTATTGTTAATCATTGTAACATCCATCCTATATCTGTGCAGTTCATTATTTCTGCCTAAGTGTCATGCAGTACCTCACATTACTCCCTGTTAAAATTCATTTTGTTAGTTTTGGCCCAATTCTCTAATTTATTAAGGTCATTTTGAATTCTGGGGTATTAGCTACCCCTCCTAGGGCTTGTCTACATGATGAAAATACTCCTCATAGAATTTGAAGAGAATACAATCTGTCCACACCAGATCTGAAGGGGATTCACAGTATTTGGAGGGATCGGGTCTAAAAACCCCACCAACTGTGCAGTAAAAGAATTAACAGGTCTTGTCTATATGAGGGGGAGGAATGCAAACACATCTGAAAAAGTAAGCATTTGCAATGATGCGACCTGTCTTCATGGTCAAAAGAGCTCCCCTAAACTCCACACGACCCCCTAGTCAAGATGGTGGCTGTGAGAGATTTACTTGCGATTTTAAATCTGTCACCACCAATTAAAAAAAAAAACAGTTTCCCATGGTGCACCCAAGTGATAGTTCTTATTTACAGAAAGAAAGAAAGAAAGAAAGAAAGAAAGAAAGAAAGAAAAGAGTATAAGGTCACCATGTTATCGACTTACTGGACTCTCACTTAGCCGAAAATGTAACATGGTAGCCGCAGGTGCTTTCCCTGTTTGCTAGCCCCGCCCCCATGCTCGTCCAGCCAATCAGATTACACTGCCTGTTCATATCTGTGCAGATGTGAGTGTTCAAACAACTGCACATTCACATGTCGTATGGAGCTTTAAAAAAAAAATTGGACGAAGCCGCAGTTGTGATGCACACAGACTTTGTGGTGGATTGGGCTGCCTTCCTTCCAAATGACATGTATTTATGCCCATGTCTGTATGAATGGATTGCCATACATTTGCATCTCATTTGCATTATTTTGACCATATAGGCAAGACCATAGTTTCCCCCAAAGCTTCCTGGAAAATGTGTGGAGATGCACATTTTGGGATAGCCATCTGAATCCACACTGCTGTGTATTTTTTGCTCAATTGCCCTGTATGAGCATGTGTGCTTGTTCAATTAAAATGAATGTGAATGGATGTGAATAGGCATGGAAATGGTGAAGACAAATCAACTTTCCTATGAATGGGCAAAAGGTCGCATTCACTCTCAGTAAACCATAGTGGCTAGATGAGCCCCTAATTAGGTATCATCTGAAAATTTGATAAGCATGCTCTCTATCCATTATCCAAGTCATTTATAAAGATGTTGAATAGCACTAAGCCCAGGATGAAACCTGTGTCACCACTAATCACTTCTCTCTAGGATGAAGGAGAGCCATTGGTGAGCACTTTTTGGGTTCGGTCCATCAACCAATTACAAATCCACCTAACAGTAACATTGTCCAGCCCACATTTTACTAACTTGTTTGCAAGAATATTAAGGGGGACTTTGTCAAAGGCCTTATTGCAATCAAGATATGCTACATCCATATCATTCCCTTCAACTACCAAGCTTGTAACCCTATTTAAAAAAAAAAGAGAGAGAGATTGAGAGAGAGAGAGAGAGAGAGATCAGAATAGTCTGGCGTGACTTGTTTTTGAGAAACCCATGTTGACTTTTACTAATCATGGCATTCCTTTCTAAGTGCTTACAAACTGTCTGTTTAATGATCCGCTCTAGAGTCTTTCCTGGTATTGATGTCCAGCTGACTGGGCAGTAATTATAGTTGTCCCTTCATATTCGCTGGGGTTTGGTTTCAGGACCCCCCCCCTGTGGATACCAAAATCCGTGAATACTCAAGTCCCATTATATGCAATGACATAGCAAAATGGTGCCCCTTATATAAGATGGCAAAATCCAGGTTTGCTTTTGGGATTATTATTTTTTAAAGAATATTTTCAAGTCGTGAATATCTGGCTGTGGAGACTTGAAATCATTTAGAGTACCCAGGGATTTCTGTACTCTCTCTTTACCTATTCTTTGTGGCATCTCCTATGACATCACCTAAACCAGTGGTGTTCAACCTGTGGCCCTCCAGGTGTTTTGGACGCCAGCTTCCAGAAACCTGAGCCAGCTGGTCCAATGGTCAGGAATTCTGGGACCTGTAGTCCAAAATACCTGGAGGGCCACAGGTTGGACACCACTGACCTAAACATTTCTTAATGTTTATGAGCATTTGTTTTTCCTAGAACTTCCTGACAGTAAGAGCTGTTTGGCAGAGGAATACACTGCCTCAGAGTGTGGTGGAGGCTCCTTTGGAGGTTTTAAAAACAGAGGGTGGATGGTCATCTTTTGGGAATCCTTTGATTGTGTATTCCTGCAGGACAGGGGGTTGGACTAGATGGCCTTTGTGGTATCTTCAATCTCTATGATTCTATGATAATCTGCTCCATTTCCCTAAGGCTGAGCACTGTTTAACTTTTGGGACAAGATTGAGGCAAAGAAGTTGTGCCTTATATCTGTCTCTTGTTAGCATTTCACCATCTTCTCCATGCAATGGCCCTACCATTTCCTTATTCTTTGATTTGCTACAGGCATAACCAAAAAACCAAAACAAAACCTATTGTTTTTAACTTCTCTAGCAAGCTTGAGCATGTTCTGCACTGTAGCTTTTCTGACTTTCTCCCTCTATGTGCTGGCTATTCATTTGAATTCCTCTTTGGTGATTTCTCCCTTTTTCAATTTCTTGTATATATTCCTTTTAAAGAATATTTTCAAGCCGTGAATACTTAAATCCATGGATACCAAATATCTTAGCTCAGTTAAAAGTTCTTTAGACAGCCATTCTGTTTTCTTTAGACAACTGCCATTTCCCCTCCTCATTGGAATTGTTCCTTCAGTACCCCACTTTTTGGGAATTCCCATCCATCATGAACTCTCTTTTAGTATTCCTGACCAGGGGATCACCCCCAGTATTTCTCTAAATTTACTTTCTTAAAGTCTAGAAGGCATGTCTGACTGTGCTTGGCTTCCCCTTTCCACTGTATAAACAAACTTCAGGTGAACATGGTCACTCCCCCTTAAGGATCCACCCCATTTTAACCTGGTCATCTCTGTTGGTTAGGATCAGTTCTAAAATAGCTGATCCCTTTGTTGCCTCTTCCACATTCTGGACAATTAAATTGTCTGCAAGGCAAGTGAGGAATTTTTTGGACCTTATATTCTTAGCAGAGTTTGACCTCCAACAAATATCAGGATAGTTGAACTCTCCCATTACTACTACATCTTTACGTTCTGAATTTGTGGCCATATTTTCCAGGAAGGCATCATCCAACAGATTCAACAGCCTTAACCCAGCGAACTCTCCCAAAAGATTATCTGGGATGGAGGAGGTTTAACCCAACAGGCACAAAATGCCTGTTGGCCCTGCTGACCTTATGCTGTCTCTTCCACCACACAAAATGCCTGTTGGCCCTGCTGACCGTATGCTGTCTCTTCCACCACACAAAATGCCTGTTGGCCCTGCTGTCTGTTAGCTGAGCTCCTGTTAGCTGAGCTCCAGGACTGGGGCTGCAGCTATATAGTTAGTGGCTGTTAACTCATCTCCCAACCAAGCCTCTGACTCACAGTCTGTGAACATTTTGGCTTACATTCATAACTCCACAGGGCTATAGGGTCCTTTAATAATTATCTGAAAGCTTGTCATTTAAGATGGTTAGTGGCTCCCCTTACTCAGATAGTGGTATGAGTGCTGTAGCTCACTTAGCTCATTGGGTAATCTAGCCATGTACATTACTATGTCTGATTAAACAAGTTTAGCGATTTCTAAATAGTGCTTTAGTAGAGGTGAAAATGGAATTACAATACACATCACCAACAGGCTTGTAGTCACATGGGGGCATTTGTACCAGCAGGCAGCATAGAGGCCCAGATACTGCATTGAGTTGCCATATCAGCAGCATCTCATTCCTTGAGATTTCAGGGCCAACAAGAGAGAAAAGGGTAGAATGCTAGAGGACTAGAATAGCTTCTGGGTCAGCTGGTTTTAAAAAATAGGCAGGAGGAAAACCTGAATGAATAGATCCAGAATATGGTGAAATCCATCTAACCCAGCCTTTCTCATCCTTTTTACCCTGGAGGAAACCTTCAAGTGATTTTTCAGGTATCAGGGAACCCCTGTATTGAAAATATTACATCTATAGTTTCTTTTTAAAAATGTTTATTGTTTTTCAATCACAATCTCTTCTGGGGTTCCAGGAAAGCCTGGTTGAGAAACCCTGCTGTAGAGACCTCAACAGAAACACTTTGAATCTGCTGAGACTACTGAATTTCTGTCTGGAAATACAGGTTGCCCCCCGTATCCATGGGGGCTACGTTCCCAGACTTACTGTGGATACGCAAAACCATGGATAATAGCAAACCCTATAGAAATGAATGGTTTCCAGGCACTATAGGCTGCATTTCAGAAGCAAACCTCCTTTGAACATTCCTTGCTTAAGAAAGCATTGCCTCCTACCAATCCATTCACAATCCCAGTCAGACCTGGCAGCAAATGCTTCTTCTTTCTAAAGGGCCCCCTGCTTTATCTCCCTTGTTTTCCTTGTGGAATGGGATGTGTGTCAGGATGGACTCTGATAAGAATGGCCTTGATGCATTATTAGACCAAAAGAGTCCACAAAAAGATCCAAGCATTCCATTCAACAGTGACCAGCCAAATCTTGCAGGGAAACTCAGGTGAGAGAATTAATTCCACCCTGCTTTTCACCACCCTTCCACACACACGTGTGTGTGCGTGCGCACACATACACACGTACACTGTTTCTAGTACTGGAGGCTCCATATAACCATGTCCTAAAAGGCTGGAAAGCTCCCCACAGAACCCCACAGATTTAACTCACTTTAAACAAGTGCATGGTTAAATCCTGATTCTGTGGGGTGAGGTTGTAGGCTGCGCAACTTCATGCAAAACCCCCTCCTTCCCCAATGTGTCTTCTTTTCTCCCACACCCCCACTTTTCAGTCTGTACGTCCTTTCTTCCCTCTTGCCATCCCCCATCTTCTTCCCCTCCTGCAACAGGAAGGGGAGGGGAAAAGCACAGTTGAGCTGGAGCTCCTAGGAGCTGGTGGAGGTGGCTGGGATACAGCTGGATCCTAAAGCTCAACAGGTCTTGTTAATATTTCTTGCAGAACCCCTAGTGATGTCTCACGGAACCCTAGGGTTCTGTGGAACCCCAGTTGAGAAATGTTGATCTAGCCAGTTAATATGACCTAATAACCAGAGCTAGGGATGCCTGTTTTTTGATGGTGGGACAGATATAAAATGTGTCTAGCAAATGCAGTCTTTCTGCCATTCCACTGGATCTTGCATCACACACACTCTTACAAGAGCACACATGATCTGTGGAGAGTTTTTCAAAGCCCATACGCTGCTACTGGGGCTTGTGGAAGGCTAATGAGTGATGATACTTGCACCCAATTCCCTTTGTTCCAAATGGCACAAAAACATGCACCTAGCAGCTTTCTCCTCCTGCCACCACCACCCTTGGGCTGAACCAGGGATTCCAGGAAGTCGTTGGGAATGGACATGGAAGCAGAGGCTTTACAATAGGAACAGGCAACTCAAAGTGATTGGGGGCCCCAGGGAAACTTGGAGTTCCTCACTGCCCCAAGTTTTTTTGTACAAGAACTATTTTGGCCCTAAATGCTCCTCTATACCCCCTGGAGATATTGGGAACAATTTTACCACACTTTGAGGGAAGGACAGAGCAAAAAATAAAATAAAAATAAAAATAAAAACCTAGCTAAAACAGATCACTTCTTGATTTTAAAAAGGGCCTCTCCTAGGCCTACAATGGTGGGGGCAAATGTCAAAACTGCACCACACCCTGGGGTTGATTTTGGGAGCATTAGCATGTAAAAATGTTTTCAAATATCTGGGGTGCTGGTGACCCTTGACTGCAAAAATGGCTTTTGGGGCTGCTTGTGGCCCCTGGCTCACTCTTCCCCCACCTCTGCTTTAAAGCCATCTCACATACAAAACATAACCTCCAACATTGCACAGATGAAAACATGTATGGCCAGCCAAAAATAGAATGTTGTCACAATGGCAATGGTTATTAATGAGGAAAAAACACAAGCTAGGAGAAGCTGCAACAGTTTTTTTTTTTGTCTGAGTGTACAGGAAAGGGCAGGATTGCACCCTATCTCTCCTCTTCACCTGGCTGACTTAAGCACAAACTACTTTTGCACGTTGAATTCAGTTTGCGGCAATTGAAATAAGCTGATGACAAAGGGGGAAAGTGGAGGAAGAGAAAGAAACTGGGATATTTTAAAAGCTACTGAAAAAAAGAGACATAACAAGATTAATTGGAACTGTTCCTGCCAATTTGGGACAGTTGAAGCATATGGACTTTTTCGGACAATCCAAAAATAATGTTAGCAGCCTCGCCAGGTTGTGAGGCTGCAGCGCTAGAAGGCGTCAGTTTCGTATGACGCTCCTTCCCAGCGGTACTGTTGCAGTACCGCTGGGAAGGAGCGTCATGTGAAACTGACGCCCTCTAGCGCTGCAGCCTCGCAGCCTGGCGAGGCTGCTAGCGTTATTTTTGGATTGTCCGAAAAAGTCCTATGACACCTAGCTAGATACTCAAACTGACATAACAATTTGCTGAGCAAACACTTTGAGACATGGCCCTTCTGACCCCAAATGCTGTTGGCATATTAGGCATTTGATTCTTTAAAAAATACAGTACAATTGTTAATCTCATATCAATGATATAAAGTGAAGTCAGGCCCTCAGTTCACTCCCTCATCAGCATATATTTCAAGTGCATTTAGGCATTTGTGAATCAGCATGTCATGCACAGCTTATCTTCTCACATCAGCTAATTTAGCAGCCCAAAATAGCAGCAGTTGTTGAAGTTTCAGGACTATCTCTAAAAAGTCATGAGATGCAATCAGAATTCAGAACAGCAATATTCTAAACAGGTACTGTTTTAAGAGAATTTATTATAATGCCAATATAAACATACAGGTCAACCCCGTATCCACGGTTTTGGTATCCATGGTTTCAGACATGGATGTCTGAAAAAAATGTCCTCTCTAGGTATTTTCTAGATCCTCCAGTGTGATTCTATGGTAAGCTTCCACCAGAAGTTGGGTCAGAAGTCGTTCATTTCAATAGGGTTCATTATTGTTCATGGTTTAACGTATCCTTGGTAAGTCTGGGAATGTATCCCTGGAGGATAAGGGGGTCAACTTGTATAACAAAAAGTTTTGCTGTTTTCTCCTCTGAAATAACTTTACCAAATTTGGACAACACAGCCTGTGGTTCATATGGTTTCTGAATAATACTTTGTAAAGCAGTTCAACAACATGGTCGTCAGGTAAATAAATTACAATAAATGTTTTGTTTTTCTCTCCAGCTGTCCAAAATGAACGTGATAGGATAAGCACAAGGCGAAGCACTTCTGAAGGCAGCAACAGTCCTTCTATTAACACATTGGCCCAGGCTGAAGTGCTTTCTCGTCAGGTACGCCAATCCTGACATTATTCTGTCTCCATCATTTCTAAATGTGGCTATCCTTTTGTATTGGTAACAATGAAGTTAGACAAGATTATTTAAAGAAAATGATAATTCTGTCCATCTTTGCTTATAGTAACACCTTATGTATGTTTCAGGTTACAAATAACTAACTACCTGATATGGGGTATAGCACTAGCCTCATTAGATGTATGTTCTGAGGAACCTGATGAAATGTTTCTCCAGCCATTTTGACATGGATAGAGCTTAAAGATCTATTTTTGTTGTAACAGTGCAAACAGGGCTTGGCTTGGGGAAGGCAAGGAGAGAGATTGATATATTGTTGATCATTCTAGGTAGCCCTCACAGAACCACAGGAAAATCTTCATATAGCTCAAAGATGAAATATTGGCACTTTTCTTTGGCACTCCATTTATCTCTCTGGGCTCTTCCAGAATGGTTAAAGAAGTGTGTAGTACAGCTTCTTCATTATTTCTGGGTATTGCTTAGGGATGTAATTCTTCACTAAGTATCTTCTCAAAGGCAGTGACAAGTAATTTCAGCAATTTACTTCCTGCTGCGAAGAAGTCTTTGAAAACCTTGTAGTTTCTGAAAGCTATTTGCAATTTGGGACTTATTTTGTATAAAATTCTCATTTTGCACAGAAAATAGCATTTTCAGTATATATATATATATATATATATATATATATTAATTGCTGCACAGAAAATGTTTTCTCTGCAGGAAATGCTGTTTTGTATGCAAATAAACCGTGTGTGAATTTTATGCAGAAGAAATCCCCAATTACAGAATGGTCTGTGTAGGAAACAGCATTTCCTACATGGAAAATAATATTTCAACACAAAATATTAATCCCTACACAGAAAATGCTATTTTCTATGAAAATGTGTGAATTTTACATAGAACAAACCCCCAATTACAGTATTTTCTGTGCAGAAAAAAGCATTGTCTGCATAGAGATTAATATCTGCATGGAAAATAATATTTCAACACAGAAAGTTTCATCCCTATGCAGAAAATGATGCTTCTGCTATTTTGTATGCAAGTCAACCATGTGCAAATTTTATGCAGAATAAATACCCAATTATACCATTTTCTCCGAAGAAAACAGCATTTTCTGCACAGGAGCTAATATTTCTGCATTGAAATATTATATACCCAGAGAATGCTGTTTCCTGTGAAAAAAATGCTGTTTTATGTACAAAACAGCAACAGGTGAATTTTACGTAGAATAAGTCCTGAACTGTGAAGATTCCCGTCATTCCAGAATTCTCATCAGGGTTTCTCAGTACTCAAAAACATGTTTTTGACCATTTCCTGAATATTCTTGAATATTCTTTCCATCCCTAGTATTGCTGATTGTTGATACCTCCATGTCTATGTGTTCCCTGTCAGTGGATTCTTCTATGTTATTTTTTTGGTAAGGAGGCAGCTATTTGTTGCTGGACATAGTGATTTTTGGATCTTCACTAGAATTTTTTTTTTTAAAAAAAAAACTGGGGGTGTGCTTTGGAAAGGTTGGGGTGGATTTTTATCTTTTTGATTAGGGGATATTTTGCTAAGAGTCATAGTGCATCTGTGAAATAGGGAAACAGCATTTCAGGGCAAAAGTGTTAGTTCACTATTCTGAATCTAGGTAAAAGACGAAACTACCCCTGAGGCTTTTGATTAAAAAAGAGTGGTCTGGGAGGTCTGGTGGGATCAAGAACTGGGAAAAAAATAGCCTGGGGGCTGCATATTGTTCTTCCCAACTGTGGACACATCTGCTATTATACTGGGAATTATATATTGAGAGTGTTATATGGGGAAACTGTAGCCACATAAAACTCATTTAGCAAACACAGCTACAATGTTATTATAAAGACTACTCTAATAATTTCAAAACTTTGTTCACAATTTGTCTCCACTATGATCAGATCCCTGTTTCAAGCCCTAGTGCTGGTACTACTGATATAAATGTTAAGAAAATTGCTGGTATTGCTGATGTCTGCGAATCTATGAAGCAGCAGCTCTTGGTTCTTGTAGAGTGGGCAAAATATATTCCAGCCTTCTGTGAACTACGGCTAGATGATCAGGTATGAGGCAATACACATAAAAGCATCCACTATAGTTAGCATGTGCACTGTGTTAATTCTTTTCAGTTTGGACAGAACATGGTGCTGTTGTATTAAAGTAAAACTGGGACTCTCAAACCAGGGTAATGGAAGATTTGGGCCTAAGATCTTTCATTGTTGGATTTGAGAAGACTTGGTAGGACTGGGCCTATGAGCAAGAAAAAGCAAGATCAAGTTCTAGGCCGGCAGAAACAAAACAAATTCACAGCAAGGAAGAAATTAATGGCAAGCTGAGAAAAAGAGGAAATGATTTAGCGATTTTAGAGATTCACTTTAGTGGATTTTAGTGATTCAGTTTCTATGGGTCACTGCTGATTTAGAACCAAACCAAACATTCCATTCCTACATGTGTGAATAAAATTAGTGTCTTGTTTTCCTTTAATTAATTTCAGATATGAGGAGGGGAGGGAGGAGGGAATGTTACTTGGAGCACAGTACATCTGGGGAGGATTCTCCCTTCTCCCCCAGTGCTATCATTTAGATTAAATTTTGCAGTTTGTTAATTTATTAGTTACATTTCTATCCTGTTTTCCATCCAATGACCTCTCTTCCTCTCTTCTCCTTCCCCTCCCCACTATATCCCCACAACAGTCCAGTGAAATAGGTTAGACTGAGAGAGTTGCCCAAAATCACTCAACGATTTTCATGACTCAGTGGGGACTAGAACCTGGATCTCCCAAGTCCCTGTGCAATGGTCTAATCACTACACTGTACAGGCTTCCACATTGTTATCTTGCTGGGGGACGGTCATATTTCATTTGTTCTAGGAAGGGCAGAGATTAATTTCACCTCCTTGATTATTGCTCTCTAAGATCTTCCTCCCTCTCACTTGTCTGTAATTATTTAAGGAAAAGCTAGATGTCTAACTGCATGCTACAAATCAAGACAATGTCTAGTTTTAATTCTGAAAGGAAATGCCAGAGACCTCTTCGTACTTCCTTTCCAAAAGGAAGTTGAAACGCTGAAGCTAATGGGGTCAGGGCAACTAAATTATGCCTAGGGATAGTAAGGAAATGTTTCAGTTTTTTCATTAGTTCTTTAGGTACCGTCCATACTAAGAAACTGGCAACAAAGCAACAAGAAAATGCACTATCTTTTAGCATAGCAGCAACAGTTACCTTGTGATGTGTCTGATTTCACTTGCTTTATTTTTGATGTTACCATTGTTATGTATGCAACTTTTTCAAGGTTGCCCTGTTAAGAGCACATGCTGGAGAACACCTGCTGCTTGGAGCAGCAAAGCGCTCGATGGTTTACAAAGACATTATTCTTTTAGGTAAAGATTACTTTATTTTTCTTCTTAACACTTTCTCCATGTTTACTCAGAAGCAAGTGTTTGCAGCATAAGACTGCAACCAAAGACACATTGAGTTGGATCCAGAATTAGGCATGTGTGTTGGCACAAGTGGTCTCCCCTGTCCTCTCCTTGTGACAACAGATTCAGTCCACAGACAATGCTACATAGAAGGGGCAAACTGGACTATAGCAGGGGAAAAAATGAGGCGGGGAGGGAGAGTGTCCTGAGAAGGACACCACCTTCCTTCTACAGACCCTTAGGATAGAGTTGGGGGACTTTGGCTCTCTAGATATTTGGCATTATAACTTTTACTGTCCCTTTCCATAGGCCATTGTGGATGGGGCTGGTGCAAATTGTGGGCCAAAATATCTAGAGGACCAAAGGGTCATCACCTTTGCCCTAGGAGAAACAGGGTGGATGAAGGAAGTAATTTGTGTGTTTTTTCCTATCCAATGCACAATAGCAATAGCAATAGCATTGATATTTATATACCACTTACCAGTGCCAAAGCACTCCCTAAGTGGTTTACAATTGTTTTTAGCTAATTGCCCCTAACAAGCTCATTTTACCAACCTACAGAAGGATGGAAGGCTGAGTCAACCTTGGAGCTCTCTTGGATCAAACTAATAACATTGTGGCTTGCAGTATTGGCATTTAGCCACTGCTCCACCTGAGCAGAAACAAGGTTTCACAAAATATAAAAATGCCCATGTACTGTTGGAGCTAGTTCAATGAGTCATAATCTGACCCTAATATTTGTCTGTAAGGGTAGAACAGTCTCTGCTATCATTCAAAACCCTCTTCTCCCCTACCTTAAGAAAATAAGAAGAGCCCCTCTGGATTAGATAAAAGGCCTTTGTACTCCAACATCTTGTGCAGAACTAAATGCTTCTGGGAAGCCTATAACCAAGACCCAAGTCCACATGTGGGAGATGTGGGGCCCTTTCACACTGCACAGATAAAATGTTTGATTCCACTTTAACGTAACTGTCATGGCTGCATTCTGTAGAGTCCTAGAAATTACAGTGCTATGAGGCAGGAGAAACTCTAAAAATCCCTCCCTAAACTTCAAATCCCAGGTTTCCATAGGATTCTGCCATGTCTGTTGAAGTACAATGATTTTTTTTTGAAAATTAAGTGCTGCCATCACACATATATTTATGGGGTGAAACATTATTATGTACAATTATAAGCTTTGGTGCAGTTGTCTCATGGCACACTATACAGTCTGCCCTTATCTTTCATAAGGGTTAGGGGGAAGTATCCCTACAAAAGTGGAAAAACCATGAATATCTTCATTCTTCCCCCCAACCATATTTAACACACATGTTGGCACTCTGAGCCTGGAGTTCGCTGTTGTGTGTGCTTACCCTGCATGGGGGGCTGCCTTCATCCAAACATCCCCTTTCCTTGTTCTTTCTTGGCTGGACAGTGGCACTGAGCAAAAGGAACCAGGCCGTGCCACTCTCCACCCATTCTCTCCGTCCTCATCAGCCAACTGGGCCATGGAGGTCACCACTGCTCTGCTGGGGCCTCTTCTTCATGGGGAGATGCCCAAGTCTGGCCACCACTACTACCACTGCTTCTGTGCCCTGTCCCAGATCCATGTCTCTCCATCCTTTGCTGCCTCTGCATTATCTTCTCCCTCCTCCTATGCATAAGTGGTGGCTCTGGATGGAGCTGTCTCCATGAAGTTGGCAGCAGAAGGGCCAGGGCTCTGCCATTACCTTCTCCTCACTCTGCAGCCACTCCACTGGGGCTGCTCCTCCTCCTGCATGGGGAACTGAGCATACTTCCCAGAGCTGCTGCTGCCATCTCAGCCTTGTGTGCACCAGCCAGTGGCATTATCAACACTGCCTGGTCAAAACAGAGACACATGTATCATGCAGCAGCAGAAGGAGGAATAGGAGGAGGAGGAGAAGGAGCAGTTCCCCACAGGTCAGGGACTGGCAGTGCAGGTGATGCAGCAGCAGCACATGGGGTATGCTCCTCCTCTTCGTGCTGCTACACATTGTGTGTGTCTCTGTTTTGCCCAGGCAGTGCCAAAGATTCCACTGGCTGAGGCAGCAGGAGCAGCTCATGGAAGATACTCAGTTCCTCTTGCAGGAGCAGCCCCAGTGGAGTGGCTGCAGGGTTTTTAAATGGCTATGCCATTTTTAATAGGCTATGCCATTTTGAATAGGGACTTTCAAGTCTCATCACACATTTGCAGCCTCTCTCAGTCTCGCAAGGCTTGAAGTGCCTATTAAAAATGGTATAGGGCAGCAGTGGAGGCATCAGCAAATAATCCATGAATAGTCATATTTGTGAAAATTCAACCCACAAACATGGAGGGCTGACTTACATGGCAAGAAGCAGTGGTATGTATAGAGAAGCAACTTTGTGAAGATGCTGATCAATGGCTATGTGCCAAAGAAAAACTAGAAACTGGGTAAGCGTTATTAGACTACAAGTACTGTTGCAAAAACTGGTTTTATTTTGTTTGTTTTTTAAGGTAATGATTTTGTAATTCATCGCAACAGTTCTGAAATTGAGATCAGTCGAGTAGCAAACCGGATTCTCGATGAAATAATACGTCCATTTCAGGAAATCCAAATTGATGATAATGAATATGCCTGTCTAAAAGCTATTGTCTTCTTCGATCCAGGTATTTTTCACAACGCTGCTAACTCTCCCAAATATGTTAGAGATAGCAAGAAAATGAAAATGAAATTAAGGTATTTGAATGAGCAGAACATTGTTGATCCTGTAAAGATTTTAGTTAGGGCCTCCTCATGGATGTTTAGAGGTATTTTAATTCACAACCATTAGGCTTAAAAACAGAAGACTTGCCTGTATTCTAGGGGTGAATATTTCATTTGTGGTCTGGGACTAAAATTATGCAGAATGAAAGGGTGCCTTTTGTAATTGTTGGCATTACCTGCTTTTCATCCATGATAAGTAGCAACCATTAGGTTTTCTGACTTAGCTGATGGATTTGGACTCCCACCAGTACCCAGAGTCATGACTGTATCTACTGCCTTTCAAAAAAGATCCATTTAAAATATCCTGAAGGCACCAGATCCCACCTGACCTTGGAAGCTAAGCAGGGTTAGCCTTGATTAGTACTTGGATGAGAGACCAGTGCTGTAGGGTATATTTCAGAGGAATTATAGAATCATAGAATCATAGAGTTGGAAGAGACCTCAAGGGCCATCCAGTCCAACCCCCTGCCATGCAGGAATATGCAATCAAATCATTCCCGACAGATGGCCATCCAGCCTCTGTTTAAAAATCTCCAAAGAAAGAGACTCCACCACACTCTGAGGCAATGCATTCCACTTCCAAACAGCTCTTACTATCAGAAAATTATTCCTAATGTTTAGGTGGAATCTCTTTTCCTGTAGTTTGAACCCATTGCTCCATGTCCTAGTCTCTGGAGCAGCAGAAAACAAGCTTGTTCCATCCTCAGTATGACATTCCTTCAAATATTTAAACATGGCTATCATGTCCCCTCTTAACCTTCTCTTCTCCAGACTAAACATGCCCAGCTCCCTAAGCCGCTCCTCATAGGGCATGGCTTCCAGACCTCCCACCATCCTGGTCGCCCTCTGGACACATTCCCGCTTCTCAATATCCTTCCTGAATTGTGGTGCCCAGAACTGGACACAGTATTCCAGGTGAGGTCTGACCAAAGCAGAATAGAGTTGCTCTATTACTTCCCTTGATCTAGACACTATATTCCTATTAATGCAGCCTAGAACTGCATTGGCTTTTCTAGCTGCTGCATCACACTGCTGACTCATGTTCAAGTTGTGGTCCACTAAGACTCCTAGATCCTTTTCGCATGTACTGCCCACAAGCCATGTGTCACCCATCCTATACCTGTGCATTTCATTTTTACTGCCCTAGTGTAGTATCCTACATTTCTCCCTGTTAACATTCATTTTATTAGTATTGGCCCAGCTTTCTAATCTGTTGAGGTCATTTTGGATTCTGATCTTGTCCTCTGGGATATTAGCTACCCCTCCTAATCTGGTGTCATCTACAAACTTGATAAGCATACCCTCTATTCCCTCATCCAAGTCATTGATAAAGATGTTGAATAGAACCCTGTGGCACCCCACTGCTCACTTCTCTCCAGAATGAAGAGGAGCCAGTGGTGACTACCCTTTGGATTTGGTCAGTCAACCAGGAAGGCAATAGCAAACTACCTCTGAGTATTCCTTGACTAAGAAAACCCTATGAGGGAACATACACACACATATACCACTCACCATGGGTTTGCACAACATATTCTGCAGATTCTGTGCTTGCTTTTTGCTTTTCTTTTTTATAGCTAAGCAGCTCCTTAGGGTCAAGGTTTGCATGTCATGCTTGATCATGAAGTAATGAAGGCTTTATCATGAAAAATCTCTCATCATGAACCTTCCCATACCTGAGATTAACATCTGAGATCTTTCCCTGAGTACCTTCTTCAAGAAAAGCTTTGAGAGTGGTATCAAAGGAGATAAACTTTTTGGATGCAGCTCATTGCCTAGCGAATGTTCTTCCCAGTGAGGCTCACTTGGCCCTGATGTCACCACCTTTTCAGCTCCAATTTCTAAATATAGGGGAATGTGTTACTTTATATTATATATTGTTTTATTTTGAATTTTTTGGTATATTTTAAATATAAGATGCCCAGAGAATTTTTAAAAGAAAATGCTGCCCATGTAATGTAAATACTGTAATAACCAGATGATATACAAAAGAGATTAAAAGACCAAAACTTCATCCAAGGAAGAACCATTTGAAGGTGAACCTACAATTGTAGAAAGTAAAGTGGAAGCTTCATTCAGAACACTTGGGAGAAATAAATCAACAGGAATAGAAGGCATCCAATATAGCTGCTTCAGGTTACAGAGAGAGAATCTACTCCAGTTCTAACTAAAATCTTTCAACAAATATAGAAAAGAAACTAATGGCCCACAGACTGGAAATACTCAATATACATTCCAGTGCCCAAGAAAGGGGACACCAGAGATTGTAGTAACTATATGACCATTACATTAATCTTCCACACAAGCAAAATGATGCTCAAAATTCTACAACAAAGATTTTTACCATATCTGAAATGAAATATCAGGTGTCCAAGCTTGGTTCAGGAAAGGAAAAGGCACTAAGGCTCATATTGCAAACATATGTTGGATAATGAAGCACAGCAAAGACTTTCAGAAGAAAATCAGCCTATGCTTTATAGGCGTTGTCTAGACAGTGAAAAAACTCCTTATAGAATTGGAGGAGAATACCTTTTGTCTGAACAAGATCCCTCAGTGATTTGCTATATTTGGAAGCGGTGGGGGGGCGGACCTCCAAAAACTAAATTGGAAAAGACTTTGTGGCTTCTCCTGATTTTTTTTTAAAAGAAATAATAAATGTGGGGGAAATGCACATTCCTGCTCATTAAGACAACCAAATCACATTGCTGTGCATTCCTGGATAAGAGCAGAAGGGGAAACCAATTGGTTGGACATGTGCAGGGGTGGACTTGCCAGCAACAAAGTGGCCCGAAACACCATTTTGGAGTTTTGTGTTATCGATCATGCACTTTTTTGCAGCTCTGAGGCAAACATCTTTTATAAATGGAAAGGCACACTTGTGCACCTTAGACTCACAGTAAAATAAATAAATAAACAAATAAATAAACACTGTGCAGCAGTGGCAACTTGTGAAGAATAATAACATGGATAATTCACTCCCGACCACCATCTTGATTTGCAGGCCTGGCTCTGTGTGAACCTCAAACATGGATAGCTTCACATAGCAGTGATTTTGGCAAAAAAACATGGAGGCAAATGAATGCTGCTGAAAATTTGCATTAATGTGCAGTAATCCACAGTATATCTCATACAGACAAGCCTATAGATTATAGCAAACCCTTTGATTACAGATCACTCTTAAACTACAGATCACGGTTAAAGAAAGTGGTGTGCCACATCATTTGATTGTCCCGATGTGTAACTTATACTCACGACAAGAGGCTACTGTTGGGACAGAATATGGAGAGACAGAATGGTTTCCAATTGGCAAGGGGGTGAGGCATTGCATCACCATATCTGTTTAATTTGTATGCTGAACATATCATACGTAAAGCAGATTAGACTCAGAGGGAGGAGGCATGAAAATGGGAGAAAGGAACATCAACAGTTTAAGATAGGCAGATAACACCATACTACTAGCAGAAAATAGCAAAGACTTGGAATGATTAAGAAAACGTTACCATTGAACATTAAGAAAATGTCCCTGAGTCTGCAAAACCTGAGTAGTGCTGTTGATGGTAGAGTGATTGGAGGTCTCTCATTCATAGACTCACCCTAAGTTGAAGCTGACTTGACAACAGTTAACAACAATAGTCTTTATTAGTGTTTCACTACTTCCTGCTCTATTCCAGGGATAGTCACTCTACAGTTTGTAGCAGGGCTTGCTCATGAAATATTTGTTTGCTGCCCGAGATGAGTTCCAGAAGATCTCAAGTAATCAGGAAAAACTCTTCTGAGCATGTGCAGTGTTCTTTTTTTTTCTGTACTGTATAATCTATGCATGAAATCCTATGATGGAATTAAGGAGTGGTGAACCCTTTCAGGACATTTCCATTTAAGCCTCTTGTCTCACTAGAGCCTCTATAGACAAGTGGGATGGGTAATTTTGTGCTTCACTGGTCCCTCTCCCCTGGTTTTGTGTCTTATCCTTGTGTAACTGATTTAAATTACTGTTGTTTTATAATTATTTCTAAAACTTTTTAATTGGCAGGTTTTTAGCTCTACTTTGTTTTAATTTAAGCTGTGAGCCATCTTGGATCTTTGTTAGGAGGAAGGAGGGGTGTGCATTAAATAAAATTATTCAGTTAATTAATTAAACTTTCTGTGTTCCCTAAAGATGCAAAAGGACTAAGTAATCCAATGAAGATCAGGAACATGAGGTTTCAAGTTCAGATCAGTTTGGAAGATTACATCAATGATCGCCAGTATGACTCCAGGGGACGGTTTGGAGAACTCCTCCTACTGCTGCCTACTTTGCAGAGTATTACCTGGCAAATGGTTGAGCAAATACAATTTGTGAAACTCTTTGGAATGGTTAAAATTGACAGCTTACTTCAGGAAATGTTATTAGGAGGTGAGTGTAGGTTTTACAAATGGTTCATTTCTTTTCTTCATTGGACCAAGATGTCAGAGCTGCTGCTACCTGGGACAGATGGTAGGGGGCTTGAGGACTCAATACTTAAGCTTAAAGAAAACACCCTTACTTAAATTGTTCTGTTTAGACCAGCATTGGGCAACCCATTGTTGAACTCTAATAACCCTCATCCTTGGCTCTGCTGGCTAGGTATGGTGGGAATTGTATTAAAAAACATGTGGAAGGCCACAAATGGATCATCCTTTAGACCTTTGGCTCCAACAAGAAATGCAAATTGCAAATGGAAGTGTAGTCATGATGGTGTTAATGCTTAGCGCAGAACTTATTTTACCATCCTGGAAGGTAGTGGTCTGTAGAAGTATTCTAGCTCTGTTTCAATATATCTCACAGAATTTTATAGGGTATTTTATAATTTTTATTATTTAAAGCATGCAAAACATTTTAGACATTGGCTGAATCTGGTTGGGAATGAGCCAGTATAAATTCAAAGCTTGCCTGTTCAGCACTCTCCCTGACTATTCTTGCCCAATACTCACATAAAATACTTCATGAATCAACTTTTGATTAATTGCAGTTCAGGTCATGGAAATTCAGTGATTTGTGGTTAATTTTAACTAGAGTTTGCTTCAAGGAGCAACTTCAAACTAGAAGCCGGGTTGTGTCAACAAGCCATAGTTAAGATTAGCTTCCATTTGCTGGGTATGGATATAATACTAAACTGAAGTTAATCAAAAATAGAAGCAAAATCTTTTGATTTCCCCTTGAAATCTTTTTGAAAGATGAAAGAAGTACAACATGCACAAGCTCATTCTTGTCACAAGAAAAACAAAAGGATAGGCATCACTTGTAGGATGGAAAAAGGAGTGCATGTAGACATTTAGGTATGGGGATATTTATCGATTTCACCGTGTCCAACATTTGATTTTTAAAAAATCTTAATTTCTCTCCATCCCAAATCTGAAGTTTGTGAATTTCAGTGAATTCTATTTTAAAAAGCTAAAATTAAATTCTCCACTGTTTACATTGGCCAAATCCAATTATTGTTTGTTGTTGTGTGCCTTCAAGTTATTTCTGACTTATGGTGACCCTATGGTATTTTTGAGGCTGATAGAGTATGACTTACCCAAGGTCACTCAGTGGATTTCCATGGCTGAGCAGAGATTTGAACCATGGTCTTCCAGTGTCCTAGCCCAACACTCAAAACACTACACCACACTGACTCCCAAATTTAATAGGAACAACTATTCTTGGTATGGCAAGGATGATATTGTAGGTATCTGCCATATAGATTGTAAATGTGAGCAATATTTTTTTGCTGGGGAGTATGGTAACCCAAACACTCAAAACCAGAGATGCAAGAGGTAAGTGTCTTAAAGCCCTGGGCTGGGATTGATAGATTGTCCCAGATTCATTTTTTTAAAAGATCTTAAATTCTTTCTCTCTATATAAAAAAATGTGAAAATATCGAGGAATTCTAAAAAAAAGTGAAATTGTCATCCATCACTAACTCTAGATGCACAGAAAGAGGTTTATTAGGTGTAACATATTTTGGAATAAATACTTAAGGGACTCAGCAATTAGAGATGATATGAATTTGTGATACACAAAACTTATTGATGATAGAACATCACACAAGCAAGTAGCACAAGTTGTAAAATCCAGAATCAATCAAACAAAAGCAATAGCATTTGCTTCTTCCTTCATTTGTTTTGCCTAATGAGTATGAAACTAACAATTACTCAAGTGTACTCTAAATGCCAATTAAAATATTTGTATAGGCAAAGTAATTATTATTTCAATAATTTACAAGAATATTACTGTATACTACAAGAATGCATCATTTTTACATAGAATAGAAAATGAAATCAGAGGAAATGATAAGAGAGAAAAGAAATGGTATATGCAGACTCAATTGAAACTATCTTTTAAAACAGGGTTGAGCAAAGTGTGGGTGGGAGCTGCATGGGGCTTCAAGGGCCCTTTCTAGGGATCAAATTTTTTGCCACCAAATGCTCCCTACTGAGTGGTGGTATTTTTGCCACATCTCCCCCACTTCCAGTGTCTTTTATGTCCAGGAGAGGCCTTTTCTAACAAGAGAGAGTGAACAGGGAGTGACTTTGGGCCACTTCCTATTATTAAAAAATGCCTCTCCTAGAACTAAAATGGCCTATGTAAGATTTAAAACATAGTGAAAATGCCCTCAAGAGGGCATTTTGGCTGCAAAAAAAAAATTTCTAAGAGTGTGTGGCTTTCCAGATTCTCCTGGGGGTGGATAATGTCCTCTCGCAGTTGCCTACTTCTGTTTTAAAAGAAGTGGGTATTAAACCAACCAGATCCTATGCATGCAATATTAGTTCTACCTGCTGAGAAGTATCTTCTGTGAACAATACTGAATCACTGAACACCACTAGAGTCACTGGCTGGTGTATTGTGTTTATGGACTTGCAATCTCATGATTGTTGGGGTTTCATGTTTGTAATTATTAACAACTGAAAATGACACCCCAAAACCTATCTTTTTAGCCTGGCAGTGCCCCAACTGAAAGATAGATTTTAAGGGATAGCATAAACAGAAGTAATTACACTAACAGAGCTCTATCATCATAGTTATGTCTGATCATGCAGGATCCTGGCCACAAAGTCCTGTATCACATCTAATGTGCACTATTTTTCCATCCTTCTGTCAAAAAGTAGGACACTTCAGTCCATAAGATCTTACAGCTTCTTTTGATTACAAAAATGCAACAATTCCTATAGCAACATGTTAATTTGAACTGATTCTGGGCATTTGTTGCAGGTACTTCTAATGATGCTTCTAATCTCCATCCGGCACATCCTCATCTTGCACAAGATCCACTCACTGGACAAACTTTGCTTATAAGTCCAGTGACTGTTCCTGTACATTCAGAAGAGATCTGTAAGTTTATTGCAAATACCATTAGAGCATAGCTTCGGTGGCTTATTTTCATTTAACAGGGGATCACTTAATAATATTTGTCAGCAACATCAAGCTGGTTTGTATTCCATCATTCCATCCATGCCATGAATTTGGTGCAAGTTATTTTTAACACAGAATTGTACCAGATATGGACACAAAGATATTTGTAGTCAAGGAAAGGGTTTCAAGGAGCACAAAATATCCTTTGCTCTTGCATAAGCCTAGGGATGGAAAGAATATTTAAAATATTTGAAAAATTGTTGGAAAACATGTTTTTTACAGAACAATCCTGGATAGATGAGAGTCTTCACATTTCAGGATTATTGTCTGCAAAAATTGCACTTTTTTTGGTGCATGCAGAAAACAGTATTTTCTCCACAGGAAGTATTATTTCCTGCCCAGAAAAAGTTGTTTCTTACACAGAAAATTCTGTAATTGGGGACTTATTTGTGGGAACAAGTCCTGAATTGCAGATTGGCTTCAAAAAATTTCTTACACTGGGAAGAAAATTGCTAAAATTACTTGTTGCTTCATTTGAGAAGAAACTTAGTGATGAATTACATCCCTGTTTCATTGCCAGTTCCTCCTTTTAGTGTCCTTTTTAAGTGATTTAAGGTAATCAGAGATCCTGTAATGAATGTAATGATGTTACAGACAACCACAGTCTGGTGTCTTCCATGTCAGTTGGGGTGATCAATCTGTTCTGAATTTTAGTCTGAACTACAAAGGAACATCCAAGGTGCTGAACCTATTTGGGATCCTGACACGGAAGACACACTGCTGATAAAGCAGCCAAGGCTTTGCACTTACTCTGAACAGGTACAGGGGCTGACATGAGCATCCATGTTGCTGAAGCAGCCAGAGTGTCTTCATTTTAAATTGGATGGTTAACTCTGAGGGCGACATACCAGCTATGCAGCCCAGGTTATAGGATGGGACTATGTGATAGCTTTATGCTGTGATAGGCCCAGTTCCTCCCATCAACATTATTCAAGCATAACTGAGACCAAGAGTTTGGAAAATCCCCCCCCACTTTTTTTAAGGACTAGAACTTCTAGAATTCTCCAGTCAGCATGGTTGTGGCTGGTGGATTCTGGGTGTTTTAATCAATAGCAATAACAAAATGTTTCCAAGCTCTAATAGAGACAGCAGTTTCGGTTAGCACTCGGTCTGCCCAGTAAACTGGATTCTTGCTGCATTCCATGATAAACTGTGTGAGCTAAATTCAATGTTAGCCCCAAATACAGAAGATCAGTTGAAATGAATGGGACTAGTTAGTTACCATTTATGTAAGATCCATTGATTTCAATGATTCTGCCGCACATGGGATGGACAGTAGATTTGGTTCTGTGGGAAGTAACCAATAAAAGTTACAGACATGTATAAATTCTACTTCTTCTCTGAGCCAAGACGTCTTTATTGCTACTGCACCTTCCCCCACTTTGTGCTCCTGGCACAAGCTTGTTTAGATTATTGGTTAATTTATTTCAAATTCTTTTCCAGCAACTCCTGAAACTCCACTTCCTTCTCCTCCACAAGGCTCTGGCCAGGAATACAAGATATCTACAAACCAAGTTACAGTTATTTCCCAGCCATCCTTTCCAAAACAAAAGCCATTATGATACTGATCAATATTTTTGTAGTACAAGTATTATGTTAAACCATTATGACACTGGAAAACTCAGGACACAGGATTTCGACCCACTGTTAAGACAAGTACTGTTCCTTTCGGAGATTTTTTTTAAAAAAATACATCTATATAGAGAGAGACTGAGAGAGAAAGAGATCACTTTTGCTAATGTTTTTTTTAAAAAAACTGAATTCAGATAGAATTTATTGTTTCTAATAGGTGAATGGATAAAATACTGTTCCATGTTTGCAATGACTTTGAATCATAATTGAGGAGGTTTAATTTATTGTCCTTCTATAGCATTTGTCATCTTAAAAAAAATCTTAAGTAATATTCATTGCAGAATGCAAAACCTGATTTTAATAAAATTGAAATCTGAAATGTAGAAATAATGAAACGGCAAAGCGAGTGGTTTTAACAGTTAATCAAAGCAGGCGTCTCATTTTCTTGAGTACACAGTACAAGTTGAAAGCCAAAGTGCTTCCTGAAAACATCTATATATGATGTGTGTGTGTGTACATGTATAGTGAAACATTGCACATGCTTAATCAGAAATAAGACCCACAGTGTTCAGTGGAGCTCACAACCAAGGAAGTGTACATAAGACAACAAGTTGTGTGAAAGACAGTCATGCTCATTTCAGTGGAATTTACTTTTAAGTCAGTGAATTTTGCCGTGGGATTTGTTTCAAAAATGCATTTAAACAATAGAACATTTTATGCTTATAATGTACAGTTATTTTCTTTTAAGTTGCTTTGTTATATCGGAGAAGTGGCCTAAAAGCATTTAAATGATTTAAAACAACAACAACAATGACCTAAGAATGCTACCAAAAATAAGGAACCCCCGCCCCCACAACAGCTGCTATTCAGTTCCATGCTCATGGGTAGTGAATTTGCTCAGGCTTTAAAGCTGAATTTTAAAAGAGTTCTCCAAAGTTCAATATCCTGTCTCCAAAATAGGTTCAACAGTATGAATAGCTTCATTAAAGTCTGCACTAAAATCCAGAACTTCGTAGTAAAATGGAAGCCACGGCCTCCCTCATTTCCTTATGCCTGTATTGGAAAAATTAAACATTTTGGAGAAATTCTAGGAGTTCTTGTTGTGGATATAATGAGCATGAAAAAAGGGAAAGTAAAGGTGAGCATGCTAGCTCTGCCCCTCCTCAGTCCCTGTTTTTATTGCCCTCCAGGAGTTGAGGCTGAATGTCTGTGGTCTATCCATTCAGGGCCCTGGTGCAGTATAGAACCCAAGCTGCTCCACCAAGAGACTCCTGCACATGTATCCCATGATGCATTTTCTCCACCTTTGTTCTCTGTCACCTGACCACTTCCCTAGGCTATGAGCCATCTGGAAATTAGTGAAGAGTAGGTGGAGTGCTATGTAACGAACTAGGCAACTGGGCTTTTAAGCTCAATACTCTTGAGGAAGTGGGGGCACAAGTGCTGACCTGGGCTGAGAATTTGGATTCCAGACCTTTGTGGATCAAGTTGTTCGCTTGGAGCATTCCTGAGGTTCTACAACTTAGGTCTTCTTTAATTTGTGGCTTCCACTCCAGGACAGGACTGGGTGGTGGTGTTGGAGAAAGAAAGGAACCATCCTGTGTATGCTTTGAGCCTAGTTTTGCTTAATGTAGGATGCTATATGAGCAGTGTAGCAGAAACCTAGAGGAACAGAGGTTTTAGTGCTTAACACTGTACAACATTCCTTGATTTATGATAGGAAGAATTTGTAGACTGCCAGAATGTTCCGGATACCAGCACTGAGATTGTTGCCCTTTTGTTTGAACTCTTTAACATTCTTGTCTATTTTATAAGAAGTACTCTTCCTTGTTAAATAATAAATGCATTGTAATTTATTAAGAATCTGATTTATTTTCTAAGTGTAAAAATTATTTTTGTAAAGCCTAATTGTACCAAATCAAAATGACTAGCTTTGTTAAAACAGCACAGTATGCTGAGCTTTTGGAACGATGATGTAATATATGAATGTAGGCTTGAGTAGCCATGAAATGGTTGCTGCAAATGTTTTCAGATTGACTGTTTTTCATCAATCCTCAATAAACAGATATTGAAAACATATGAAAGTTAAATGGGCCTTGAAGTAACCTTCCCCTCCCCCGCATAATGTAAACAGCAATGTTTTTTTTAAAAAAATTGGCTGTCTGTAGCCATAAGCAGAAAAAGTTAAAACATATTGAAATCAGATGAGAAATGCATAACAACTCTAACTACATCAGCTAGAGCTTTAATTATGTTAAATTCATCCTATTCCATTTCCTTACACTGTTCAATGAAACCCTTAGAATTTCTAAGAAGTATAGTATACTTTGAAAATGGCAGTGATTATACTGTAAGTTGATCATTTCCTTTTTTGAGGTTCCAGATAAGAAATCACTTACAGAGGAAGGTATATATTAGAAAAGAAGGATTCCTGGTAGCTGTGGTGTCACTAAGGCTGGTGTCACTGCACCTTCCAACTGTGTCACCTGGTGTGGTTTGGCCTCTCTGCACCCCGCTAGTGCCTCCACAGCTTGGTAGATCTACAGCCAAACCCAAAGTTCTGCTAACTCATGCATTGTATGCAGTCCTTATCTTACTTCTGTCGTTTTCTCCCATTGGGAGGGAATTAACTATGCCACCCCCATAACTTGTGTGGTTTAGGGCCTTTGTAGGGGTGGCATGTCTGGGAAATGATGGAACTTGGATCCTGTGGCCCCACAACCTCCTGGACATGCTCTCACCTCCCACATGCTCTGTTTTTTTGAGCTACTGCTGGGTGTGTAATAGTGACAGTGGTAGAACTTTCCTCCACTAACATAAGGAGAGGTCTGGTAATGGACATTCCCCTCAACCCATATGGAAGACGGTCCCTAGTATCCAGGGTCCCACAGCTGCTTTGCCTAGGAGCTGATGACTGGTCCTGTAGTTTTATCTTTATTCAGGTACAAAAGATTAATTAAGGTTTCATTCTGAACTGGGTCATTTTATGTTTTCAATCTGTATATAGTCTCACTTTCAGAAAGGAATTGGAAGTATGTGCATGTATAAAGTAAGTCCTAGTAGGATGAGGTCTGAAGGCACAAAGATACAGCCACCTAACTAACTCTAATCTGGCCTGATTCTGGTTAAAATCTGGATGTGAGATTGCCTAGGAAGTCAGCCTACCCATCCCTTGTACAGTTATGCAATGTCAGTCAGAGCACTTCCAATAAGGTAAGGATTCCACAGTGGGCTTGCCTGTGGTCAAAAGAGAGGGTATATATGGTACATTCAGGGGTAGAACAGGGTCACAAGATAATAGGGAACCAATGCAAAATAGCAGATGTCAGGCTTGTTCAAATAAGATAACTTGTTCAAATGGCCTAGTTAGTGTTGGTGATGGAAAAGGAACAGAGAACAATGTTACTCCCACTCCCTTCCTTACACAATGATTTACTAAAGCAAAGAATGCTTTAAAGATGAGGTAATAAGGCAGCAGGGAAGTAATTTAAAAAGCTGTAGCCAAGACAATTTTAAGGCAAGGAAAAATTGCCTTCCCTTATCTTTACCTTGCTCATGATGATGGCCATAGTTAATATTTTCCACATTGTATCTGTGGGTAGGAAAACATGTATGTATGTATGTATGTATGTATAATATATATTATAATCTCATTGTTGTTGAGTTTCAAATAAATTGTTCATTTAGGGGTTTTTAAAAAATGTTCTTCTTGACAACAAGAATTATTTGGTATACGTTAGGGCTTGGGACCAGAGATGCTCTTCTGCTTATGAATGAGCTAATTTTGATTTATTTTTTATTTGATGGAAGAAAGCTATGATAGAAAAATGACCTTAAATCCCATGAAAGATTTCTGTTTGCATAAACTCTTCTACAAGATCACACTTGTTGAAAGGCCTATGCAAACTAACCTTACAACGGCTTTTCAAGACTTTTTAATGCCTACAAATCTATATTGCAGTTTTGTGTGCTACATTTCCCAGAAGACCTCCATTTTCACTCATGGATAAGTCTATCAAACCATACTATGTTTTTGACTTCCACTCCTGGATCAATGCCTAGTCTTTGTCTCCAATTTTTTGAATCAATACCTATCTTGTTTGTCTTTTTAAACTTAAGATCAGTGCAGGGAGCATAGATGTCAGTTTGGTTGCTGAGGTTAGCAGGAAGGAATCAACAGAGATTTATTTATTTATTTATTTATTTATTTTTACTATCATGACCTCAGACAAGAAGACTGAATCCCAGGTTACAGGTTATTGGATGCTTTGTTCCCATTATCATGTTGAGGTTTTCAGCAGAAAGATCACCAAAAGAAGCAAAGCAATAAACAAAGTTCTACAAATTACAATTAATTCTTATAAGATATCTGAGGTAGGAGTTAGCTTTTACTTCTCTTTCATAATAAAGTTCATTTCAGATACTTTTTTCAGTATAAAGAGTGTATATTAAAATGAGAAGAGATCCTCTAACATTTATATGACCTTGTATAATTTAATTAGAATAGTCACATTATCTGTGAAGATCTAACTATCCATATTATACTCTGCTTATGCACCTGAATAGAAATAAGGTGACAAGGAATATTAAAATGGTAGCCACATAGCATTCTGGATAATTACAGTTTTTAAAAAATCACTCAGCTGCATTGCCCATGACCACAGCTTGAACTTCTACATTTTGGGAACAAATCTGCATATTCAGGGTGCATTCAGAAAGAGAAAAAAAAAATAGATTCAAGATTCTCAGGTGTTCAGAAATAACTTTGATGTCAAACAAATACATGAATGCAGCAGCTGAAAAATTAGTTTTGTTTTAAAAGAGATTTTTTAAAAAGAAGAAAGAGAAAGAAAGAAAGAGATTAAAAAGTTCCTGTCCAGGTAAATTCAATATACATAGATTTCTGTCAGAACTGGAGTTTTCTTATGCCATTTAATATTTTCATATCTTCTTAAAACTTCATATTTCATTCTTAGTCTTGCCAATTGGATGAAAAATAGAAAGTCCTTTGGCAGTTGAGGGCAGCACAAATTAGGTTCAGCAGCAATCACATGATTCATGCATTTGATCATAACTTTTAAATCTGTCATGAAGATGGTAACTGGTATACATTATTTATTTATTTATTTGGAAGCTGGTCTAAGTAAATCTAGAACTAGTCTGCTGTAATGCTAAACAAATCTCTATCAAGTGTCTCTCTTCTGGGCTGTAGACCCTCTGTATCCTAAGCGCACACAACCAGGGGCCCATTCATGCTACGAACCTGCCATTTTATTATTCCATTTTAACTGTCAGAGACACCCCCTTCATTTGTGGAATATCAAGGAACAACTGAGGAAAAGCCAATGCCTATTAAATACGAAATTCTGAGCAATCAAGCATCCAGCATTTCAAGTTCACATGACTTTACATCTCAGAGCAGCTGATAGGAATTTTTGTTGTTTACAACTGTTCATGCTCCCTGGCTTTTATTTGCTTCCTACACATGGATTTATTTGGATTCTTGACCTTACAATGTATGCCTCTCTGTCTTTCCCCTGTGACTCCTGTATCCTGGAAGAACTGAGACCTCACTACTGCATCTCCTTTCAACTACCTGAATATGAACCGGACTGACTTGACTCACCCATAACTGCTTCTTCCTGCTAAAGTCTGCCTTTCGTGGCACTTGCTGCCTATAGACACAGGGCAGGGCCACTTTAAACTGACAGACTACAGTTGCTGACACACTACAGAAATACTGCAGCTTGACACCGCTTTAACTATCATGACTCCATCATAGTCCCCACATCCTGAAGTGGGCCCCCAGGCCAGGATCATTGTCAGCCCCCCTACCTACTGCTTAGGTTAAGGGCAGCTAGATGGTCTATAGGATTTAGGATACAAATTAAAATAAGTTTATATTAAGACACAAAAGTAATATATGTATTTATTTATTTATTTATTAAAAAAAACCCTTAAATGGATTTACATAATAAATGGCATATGAGAGGCTTCATGTAACTTTTCAGGACCCTGGAACCCTGTGTATATAGGTGAAGCAAAGGAAGCCTACAGGAGGCGGGCATCCAGAATCAATGGATTAAACTTTATTGGACAATAGTATCATGCACACGTCCCCCCTTCAGTTATCAAGAGAACAAGACTTTCAGAGTAAGGCAAGAACTTAGAAGGGAAAACAGGCTGTGAGGCTAATACTGTACCTAATTCCTGAAGCTTATCCTTCTGGAGAAGCAGTGTTACTCTTGAGTAGCAGCATCAAGAGCACAGAGGGAGAGGCTTGGGAAGGGAATGTTGAGGTTACTTGGAGTGGGGGAGGAATGCCTGAAATTGGCTGGAAGCCATTTCAAGGTCCTGGAGAGTTAAAGGATAATTCAGAAGGGGGGGGGTAAGGAGCGGAGCAACATGGATTCTGTCAGAAATTGAGATTGAACCAAAGAGTTTAAGATTTCCAAGGTTTTTATAAGGAAAATTCCTTTGAAGTTGCATTCTGGATCAAAGGAAACCTTTGATTTCACATAGTTTTTAATTGTTTTACAAAGGTATTCTGAAAAGACAGGATCCGGAAGATTGGGAATAAACTGATACGCAGGTAACCCTCTTTTTGTCTTTTGGATGCAAAAGTGTCAGCTTAATCTACATAGCAATGAAATGCCCACTATATGTTTGAAGCATGTAGGATACCTGTCTCCTTGTTGTTTCAGAGAAGATGCAGGATGTTTGTACTCAGGTGTGAATTTGTGGGAAGGTTATGGGGGCCCTTCCTAGGCATAACCATGACTGTCCTAGGCATGACCCCTGACTGTGTCATGGAATGCATTTCCTGGTAGCCCTTGGATGGTCCTTCCAGCCAGATCAGCCAAATTTGACATCAAGGCACTGTTTCTCCATCACAGTATGCCAAAGTTGTGAGCCAAAGTGAACCAAGCAGTGGATAAGGGTTTTGGCAGTAGAGACAGAGATACTCTCTTACACAGGTTACATGCCAGTCTTCCTCCTCCATTCTTCTCTTAAATTGATGCTAGGAAATCAAATTGGCAGTCACTTGGAGCCTTTGCTTTTCATCATGCTCTGTGAGCCATCCATCCAAAAGATTAGAAGAGGGTTGAGAGAACAGTCAATATAGTATGCTGGAAAAGAAATTGCAGTGGCAGTAGTTTTTGGTGAAAGTAGAATGGATCAGCCATGGTGGCAGCGGTCCCAAGGGAATAGAAAGTGGTCAGGACAAAGTCGGAAGGGAACAGCATTGCATGACCACATGACCCTGCTTATGGAGGACGGTGACAGGTAGAGAAGGTTGGACATTGATGTGAATGTACCACCTTAATCAATCATTGGAATATTAGAAACTGTCTTACAATGGATGTGTTTATTTGCCCATATAGTCTAGTATTATCTACTGTGACTGGTAAGATCTCAAGCAGAAGTTTTTCACATCATCTGATGCCATGGATGGAATTTGAGACCTTGAATACTGAAATATATTTCCTCCCATCAGGACTGGTCCTACCATTTTGTGGTGCAAATGCTTAGATTTCAACATATTTGTTATTATTTTCTTTTTTGCCAATATGGAGAGAGACATGTTATCAGCTTCAGTCATTTGCCTAAATAACTTGGATGGTTTCTCTTCTGATTTGAAGCATCTGCAGCTAAAGACTGGATATAGATCTTCAATAGTTGTACCATTCAGAGGGCAAATGGACAGTTGATGGCCACCCTAATAAATACAACAAGCATGTGGCAAAGAAAACAAGAGAGAAGTTATAGATTTCTATCACTTGGTGTAGTTGCTGGCTGTTAAGGTGGGTTTGAGGGAGCATTTATGATGGTGGCAATAGTACCATGACCATGAATATGTAGTATTAGTGAATACAGAGCAGTTACAGATACGTAACTCTAGGTTATGAATCTGTAACTGCAATACCGGATGCCAGCCATCATCATAATGATTGTTGTTGTTGTACATGCAGGGATAGTAAGGCAATTGTATGTGTTTGTTCATATTTGTGTCTTATTATGGTAACAGAATTCCATTTTGTATCCCTTTCTTATTTTTACCCTATAGAGGATTTTAGGGGGAGTGTTTTCCTTTTTTCCTTCTATTTCTGTAGTGTATTATTAAAGTCCATTCTCAGCTCCTTCGCAATGCCTTTTCCAGGACTTATCTGACTCACCTGAGCTTGTTCCATCACAAGTTTGGATGAAGTTTTGCCAAGAGAAACTCTCCAGTGAAAATGAGAGTCAGCGACCCTAATTCTGTACATTCATACACAGACAGGGAACTTTCTTATTATTGTTATCAAAGTGCCTTGTGCATTAGAAACCAGTACTTACTTTGAATTGATTCTTTGTGAACAAAGCACACTCTTTGTGCTCAGTCTTAACACTGGGCTCAAAAAATGAAGACATTATTTTTTTAAATTGGGTCGCATTTTGAATTTGTGCCCTGTTTATTCATTTATTTATTTAATTAATTTATATCCTGCAGCCTTTTTCCCAAATGACACCCAAAGAGTCTCACAACATGAATTAAAATGAGCTACATGTGCTAAAACCTAACAATAAAAAAGTTTTAAAATAAATTTTAAAAACTACCATACTAAAATGCCAATATTGTAATACAATATGAAATCATGACTATAACACAACTACAATGGATTATGATGATGATGATGATAAGTATTATGTATACAGTACTTAGCAACATAGCAGAGGCACTAAGAAAACTTGTTAGTGGATTGTGAAGAAGCATACTGGGACACTGGCAAGAGTGTCCCAATATGTATTGGCACTACGTAGCCAGTGTCCTGACGCACAATGTTTGAATGCGCGTTGCTCGCATTATGCATTAGTCACTTTGCTGGCTCCTCTACATAGTAATGCAATAGCATCTCTTTACTGGACATGGACATGGTGAAACTGCCCGTTTCTAATTCCCACAAACATATGTCCACTTATGAAGATATAAAGTTTTCTCCTGTGTCCTCACCAACTGTACCTGTGGTGGTGGAACTGAGAGAAAGCCCTCCCTTGATTATCTTTAAGCACAGGCAGGCTAATATAAAGAGATACAGGGCTTTGTCAGATGCGGCAAATATGGTGTCACAAGGACGCCTAATGATCGCAAAAGGGGGCGCACACCAGATGACATCATCCTTTCGTGATCATATCTTGTTAAAAACCCATTCTATTTTATTGACGGGCCAACCATCAATAGATCTCCCCTGGTGCTTTTTTGCCGGCATTGCCAGTGCTTGAAACTTTGCACCATTGTGCTCGCGTGAATGCGGCATGAATGACAGAACACTTCCGTGTGTGATTGGAACAGTCAGGTAGGGGATGCTCTTTTTTTAAACTCCTGGTTTACTTGTAATATTTTTAGTGTTTTTGTGTTTCTGTGAATGTTTTTTGTGTTTCTTTTTCTTTATTTTTAAACTTTCCTGCACTTGCATCTTCTCGTGAGATTCGCGGAGATCACAAGTGCAGAAGGGAACAGAGCTCCATTCACTCTTCAATAGTGCCTGGGCTGCCTTTTACTGAGATTTAAGGTAAGGTCTGGTAGGGGGGTTTCTTTTGCTGGCATACAAACATTTTAAAATATGCCGGCAAAAGAACAATTATCAGGGATGTTCTGATAAAGTCCTTAGTCTTTCAGATAGTCTGGACCTTTTTGTGCTCCTAATAACATCACTGAGAGGATAATAAAATCTGAAAGCTTTTCCCCATCAGTGAAGCCCAGACCTGCTTGAGCTCCCTGACTCTCTTAAGCATCTCCAGTCATTGGGAGGCCTAAGATATTCATTTAAAATCTTCTGCTAGGTCAGTGATGGCGAACCTATGACACACGTGTCAGCACTGACACGCGTAGCCATTTGGGCTGACACGCAGCCATAGGCCTCCTCCCTCCTGCCCGCAACCTTACCACCCTCCCTAAAGTGGCTATTGGTTGCCACTTTAGGGAGGGTGGGAGGGTGGAGGAAAGTGGTGGGCGGGGCTACGAAGGAGGTGGGGAGTGGAGCCTCCCCCCCCACGTGGACACCCCACCAAAGCCTGCTGTGCTTCTCCAGAGCCGCCTTGGAAAGGCTGGGTAAGGCGGCGGGCGGGAGTCTGCCCGGCCTCTTCCTGAAGTGGCTCCAGCGCCACCTCGGGAAGGCTGGGAAAGGCAGTGGGATAGAGGGAGGGACTCTGCCTGGCATCTCCCCGGCCTTCCTGAGGGTGCACCGAGACTTCGAAGCCCCGGAGCCACCTCAGAAAGGCTGGGGAAGGCGGCGGGCAGGCAGGTGGGACTCTGCCCGGCCTCTCCCCGGCCTTCCTGGGGGTGCTCCAAGGCTTCGAAGGGTAGGGGTGCTCCAGAGCCACCTCGGGGAGGCTTTTTAGCCACCCCCACCCTCCCAAAGCCGCAACAAGGCTTAGAAAGCTCAATAGCAGCTTTGGGAAGGGCAGGGGGGCTAAAAAGCACCTTTCCCGCCAACCCCCCACTCTCCCGGGGCTTGGCTTCCCCCCCCCATAGAGCCAAGCCCCAGGAGAGCAGGGCGTTGAGCACCTGGCTTGCTCAGCAAGCACTCCATTTAAATCAGCTCCTCTCCCTTGAGTGGGAGGGAGAAAAGTAGATTTAAATGGGGTGCTTGTTGAGCAAACCGCGAATAATCAAAACCGCGAGAGTGAAAGCTGCAAATGTGGAGGGGCAACTGTATACATTTATGTTATTTAAACAATAAATATCGCAAAATAATGTTTTTTCCTCAAAGTGACACATCACCTGAGTTATGCTCAGTTTTTTGGCGAAGTTTGACACACCAAGCTCAAAAGGTTGCCCATCACTGTCCTAGGTTAATTACATTTCTTAGCACACACAGTATTACATTTCTCCAGAGCTTGGAACTAACTAGCAACAAATTGCTAATAATTTGTCAAAAATTCCTTTCTCAGTAACAATCATTAACATACAGTAAATGATTTTTAATTCAGTTTAATGAGGAATAATTCATGACCTACACCTTTTGCCGTCTAACTGCAGCTTTTACTGACTGTTATAGTTATGGAGTGGAGGAGGAATTTCACATGACTCAAGTACTGGTTTGTGCTGCATCCCTGCTCACTGTTGCAGGCATTAAGGCGATAAGGTGGATGAGAGGAAAGTGTGTTTTGTATCACAAGCTAGCAGCTTGTTCAATGTTTTTAAAAAGTAAACAGCTATTTTAGTAGCTTGTAAGAAAAGTAAAGAGTTCATTTTTTTAAAAAACAGATGATTAAAACAGCAACTATAATGGCTTGCTTGCTTCCTCAAGCACTATTTTTATTAGAAAGATAAGACAAAATATAAATCTAACTACCTTGTAACTGTAACTGTTACTAACTACTGTAAAGAGTTAGTCCCCAAGCTCTATATTTTCTATGGCCCATTTCCTCAGCTTTGATAAGTTTCAGAAAGAACTATAGAAATGCTTTAAACAGACAGACAAATACACAAACAAACCCTTCCTTTTGGTTCCCCTATGGTAACTTGCAAACATAAAAATGTAGAAGAACAGAGATCTTTAAAACAAAATCATTAAAAAACGATCAAGCAGCAAACAGATAATTGTACGCAAACACATCCAGCAGACCAGAGTGCCCAACCAAGCAGGCAAATTAGCAGAAGTCCTTACTTATTTGTGTAACAACTGATCTTACTTCAGATGAAACCCACATTGAGCAATGTGATACTCCATGGGCTTTTAAAATGGGATGTACATTACAGAACAATTGCATGTGCAAATTTACAGGTGAATATTTAAGCAATGGCCTTTTGGCTAGCAGTGGTTGGATTTGATACACCTTCAGGCATGCATATGGCACCAAGCAAACCTCCAGTTTTATTTATTATTATTTATTATTATCTATTATTTATGAACCTAACAGCATCCATATGCTTCATTACAAATTGGCAGTGAAGTCTTGGAAAAGTGATGAGTTTTCTCTGAACGTTCATAGGAAAAGCTCATAAATTCACGTACAGAATCTTAATTGGTATTCTGAGCCTATTTGGAACTGAGCTGAGGCAAGCTTACCCATCACTAATGTGAAGTAGAGGCTTGTAACTAGTCAGCTGATCAAGTTTCCTGTGTTGTTGCCTTTATGTTCCGAAAAATAAAATGCTTCACTGCAACCTATCAACCAGCTGTTCAATGCACAGTGAAGAAAGGTGACAACCTCATTCTATCATTTTTTGCAATAAGGACTCGATGACCACATCTGGATATAAAACATGCACTTGCCCAGAAAAGAAATAATTAAATAAATATAGTAGATTGGCCAGTCTGATTGATTTCAAATGTTAGAGTTGAATACAAATTTTATACATCTGATATTCTAACATCATTTCTTTTCTTGACAGAGTTGCAAGCTTGATAGATGAGAGGACTGCAGTGGATGTACTGTATTGTGATATCAATCAGGCTTTTTCTGTGGTCCCCTTTGGTAGATAGAGGGAAGTAATAGTACCACTCTATTCTACTTTGGTCAAACCTCATTAGGAATACTATGTCCAGTTCTAAGCACACAATTCAAGAAGGATTTTGACAAGATGGAACATATCTAGAGTAGGGTGGCCATAATGGTGAAAGATCTGGAAGCCATGGCCAATGAGGAGTGGCTTAGGATGTTTGGTATGTTTAGCCTGGAGAAGAGAAAGTTAAGAAATGACATGATAGCCATGTTTAAATATTTGAAAGGATGTCATATTGAAGAAGGAGCAAGCTTGTTTTCTGATGCTCCAGAGACTAGGACAAAGAACAATGGACCCAAACTACAGGAAAATAGATTCCACCTAAACATTAGGAAGAACTTCCTGACAGTAAAAACTGTTTGACAGTGGAATGTACTGCCTCAGAGTGTGGTGGAGTCTCCTTCTGTTGGGAATGCTTTGATTGTGTATTCATGCATGGCAAGGGGTTGGACTGGATGGCCCTCGTGGTCTCTTCCAACCTATGATTCCATGATGCTATGATATTTTTTCAGAAAAGCTGGTAAAATATGGGCTACAAATGATACTGCTGTTAGGTAGATTGGTAGAGGGGTTGACAGAAAAAATCCAGCAAGCACTCACCAATTGTTTCTTATCATCCTGGAGAGAAGTGACAAGTAGTGTGCCACCAAGTAATACACTGGAGCCAGCTTTGTTGAACATCTCAATAAATGATTGCTAGAAGGAATAGAGGACATGCTTATCAAATTTACAGATGATACAAAACAGGAAGGAGTAGCAAATACAGCAGAGGACATAATCAAGATTCAAGGTTATCTTAATGAATGATTCATATATATATTTGGTTAGCCCCTGCTAGAGTAGACCTAGTCAATCAGTTGTCAAATATAAACACGTAGGTAAATCCCGTTGATAGAATGGGCCGACTTTTATCAGGACTAACATGCCATTAATAATTTTAAATAAACAAATTATTTAATAAAATGAATTTCAATAGGAATATGAGACAATATTTTAGCTAGGAAAAATTCATATGCAGAAATATGGAGTACATCTGAAAACAATTCAGGAATCTTAGGAGACCACAATCTAAACATGAGTTAATGGTCTGTTAAGGTGGCCAAAAAGATCAATGAAATTCTAGGCTGCATCAAAAGACTGCAGTGTTAACATCAAGGGGAGTAATTCTATTTTAGTTTGGTAGTACATCACTTGGAGTACTGTGTCCAGTTCAAGAAAGATATTGACCAGCTGAAATATGTTCAGAGAAGGGAACCATGATATGTTGAGCCTAGCGAAGAGAAGAGGCAGAGCTGATATGATAGCTATGTTTAAATACCTGAGAACCAGCAGGGTGTAGTGGTTTGAGCGTAGTAAGACTAAGATCCTGGATACCAGGGTTCAAATCCTCACTTGGCCATGGAAACCTTGGGGTTCTCAGCCTCAGGCAAATGCAGTGGCAAACCCTCACCGAAGAAATATTGCCAAGAAAACTCTGTGATAGAAACTGAACAATTAGATTCAAACCAGCTATGTACCCGGTGTAGCATACACCATTCCCCCTGCCACCCTCCCCAAGCCCCCTGAATGAGCGCACACACACACTGAGGTGCGCGCTGCTTCCTCCCCACCCCCTGCCGCCTCCCTACCTCCGTGGCCCTCCCTGAGCCCCGTCCCCCAGGCTCACACACATGCGTGTGCCACTCCTTCTCCACCCCCTGCGGCCCTCCCCAAGCCCCTTCCCATGCGCACGCAAACACATGTGCACTGCTCCCTCCCTCCCCACCCCACGGCCCTTCCTGAGCCACCTCCCGTGCACGCACGCACGCACACACACATGCTGCTCCCTCCCTCCCCACCCCTGCTGCCTCCCTCCTCCTGCAGGCCTCTCCAACCCCCCGCGTGCACATGCACACACATGCGTGCTGCTTCCTCCCCATCCCTGCTGCCTCCATTCCCCCGCGGCCCTCCCCAATCCCCCTCCCATGCATGCACACACACACGTGTGCCCACCCCATGGCCCTCCCTGAGTCCCCTCCTGCACACACACACACACACACACACACACACATGCTGCTCCCTCCCTCCCCACCCCCGCAGCCCTCCCTGAGCCCCTCCCCCCATGAACATGCACACACACATGCTGCTCCCCCCCGCGGCCCTTTCCAATCCTCCCCTCATGAGCACACATGCCACTTCCTTCCCCCACTGCCACCTCCCTTCCCCCCCACATGGCACCTCACCCCACTCCACTGTGTCCCTCAGCTGCCCCCTGCCACCCTCCCCAAGCCCCCCCTCACACACACACCATCCCACACAGAGCCCTTCTACTTACTGCGGCCATGTTTACACTGGAGGCAAAACTCCACATGTTCCCGCCTCCAGTGTGCTGATTGCCTGCCCAACAGTTTCCTAAGCAGCCAATCAGCACACTAGAAATGGCAACATGCCCAAGAGAATTATATATAATTATACATGAAAGAGTTATACATGAAAGAGGATTGCAAATAATCGTTAAGAACTTACTGATTCTGTGAAACCATGCCAGACTAATTTTAGATCTTTTTAAAATTGACTGGTAGGTCAGTGGGATATTGTGGATGTAATGGAACTTGGTTTAATAAGTCTTTCCACAAGGGCCTGGATTAATACACAGACTTGTGGAGGGCAAATCTTTGGCAACATATTCATTGCATCATTAGGGGGAGCAGAGGCACTCTTTCATCCCCACTTCCTCCCTCAGTTGCATGGGGGGAGGGGAAATTGATCACAACCCAGTCCCCCGGGAACTGTTCAGAGGCAGGTGTGCACCCAGGTGTTCTGTGGTTACCCTAGCACAGCTGGGGAAAATGGAGCAGCCTCCACCTCCACCTTTACAATGACGACATCTTTCTTCAAAGGGTGTCTGAGGGAAGACAAAATGCACTTGGGTGGACTTGTTCAGCTTAGCAGTGGTCAGGGAATAGAACTGTGACCAGGGGCCCATTCACATAGGAGATTATCAGACAGGAACAAAAAAGTATTCCTGTCCCGCAATCTCCTCGTCCGCCCCGCCCCATCCCTGACCCACAACAATCACCTCCCCACCACACTTACTTCCTCTCCCATTGTTCTGGCAGCCCAGGAGTGAAAGGAGCTCTAACGGAGCTGTATCAAAATCCCATGGATTCTCACGAGAAGACGTGAATGGAGAAACTTCAAAAGTAAAAATGAAAATACACACAAAAAGTGACACCAAACACCCAAACACACTAAAAACATTACAAGTAACCCGGGGAGGGTACAAAAGAGAGGGTAGCTTACCTGGATGTCCTGATCTCACCTGGAAGTGTTCTGGCAGGGACCTCCCATTGACACTGGGGTCTCACCAGCATAATGGGGCACCTTGTTGCACACAGGCAAACCTGGAACACAAATGGAACAGTGGATCTATTGACAGCTTCTCCCATCAATAAAAAGGAGCATTGACGAAACAGCAGCAGAACGAGAGGGGAATGATGTCATCTGATAAGGGAGCCCTTTTGTGATCTCCTGGTGTTTGTGTAACACCACTTTTAACACATCTGATAATCTCCATAGTGCACAATTATACTGCTGTTATTCCACTTTGACTGACATGCTTCCAGCCTATGAAATCCTGGGATTGACAGTTTAGGGAGGGCCAGTTCTCCCTAGACTATGAACTCTAGGATCCCATAAGAACCCTGGCAGTTAAAGTGGGATAAAAGTGCTATAATCATGTAGTACAGTGGCTCTTAACATTTTCTTTACCAGGGACTCCCTTTAAATATCTTTTGTTGCTGCAGACCCCCAAGATCATCACCACCATCATCAACAACAACACCTCAAGATTTAAAACACTAATAATAACAATAACAATAAAAATAACAATAATACAATCATACCATCGATTAAATCTTCCCTCAGAGGCACTGGAGGAGAAGGGAAGACTTTTCTCCTGATTCATCCTGCAAGTTTGTGGCTGGAGCAGATTGAAGGGCAGGCAGCCCTTTCTCTTGGTTCCTTTCATGTGGCTGCTCCACTATGGGGAGGAGGTGGGCCAAGCAGCCTTCAAGCCTTCATGGACTTCCTGTGAGGACATAGCGGCCCCTGGGGATCCACGGACCACAGGTTAAGAACCACTGGTATAGTGTGAATCAGCCCTAGGACCTTCCCCCCACTACTCTTAAGTAGCCAGGGCCAGAGGCATTCTGTGAGAAGATGCCTCCCTCTGCAACATCCCTCATTGACATACATTTGTATAACTTGGGTTTATGCTAACCTAGGTCAGTTACAGGATCCTGGCCAAGGTCTTCCATATTATTCTTGCTGGCAGATTGCTAAATGTGGGTTAGACAGTGTTACCGTTTTAAGCAAGATGACCTGCAGCAAGTTGGTAAAACGTATCCCAAGCATGCTCATCTATAGCTCCTTGCCAAAGTTGTCAAAAGTAACAAGTGTGGCAGGGAACTGTCCTGAGTTCAATGCTGTTTAATATCTTTAGGAATGATTTGGGTGGAAAAGTAGAAAAGATGCTCATCAAGTTTTGCAATTTATACTTAGTGGAAGGGGTGGAGGAATTCATATTCTGAAAACAGAAACAGATCTTCAAAATATTGGGATATGCAGTTTGCAATCCAATAAGTTGAGATGTTTTTACTGCTAAAGGTTTAACTGATAGAAGCAAACAGAATGCTTGATGTAACTTCCTGCTGAAATGTGATAGGGCTTTCCAGAGGAAGAGGTGTGTTCAAGTCCTTCTCTTTGTCTGGAAAGCTACCATGTGTTTTGCCAGTCACCATGATACTTTTTTAGAATGAGGACCTACCTTGCAGGGGTCCTGCATATTTTGTTTGTAATCATGTAGTTTTCAGTCATTTTTAATAGTTTAGCCTGCACCTATTATTATGCTGCTGATATTCTGTGAGAAATACACTGAGACTGTAAGATGTTTTTATACTTTTAAACTACTTTTAAGTGTTTCTGAGTCCTTTTAATGCTAGAAATATAACTTGGGGAAATATTGGTGGTGGTTATCTTAAGCTCGCATGCTGGAATCAATACGTGTCTGCTGCATATATGTTTTAAACAGTTAAACTCTGCTGATTTACTGTGCTTTCTAAGGAGGTTTAAAAGTAATCCATTTTATGGCTGCCTGTTTTGTAAAGGTATTTCCAGTAAAGTACAGGGGTAACATGTTCAATATTCCTAGCACAAAATGAGTTTTGAGGGTTAAGATTTGAGCCAAAGCTAACAAAATCAACTTCTCTAGAACCAAATGTGAAGTTAAAAATTTGACTGGCAAAGTCAGGTTCATAAATACAGGGTGGATGACGCCTGAGTTGAAAGCAGCACATAAGCAAAGTATCTAGGAGTTTTATAGGCCACAAGTTAAACATGAACCCCCAATGTGATGAAACATCACTGTCTAAAAAGATATAAACTATACATTTGTAACATCTTCATGATAATATAAACCATTTGGAACATAAAGCTTTTGTGATTGGTGGGCTCTGTTTCATTAGAGCTTTTAAATCAGAGGCTGGATAACCCCTTACCAGAGATGCTGATGAAGTAGATTTCTTGCATTGGGTGACTTTTGATTCTCTGATTCCCCACTTGATGATTATAGTCTATCATTAGTATTTTACTATGGATATTGTGCTTTTTGTAAATCTGTGCTTTCTGATTTTGTATTTATTGACTGTTTTCTGTAAATTGCTTTGGGGACCACTGAAAATCACATCTATCCTTATTCTTGACTTTCTGGAAACTAGACCCAGCAAAAATTGCATTGCTATGCTGTCCCCCTCCCTTTCTTGATTGGTAAACAAATCTTTATCCAAAATGGGATTTCCTCTCTGAAAAATACAGAAAGTAGAATGAGTTACCATGCTCCTGAAGAGCATGTGTTGGCAAGAAGAGCCTCAGGCACCATCAAGATGCTAGACCCGGAGTCATTTCCCCACTCCCAACCCCTGGTATCTGCTTTCCAAAGCTCATGATAGAAATATCATTTATTTTGCAGACCTTACTGAATTTTTTTTAAAATGTCATGAGTTAAAACAACAAATACATTTGCACGATCGACACCATCAAATATACTTTGGTAAAATTAGCTCCTTATTTTCGTGCTTTTTCTATCTTGTTTTTATCTGTGCAAAAACCTGGGAATATAAAGCTGGGGAATTAATTGCTATTTCACCTGGAGTGTTATACAATGCATTTAATTGTTCGCAGCCTTTGCATTAGTGTATCTACCAAAAGAAAGGAAGGAAGGGAAGAAATTATATGAAAGAGGAAATACAAGGAAAACAGATAGAAGGCATTTTTTGTACACTGAACCCTGATGTTTCCTAGTTTTAAATGCTTCATGCAAACGAAAAATGCAGAATCAGGTCAGCTATAGACAAATGTCAGTAGACTGGATGCAAAATGCACTGCAGGCAGAAAAAGATGACATTTATCAGTCATCCATACATCAGTAACTAAAACAATTTTAGGGTTGTCTAGACAGGCATCTATTATTTCTTAAATTTAAAAGCTTTAGTAGAAAGACAACAGCAAATGCTCTATTTATATTTAGGATTTTTTTTCCCTTCCAAGAGAGATGAGACAGGAAATGGAAAAGTGGTAATTTTCAAACTGAAAACTACAGATTTGCTGATTTCTAGAAATATTTTTGACAGATGTACTGTATATATGCACATGGACACAGAGTAATTTATTGCTCTATATCGATAGCAATGGAACCAAATGATCAGAGTGTGCATATTTTATGGGATGCTATTACTCTGGTAGGTTGTATACAACAGGCATGATCCAGATCCAATTAAGCACTTTAAGGACTCACATTGTTTGCCATGGGTATGTTAAACATGTGGTTGAATCAGTCTTACAGAAACTGGTAGAATTCAAAGGATTTAACTTGGACCCCACATATTCTTTATCATATTTGTACTCTGACCTTCCCTCAAGGAGATCCAATTCCATACAAGATAATATGGATTTCTGGCATATTATCTTCATAGCCTTGCTGTGAGGAAGGTTAGGTGGCAACCTGTCAAAGGTCAACCAGCAAATTTTGTGCCCAATTAGAGATTTGAATGTGGGTGTCCCTTATCCCAGCCCAACATCCTATTTATTAACCTGCAATTGACTGCTAACTAAAAATTCTAAACACCCACATTCCATATTATGGCTGCCATACTGGAGTAAATACTATAAATACTGGAGATGGTCCCTGTACCTTTAACGGTTGTTTAAGAGAGGTCATTTCAGCTAGTGTTACTTGTTACCTGGTTGCATGACAAGCAACATCTGATGAAATTTCCTCTTCTACACAACAGGGACTCTAGTTTCCAGTTTTCAATCTAGCAACCCCATTATTGAGGAGGCTGTGATGGGTGCTGTCCCAACTACCCCAAAGGACTGGGCTTCTTTGTTAGGCTGCCTCTTCCTATATTCTCATCTCACCTCAGCCAGATTGCTCTGCTGCCACCTTGGTATGAATACTGAAGGCAACATTTTTCAAGTTCTGTGTAGCAAGCTAATTCTAAACAACCTGTAAGAGGAAGCAGGAATAATTCAGCAGGCTGGGCATAGAACCAGGCTGATCCAAATGCCCAGTTTGGAATGGCACAGGTAATCCACAAGGGCACCTTATCCACAATTCTCAGCTCACGACAATGGGGGTGACCAAAGTAGTGGTGGAAGGGCCCTTCTGGGGCAGTGTGTGTGTGTGACATTTTCTGCTCCTGGCACTCCACCAATTGTGACACTGCCTGAGATAATCTAGAAACTCCCATCAGTACAGCATTGAAGGTAGTCTGCTAACTGGTGAATCATACCAGGATCACATTACTTGAAGGGCCTGCAGTGGTTTGCAATTGCTCCCCACACTCATTTTAATTCAATGTTTTGTCTTTTATCCTAATAAAAATGTAAAGATTTAGAGCCTGCCTTTCTAAAGGGCTGCTTTATTATGGACGCATCTAGGAAGAAAGGGAGCTTTAAAAAATTTTCAATATGTAAATGATAAAAAATGCATTGTGCTATTTTTGGCCCAAATTTTATTGGTTCTAGTCCTAGCTACAGTAAATCCCTTCAGTTCAATGGGACGACTCTCATTGGGATAAACAATATGATTAGGCCAGGAACAGAAATCATGCAGCCTTACAGATGGTATTGGAATGAAGCTCCTAGCATCCCTTACCATCAGCTATAGTGGCTAGGAATTCTAGGAATTGCAGTTCAACAACATCTGGAGGTACTGCCTTGCATCCCCACTTTGGACTGGGATTCTACTCTGTAGCTTTTTTTATACCCATTCTTTTCTCATGTGCTTTGCAATTATTGTTATTCTTGCTTCTGTCTATATTTCTTCCAGTCTATGTTTGAAAGTCCCACACCCACTGAACCACCATTACTTACTGGAAGGTGAACAGCTAAACCCTACCTAAATCAGCATCAAAAGTGGAACTTGAATGATTGTTCTTAAGCAGTGAAAAATATTGTTAAGGCACAATATTTTCTAAAATGTAATGAATGTCTGAAAGTTTCACATAAGGTTCTCATAACAGTGGAGGATTTGAGGCTACCATTAAAATTCAAGCAGAGATCTGCATTTTACTAGTCAACGATTTCTAGATAACTACAAAAATAAATAAATGTTGGGAGTTTTCTAGTCCCAAACCAGAATTAAAGCTTTATGTTTACACTTACAGAAAAATGAATGCATGCTGTTATAATGGTGAGCAAACCAAATTGGTACAGGTGAAGAACAATCTCTAATCCCAGTTATGTATGCTTAATGTAGAGATGGGGAACTCATGGCTTCTTAGATATTGTTGGATTACAACTCTTCCTATTGATTATTCTTGTTGGAGCTGGTGAGAGTTGTAGCCCAACGATATGTGGAGGGCCACAAATTGCTCAGCCCAGGTTTTTTAGATGTTTCAAAACATTTGTGCCTAATAAAGTAGTTTTTTTCCCCCCTGTACAAAATTTCACTCTTTAAGGTACCATATGTTATTTTTCTGATTTTACAGCAGCAAAATTACATGGTTGCCCTTTGGGGGAAAATAGTTTTGAAAATAGTATTTTGAGGCTTTCTTCAAAGCTGAAATAGAAACAGAAAGAATATATTTGATTGAATGTTATTCTTTGCCCTTGCTTTCTTAAGTTTTCTTGCAAATTGTACTTTAGATTATTAGCACAATTGCAGGCATGTTTACTCAGAAACAATTCTTTTAGTATTACATGTATTTTACTCCTAGGTAAGTACAAATTCTGCTTACTTCCCAACAGACACACACATGCAAACACACACTTGTGCATGAATTCTTACTTTTTTTTACTGATTGTGCACATGTTCCTAATTCTTCTTCCTCCTATTACAGTTTGCTAAATTTTGGAGACTAGTGTCAGATAATATTGATCATGGAGTATTATCTCTCCCTCCTCTAGACAGTTGATTCCTTTGACACCTTTGTATGAATTCAAAAAGATAAACACATATTTTTTTGCGGGGGGGGATTCAGAGACAAAATAGTATGAAGAGGGGGAAAGGGATTGTGCTTTTCATCTCCAAGGAATATTAGATGAAGGGAAGGGGGTTTAAAAATGGTGTTCTTCTCCCCCCCCCCCACACGCACATCAAATTCTTAGATCCTACTACATTGGTATAGTATTATGACAGACTTGGAGTACTGTATTACCCTACTTTCCTTTTCTGTTGCAATCAATCTGTCTGTCCACTAGGTGGAGCTGTAACAATAGGTTTAATATATTTATGATAATAAGGAACTGGTCACGAACCAATTTGAAAGGCAATGTTCATTTTAACAATTCAGATACACTCCTGTTAATTTGTATTTTATAAAGGTTCAGCAAGCTTCACTGAATGTCTTGTTAACCAGAGTTTTAAATTTGCTTCCAAATCTGCCATTTGATTGTCCATTTTATGGAGAGTGTTGTTTTTTTTTAAAGGTGATTGCATGATATTTGTATGAAGTGGATGCATTTGTGTATATGCATAGGTGTATAAAAATATTCCCTCTCACACATGAGATATGGCATTTAATGTAATTTTTCTTCATGGATCAGGATATGATCAAAATGCCAGGCTAGTACAGCAAGCACACAATGAAACCCAAATGTTGTCTAGAAATATATCAAAATAGAAAACATGATGGGCTTACTGTGTAAAACCCAGTAGGCAGGCTATTCAATATCCAGAAAAGAGGGGGGGGATGCAACAATTTTTTTCTACAAGAATATTTACAATGTCTTAAAGGACCCCTAAGTCGGGTATGAGCTAGTTTCCCATTTCTCTTCAGCCATGAAAATGGCCACAATAAAATTGTCTTCTTTTACTCAACAGGGTTGCAGATGTGCCATGTAATGGAGTGAGCAACAAAAAGTAGAAATGCATAATAATCGCAACATATAGTTTGACCAGCCTTTGAGAGATAGTTTGTTAGCCACAACTGAAACATGATGCTCAGCCAGATGGGTTTCTGGCCTGATCTGGCATAGTCATTCCTATTGTGATCATCTGAGTCTCTCCTTACAGTATGGTAGTGGGGGTGGGGGGTGAGGAAGGTGGGTGTGAAATTTATTTTAATTTATTTTTGATAAGCATTCACCAAAACCAGCAAATTTCTTCATATTCCTGAAGAAAAGAAATTCAGGTTTTAAACATTCCAGTGTAAGAGAAAATAATACAATGAAAGATCTGTCTGCCCAGGGCCAGTTTAAATAATAATAATAATAATAATTCTTACCCCTCCATGGATCAAGTTTTTTTTTAATGTTTACTTCTTTAAAAGTCTGGGTTTGCATGCACATATGCAGTGGCAGACTGGGGCTAAAAGTACTGGTTGCCAGGACCTCCCCAACCCCTCTGGAAAGGGAGGGGCCACTGCCCTGCTGTGGGGAGCCCACTGGTGCTCCCAGAGAAGGAACAGCAAGGGGCCCAGTCTACTGGTGTGGGCCTCCTTCCCATGGGCGTCCCAGTCTATCCCCAGCCTCCTCACATGAGAGACAAAGTCCACCTGGGAGTTCCTGTGCACTGGCCTGGTCCAGAGGGGATGAACACCCGGATACCTTCTGCACGGAAAATACCTTCCACCCAGGGACCCATAATACAACATAAATTTTAGTTGCGTACAGTAATAATATTGGGACTCCTATTATATTTTCAAGCTACTGAAAGGTCATTAACATTTTTAACATATTGTCTAATGTTTAAGGGGGCACACTTCCCATCAGGCAACCTGACACCCTGGCCAGTCCGCCACTGCACATATGTTTCATCATAGCCCTATGCAGGTGTTCAGGATAGCATCAATTGATTGGCACACTCAAAGAGGCAGCAACATTAATTCTACATGTTGCAGTCTTCACATGAGGAGTAATAGTGGAAAAGGAGAGCCTTTATTATTTGCGGAGGCACTCCACACAGTTTGGGACCTTGAAAAACCCAGCCCAGGTGTCCAATAAAGTGGAGAGGCTGCAAACAGAGAGAACAGTCCTCTTCAGACTATCATTCTTAAAGGAGTAAGGCTGCACAGGGCTAGCTTGCTCCCTCTTTGTATACAATCAGGGAAAAATAATGTATTGCATCAAGGCAGGGAAAATGAAGTGCACGTATATAGGATGAGTGAAAAGCAATGAAAGCAGTACTTGTGAAAAGTAGATATACGAGGACTGTCTATTAAATAACGAGACTGATACAATAACCCATCATTATTTATATTTATTACAATTCCAATGCGTGTCCTCTTCAATATACTCCTTGTTCACTCTCACACACTGATGCAGTTTTGTTTTCCACTGGTTGAAGGCATGGAACAGATCAGTTTCTGTCAGCTGCATCAACACATCTGCCATGTTCTTCTTTACTGCAACAATTGACACAAAATGTGTTCCTTTAAGCACCAATTTCACTTTAGGGAAAAGAAAAAAGCTGCATGGTGCCAAATCTGATGAATAGTGAGGATGTTCAAGTGTAGTAATGCATTTATCGGCCAAAAACTGCTTCACAGAAAGTGCTGTATGAGGAGGCGCATTGTCTTCATGAAGAATGAAACCATTTTTTCCACAGTTCTGGCCCTTTTTTTCTGACTCTTTCTCTCAGCTTTGTCAAAACTTCCTTATAATAATGCTGGTTCACTGTTCTGCCTTCTGGAACCCATTTTGCCAAAATTATGTCCTTGATGTAAAAAAAGAAACAAACCAATGAGCATGGCTTTAAATGTGGACTTGCTTTTATGTGCTTTTTAAATTTTTCTTGATGATGGTGTTTTCCAGTGCATTGACTGTAGTTTTGTCTCAGGATCATACTGGAGGATCCAGGTTTCATCAAAAGTGATTATTTTTTGAAAAAGGTTTGGGTCTGCCTCATGTTGCTGAAGAATGTCACGTTGCTCAACTTTTAAACTTAGCATTTTCCAGGTACACAACAGACAACACAGCTGCTTTAAATGGTGACTGACAGTTAACTGAATGGCCAAGAGTGTTGATGTTTGTCATGCAGGTTCAAACATGTTCAAGGTCGCCACTCCAGTGTTCACAACAAGTTATCCCAGATTTGTCTGAAAGGTGGAAACACAGTCTTGTTATTTAATAGTCAGACCTGATAGGTCTGAACAGACCACAAGCTAAACTTGAATCAACAGTGTGGTGCAGCAGCCAAAAAAAGGCAATGGGATTCTAGGCTGTATCAACAAGAGCATAGTGTCCAGTTCAAGGGAAGTAATAGTGCTACCTATTCTACTTTGGTCTGATCTCACCTAGAATATTTTGTCCAGTTTTAGCACCACAGTTCACAAAGGACATCAACAAGCTGGAACATGTCCAAAGAAGGGTGACCAACATGATCAAAGGTCTGGAAACCAAGCTTGGAGAAGAGAAAACTAAGAGTGAATTATAGCTACCTTTAAAGCACTGAAGGGATGTTATGTAAAAATAAAATAATAAAATAAAATAAAATAAAATGGGACAAGCTTGTTTTCTGTTGCTCCAAAGACTATAATGTGAACCACTGGATACAAATTACAAGAAAAGAGATTCTGCTTAAACATTAGAAAGAACTTGTTTACAGTAAGAACTGTTTGGCAATGGAATAGACTGCTTCAGAGGGTGGTGGACTTTGAAGGTCTTTAAACAGGTTGGATGACCATCTCTTGGAGTGCTTTAGCTGTGTATTCCTGCATGGCAGGGAGTTGGACTAGATGGCCCTTGCAGTCCCATCGAACTGTGAGATTCTGTTGTTCTATGATTCTAGGAATTTTTTTGGCTTGTTATTAATTATTTTATTTCCTTTATTAATTTAGTGTAAGAGATAGATTCAGGTGTATACATCTCTGGGAGGTTCACTGCTGTGGTGACTTTAAATGATGCTTCCTGACTGCTCAGTAAATTAATCCCTTCATATATGTGGTAGGTCTGAGAGAGTGCTTGATGAGGAAAGTATGTAGCCCTGGTGGTGCAGTGGTTAAATGCCAGTACTGCAAGCCACAAGGTTATGAGTTCTGTCCCAGAGGGCTCCAAGTTTGACTCAGCCTTCCATCCTTCTGTAGGTCAGTAAAATGAGTACCCAGCTTGTTGGGAGCAAAAAGCTAAAAATCATTACAAACTGCTCAGGGAGTGCTTCTGATAAGCAGTATATAAATATCAATGCTATTGCTATTGCTATATATCCTAAATCAGTGGGGTGGTGAAACCTCCCTTGGTTTTAGTCAGAACTTTAAAAGAGCTCTTCATAATACTACCTAACTATCTCCAAAAGAGGTTCAGCACCTTGCATAGCTCCTTTTAAGTTGGATTGAAACCCAGAATGGATTCACACATCCCTCCCAGTCATAAAATCGACTTCCCACCACTGAGTTCAACTCATTGTAAAACTATTCCTAGATAGTTGACAAATTAGGAATTAAAAACTGCAGGTGTGGTGTTGTGTGTGTGTGTGTGTGCATGTGTGTGTGTGCTTTGCTTTAAATAATTATGCTAAAGATAAGGAATATCAACTCCAAAGATCTATCCTGCCAGAGAGAAGAAGGAGAGCAGCTTCTGGACACCAATTTTGACTGGGGAGATTGAATTTTTTTCAAAACTGTTGGGAGAGGCTGCTTGTTGCTGAGGGGGTGGAGCTTCTGTGAGTCACACCTGTGAGTCACTAGGGGGTGGAGCTGGGAGCCTAGCTCTATATAACTCCTTGCAGAGGCTTTCCAGGCCAGTTTCCTGCCAGAGAGAAGAAGGAGAGCAGCTTCTGGACAGCCAGTTTCCTGCCAGGGAGAAGGCAAGCAGCTTCTGGACAGCCATTTTGACTGGGGAGATTGATTTTTTAAAAAAAAAACTGTTGGGAGAGGCTGCTTGTTGCTGAGATGCAAGCCTAACGGTGCGCGAATTTCAGTGACCAAACAAAAATACAGCATACCTAAAATACAGCTTAGCATTCTCAGCATTAACTAAGAGTTCTTAGATTACCTAAAAGCTCTCACCATGGACACTGAGAGGACTGTGGCAGTCACCTGAAACACTTCTACGATGTTTGTCTTCTTGTCTACAGACGTGGAGAACTTCACATGCACCAAGTGCAAGCTGGTAGCCCTCTTGGAGGAGAAAGTCTAGCAGCTGGAAACACGGGTAGCTACACTTCAACAGATTCATGAGCAAGAGGTTTTCCTAGACAGAACAGAACAATCTTGGACGGGGACCACACAGAGGAAGTGGCTGCGGAGGAGAGGGTCACTTCACAGACACAGGAAGTAGACAGCTGGAGGAATATCACACACAGAACAAGAAAATCCAGGGATTCTTCCAGCAGCTTGCAGCTACAGAATCGATTCGAAGCCCTTTCCCTTATCAAGGACAATGTGGAAGAACAGCATGGACAGACTTCAGGGGTAGAGCAGGGGACCTTGAGAGTACCACCGCAAGGAACAGCAGCTGTGAAGCCTCGGCGGTGGTGGGAGGAGTGTGGTGGTGGTGGGGGACTCCTTGCTGAGGGATACAGAAGCAGTGGTTTGTGGGCCTGACAAGATGTCTCGGGAGGTATGTTGTCTTCCTGGGGCAAAGATCTGTGATATGACGGAGAGGCTGACAAGACTTGTCAAGTCTATGGATCATTACCCCTCCTTTTGGTCCATGTGGGAACCAATGATACTGCAAGGCACAGCTTTCCCAAGATCAGAAGAGATTATGAGGCCCTGGGGAGGAAGCTGAAAGAAATGGATGCACAGGTTGTCATCTCGTGTCTTCTGCCCGTTGAAGGACATGGTCCAAGAAGGGAGAGGAAAATAGCCAACGTAAACAACTGGCTCCGTAGATAGTGTCGCCGAGAACAATTTGGATTCTTGGATCATGGGCTGCGCTTCCATGAGGGGGGACTTCTGGCAAGAGATGGGGTGCATCTTACGACAATTGGAAGAAACATTTTTGCCAACAGTCTCAAGAGTTTGATCAGGAGGGCTTTGAACTGAGTCCTATGGGGGAGGGAGACAGTATTCTGGAAGGCAAAAGGGCTGGAGAAAATAGTCAAACTGTCATAGAGGGAACAAGGCAAACATCACAAGGACCCAACAGTGGGAGGGAAAAAAACTTGCACAGGGAGCAAGTAAAGGGAACACATGGTCTTATATGTCTCTACACTAATGCACAAAGCATGAGAAATAAGCAAGATGAACTTGAACTCCTAGCACTACAAAACAAATATGATATAATAGGCATTACTGAAATCTGGTGGGATGAGTCACATGATTGGAATGTAGGAATAGAGGGGTATAACCTTTATAGGAGAAACAGGCCAAACAGGAAAGGAGGAGGAATAGCATTATATGTCAGAGATATTTACACCAGTGAAGGGATCCATGACATCAATACTGGAAGCCAGGTGGAGAGCATATGGATAAAAATTAAAGGGGAGGGAAACAACAGGGATGTTATTGTGGGACTCTACTACAGATCCCCAGGTCAGATGGAGGAACTGGATGATGCCTTTCTAGAACAGTTGAACACACATGCAGAAAGGAGAGATGTAGTAGTGATGGGTGACTTCAACTATCCTGATATTTGCTGGAAATCTAACTCAACCAAAACTTCAAGGTCTAGCAAATTCCTTACTTGCCTGGAAGACAATTTCATGGTCCAAAAGGTGGAAGAGGCAACAAGAGGGTCAGCTATTTTAGATCTGATCCTAACCAACAGAAATGACCTGGTTAATGGGGTGCAAGTGGTGGGATCCTTAGGTGAGAATGATCATGTTCTCCTGGAGTTTGTTATACAATGGAAAGGAGAAGCCAGGCATAGTCAGACATGCATTCTTGACTTTAGGAGAGCTGATTTCAATAAACTCAGGGAAAAATACTGGGGGTGATCCCATGGTCAGGAATACTAAAAGAGAAGAGACCTCAAGATGGATGGGACTTTCTCAAAAGGGAGATACTGAAGGCACAATTTCAAACAGTACCATTGAGGAAGAAAAATGGGAGGTGTCTCAAGAAACCAGGATGGATGACTGAAGAACTTTCAATGGAGCTAAGTTTTAAACAGAACATGTATAGGAAATGGGGAAAGGGGAAATCACCAAAGAAGAATTCAAACAGATTGCAAACACATGTAGGAGTAAAGTCAGAAAAGCTAAAGTGCAGAATGAGCTCAGGCTTGTTAGGGAGGTTAGGAACAATAACAAGGGTTTTTTTGGGTATGTCCGCAGCAAAAGGAGGAAGAAGGAAATGGTAGGGCCACTACGTGGAGAAGATGGCAAAATGCTAACAGGGGACAGAGAATAGGCAGACTTACTAAACACCTTCTTTGCCTCAGTGTTTTCAGAAAAGGAAAAGGGTGACCAACCTGAGGATAAAGGAACAGAGGACACAATAGGGGAAATCCAGCTCAGAATAAGCAAAGAGGTAGTACAGGAATACCTTCTTAATCTAAATTAATTGAAATCTCCGGGACAAGATGAACTAAATCCAAGAGTATTAAAAGAGCTGGCAAATGTGATCTCAGAGCCATTGGCAATAATCTTTGAGAACTCTTGGAGAACAGGAGAAGTCCCAGCAGACTGGAGGAGGGCAAACTTTGTTCCCATCTTCAAAAAGGGGGAAAAAGAGGATCCCAACAATTATTGTCCAGTTATTCTGACATCAATACCAGGGAAGATTCTAGAGCAGATCATTAAACAGAGAGTTAGAAGGCAATGCCATAATCACAAAAAGTCAACATGGGTTTCAGAGAAACAAGTCATGCCAGACTAATCTGATCTCTTTTTTTGATAAAGTTACCAGCTTGGTAGATGAAGGGAATGCTGTGGACATCGCATACCTTGATTTCAGTAAGGCCTTTGACAAGGTTCCCCATGACATTCTTGCAAACAAGCTTATAAAATGTGGGCTAGACTAGTTAACTGTTCAATGGATTTGTAATTGGTTGACCGGCCGAACCCAAAGGGTGCTCAGCAGTGGCTCCTCTTCGTCTTGGAAAGATGTGACCAGTGGGGTGCCACAGGGTTCTGTCCTGGGCCCAGTGCTATTCAACATCTTTATCAATGACTTGGATGAGGGAATTAGGGGCATACTTATCAAATTTGCAGATGACACCAAATTAGGAGGAGTAACTAATACCCTAGAGGACAGGATCAAAATTCAGAATGACCTGGATAGACTGGAGAGCTGGGCCAAAGCTAACAAAATGAAATTCAATATGGAGAAATGAAAAGTACTGCAGTTAGGGTGGAAAAATGAAATGCATAGATATAGGATGGGAGAGACCTGGCTGAACGAGACTATGTGTGAAAGGGATCTAGGAGTCCTAGTAGACCACAAGTTGAACATGAGTCAACAGTGTGATGTGGCAGCTAAAAAGGCCAATGCGATTTTGGGCTGTATCAATAGAAGTATAGTGTCTAGATCAAGGGAAGTAATAGTGCCGCTCTATTCTGCCTTGGTCAGACCTCACCTAGAATACTGTGTCCAGTTCTGGGCACCACAATTCAAATAGGATATTGGAAAATTGGAGCATGTCCAGAGAAGGGCAACTAAAATGGTGAAAGGTCTGGAAATCATGCCTTATGAGGACAGACTTAGGGAGCTCGGTATGTTTAGCCTGGAAAAAAGATGGTTAAGAGGTGATATGATAGCCCTGTTTAAGTTTTTGAAGGGATGTCAGGCTTAGGATGGAGCAGGCTTGTTTTCTGCTGCTGTAGAGACTGGAACACAGAGCAATGGATGCAAGCTCCCGGAACAGAGATTCCACCTCAACATTAGGAGGAACTTTTTGACAGTAAGAGCTGTTCGGCAGTGGAACATGCTCCCTCGGAGCGTGGTAGGGTCTCCTTCCTTGGTGGTCTTTAAACAGAGGCTGGATTGCCATCTGTCAGGGATCCTTTGATCAAGATTTCCTGCGTGGCAGGGGGTTGGACTGGATGGCCCTCGTGATCTCTTCCAACTCTACAATTCTATGATTCTATCTGTCTATCTATCTATCTATCTATCTATCTATCTATCTATCGTAATGATGATAAATATAACATGTAATCGTAATAGACATGTGTGCTATATTATTTAAAAACAACTGCAATCTAAACTAGATGAAAAACTAATGCTTACAGACAAAATATACAGGCAGACCCCCATATCAATGGATTCAGTATCCATGGTTTCACGTATCCCTGTCTGATAAAAAGATGTTCTTTCTAGGCATTTCTAGATTTTCCAGTGTGATTCTATGGCCAATTTCTGGTGTTCGTCTAATTGAAAATGATAGGGTTCCCTATTATCCATGGTTTCAGGTACCCACAGGTATGTGTGTGTCTTGGAATGTATCACCCATGGATACGGGAGTCTTCCTGTATTGGAAACCTCAAAGAACATATCTATAATATTATAAAGAACTGAAATCAATTATATCTATAATAAAGTATAATAAACAACAATATAACAAACATGGATTATTAATATATATGATTTTACAACATTTTATATTTATAAAAAAGTCAATATGAGGCATGACCAAAGATAAAGATATACAGAGCTCTAAATATTATTAAATAAATAGTAATGAATAATCAAAAGTAGAACTGATACAACCATGCAGGAAAATATGGAGTTGAAACACAATATGCTATAAATCATTCTAAAGAGATCTGTGGGGAAATACAGCAATGCATGTAGACACTTTCAGATCTTCAAAAACAACAACTTCTTCTTCTTCTTCTTCTTCTTCTTCTTCTTGTATCACAATGTCTAGACTCTCCCAAGTCAGTATGATCACTACTGGCTGGAGCATTCTGGGAACTGTGGTTGAACAACTTCTCCAAGCTTGGGACTGACTGTTCACAGAAGCGGCCAGTGTGACGGCTTCATAGCACAGCAGCTTCCTGTCAAAGGGGTGTGTTTGTAAGCACATTGATTGCGAAGCAAGTGTTTTGCTTCTCAGAGAGTTGGAATAACATGGACAGTTCTGAACTTCCAGAATTTTGTGCATCAAACCTCAGTCTAAATTTCACATCTTTCTCTTCTATATTTTGTTTTACTTCCCAGCCATAAATTCCATTATGATGAAGGACATTAACTCCGTGGTAGAACACAGACTTTGTGTATGGAAAATTTGAGGTGCAATCTTTGGCATCTCAGGTAGCAAGGGATGGGAAAGACTTCTGCCTAAGACCCTGGAGAGCCACTGCCACTCTGAATATACAAGAGCGGGTTTGATAAACAAGGAACCTGACCTGGTAGAAGGCACTTTCCTATGGACCTGTATTTGGCTTTTTTGAATGACTTAATCAATATGTGACTCTTGGGGAATGTTCAAGTCTACTCAGTATTTAAGTTTGCACATCATGTGGTTGCTGCTCATGTTTGTGTATTGGCAAAAGACCTTTATACCAGTGCTTTGAAGCAGCATTTGTTTCCAATTTGTTTCCAGGTTCAAATGAAGACTTCCATTTCATTTATAAATCTTTCTAATAGCTTAGATCCTTTGACTATGAGATTTTACTTTCAATGAAAAGCCCTTTGTATTTCTGCCTGAAATTTGACAGCAATCTAAGGGATATAGATACGTGCCTGGAAGCTTTATGTTCAAATCCCCTATATAACTATGCCAAAACAGAACATACAGTTTTACATCTGGCCAGGGACTCTACAAGCATCAGCATGGCACATCCTTCAGAAGAACAGAGCCCACTCTTCATGCTGTGGATATTCATTTAATAATGATTGAGAAGGAAACAAATATTAATTGAAGAATGCATTGACTAACTGCTAACTCTAAAGTGGATATACTTTGATTCGAGGCAGGTGAGCTTATTCAAAGAATTGCACTAGCAAAAAGAAAATAGCTCTGTTAAAAATTTTTGAGTCTTGATTCTTACACACACACACACTGATTTCTCATACACCCGATCAATCACTCATACATTGTTCTTAGATTTTGGTATGCCTGCGAACAAATGACAGAATGGTGCTGCTGGTTGTACAATGCTCTCAACCAGCAATAGGCAAAATGTGGCCATGGAACCCCATATAATCCCCCAATGCTGTTGTTGTGGCCCTTGGTTCCTTCAGATATCTTCTGGATTTTTTAAAAAAGTGAAGTGTCCCTCCTGGAGCAGTAGGAGGAGGAGCAATTTACCTTTTGAGGAGTAGCAATACCAACTGAGGAGTAGCAATTTACCTTTTAAATAGAATGCACAGGGCTCCTGCACCATTCAATGCCTTGCTATTCATACTGAAACTGGATTACTGGTCACTATTCTGAGGGGGTGTGTGTCATATTTTATAATATGTGTGGCACCTCCGAGGGTCTCATTTGCAGCTGGGAGCAAAGAGCTGTTCCCTGGGGATCTGGCAGGGGGACAGCTGTCCTTTTATCCAAGCTGTAGATGTACAGCCACATGCTGCATGGATGCTCTGCACCCTCCCCCAGCAATTTGAATGGTCAAGGGGCGCACATGGCTGTTTTTTCAAGCAAGCATTTGCACTCAGGCAGCAACAGCCAGGGCAGATGTGTGCGGTCAGAGTGTTATGCTCTGCCCTGCCCTGCCCTGCTGTGCCCTGTGTAGGATATCAACCAAGGGCATATGGATAGTATGTTGGATTAGGAATTCTAGAGTAGATTCAACCATAAAATTCATGGGTGACTTAATGCTAGCCTGATCTCAATATACCTTACAGAGTTGCTATGCTTATAGCATGTACTCCATTAGAATGCCTTGGAGGGAGTATAGGCTCTGTGTGTGTGTGTGTTCATGTTGTCCAATATTTTTCCCTATGATAGTGTTCATTTATAACATGGGTGATGTCCAAGAAGCCTATAGGTAAACCTGGGTAGAGAAGAACATGGCTGGACAAAGGAACGATGATGAAAGAGTTCAACTTCTTACTAAAAGTGGCTAAGTTCCTTATTTTTTTGGGGGGGGGAGTGAATAGTAATTCTGTTGGAGTTGCAGACATCGGAAATAGTGATGAGTGTATAGAAAGCATCAGGAAGCATGCATAGAAGGTGAGACACAAACTGAGTAGAAGCATCATAGAGATGAAGACTGAGGACACAAAGACTGAGTAGAAATCAGGTGTAGTCTTATTTTTGTTGGTCAGTACTGCTTGTTATATGGATGGTATTTTAAAGCTGGATGGCAGTTTTAGGGCAGAAAAACTGACTTTGGAGTTAAATTGTGATTCCAAAATTGGTATGTGAAATTGCTGCAGTTCCTTTGTACATCCCTGTTCTTCTCTACCAAGGTTTACCTACAGACATCTTGGATATCACCCATTCAACCATTAGTTCTTCACTTTAGCCAGACTTGTACAATTCCACTCTTCTCCCAGCTAAGCATAGGCCAGAATTCCGATAGGAATATCCACACACGCATTTGTATTCCCTTCCTTTCTAGTCAGCAGCCAAACAACCCTCTTGACTTATTTTAAAGCCCGAGATCTGCCTCTCATGGGAATTCTATGCTTCAAGGTAGGATCAGAGAAGGGTCTGGCAACTCTCTCCCACCAGAGGCACAATGATAACAAAAGTGATGAGACCTCTGGAGAATGTCAGCAGATCTCAACATTGATGTCATCATTGCACATCTGGCTATGGAGGGAGGGGTAGCCAGATCTTCTCTGATCTGCCTGCTTGATATGAAGCATGGAATGGCCATGCAAGATGGCTTCAGGGAGAGTAAGTTGGGGATGGGGGTGGTATATGGCTCAGCATAGCATGGCTCCACATGTGCGTATTTATGCTACAATGAAGGGATGTTGAATTGAGGACATAGTGCATCACTCATGCATTGTGGATCCAACACTTGGGAATTTGCCTCCACATTTCCTACTCTAGGCAAGTAGAAGAAGCAAAATGGAAGACATGTGGAACCCCCTGGTGGGTTTCTAGCTGTAATCACAGGGTTGTTAGATTGTGTCTGACTTAATGAGTTGGGTAGGCCTGATTGTGGCTATCAAAGTTCATATCCCATATTGTGGCAATTTCCCATGCATATTTTGAATCTCGAACAATGCTTCTCCATTTTTGAAAATGGAAAAAGTACCCAGCTTGTGGGGGCAATTAGCTAACACACATTGGAAACTGCTTAACGCAATGTAGATGTGTAAATTGCTATTGCTTAAAACAATTTGTAAGCTGCTCTGATAGCCTTGTGGCTGAAGAGCGGGGTATAAATAAATAAATAAAAAAGGCATCTTCAATTTTGTTTCCTTGAAGTTCAGCTTCATTTACACTTACAGAAGGCAGGTTTTTGTTCATGCTGTTGCTGACATATTCAAAGAAGAAAGTACATTTGAAATAGGTGTAAAATCTCACAAGGCTCACCTAAGTCCCATAAAGAATGACAAGTCAGAAAAAAAGCAATCTGTTTGTGAACCTGAGCATTGCACACTGTAACTAAGTGCCTTACCAATAAGCCTGGTGTAGGCCATACAAGCAGCTTAAAATGTGATTGTCATGGGTACTCTATATATAATATATTCATCCCAAGGTGCACATAGATTTTTACTATTAGCTTAGAGAGATTTGAGTGCATGTGCATCTGAATGTAAAACATAATAGAAGAGGAAAAGCGAACAATAAGATTCAGCTCTGGGTGGCACAACAAGAATGATGAGCCAGGCTCAGGATGAATACCAGGGTGGTTACTTGCTGCAGGAGGGTACATGCAGATAGTGGTCATAGTGTTTGGTGATATAGATACATAATCTAAACCATGTCTCATATGCACCAGCAGTATGGATTGGAGGTCTTCTTTGAGGTGCCAGATTTTGTGGGAACCACCTAGAACTGGGGACCTATTTATACTATGCAGCTATAGCTGCTATGGCAACTTCCTATGGAACCCTGGCATTTGCAACTTAGGGGTGGTATTTAGAATACTGTACTCCGCTACAGAGCTGTAGTGCCTCACCAAACTACAAACCACAGGATTCTGGAGGAAGTTGCCATGGCAGTTAAGGAGGAACCATAATGCTATAATTTGTTGTTGCGTGCCTTCATGTCATTTCTGAGTTATGGTGACCCTAACGTGAACCTATCGCAAGGTTTCCTTGGCAAGATTTGTTCAGCGGAAGTTTGCCTTTCCCTTTCTCTGAGGCGGAAATAGTCTGACTTGCCCACGGTCGCCCAGTAGGTTTCAATGCCTGATCAGAGATTCAAAGCCTGGTCTCCAGAGTCATATTTTAGTGCTGAGATCACTACACCATGCTGGCTGCACAATGTGAAAGGGTCCCAGGATAGGGAGTGTGTGGACCTCTTGATGTGGTTGGACTACAATACCTCTTACCTCACTCCAGCTAGGACTGATGGAAATTGTTGCCTGGAAATGTCTGGAGGACCTTCCTGACCTGGAAAATCACCACTTGTAAACAGGGAGTGGTGAATGGTAAACCGTGAGCAGGTTTTTTTAGGATGGTAAGAAGAAGCTACTTTCTATGTACTTCCGTATCCACAGATTTGGTATCCAGGGATTTAAGTATTCACAGCTTGAAAATATCCTTAAAAAATAATAATTCCAAAAGCAAACCTTGATCTTGCCATCTTATATAAGGGACATCATTTTGCTATGCCATTGCATAGAATGGGACTTGGGTATTCATGGATTTCAGTATCTACGGGGGTTCCTGGAACCAAACCCCAGTGAATATGAAGGGACACGGAGATTTTAGTACTTAACACTTATTTCTTGTAGAAGCTGATGGTTCTCTTATTGCTGACTACAACTATCATTTTTGAAGCCATCTAAGCTAGAAGCCACCCCATCTTTTCTCACAAGCTAAGGATTTTTTCAAATGGGGTAAAAAAATAAATAAATAAAACCAAGGAGGTCAGGAGAAGAATGGGGCTGTTGCACTTACAGAGCCCCATTTCAGACGATGCAGTCCTCCCCCATCTTCCACCGTCCTCCTCCATCTCCCTCACAACTTCCTCCTGATCTTCTCCCATGCTGTGGGTGCCACATTTTATTGATGGAGGTTTTCCATCAATAAAAAGCGGCACCTGCAGCATGGGGGAATGTTGGGAGGAGGTAGGGAGGAGGACAGAGGAGGACTGTGTCATCTGAAATGGGGTTCTGTAAGCGCAACAGAAGCAACATTTTTCTCCCGACCTCAGGTCCACCCCCCCTGTTTGAAAAAGTCCTAAGTGTGCATTGCATGAAGAAATCTCACCATTCTTCTATTCCAGGGAATGGTATGAATGTTAGCCTTAATTTCATTGCATTTCTCTGAATCCCATCTCTGTTTTTCCCATCCTAGTTTTCTATAAAGTTATGAAGTTTAGGCTGTTTTAGCCAGCTTAAATATGTCAATGTAAGTCATGGTGGAGACAGCGTCAGTGATGGTGCAGGGCAACATGGCTGCATGTGCCACAGCAATGGGGAGGGCAGCATGGTAGTTGTCTCTGTCAAGAAAGAGTGCTCTGGTGCCTGCTTCTGAGCTTTTTGGGAGCCAGTGGAGCAGCTTTCTCTAGTGAGATGGCCTTCTCCTCCATCTCCCCATTGCCACTGCACACCACTTCCAATATACTTATGTTGACGTACTGGAGCCTGATGCTCGCACCACAGTCAGCAAGAGGATCCTGGCCCTTTTTTTTCTTCTTTCTATGTTGAAATTTGTATGCATTTTAATGCACTTTTCCCTAAGGTGTATACTTTATGTATGCATTTTACCTACACATCCCCCCTTCCTAAAATATATTTCAGCATATTTTTTCAATTGTATGCATTTTTTTGCCCATTTGTATTTTAATAAGCAATGCTTGTGTGCACTTTATAGTTATCATCCAGTTTGTGACATACACATGTGTAACTTTTTCAGATTGTGCAGAAGGGGGCCTGTAACACTTCCTATCCTATCAGGCAACAACAGCTGGGGGGGGGGAGAGGATGCTGTATACAGATTCAGCTTCTTTGCCACCCGGGTTTGTTCTGGTTGCTTTGGAGTAGTGAGGGAGTAAGGAGTAGCCTTATGCTGATGGCAGAGGCTGCCTCTCTGTCCCACCATGGTCAACAGCAGATAGAATGAGGCCAGATATACCCCTGTAGCCAATTAATTGCCAGAGAGATAGAACTCTGCCTGGCAGCCCTCTCTGCCTCTTGTTGCATGCCAAGGGAGGCAACTGGGCAAAGCGAGCAGCCTTCAGCAACTCCACTGCCTCTTATACTGGCAGAAACATATGCTTCAACATTATGACATAGGATATTATCCAGTTTCTCTAAAGTGCCCCGTAAGCCTCACAAGTACTTTTGCCATGAGTGTGTTTTTCTTAGCACTGAATCTTGGAAGATGCAAAAAAACTACTTTTGCTGAGTCTGTTGAATTCAACAGAAAATCTTTTTCATCCAGAATGCCAAGAGTACCCACTATGCATGTACGAGGCTCTAGCTTCATTGCATCTTAAAGATTTGCAAGAAATCAGGATTAGGACAGTTTTCAGTTTAGATTTGTGAAGATGAAAAAGAAGGAGGATGAGAATTTGGCTTTCAACCAGATTCAGCATGCATCCATGAGTATATTATCCAACATTGCTTGGGTACAACAGTTTGATGAAGGCATGCTTCCTTTTGATGAGGGGATAGAAAGATGGTTTCTGTACAACATATTTCCTTCAGAACTGGATTTTGTGTCCATTACTCATAAAATGATAAGCATTCCAACTGAAATACAGGGAAGCTTTAAGATCTTGTTTGGTCTGCATTTTTAAGTGAACTGACATGATATACACACTTCCAAGATTAATAGATAGATTGTAACACAGTTATTGCTTGGATTACTATTTCCCCCCAAAATTTTGTAATACAGTTCTCAGATCAAAAAATATCCCATAACGTGTATCAAAAATATCCCATAATGTATATATTATGTGTAATACTTGCCATATTATGTGTAATGGACATAAATGCAAATTTTTAAGATAAAATTTGTACAAAAGTGTGTTTTTTAGGATATCATGTTTACAGAAATGAATATTTAGGATACAGTGCTTATAAAAATGCATATTTTAGGAGAAATGTACAGTATGTCTAATGCATATGTAACTATGTTGTAAAATGCAATTTTTACTGTTCTTTTAAAATTTAAATACGACTTTAACAAAACATCTAGATAGTTGTTCAGACTCATGATGGTGATTACTTCAGCTCTCAGCCCAAGAAACAGCATCATTAGCATCAGGGGCTATTTCATATGTGTAACAACTGACAATACTGCCCAGTTTATGGTATTGGCTGTTTTGAGAGGGAGAAGATGAGACAAGTTCTGGAAGTCAGGAAAAGTGTCTTTCTGACCAAAGCAATGAAAAAGCCAGTTGATTCACATTCACCTTTTGTCATATTATGGGGGCTGAAAAATGACTTGCAAGCAACAAATACAGTGTGGTATTTCCTTGTAAAATTCTCCTAGAGCCACAGTCTATTGATTCATATATATTTATATTAACATCTATATGCCAATAACAACATGTCTGCAAGTCCTGAAACAACTTGGTGAAAAATTGAAAACCTAATACAATAATAATGCAGTTTCAACATTTATTTATTTATTTAGACTATTTATATCCCGCTCTTCAGCCAAATAGGTTCCAGAGTGGCTTACAAATTGTTATTTTGACAGTTCCCTGCCCACAGGCTTACAATCTAAACAAGACAAGACACACAAGGAAAATGTAATGGCAGTGGGAGGGGGCATTCAGTTCAGCAAATGCTGGCTGCTGTTCTCACCATCCGTGGCCACAGTAGTGGCAGTTGGGATAGATGGAAAGACTTTCATCAGCTGCAGGGCCTAGGCACAATGGAGCTGTGCCTGCTTGTTCTTCTCTTCCTTCAAGGCCATAATACTGGCAGTGGGGTGGGGTGAGGGCCTTTCCTCAGCTGCAGGGCCTACACATGATGGAGATGTGCCTGCCTGTTCTCTTCTTACTCTGAGAGCACAGCAGTGGCAATTGAGATGTAAGGAAGGCTTTTAATCAGTTGCTAAACCAGACCTTTGAAGGGTTATCTTTTGGACTGCAATGCCTAGAATTCCCCAGATAATAGTGCCAGTGGGAGTGTAGTCTCAAAAACGTTTTAAGACTCTCTTTGAAACGTATACCCCTTAAAACTAGCAGATGAAAAATTTAGTGGCCAACAAAAATTCATGGGTCAGACAACTCAGTATCAAAAAGAGGACACGTAAAAGAGAATTATCTTAAATAAATGCATACATATTTCAAATGAAGAGGCCAATTTGATTTTCCTTGATATGGTGTTCCAAAGTACAGGTGCTATCTTATTTTTTATTTTTTTGTAGAGGGCAAGATCACATGAGAGAGTGGTCACACATGGAATAGCGGTTCTCCATCACTTGATCTGAATTATGTGGTGGAGCAGGCTGTAGTTAGTAGGGTGCAGATGATACCAGGGAGCTCACAACATGTCTATAGACTCAATACATGTGCTAAACATACATGCCTCTAAGGTGTCTTGGAACACCGGCAATATTATATTGTAGAGAGAGACCACCATACAGCCATCTAAAAGAGAATTTTATTAGATGTAACAAGAAACAAAACACATGCAATTATTACATTACAAAAGAGGAAATATTATGGTACAGCTTTGTGAATGGCAAACAGTGCATGCAAAACACAAATTGTTGGACTTTATCAGACCACCCCCTAAACCTGATCTTTTTCTGGCATAATTTGTGACATTTTTATGCCAGCGAAAGAACTCCCCATACCACACTTACCTTGCATCCATACAAAAAGGCTTCCATGGCAATGAATGAGGATTGAACAGAGCTCCATTCACTTCCTGGAATGAAATCCCATGGATTCTCACAAGAATACATAGTGCAGGAAATTCAAAAATAAAACAAAAATAACAAAGTAAAAGTTACACAAAGCACATAAACACACTACAAGAGTCCCAAGTAAACTGGGGAGTCCCTTACCTGGATGTCACAATCTCACCCGGAAGTGTTCTGGCTGGACTGGCCATTGATGCTGCATTTATGTGAGTACAATGGCATTCACATTCAAATCAAATAACTCTGACGGAGGGTGTCTGATATGGCACTCCAAAACAACAAAGGAAGTGTGATAATAATATTTTTTTATATAACTAGTTTGTCAATACAATGCTATTTTAAAGATTTTTCAATATGATGAATTCAATTTAAAGCAATGCAACCACAAGAGGCTTTTTTTCAGCATGCAAAACCCACTATGCCAGCATAAAGCTTACAATTTTTACATACACAAATAGCTTAATACAGCATAATGATCAGTGTCTTTATCACCAGGATATTTAATGACTGTAGTATTCCTTCCACTGTTTTTGAACTGCTGTGAGCCCTTTCCCCACTTCTGCAGCATGGACCTTGATTTTTACAGTCTTGACTGCCCTGAGTATTTTTCTCTCAATGATGCAGTATCCTGGTGATAAAGACACTGATGAAGATCCAAGTAGGATCGAAACAACTGGATAAAGAATCCGGATAAAAGTTGTTTGTTTGTATTAAACCAATTGTGGGTGTAAAAATATTGTCAAACTTTCGTACTGGTATTGTTAATATTTACTGTAAAAGAGTTATTTTTGGTTATAATATATTAAGCCAATTGTGGATGTAAAAATATTTGTCAAACTTTATGTTGATATTGTCAACAATTGCTGAAAAAGAGCTGTCTTTGGTTATAATTATTCTGTATTAAGTTAGTGAGGATCATTATGCTGTATTAAGCTATTTGTGTATGTAAAAATTGTAAGCTTTATGCTGGCATAGTGGGTTTTGCATGCTGAAACAAAGCCTTTTGTGGTTGTATTGCTTTAAATTGAATTCATCATATTGAAACATCTTTAAAATAGCATTGTATTAACAAACTAGTTATATATATATAAAAAAATTTATTATCACACTTCCTTTGTTGTTTTGGAGATTCACATTCAAATGCCAGCAATGCTGGCAAAAAAGCACTAGGGGAGATCTATTGATGGCTTTGGCCATCAATAAAAAAGTACGGCTTTTTAACAATACGTGATTGCGAAAGGACAACATTGTCTGGTACGCGTGCCCTTTCATGATCATTAGGTGTCCTTATGACACCTGTATTTGCATGGTCTGATAAAGTCCGTAGTTAATTGAACACTATTGTTTCAATATCAACTTAAAAGAAGTACTCTAGACTTACAAAGTGCATGTTGCTATAGAGGACAGAATTCAAGAGGTGCCAGGCCTTAATGCTAAGCAATCTGAGATTTGGAGCCTGCTAAAGAGGAAAAGGGAGAAAAAGAGAGAGGGCTGCCCCAAAGTATGGTAGGTGGTGGTAATACACAAGGTACTATGTGGGGGGAAAAGATTTTGGAGTAATAGATTCTTCCTTTTCTTGAATTTCACTAGACTTTGCTGAGGAGCTAAGGCATATTAGACTCTTTAGAGCACACATATAGGCTAGTGAGATTTTCTGGCTCAGGTTTTTGGGGACAGGGCCTGAGGGAGTGATTTCAGGGAAGTCTTCAGTTCCAGACTTCAGTTTAAAGACACTTCCAATAAGGCAGAACTTGTCTAGCAGATGCCTCCCCCAGAATGAAATTAGCATGAGAGTCAGGAGTCTTTTACTCCTGTGTGGGTAAGCAAAGCACTCTTTAAATCAGCAGAACTGTGCACCCATCTGGCTTTTCTGAGAGACATTACCAGGTACTCAGCTTCACGAAAATGTGGTAATGTCCAAACAAGCACTTGTGAGGGAGATAGTTAATATGGATTGATTTGTACCTACCTGGGATGATCTCCATGTCATATAAGTCTTACCTAGATGAGATGCAAGACATCCATCTGTAGTCAAAGTTCTCTTTCTGGGCAGTATTTCTGTTTAATGTCTAGAGAGGTGAAGAATATTGGACAACACTTGAAAAATTGTCAGAAAATTTGTCAGAAAACATGTTTCTTGAGGTTGGGTGTGTTCAAGATAGTCTGACAGTGTGACATAGGACTTTATCAGGCGACCCCCTTTGAATGTTCTTTTGCTTGCATTAAAAATCCATTTTTATTCTAGCAAAAGAATGCTCCCCACCACACTTACCTTCTCTCCCAGTAAAGGCTTCACCAGCAATGCAAGAGGAAGTGAACGGAGGTCCATTCACTTTCTCATTCAAAATCCCATGGATTCTTGTGAGAAGATGCTCGTGCTGGAATTTTTTAAAAAATCCAAAAAGAACACTTAAAAAGTTACACCAAGCACCTGAACACATTAAAAAACTTCCGAGAAACTCGGCGAGTGCGGGGGGGGGGAGGAGTTTCCATAAAAAGTGTGTCACTAACCTGGCTATCATGATCTCACCCGGAAGTGTTTGCACTGGACCAGCCATTCTTGCTGCATTCACATAAGAACAATGGCACAAGGTTTCACATGCCGGCAATGCTGTCACTAAAGCACCATGGGGGATCAATAGACAGCTTCAGCCGTCAATTAAAAAGTACGGGTTTTGGCCAGGACATCAATGCGAAAGGGCGATGTTGTGTGGTACATGCGCCCTTTCATATTTATGTGGATTCATTATGACACTGTATTTAGTGTGTCTGATAAAGTCCATAGAAGAATCCATAGGGACCTTCCCCCCTCATCTTCCTGTAAAGTTCTCCAGCAACATAACACAGCTCCAAACAACCTGTGCCAAATAGACTGCATGAATTGCCCCCAAAGCAAGTGTTTTTGTAGATAACACTACAGAGCCTTAGAATACTAAAATAAGCATAAGTGGATGGTCCACTCTTTACTACCTTACAGAAGATTTGTAGGCTTATTTAGTTTGTTTGCATATGATTCATTTTCATGTCCTTTTCTTTTAGATAAGGTTTTATCTCTTGATGATGTTGGTGGCATTATACTCATTCTGTCTTATATGTTATTTTAATTATTTAGCTCTTGAGTATGGATTTTAACTAATCTGTTTTATGAAAGTTTTTAACCTGAACATTGAGCTATAAATGTTGTTGCTGTTGTTGTTTGCTTTCAAGTTGTTTATGACTTATGTCAACCTTAAGGCAAACCTATCACAGGGTTTTCTTGACAAGATTTGTTCAGAGAGGGGTTTGCCCTTGCTTTCCTCTGAGGATGAAAGAGGATGATTTGCCAGTAGGATTCCATGGCCAAGTGGGGATTCGAACCCTGGTCTCCGGAGTCATAGGACTTTATCAGACATGGCAAAAATGGTGACATAAGGATGTCAAATTAACAGGAGAGGAAAAATTTAGCTAACACACATTGGAAACTGCTTAATGTGGTGTAGATGTGTAAACTGCTATTGTTTAAAACAGTTTGTAAGCTGCTCTCATAGCCTTATAGCTGAAGAACGGGGTATAAATAAATAAAATAAACATAAAAATATAAAAAAAGGAAAAGGTGTGCATACCAGACAACATCGTGCTTTCATGATTTCATCTGAAGAAAAAGGTTTTTTTATTTTTTTTTAATGATGGGCCAAGCCATCAATAGATCTGCCATGTTGTTTTGTTCCCGGCATTGCTAGCATTTGAAACTGCGCATTATTTTTGTCTCATGATTTCAGCATCAATGGACGGTCCCACCAGAAAATGTCTGGGAGAGAACATGAAAGCCAGGTAGGTGATGCACTTTTTATGAACCTCCCCAGTTTACTTTTAAGCTTTAAAGTATGTTTCTGTGTTTGTGTGTACATTTTGTGTCTTCATTTTACTGTAGTTTTTATTTTTACCACACTTGCATCTTCTCGTGAAAATCACCAAGATCATGAACACCGAAGTAAACAGAGCTCTGTTCATGCTCTGGTAATGCTGGGGCTGCTTTTTTGCATGATTATGGGTGAGTTTGATGAAAACTGTTATTATGCCGGGACAAATATGCTGTTAGATTTTGGTGGGACCAAAACGTTTTTGAAAGTTAGTCTGATAAAGTCCATAGTCCAATACCCAAGCCACTACACCATGCTGGCTCTCAAGCTATAAATATATTAAGTTTTTTTTTTTTAAGATGAAAATAAATAAGCAAATGTTTATGAAGTAAATCTGTAGGAATATTCCACTATGAATGGCCCTTGGGGCCTTACATTTTCGTAAGTGGATTTACGTCTGCAGGAATGAGAATTTGCAGTTGTGTAACATCCATATTCATAACTGCTGTTATTACTATGTAGCAGAGCTGGCAAAGTGTCTGATATGTGTCAGTGTGTGATGCACATTTGGTGTGGAATGCACATCAGTGCATGATGCACGTTGGTGCACATCATGTGCATCGGGCACTCTTGCTGAATTCCTATTACACATCTTCACAATTCAGTAAAGGGTTTTTTGTGCCTATGCTATTTAACCAGGTTTATCTAAAGTCAAATAACATAACAGGTCATATAAGATTCCAGGGAGCCCTGGTGGCGCAGTGGTTAAATGCCAGTACTGCAAGTCACCACATTGCAAGTTCGATTCCAGTGGGCTCCAAGTTTCACTCAGCCTTCCATCCTTTCATAGGTTGGTAAAATGAGTACCCGGCTTGGGGAAATTAGCTAACACACATTGGAAACTGTTTAATGCAGTGTAGATGTGTAAATAGCTTTTGCTTAAAAACAATTTGTAAGCCGCTCTGATATCCTTGTGAAGAGCGGGGTATAACTAACTAAATAAATAAAAAATTCCAGCAAGCAAGTATGCAAATTGTATTTACTTATCATTGTAATCTCTGCCTAACATAACTAAGACTTTGGTGCAAGATGTCTTAACCACTTTGCAATTTATATTTTTTTTAAAACTCTAAAGTGTGAAAAGTAGAGATTTTGAAGATATATTTTAAAAAAGCAATTTGATTTCATAAGGAGATTATCAGACAGGAACGGAAAAAGCTTTCCTGTCCCACAATCTCCACTACCACCCCTGTCCCATCCCTGACCCACCACAATCACCCTGCCCTCTGCACTTACCTTCTCTTATGTTGTTCCAGCAGCCCAGGAGCGAACGGAACTCTAACAGAGCTCCCTTCACTTCCCGGATCAAAATCCCGTGGTTTCTCACAAGAAGATGCGAGTGTGGAAAATTCAAAAATTAAAATAAAAATAACAACAAAAAAAGTCACTGCAAGCACAAAAACTCACTTTAAAATGTTAAGGTAACCTGGGGAGGTCCATAAAAAGTGTGTCACTTCCCTGGATGTCCCAGTCTCACCTGGAAGTGTTCTGGCAGGGAGCTCGTATTGACACTGGGATCTCGCCAGTGAAACAGGGCACCTTGTTGCACACATGGAAATCCATGACAGAAATGGAACGGGGGATCTATTGATGGCTTCTCCCATCAATAAAAAGCAGTGCTGGCAGAACGTGTGCATAACGATGGGGGATAATGTCATCTGATAAGGGAGCCATTTTGCAATCTCCTGGCGTTCCTCTAATATCACTTTAAATGTGTCTGATAATCTCCTAGTCTCAGTGTATCTTTTTTTTTAAAAAAAAAAAATTACAGTAATCTTTAATTCTTTCACAAAACAGTTTCCTGAGATTTGTCTCATGAATACTAGCATCATTTTTCCACTTGTGCTTATTCATGGCCAGTGAAACAAATTATTCCCATCAGGACTGGGCTGTTTTTAAGAATCTCCTTATTGATGAAAACCCCAAAGTGCCCTTTATCATTTTTCACACTTGTGTTCCCTCACACTTTCTGACTCGGCTAGATCAGCTAAATTTTCCTCTGAAAGACTGAGAATCTCTCCAGCCTCACTCAGTCATAGTCCAGTAGGAATTCAGTCATTAAAAGAAAAGAAAAGAAAAGAAAAGAAAAGAAAAGAGTCTTCTTGCATAAGATTCCTTTATTGCCTCTTGTTATTTATCTTTGTGTGGGATCACCTTTTCCTTCCCCCTCTTCTTCTTAATTCAAATTAATAAAGTCCTGCAGTGAATGGTCCCTCTCTTCCATAGAAAATTATTTTCAAAAGACTGAAAAGTCCTCCAAAATCACTGTGCTCATAAAATGGTGGAAAGGGAGGGGGAAGGAGTGGGGGGGGAGGAACACCTTTTCTTCTTTCCCTTCGACTTCAGTGACACTATGAAGTTTCACATAATTTGCAGACTGCATCTCATAAAATACTGGCAAAATTTATTCATTTCAAATTAAATAGATGTAGCACAGAGTAATCTTTCTCTATTAAATATGTCACTTTTTGCAATTGTTTCTTAATATCCCTCACAGCTTCCATCTAAGATTAGCACTTTCTTTGCTGCCACAGTTTCACTAACCTACTGAATTATTCACTGAAGCAGAACCTTCAGATATCAGGTTAGAAAGGCCTTGATTATGGCAGGAAGTGAACTGTATAAACCATTTTTCTTTAAAGGAAAAACTCTCCTTATAGAATACATATATATATCCAGAAATCTGTATTAAATGTGCATCCAAAAATGTTTATAATTGATAGGAATGTGGTCAGCTGTGACCTTGTTGTATTTTGTTTAGAATAATACATGGCAACATTTGGACAATACTTGAATCTTTTTTTTTTTAATGCATACGTTCATGACATTAATTTCAATGCTGGATGTAAATGGCTGCATGTAGATGGCTTTGTTTTGTCCCTTTAGTTTAAGGTAGAAGGATGCTGAGCACATGTTATTTTGGAATGCTTTCTACAATATACACAATTATATATATTTTCATAGTTCACTCTTCTCCTTCGCTACAGAAGCTTCATAGTATTTTGAATCCACTATGACAGTGCAGTTAAGCTCTTTTTATGGCTTACTGCCAATTTAGGCCATTACGTTGTGCCAGCCAAGTGTTGAAAAGTTGTTTGAACTTACCAGGGAGACAGGAGCTCCCTTTGCTAGTGTTGAAATCTAGAAACTCACCACTCACAATTCTGCTACATGATGACGTGTCCAGAGGCACCCGAGTGTTTGAAATATAGCCCTGACACGGAGCACACTAAAGGCACTAACTTTTTTCAGGGCTCCACAACATGAAGAAAAAGTGTGTGCTGCTGATGTCCATTAGTCAGAAGAAGAGACTTTCAGCAAAAATTCACCTTAACAAAGGTTGACATACCTTTCTTGGCCTGTGGATCCTTATCACATTCAGAAAAAGCACTATTTTTCAATTTCAGCCCCAGAACTTGTAGTCCAAAAAGTAACTTTTACAGCCTTTTGTTATTGTGATGCAAATGAAATTCAGATACCTTTCTGACTGACTTCTAAGTCACTACAGTCAGAGAGAAAAACTAGATCATAATGCTATTTTGACTTTCTCAGTGTCAGAGTGATGTGTCTAGAAATGTGCCAGTTTTAGCAGTTGTATTTTTTTGGAAAAAAGGATTGTGTAGATCAATAATAGGCCATTCACTTTGCATTCAGAAGCTCACATGCTTAATATCAATTGGCTTCTGCATATGGGTATGTGGAGAACACCATCTTGTCCTTTGGTACAACCAGAAAGATGCCTTGAGTAAGTCCTAATTCTAAAGGCTCCTAGGTCTGGTACCTAGCATCTTCAGGCAGGGTTGTCAAAAAGTCCTCTCTGAAATCTTGAATTCACAGAATGGATGGACCCATCCATCAGGAGATTGACTAACAGGCAAGGCCAATTGGCATGTGTGGGCATGATAGAAGAGACAGCATAAGATGAGTGTTTGTTTGTAGGGTTAAACCTTCCCAGACCCAGAAAGTATTTTGTAAAAGATTGTCGGGTTAAGGCTATTGTGTCTGTTGAAGTAAGGCTGGTTGTTTGTATGAGCTGGGATGAGGCTTGCTTGTATGCTCATTAGTTTTCAATTGTGTTTTGGTGAGCTTGTGTCTGTTGGGTTAAGGCTGATTCTTTATATAAGCTGAGTGGACACTTGCTTGTGTGCTTGTTAGTGTTCTATTGTTCTGTTATGTGTAGGCCCAGTTCCTCTGCCTGAGCACGTGGCAGGACATCTGCTGAAATGGAGGGTAGAGCATCTGCTGAGAGGAAGTGAGTAAGACACTTAGTTGGGGGAGGAGCTAGCAAGCACTAGCTCTCTATATAGCTGCAGCCTCAGGCCCTGGAGCTTGGCAAACAGGAGCTTGGCTAACAGACAAGGCCCACAGGGTTTTGCATTTGTGTTTAGCATTGGAGCTTTGAGTGTGAGGCTTGGAGTTCTGTTTCAGTGCCTACTTAAGACCTGAATATGCATGGTGAGGGAGCTGCTGCAGTCACCTGCAATGGCTGTGGCATGTTTGTGCTCTTGCTGGAGGATGTGAGTAGCTACACCTACAGCAAGTTCAAGTTGGTTGCCCTACTGGAAGAGAAGGTCCAGCAACTTGAGGGCCATGTATCTTCTTTTCAGAATATTAGGGAGCATGAGGTCTTGTTGGACAGAGTGGAGCAGACTGTCCTGGATGAAGAACACACAGGAGATGTCTCTGAGGAGGAGGTCAGTTCAACATAGGAGTTAGACATTTGGAAGAAACTAACACATAGAAGTAGAAGGACAAAGGATCATTCTGTGAGTTTAGAGCTATAGAATCAATTTGAAGCTTTCTCCTTTATAAGTGATTATGAGGCACAGGAACAAGAGTGACAATGTCAGAGAACATACAGGTCATCTTAGAAGATTCCTATGAATTCCATTAACAATGTGCTATGTGAGGGTATACTTCCATAACTGTCCTTATCTGACTATTAAGAGAGAGGATTCCACTCCCTCCCTCAATTGCACCTTCAGTTTCACGACCACATGACTGCTAAGCATCCTAAACTGATTAGAACACAGAAATCCCACAAACTGCTATGGAGCCTTTCTCCTTTTCATGAACCAGCCAAATGGAGATCGAAGCTCTGACCCCTTTTTTTGAAAAAATGCAGTTGTGAATGCTAGATATTTAATTTATTTATTATTTTAAAAATTGTATTCTACTCTTTATCATGGGATCTCTGTGTTCAATAATATGAATATAATCATTTTGAAATGATTTAAAACAGTAAAAAAATAGACTGATAGCATATTAAACAAGTTAAATTAAAACAAGACAGTTTAGAGCCAAATTTGAATTTAACCAATTAAACTCAAAAGGCTTCCATAAAGAGTCATATTTTTACTTTGCATCACGGTGAAGCCAGCATTGCTACTAATCAGGCTTTTCAAAGGAAGGTATTCCACAACTGGCATGTCACAGAAGAGAATGTCAGCTTTCATGTCCTTCTACAATATTTTGACACACAGGAGCACCCCTTCAACAGACCTCAAATACTCAGGCTAGCATTGCTCCTCCATGTGTGTGATCCCAAGTCTTTTAGGGCTTTGAACATCATCACCAGCACCTTAAATTCAGACCAGAATCACATACCCTTCAGCATTTCACAGGTGAAAGCTGGGGCACCTGTGGCGAAGCAACATCAGAGTGTAGGCAAGATGGCAAAAGCTTTTAGTGAGAAAGAACACAAAAGCTAGGAGCAGCTGCAGCAGTTTGCTTTTGCCTACAGGCAAGGGCGAAATTCTATATTCTCCTCTCCTCTCTGCTGAGTTATTTGAGTGTAAACTACTTTTGCATTTTGAACTCAATTTGCAGCAATTGAACTAAGGGACACATAAAGGGGAATAGCAGCAGGAGGAGAGAGAAACCAGAGCATTTTAAAAGCAGCTGAAAAAATGGGCTAATAGGGGACTAATCAGGAGTGTCTCTACCAAATTTGGACAGTTCAAGAGTATGGAATCATACTGGCAGCCAATGCAACTCCTTTAAGACTGGTTTTATATGGTTTCTATGTGATTTTCTGGTTTGCAATCTAGCTGCTCTGTTTTGTACCAGCTGTAGCTTCTGAGTATCTTCAAGTGTAGTTCCACACAGTGCCATTTTAATGCATGGGCACACTGCAAAGTTGCCCCCTCCCAGCATAGGGCCCCCATGCTAACCTATGCACAGCCCAGAATTTAACACTAATATTCCAGTCCTGTGCCTCAACATTCAAATCTCCCACTAACTTGGTAGAAAAAGAAAAATTACAACTTGTAGCAGAGAGTAGGCATGTCTGCATTCACAAGAATGGGGAATGGGGAAGATAAAGAGGAAATCATAGAATCATAGAGTTGGAAGAGACCTCAAGGGCCATCCAGTCCAACCCCCTGCCATGCAGGAATACACAATCAAATCATTCCCAACAGATGGCCACCCAGCCTCTGTTTAAAAACCTCCAAAGAAGGAGACTGAACACAGCCATGTGTGTCTTTGTAAGGTGATGGCTCCTGTCAGCATCTTCCTGCTGCAAGAGAGGAAGAGGGAGGATGGGCAAGGAGGAAGAGGGATGGGCAGTTGGAGAAGGAGTCCTGACTGAGGAGCAAAGCAAGGGAGGCACTGGGGGAACCCTGCCAGAAGAGGCAGAAAAGCTAAGTGGCAGCCAAGAAAGGGAGGCTCGACCCACCTCCTCGGCTCTGCCTGATGTGGCTGTCCACATAGCCATGAGCCACCAAGCAGCAATTCTCTCTCTTACACACACACTCTCTTATCAACAGCCCCACCAAGTCTGTGCTCTCTCCCTCTCCCAGAGGCAGAGGCTGCCTGCCTATGCCCCACCTCTCTTCCCCTTCCTGTTATTCCCACTGGCCCAAGGTGGAGACACTGGCTCACTGGGGAGACTTTTGCTTCTCCCCTTCCTTTCCCACATTTGAAGGTGCTTCTCTCCTCTCTTCTTATTCATCCTTATCTCTGCTGTTTTACACATCAGGGGGTTTGAAGTCGACAGGAAGGTACTTTGCTCCCAATGAAGCTGGGAGAGGGTCAAAACACTGATTTTGTTGAGGTACCAATAAATACAACTTTATTTTATTCCTATGAGTGGTTGTGTAGGCAGGGCCCAGTGCACTGCTTTGCCTCAGGGCCTATCTCTCTCTCTCTCTCTCTCTTTCTGGCGTTTCTTCACAAACGAAGATACAGGAAGGACTCATCCCGTGCTTTCTGCAAGTGTGCTGATGACTAAAAAGGCCAATCCGAGATAAACAAGTCCGGTTGCAGCAAGCACAGCAGAAGGTCTATAATTCTGTTAAGATAGCTCTGGATCCATGTAGAGTGCATTGCAGTAGTCTGATCATACAGTTACCCATGCTGTGCATGAACTACTGTTCTGTCCTGACAGGACAATTCAGCATTGATGTTTAAATCACTCTGTACTGATACATCCTTGACATCATAGTCCTGGGATTTTCTTGCACCATCTTTGAGACCACCTTGCTCAGCTCAGGTAGGGAGACTGCAGGGCAGCAGGATGGGTACTATACCAGAAGTAGACCTGTTGCACATATTTTTCAATTAAACAAATATTTTTGAATTTGGGAAGGTATAAGTGTACTGGGCATCTAAAACTGTATATTTGACTAATTAGGCATTTTATATCTTGCTGTATCAAATATCTCTACATATCGTCTACATATCTTAGCATCATTCTGGATTTTCCCTCATTATTTGCTCACTCATGGTAAGGTACAACTAATCTTTTGAAATGTGTGTCCTTTTCCTTGCTTGGGCAATGTATGGAACCTGAAAGGTGCTAAGAGCTTTATTTAGGACTGGAGTCCAGCCACTTCCAAGAATTAAACTATGAAACAAAGTATAGCTATACTACACAGTTATTTAAGTTTCATGCCACTTAGAATTCTTTCCTAGCTTGAATGCATTAGTTCAGGGAAGTGCTACTCAAAGCGGTGGTTCATGGACTGGTGTCTGTCCCTGAGGCATTAGCTGCCAGTCCCTGGACAGCTTCCAGTAAATAAATAAGCAAATGTAACCAATGGGCTCAAATATGGTATTAGTCCCTGACACATGGGGGGTGCTGGGCCCCCACATCAGATGACATGAGATGCTCTGCACAGAATTCTCTAGTACCCCACAATTTTACAGAATGAAGCCATGGCAGTTAAAATGCTATCAAACTGCTAAAACTGTGCAGTCCAGTCTAGATACACTATAGACATTGTATGGCAGATGCATATCTGTCACTCAGTTGTTCTTTCTTTATTGAAAGGCAGTCATAGAAGGCATTAATGATTGTGGAAGAGGAAAGGGCTCATAATATTCTCTCTGCCCCTGCCCATGCTACTGTCATGATGAAAGACCCAACAGAGTTTAACATGGAGCAGCACTTCAGAAGTTACATACACAACAAAGCCATAATGGCACATAACATTTAGTTTGACCCTGTCTCTGCTACTGTCAATAGTGATGGAGTAGTTTAGATCTGGGCAGTTCTATGGAGCCTGCATGCACCAACCCTAAAGCTATGGAGAGGCTGTGAAGCTGGTATTCTGTTCTTGTAGCAGTAAAATTATACTTAGAGAATATTGGATAGTCAGAGAATTTTAAAGCTGGACGAGATAGTATGTGGAAATGTGCACAGCTCGTATGATGCCTGTGCTATAAGAATATGTATTCTGATACTTTCTCTTCTTGATTGCTATGTGGTTGTCTTTCTGCTGTGATGTATTTAGTGCAACAGTATAGAGTTGATCGTGGTGATGGGGAGGCCAAGGAAGACAGACTAATGACCAATTTGCCATGGATCATATAGCATTTGCTAATTCTTGGGATTTCTATAAGGAATTCAAGTGAGGTGGATCTTTGTGTGATCCATCAATATACATTTTTATATGTGTAAGAAAGCAAGACTACTCAGGGCCAAATTGAGATGTTCTATAAATGGACATGTAATGAACTATGCTAGGGTGACATAGTGGTTTGAGTGTTGGGCTATGACTCTGAAGACCAGGGTTCAAATGCCCACTGAGCCATGAAAATCCACTGAGTAACCTTGGGCAAGTTACACACTCTCAGCCTCTGAAAACTCTGTGATAGGTTTGCCTTAGGGTCGCTATATGTCAGAAATGACTTGAAGGCACAAAACAACAAAATTAACTATTTGGTTTAGTTTATTACAGATGAGTGCTCTACCAGTAACACTGTGCACTGGTTATCTAGCAAGATCAGTCTTATATTCTCTTTCTCTCCCAAATACAGAAAATAGAGAGGGGAAAAATCTCATTGGTTCTTGTGGAAATTCTTTTTCATTGTATTCTAACCATAGGCAGATGGGCCATTTTAGATTCTAGTTATACTAGAAAATAAAGATATCAGCCTCTTGTCTCAGAACAAGGTGTTTCTGATAAGGCTTGCCTTGCCTCTCTGAAGTGCCTGTAATTTGCTAAAGCAAACAGTATATGTAGCTGCATGCTATGAATTTACAGAATACCTGCTTTGGCCTTCAAAATTCTCAGTGAAAAATTCTCAATGCAGATTGTGCATTGAGTATTAAGAGTTCCTGCATATATTCTGCTTCTTTTGTAGATTTAAGGTAATCAAATATACTAAAGAAAGACTAGTGGTTGTTTTTTTTTTTTTTTTAAAGCAGATCATACAAGATGCAGTGCCTCATGCTTCTTCTGTAAAACCAAAATAAAGTCACGTTTCATTTACACTACAGATGTAAATCAGTTTTAACTATCCTGGCTTCAGGAACTGCCACATCTGGAATCACAGAATTATAGAGCTGGAAGGGATTCCAATGCCCATCTACTCCAACACCTTGCCAGTGCAGGAATCTGCAGCTCAAGCATCCCTCACAGGCAACCATCCAACCTCTGGTTAAATATTTCCAGCAAAGGAGAATCTCCTTCTTGTAATCTGAATCCGTTCTGTTCAGGTCCTACCCTCTGGAGCAGCAAAACCAACCAAGCAAACAAAAACAAAGTGAAGCAAAACCACAACCTTGTTCCTTCTTTCACTTGGCAGCCCTTCACATATTTGGCCATCTTATCACCTCTCAATCTTCTCCAGGCTAGGCATGCTTAACTCCCACAAGTGTTCCTCATTAGGCTTGGTTTCCGAACACTCTACCATCTTGGCTGCCCTCTTCTAGACAAACAGGCTCTGGGATGAAAATAAAAATCTTTTGCAATCATAAAAGTATGTGTATTAAGGTGTCTAAAAAAACCTAATGGTGAAATTCCATCAGTATTGCTATAATGCACTTATCATGCTTCCTATTATTATACCATATCATTTTGATCCAGTAGAAAGAAGATACAGCTGGGTGTATTGGTAGTGGTAGATCTCTAGCTGATTTGTAGAGTGAGAAGAATCTCTGGCTCACAATTGTTTAAGAACAGCAGCAACAACCCTCCACCCTAAATTATACCACTGAAATGAAGAAAGTTGGAAGTAATGGGGAGTAGATGCTTGTATGAGTATTGAGAAGTGGACGCTTGGCTAGGGCCTCAGTTCGAGTACCGACTAGGCCTACATGAAATTCTGAACTCATATAGATTTAATTCTAGGTAAGTGTATTATTGTGCGCCAAGCTCTTGGTGGTTGATTTCTGAGTTCTAGTAGTTCCTTTAAGTCTGGAATTGGCCTATTCCTGTTTAGATCTTCAAGGCTTTCTTTGTTTGTTTTGAAGATAAGGGTACTGCATGTCACCAACAATTTTATTAGATGTCAGTGTTTAATCATATTGCTTATATTGTCACTATGTTTATGTAGTGTTAATTGTTGTCATTAGTTGTAAACATCTGAGACGGGAGTTAATTTGAAACAGGGATAGGAATCACGTACCCTGTGGGCCTCATGCAGCCTTTGGAGAAATCTCTTGCGGTTCTTGGGTCCCTTGGAGCTTCCTGACTCCTCAAACCCCAGTACATACTAAAACAGTGTTGTTGCTAGCCAAAGTAACCATGTTTGGTTGACAAAAACACCCATAGCCACACACACATGCACACACACACACATACACACACACACACATGCCACTGTTTCAAATACTACCTGCCCCTCTAAAATGGCACCCCCCATAAAGTGATGTGGAGTTATGAAACATCACTTTCAGTCACTCAAAATGGTGGCCCCAGACACATTGTGAGGCCTGTTAGAGTCTCATGGGATTAAAAATGGCTGTCTATTGCCTGGAATATGCCCATCCCTAATTTAAAACCAGTGTATTTTATCTTCATGGGCTAAATACCCCAACATGCCCTGGTTCCAGAGCCGTGCAGTTCACATGACACAGGGTGTTTGCACTAATCTGCCCTGGAAAGTCCTCTCGACTCCTGGACCAGATATGACGATGGAACAGGGGCAAGCCGGGATAAGGCCCTTCATAGCTTTTAAAAATAATACTCTTTTAAACTCTTACCACCAGGATGGAATGGATTGGGCCCCAAATGTCCATGGGAACCCATCCTGACATGCCATCCCTTGCTGGTGTCACCAGCTCCCTGGCTGTCCTGAAAGCCAGGCAGTGTTGTTCATCATGTGACCAAAGCTGGTCACATGAAGAGGGCCTTCAATCACATGTTGTGGACCCTTCCTGGCTTCCACATAAGCACCACAAATGGAAGAGGTGGTGGCGGCAGTGATGGGCCAGCATTTTGTTGGGACTTAGGCCCATTTTGTTGAGATAACAAGTGCAGAACTGGCCAGACCAGAGCCAGAATACGCTGGTGCCCTGCTGGCATAGATAAGCCCTAAGTCATACTCTTGTAGGTAAGGAAACAACAGATGAAGATAAAGGTGATGGTGATGCTATCAAAGCATTGTTATCATAATTCTTACCTCCATGTAAAAATATGGCTTGTTGAAATGGTATATTTCATTACTATTAAACAAGCAGAGGTTTCCTTGATTTATTGTTTTTGCCAGCATGATTTGCATGACTTCCTTAGGGAAGCAATGTGGGATTTTACAAATGACTTCTAAATGCTTTTGTTTCCTCATCAGCTGTAGGGAGATAAGATTTCACACTGGCTTTGTAAAGCTTAATTGTTTATAAATAATTTGAGCTCTCCTACTAAGAAAGTGTTCATTCCTGTGTGAAGAAACACACATGTTCTGTCTGTACAGCAGAAGATTCCATCTGCACTGCAATATGTACTTGCAAAGTGAGTTTGGTGTGAGGGTACTTAGCATTAAGATGCATCATTCAAATTTGTTAGGTTTCTGATATTGAACAAAGTATATATATGTGTGTGTGTGTGTGTGTATGTATGAATGACATAACGTATGCAAAATATGAATCCAGTATGTAAAATATGGGAACACATAAAATTGTGTGAATTCTAGCATTGTCAACAGGGGAAAAATCTATTTTTTAAAACAAAGATTTCATGGGATTCCATTGCAGGTCCTATTGGATATTTGTAAACTGAAGGTGGTGGAAGACTTTCCAGATTATTTGTTTACTCACTGAAGTCATATGTTAAACAGGGTTTAGGAAATTACTTTTGAACTATAATTCCTCAAATACCTGCCCAGCATGGCCAGTGGTGATGCTGGGTGGGGGTTTCTGGGAACTGTAATAATAAAAAAAGAAGTTTTCCAAACTATGATGTTTAAATTACTGGAATAAAGATAATGGCTCCCACTGTAAATTGCCCCAACAGGTTTATCATGAAATATGTTAGGTCCTTCTAAAGCAATTATAGTTTTAAATGTTGCTCACTGTTCAAAATTTTCACACAAAATTCAGTTAGGTTTGAAAACAGATTTTATGTACCTTTCAAGGAAAACATAGATAATTGATATTATGGCTGGCTTTTTGTGGTTAGTCCCAACTAGACTAGACCCATTCAATAATTTGTTGAATAGTCATTCAACATGTAGGTAAATCTAATGGATTCAAGGGCTCTTGTCTAGTTGGGATTAAAAGAAGTTTCAGGCCTATATATGTTTTGTCTTCTTTAGACAATCTTTCATTCCACACCTTCACCCTTAATTTTTTACATATTTATTTATATATCTTTCTTTTTTTATTTTTATATTTTATGTTATTTTAAAATTGATCATTCAATTCTTATAATGGCCTTTGGCTACACATTAAAATGTCTTGAAGAAGGCTGTCATGTGATCAATTGCTTCCTGTATTATATGCATTATCTGTTTATATATCTGTTTATAAAATATAGGTTTATATATTTTACCATTTCCTGAGCAACTGTTATACATTTCCATTGCTTACATATGAATGTATTTTAGCAAAATATTTCACTGTATGCATTTCATATATTCCACATAACACATGAAGAAATATCTCCTAGTTTGTCAAACACTGGATATATTTGCTCTTATGCTCTGGTCTGTTCTACCAGGGGCTTACGCTAGCTACGTCATTCTAGGAGGTGTAGTTCAGAAAAATAACCTCTAAGCTTTAAAGAGAAGAGACTAGCAACCAGTTTTTCAGTTAGGTAATAAATTTATGACTGTGTTCAAATGGGTGGCAGTGGGGTGGGGTGGTTAACACTTTTTAGAGAGTAACAAGTATTACCTGCACCAGCTAGGACTAAACATGATGAACTTGAAGGTACATTTCAAGGAATAGGTTGGCCCATTCAAAGCCAGATAACAGAATCATAACTATCTGGCTTCAAATGGGGCAGCCTATTCCTGCTCTGTTTGAACTCCCTTTGATTCATTCTGAGTGTGGCCCTGAAAATCTGCCCCTAGGTCTCACCTTCATGACACCATTGGCCACAATTTCCACTGTAAGAGTACATAGTGAAATACATAGTGTTGGAGAGGTTCACCTATGACAATCACGATATTTGTTTCTAATTTGTATTTTATGATGCTTTTATGGCTATTATTAATGATTTGGCAAGATGCCTAGAATTGTAGAATATAAAGTCTAATAAAATTGTAATAACAATAATAATCCATGCACACATGTTTTATGACTCTTTCCCCTCTGCCTTCTACTTTGCAGTGTACAGGGAAAGCATAATGTGTGAAGTGGCCCTGAGACTGAATATGGCCAGTTACTCAATATTTCCCATAGCCTATGGACAGTATAATCATATAGCAGAAGGATCTCACACACAATCCTGTGACCTATCACTTATTTTTAAGTCAATATTTCTCAGGCTTTGACCCTCCTGGTGTTTTGGATTTCAACTCCCAGAATCTGTTATCATTGGTCTTACTGGTGGAGGCTTCTGGGAACTGAAGTACAAAACAGCTAAAGGATCAAAGGTTGAGAACCACTTTTTCAAATGCCCCCCTCAAAAAAAGCAACAAACAACAACAAAACACCCCGCCAACAGTCCCTTCTACATGTGTACACTAAGTTGGGGTAGGATTTAAGCATGCTATTTTCCCTCTTCATGCAGAAGTGGTATAGTCCAAGGAAAGCTTTATTATCTATTTCTTCAGGGTAGATAAAGTGTACCCTAATCAGACATTTCTGTATCTTTAATTATGTGAACAGTAAATTGTATTTACACTTTAAATGTTACCATTTTCCTGCAGTTTCCCCCCCTCATCTTTATCTTTTCTTTAAAAAAAAAAAATCTGGTCTGAGCTCATCCTATTCTTGAATGTTTTCTTTTGTTTTCATGACAGGAATGCTAGAGAATTACAAGGAGAAAGGCAGAGGGATTTTAAAGACTGTAATGGAAAATAACACTTAATCTTTCAATAAAATATTCCTAACAAAAACACAGAACAGGACGAGTCATTACATAAGTAATATGCAATTTACTTTGCCCTTAATAGGAACTGCCTGAGACCTTAGGAATGTATGATAAAACTACCAGCTCGTGATTTGTCTATTTAAAGGCTTCTAATGGGCCTCTGGGGAGAAAAGACATATTCTGAAGAATACAAAAAATAAAATAAAATGGTAGTTTTCCTTATTCCTGAAAAATGAATGAACAGGACATTACACAATAGAAGTGAACAAAAAATAATAGTGAACATTCAAAGAGGTTTTAGAATACTTGACACTTTCAGCTAGTTTATAAGGCAAGATTTTCTTCCTTTCCAAAGCATGTAATTAAAGTCTTGCTTTAGGTTTTCCTCTCTGAGATGGATGCCAATATAATTTAGAAACAGTGTCAAGAGAGGGTTATCATCCTGATAAGAATTTACCAGAATTTACAAATGTCTTTATACTGATGAGTTTTTTTAAAAAAAAATCTGAATGTAGGATAAAAAAAAAATCAGCAGATTCATCCATTGTGGCCCAGAGCTTTCAAAAATTATCTTTTAAAATCCAAGGCTTGAATCTGTATATATTCCACCATGATAGTGCTAGAAAGTTGCCACATTTCTTTTCTGAGAAGCTTCTACTCTGTAACACTTAAACAGGTGGCAGCAGGCAGGCACAACATAGTCTTATTGAACAATTAGAAAAATGTGCAACTTTCTTCATATTTGATATGGAAAGAACTTGTTTTAAACCATTTCTGCAGAGGATAAAGTAAAACTGACATTTTTTATCTCTACATTTTACACATAGGTGGTCTCAAGAGGGGCAGAAAGGGTGTGGGTTGATACCTTAAAAACCACACTTCTCTAGTTTCTATTTTTTTTCCTAAACAGAAGGGATCCTTCAGGGTGAAAGGGTAAAATAATGCAGACAGAAGTTCTGAAATAGAGACCCATGGGTCATATTGAACTTTAAACTCAAACTGCAGTTATACAACCTCCTTTAGTGAAGGATGTATCAGGAGTTACCCCTGTGGGTGATCAGCTCTCAAAGCAAAAGGAACCTGAGAAACTCTGCAGTGGAATCCCACTTTTGATCTATCATGTTAGTGAGGTCTTGACAACATGGGTGACTCCAGAATCATAGATTTTGGGGAATGGGGTGGGGGGGTCATTCAACCTATATTGTGCTTCTGGCAGCTATCTGCATAATAGTCAACTGTATACACACACACACACACACACCCTTCTCAGTATATCATCTCTTTTCTTTTCTTTGTTATTAGGTACAGGGCAATAAATTAATCTATTCCCAGTCTGTGTCAGTTTTTTATGTATACTATCATGAGTCTTTTCAATCCAATTTCAGCAAGAATATGTGTTTTTTTTAATGTGAAAATTTCCATTTCTTTTTGTATGCAAATTCCCATGACATATGCATTTTCTACACAATTTTCTTTCAATATCTACCTTTTGGTATTCAACATTTCCTAATACATACTTTTTAATGGAACTTTTCCTACTACATAGTTTCTTGAGCCAAGAACTGCATCACACAATGTCATGAATGTGCAGTATGAAGGTTGCTTGTACTTCAATCTGCATATTAGCCTGGAAAGTGAGAATTAATTTAGTTCTTAACAATGCAGACCATATTATCTGTAGTCCTCTGTCCTCCACCCCCACCCTTATTAACAGGTATGTGGAGTTAGTGTTACTCAACAAAGGAAGGTTGAGACTTTACTGAAATAGATCATAAAAGGCAAAATCCAGTGTGACACTAGGGTGTATAACAGTTTTATGCCCTTCTTCCCTCGCACCTAAGGACAGCCTCTATTCTAGAACTGACTCCAAGAACCCACTCTTGGAAACATGGTTTGGGTTGCCCATGGGGTATAGTGGGAAGGGGAAGGGGAAAGTGTTCCTCCTCTTCTGTATACTCCGAGTTAGACAGAGCCCCTAACCAGAAAGAGAGATGTCCATAGTTCACTACAATCCCACAAGGGCTTAAATGGATGCCACTGGGCATAACAGCATAACTAGTAACCTGTGGAGACAGAATAGCATTCGCCTAGCTCTATATCTCCTCTCCTGTCCTGGGTAGCCAGATGCTGCTAGGAATCTCATGTTGCTAGTCATCTTCTATTATATGTCTCTAGCTTTGGGGGTGGGTGGTGGTGGTCTAAAGATACCATATCCTACCAGATCTAGGACACTATGTATGGTCAGGTCCAGTTAGTACTTGGATGAGGGACTGCCAGAGAATATTAGATGTCACAGTCTATATTCGGAGGAAGGCAATGGCAAACCATCTCTGTGTATTCTTCACCTAAGAAACTCCTATGGAATTCATGGGATCACTTTAAATAAATAGGAAACTTGAAGCACTGGGAATGGAGGTAAAGTACAGATCTGGGGCTACAGCAACCCTTTTCTGACTCTTCCAGATTATCTGGATTGCCTTCTATTACCCAAAACAAAAGGGTGAGGTGGCTTTCCTAGAAGCCTAGGGGAGCATCTGCATGATTAAAAAAAAAAATCCAGCAAGAATGTGGGCAGAATACCCTTTGTTTAGATGAGCTCCTGCCGGTATTCACCATATTCAGAAGGAGGGAGGCTAAAAACTCCATACAGACTGTGATAACAGTTTTCGCTGTTTCTCACGGTCTTTTTTAAAAAATGTGCGAAAATGCATATAATAGGTAATCTGTACAATCTATTCGAAAAGGGGATGCAGCAGAGCTGAAAGCTGATTGGTCAGACCTTGGAGGGGGCAGGCTTGCAAGGAAGGGCTTGCAAGGGAACTGCCATTGTTATTGTTTTTTCCAGCTGATTGTTCAAGTGGATAAGAGTGGCAGAGCAAAAGTATGATCCTTTTTAAATTTTTTAATTATTTTTTTTAATTTTATTTTTATTCAGACTTATTTTCCAACATAAAAAAATTCTATATCAACATACAACATACTTAGATAACATACATACACATAGTCTATCACATTTGCAATGAATAACATAGATCCTTGTTTAGGTTGTATAATCTTATATATGTTATATTTTATTCATCTTTAAATATCCTTTTTTTAAAAGCAGAAAATAGCTCTTCTGCACCTGACATTTAAAAAAAAAGAAAAAAGGAGAGGGGAGAATAGAGGGAGATTTTCCAGGTGCAATTCACTCATGGCTGCCATTTTTTTCAAGGATGTAAACTGCAAACTGCAAGCTATTCCCTTCCAGCAAGCTTGCAAATGAGCCATGGGGACAAATGGGCACTGCAGCAGTAGGGAGGTAAGGTGATATTTTTCACTATAAATTCTCCCATATAGCTGCTCCCTAGAAGTGGTGGTTCTGTAAGTGTCCCCCCACCATATCACTCTGCAATTAACCCCAAAATGCCCATTTATCCAAATAAATTGGGTTTTCAGACACATCCAATTTATCAGGGTATGTGTATGCATGTGTTGCCATCTGCATGTGCCCTGGAAGGTCCTGGGGCAGAAAACTGATCCCTGGACATGCACCCCTGTTCTACCATCAGGTATTTTACCAAATACAGGGATTTCATTTAATTATCATGATTAATAGTTGATAGGTGTATCAATAACTTTGATTTGTTTAATCCTCCTTATTGAAGGAATCCAAGCTCATATTCTTCACTATATTTTGAAGTTCTGAATCCTATAAAATGACTGAGAGAGAGTAATTCAAGCAATGTATGCATCATACAAAAAATGAAGAATGTGGTAGCTGGGCACTATACATCATTTGTGGCTTTTCTTGACCTTAAATTGTCTAAATTATGTGGTCTGTAGAATTGGACAGTTTGGCCATACATTTCTACATGGCATGCTGGGTTTATGTTTCAACAACCGTGTAATTTAACATTGCTTCAGCATCCACATCTTTGTGAACAGAATACTATAGTTGCCTAGGAGGCTTATAGTTCAGATTAGACGGACTGGGTATTTTGGACTGACAGTGTGATCATAATGGGATGGGAGAATCTCACCTATGTCAATTATCACAAAGAACACTAATATTACTTTTGGTCTACTTCAGTGCATCTCAAGCTATCTGATGTGCGGACCCAGCATCCCCCCTCGGTGAGCCAAGGACCTCCCCCATTTATCAGAATTGTTTCTTTTTTTCCTGGAGATACACCAGGGGCTGGCAGCCAATGCTCATGGACTGACACAAGTGTATGGACCACAACTCTAAGTAGTGCTTGTCTACTTCTTTCAAATGAATTTCATTGTTAGTGTGAGCACATCAAGCAGGAATTGGAGTGTGGATCTACAGTCTTTTGGAGGTCTGCCCCAGGTGTTCTTGAAGCCCTCAACCCCTCCAGGTTCCCTGGAATGTCCGTTTTCTGGCCAAAAAAGAGGGGAAAATATCTTTCCTGGAAACCTCCTATTGTAATTCCCCCTTTTAAATAAGTTCATACCTTCCTTACATTGCTTAACACAAAACAAACAAAACTATCAAACAAAACCTGTCTTCCCAAATGTTCAGCCATTTTTGTCTATCTTTTGTGGGGTATCTTGGGGGGGGGTCTCTGTGGCCCCTGCAGCATCCCAGGGGCAGAAAATTCAGCTCCTTAACTTGGCCCAGGTTCTTTTCCCTGATCTAAAATGAAGCTACAATTTAAGCCATAGAATCATAGAATCAGAGTTGAAAGGCATCACAAGGATCAACTAGTCCAACTTCCTGCCAAGCACAACTAAAGCACTTTTAAAATATGGTCACCCAACCTTGGTTTAAAGACCTTTTAAAGAATGAGATCCACTACCCTTTGAGGCTGTCTATTCCACTGTTGAACAGCTCTTACAGTCAACAAGTCCTCCTAATTTGAAGCAACAGGAATCACTTAAAATAGTTCTATGGGTGGGGGGGGACCCCATGTTTTCATCTTTTCTAGAAAGATGGATTTTTGAAACATGGTGACCCAGACCCATAACTATGGACTTTCTGTTCATGCAGCACTCATTGCTCATTTCAGTGATAGGTGAAATTCCTCATTTTTGCCCTCGCTAATGAAGTCAGTGAAGGAACAGTTCTGGATAGGAGAGAGTGTTATATAACTAGTGCTGCTTTAGGCATTGGCAGGTTGTGTGAATCCAGGAAGAAATATTCCACAGCATTCACCATCAGACCAAATCCCTGCAAGTAGTGGAATAGGTTTTATCATGTTATTAGTGCATCATCAGGAACAACTGTATAGCTCCGCAGCAGAGCACACATTTTGCAGGAAGAAAACCTTTGCTTCACTCCTTGGCATTTCCAGTTGAAAGAAGCTCTGGCAGTAAGTTGGGAAGATGTGCTCTCTGAGTCCTGTGCCAGTTGGTGAGCATGCATTACTGGCCTAGACAGGTCAACAGCCTCACAGTAAAACAGATTCCAGTGGTGATATGTTCAGCCTTATAATGGTCATCTGCCTAATCCAATGAAATTTGGAACCATTTGCCATAGATGTCAATGACTAATGTTACCACTTTTACTGTCTACCTTGTCATATCAGTCAAAATGAATTGGTAGCAATGTACCCAGTATAATAGTATTCATTAGAATTGCAAACCTCTGGATTTAATTTCAGTGAGTACTTCTTGTGCATAGACTATAATAAAATATTAATTATTGTGAGTGAATGTGTCAGAATTAACTCCTATTCACTCCTGTACTTGCTTATGCAGTGGAAAACCCCACTGACTGCAGTGCATTGTTAATGTAAGTGAGATTTTTCATGATTAAGGCTCTTTATACTTTAAAGCACAACATTGATTTTTGTGAAATTACATAATAAAATTTAACATCCATAAGTGATAACTGAGCTTTCTAACTGTTTCTCAGATATAAGCATGCATATAGGATGGGATACACCCACCCACAGATAGACAAACACACTTTAAAGAAGGAAGTTTCAGTGTTAGACAAGGACATAATGGGTTAAAAACTATGTAAATGTTACTCTAGTTAAATTACAGCTTGTTGTTCAGATGAATACTCTCCACTTCTCATATAGCTTTAAATTATGGACAAATGCTTGCAATTGTGAACTACCTACATTGTGGCTGCCTGTTCCCAGGCTTCATCAACCCGAGCTGTCCAATGGGATTACTGTAAGCTTTCACGGCAGTCTGCCAGCCACTGATCAGAAATTCATATCCCTGGATGTTAGATTGCTCTCTTTATTCCATCCTTGTGATGGCTGTGATTGCTGTCATGGTGTTAGGTTAGAAATTAGCATTTTGTGGCCCAAATTTTGCCATCCAGAACATAATCAGAAAAGGAGGGGAAGAGAAGGGGGGGGCAGTAAAAAAAAATCAAAGAATAGTAATTTCATCTGTCAAAGAAGGGAAATGCAATGCTACCATGATGCAGATGTCTACAAAACTTAGGCCAGGGAATGTTGTGGTATTTATGGTCCTATTTGGCAAATGCATAGACAGGTGGTGCTTTTCTACAGGCTGAAATCTGTGGTAGCAGATTAATTTTTTTTCTCCCTTGTAATAAAAATATATATAATCTCCTAGTGAAAGTATAGGTGGGTTTCAAGAACAATTACAGTTAAAAACAAAGGGAGGGAGGGAGGGAGGATGAGAGAGAAGGAAAGAGGAAGAAAATAAGTATGGGGAGGGCAGAAAGAAAAAGAAAGAAACCAGGATCTCTAGCAGATAGTTCCAAGGACATGCTGAATTAATCACAAGAGGCTGGTTAGCAGGAGGTCAGAGAAAGACTTCTTAGCATCATTTTGGGTCATATGTCTAGAGGCAATAGCAGTATGTTTGTATGTATGTATGTGCTGTACAGTAATATCCCCTTTCTGTTTTACTTGTCTGAGGCAAAAAAGATGAACACATATTGTGTAGGACTGTTGAAAGGAAAGAAAAAGGGGGTAAATGCTATTAGATTCCATTCCCCTCCACCCTTTCCAGTTTTAAAACCAAATCATACTTAGCTATTGGAATATTGGTGAAAATGTTTAACATATAGCACAATTTTTATGTCATTCTTCTATATTGCTTCTCTCAGTGTAGAGGATGTAGAGGATGCTATGAAACAACCTGGAAATAGTCACAGCTGTGTTAACGTTCTGTCAAAACAATTAGTTGATGGTTAATTACAGGGAAATGATTTAACTGAACTATTTAGCTGAAACTATAGATAATATAAGGTAGACCTTGGTAGCTTGTTATTCTTTCTAGTCACTTCATGGACATGCTAATTTCTCTCTCCCCTCCCTATCCCCATCATTAGAGCAAAGCAAGCTGGAAGAATTCTGACAAGTGAGGTGCACAGATTCTGCAAGGAGTCTTGATTTTTATCCACCCAAGCCTATCTGTCATCTTTAATCATGCAAAAAGCAGGATTACTTAATCATTTCATTTTATTGAAAAGAAAAAGATTTACATTAAAATGATGACATGGAAGGGAGGGAAAAATTGAAAATGATTATCAAGAAAATGTAATGTGGAGGCGAAAGCTCCATTGGTTTTGTGATGCTCATTTAAGGCAATGATCTAGTAAAGCTAAGATATAAAAGTAATGATAATATTAGCTATTGGAGTATAACCATATTTCTTTTGCATTTTAAAATGCATTTGGATGTCATATCTATTCTCAAGGATAGCACTTCTCTTAGGAAAAAGCAATTTTTTTCACCTCCTTTCTGCCTTTCTTTTTTTTAAAATGTAATTTTGCTAGATCTCTATACCCTTGTTGACATATAGGCTTTGCTAACAAGTATGCTCCTTTACTATATGCAAGCAGATACTTATTTTTTCTTGAAGTCTTTCTAATTATACACAAGACCAACATCGCTAATTAGAAGAGCAATTATTAAAATCATAATGCCCTCTTTCTTCCAAGTCTGAATGTATGTCCATGGTATTTTTAGAAAATTAAGAAATTGTTCATATGCTGTAATGGACTGTTTTCCCCCATGCATTTCATTCAAATAACTTTTTAGTGTTTTGTATAATTCAAATTATAATTTTTAAGTATGCTGTTCTTTACATTGCCTTTTTAGGTCGCATTTGTATTTTTAAAATTAATTCAGCCACTGAGTGGCTGCATCTTTTGATGCAATTTAAATATTTGTCTGGATTCTGCCTCTCAAAATTGTAGGCACAAATGCAGGAGAAAGCTTAGTATTTGAAATGGATATACTGTATACATATATTTTAAGAAGAAGTTTGTTGCTTGCCCTAGCAAAATAAACTTTTCTGGTGCTTTTCAAAATTCAACAAGTGTTATACATCACCACAGCATTACAGAATGCATCACAGTTTCCCATTATAAAACCTTCTAAATTTCACTGCTTTTGTTTGAATGAGTTGTAATCTAATTATTAACCAATTAGGTGTTTAAAATCCACCAATCTGTAGTAAAGTATGTGTTTTGGTTGCATATTTTAGTGCCAAATTACAATGATTTCAAATGCATGAAGACAGAATGGAATCTGAATAAAATCAAGGGCCTTTCCCCTGATTTACCTAACAAAATTTCTCCTTGGTAAACCTTTATTCTATTTAGGCTATGATTATAGACACACTTATTTCTATACAACTTCTGTCAAAAACAGAGAGTCTGTGTTTTGAATTATTTGGAAGCATTGCAACCAACATTTTAGCATGACAGATCATGAAAAGTCTACTATTTAAATGGCCCAAGGAAAAGGAAGTTCTATGTACATGTATATTTCTAAGCTTTATACATTACAGCTTCTGGCTCCTCTTCAATTTCAACATCAGTGCAATGTAAAGCTATAAATTACAATACAGGGAAAATGTTACCACCCTGAGAAGGAAAGACTATATATCTATTGCTATTATAATGCCAACAGTTTTGAAATTCACTACTGGCTTGTTGTACTGAACCTATATAGTAGTTGCTCAGCTATGCCACTGCTTCTGAAATAAAGGCTTGTTAGGTAACTTTCTGAGGTGGCTATTTCTGCTTTTTTTAAAAAAACTACAGTTGAATAAATACATACCCCCTAAACGTTATTTCCATCAAAACTTTAGTGGTCAGCCTATAAATGTTACAAAACTCTGGAAGTAATGAAAAAAACTGCTGTACTGGTAAGAGGTTTGTATGATTGAAACTATATTGCAAACAGAATATTTTATTTTTACAGTCTGAACTATTTTCTGTTTTATTTATAAACTGTTTTATCACCTTTGAAATACAGCCATGCTTAGTTCTAAGCAGATCAGGAAGTAATATAATTAAACATACACAAGACTTTTACATTTTCAATCTTGTGCTGTCTAATTTACCGTAGATAAAACTTTATATCGTGAGTCTTAATATAAATATATATACATACATATATATATATATATATATATATATATATATATATCTGGGTGACCCTAAAGCAAACCTATCACAGGATTTATGCTGAACTGAAACGTATGCAAGTGGTTATTTCACTTCCTTAGAGCTAATTGTAATTTTGTATTCTGCATCTTTTGCCACTTGCAATTTTTGCTAAGATAAATGTTATATAATTAAAGGTTATCTTACTAATGTACAGGATCTGGACCAAATATTTTCTTGATTAATATTAAGGGTCTGTAATTTTATTTAGAGCTGAGTTGAACTGAAGCTGCAAGTTCATAATTTTAACATGTATCTGATTTGTCTTTAGTTATAAAACGGAAATAGATTTTTCCTGTGGAATCCATCTTGTATATATTTTGGTTGCTTTTACCATATGTGGTATAATTCTGAGCTTTGATTGGTGTTATGTTTATAATATAAAAAAACAAATTCTGCCCTTGGACAGAGCTTTATTTAACATTTCACATCTGAAGGATGGTTTCATCAAATTATGTTCCTTTTTAACACCATGCACAATAATTTCTTTAAAAGAATCACAATAAACTATACTATATCAATGATAATTTGATTTTCACTGCTGGTGAGATGTCTATATTCAAAAACTAAGCAAAGATTAAAGGATATTTTGAGAGGCTATGCATATTCCCAAAGATGTGTAGAGAGAGATATAAACTGCAATAGTGTCATTATCACATTTAAACAATAGGTGGCAGTGTTACCTAAATACACTTTTCTTTGGATTTCAAAGAGGATGGAAGCACTTAAAAAGGACTTTGCATTGTTTTTATGTCTACATAATTGCAGGTATAAGCATATTTAGGCTTGTGCAAGATGCATTAGAAAACTTTTCCAGGCAAGTTATTTTTACCTGAAATAACCAATACTTATCTTCCCCTCCTTTTCTCCAACAAATATTATTAATTAAAATATTACACAGTCTTAATTGGTACCACTTATTGCATACTTGATTCTAGAAATTATCTATGCCAACTGTAACATGTGAAGATAAATCTTCATTTTTTTAAAAAAAAAATCAGTTTAAGAGAAGTACACAATAGAAAACAGTAGCTACAATTTACAATAATAACTGTTGCGAATAATTCCCAGGAAATTAAAAATTGAGAAATTTATGATTAGTTTTATATCCAGGTGTAGTAACTAATGCAACATGAAAACTTACCACCATTACTATGTGGTTAGCTTAAATAAACACCTTTATATCTATAACTACATCTGTACCTATATCTGTTTCTATATTTATTCAACATTTCCAATACAGAAGCTTGGGTTTCTTATGCAATATCTTCAAGAAAATAGTATGCAAAATAAAAAAAATATGAAGTGGCTTTTCTTTTCTTTTTCTTTTTTACCAAGGGAGATGCATGCATAAGTCCAATATGACAATATATGTATCTACCTGAAGTGTAAAAATAATAAGAATAAAAGCAGAACACACAATACAAATGGAAAATGGTTGTCGTTAGCTTAAATGGGTTTGATGATATGCATCTGCATTTATATATGGTGATGGTAACGTACAATAAAAATCCCATACTGACCAATGCTGCATCCCTGCTCCATGCTTATGTCCTCTACCTCTGGGATACAGCTTTTCTATTGTGCTTTCTCCAAGACATACAGTCATCAGTGTGTGCCAGAAGCACCACACTGCACTTTTAGTAGCCTTTTCTTTAAATAAAAAAAAACATTTGCTGGGAGATACTTTAGTGGCCTAACCGGCACTAACCATTTTTTGGCTCAGTAAACAATCTATTTTTAAAAAATAAATAAATAAATGTAAAATTAGCATATTGCTACTGTGTTGTACAGAAGGGGGAGAGAAGAAGATATAGGATAATCATGCTGGGAAAGAAGATAGCAATGGATAAAAGCAATGATGAAATGTGTCTGATAAGGTCGTTTTCTTCTGTGCCACCATTTCGTTGCTGCTGTGGGATTATAGAAAATGGTGGCTACTTATATTTTATGGAAAATGTACATTTTATGGTAACTTTCATCTTGAATCTAGAATGTCTCCATGGTACTGACTTTGGCAAGTTGAATTTAGCTATCACCTGGAAAGGGCTTGGTAGCAATATTAGAACAGATGCATATATAAAGGAACACATGTTATACTGGAAAGCGGCATTTCCCTAATACCAAAAACAATGACATATTCCATTGTTATAAAGAACTAATGTCCATCAGTCATGCACAATGGAAATTACTATGACATCAACAACATTGTGTTTGTTGCTATTGTTGTTAATGAACAGAAAGCCCAGTCTTATTATCAAATCATTTTAAGAATTGTTAGAATTCAGGAAGGAAAGAAAGTTTCTAAATCTTTCCACTGTCTGCCCTCTTTTGAGCTCACTCCCGATATTCAGCTTGTCCAAAGAACAACTACAGTGCTGTTTCATAAATCTAATTTCTGGTTACAGGGTAAGGTATTGTAACCATATGAGCAAATTCACCTTGTTACAGTTTAGAAGATGACTTTGTCCTCCACCCCCATCCCATGGAATAGAATGAATGTAGAAGATGTGACTAATAAAACTTATTTTATTAGCCACATACATTAAAACAGAAGAGTGACAAGCAGAAATAAAGGAAAAGGGTAGGGATAGAGAGGAAGGTGTGGGAGGCACTGAGGGAACATTAACAAAGACATCTATAAATCAAAGAATGACACCTATTCTAGTCAGTCAGAGGAATGGTACAAAATAATTTTCTTTCTAAATTACAAATATACTGATAGTTGAAAATGTATTCAAATGGCAGACAGTGCTATCTGTGCAATTAATATCATTACATTTTACACATTTAATGTTGTTTTTAATTTAATTTAATTTATTAAATTAGTTTATAAACTGATTTTAAAAAACTCATGGTATTGGTGTATAGTCACAGTTTATTCTAAAGGACTGTTATTTCCTTTGGTCTTACTGGATTGATTGTCTATGATTTCAATGAATTTAATTCCAAGTGGGTATGATTGTGTATTTATTTTGGATCAAACAAGAGCTATTTTTTTTAAAAAAATATTGAGAATGAAAAAAGACCTGATATGTGGTACTTCCGTTTGAAACAGAAGAAATGTTTCAGAAAGGACACTTCCTTTCAGAGTGACAGAAAGGAAGATTTTTAAAAAATGGATCTGTCCCAATCTAGCTCAAGCTTACCTAGTCATTGGTGTTAATGGCTTTAATTTTATGCAAGTTTACTTCCAATTAAGCATAAAGTTGTGGCCAGGCAGAAAAATCGAACACATGCTTATTTAGAAGTCCTATTGTATCCAGTGGGTTAACTCCCACGAAAATGAAGGTTGCATTGCAGATTCATGCTCCTGAAATGCCAGTGCCTTCCCCTGCTTTATGGAATGGGCACATTAATTTTTGTAAATTTAAGTGCCATCTATAGGATGTAGCATTTCATTGAATAGTGTGATCAAGATAACAGTTTAGCTTTCTTTCCAGAAATTAATCCTGCTGTCTCCAGAAAGACAATTTATGCCTACCTACCTATCTACATGCAGAGAGTGGTTGGAAACACATGTCAGCTGCTAGGAGATGTAGTACTACTCTTCAAGCATCCCTTAACTTCCATTTCACTCCAAACACTTTTACATAAATGAATCAGTTGACCTCCTTTAGACTGATGGCAGTATGCAGAAACAATGAACTGACTCCTTTCATGTGCCCTTTTAAAAAGATTTCACTGGCAATTCATAGAACTTACCAGAAGAAAATGAAGCTTGTTTTGTTGCCTCTATATTTTCGTCTTCTCCTCCTTCTCTTCTTCATATTTCAAGCAACAATACATTTCTGTCATGAACACCAACAATTTATTCCAATTGTGCTGTTTTACACTTTTGTAGCAAATGTGTCTGCTATGACCTTGCATGAGAAACATGTGGAACTTCATGTTGAGCATGCTATTTATGCTCAACATAAACATATGCTCAACATCAGCATATGTTGAGCATGCACATGTGTGTGATTCCTTCACACACACCCCAAAATGAACTGGTTTGCCCAAAAAGCTTTCATTTACTTTGCTTAGTACACTAGTGAACTTCTAAGCAGGTCTGTTACACACTGCAAAATCTTGTATGGCATGGATTACAGCAAATAAGACCTAAGAAGCATTGTCCATCTTCTGATTGTGATGGTTAAAGGATGTTAGTGGGCATCACTGAAAAGAAAGGAAACTATCATCTAATTAGAGTATGGAGGGGGAGGGGAATCCCCTAGACACATTAAAACCCAATTTAATGTTAATGTACTACCACTAATGCACAAGTTTTGTTTAATGCAATACTTTAGAAGTTAGAACTAAGAAGACTGCTGTCTAAGTGTTAAGAGCAATATCAAGTATGCATGTGCTCCACACTTTGCCTGCCTATAATGCATTTGGGAAAACACTTTCCTAGACAATCAAAAGCATGAAAAATTAGGTATGAGCTATAGCAGTTGAATCACCTGACACCTAAGACCTGCTGTTTCTCCAGGCAAGCACTTAAGTTGTAAATGAGTATATAGACATTTCTAGCATTGGTGTGTCTCAAAACACAGAATTTTACCAGCACTGTAGGGATGTTTTGCTGGGATCATAGGTGCGTGCCCTAGGTATTTAGAATGTTACTATTCTGAGGACCAGTTCTTAGCTAATTTGCCCCCAAGAAATGGGGGGAAATTAAATTTCATCCATGTTGCATTACATTTGTCTATATGATGTTATAGTGAAGATCTTTGGAAGTATACTGCCATTTAAAAAATATTTTAAAATATTGGTTGCTTCCCTGTTTCTTATTTCTCAGCACACAGACTGAGAGCATTGTTCAGGCTATAAAACATCATAGCAGTCCAGCTACATATTTACATAGATGTGTGCTTCCTTTCTTATCCTGTGAATTTGCAATACACTTTTTGCATTATCTGTATGCAAAATTATTTAAAAAATGATTCTTAAAAAATCAGAAAATATATTGTACATGCATAATATGGGTATAACTATATTAACATGTGGAAGTAAATTCAGGAGTGGAATGTGTATCTAAAATGTTAATTATAGGATGTGATAAAGTGCTTTAAGCATTTTAAAAGGACTTGTAGATTTTTATTTTAAACTTGGAAACTTCCTAAAATATCTCATTAGTCTACCTTAGTCTGAAATCTATGCTGAACATTTAAGTCTATGTTCAGTTAATAACATTTCATGATAATTGTGACATTATATATTCAGTGGTACTTGTAGCAGAGTAGCCTCAGAGATGTTGTCTGATATCAATTAGTGTCCTTAGAGCTTATCAAACAGATTTGAATTAATCAGTAATTTAAAACTCCATCACTATGAACGCATTTGTGCTGCTCCTTTTTAATGGGCATATTTTAATGTTTTAGGGGAAATTGTAGCATGTAATGTAATGGCTGGTGTTAATCTCTGAAGGAGAAGTGTTACATTTTCCAGCATGACCCAGTGGAGATTGTCAGATAGGAACGAAAGAAGTGTTCCTGTCCCACAATCGCCTCTCCCGCCCCTTTCCCATCCCTGTCCTGGCATGAGAACAAAACTTTTCAGACCTAACTTTGGCAGCATCTTCTGGGCAGTCCAGGAGTGAAGGGAGCTCTAATGGAGCGCCATTCACTTCCTGGAGTGACATCCCACCCATTCTCGCAAGAAGACAAGAGCGTGGGAAATTCAAAAATAAAAAAGCAAAATAACAAGAAAAAAGTGACAGCAAGTGCAAAAACACACTTTAAAGCTTCCAAGTAAAACAGGAAAAATTTTAAAAAGTTTATCACTTACCTGAATGTCCCGATTTCACCAGGAAGTGTTCTGGTAGGGACCTCCCATTGACAATGGGATCTCACCAGTGGAATGGGGCACCTTTTCAGTTACAGAAATGGAATGGGGGATCTTTTGACAGCTTCTCCCATCAATAAAAAGCAGTGCTGGTGGAACAGGAGCAGAATGGATGCATTATGAGAGGTGAATGATGTTGTCTCAAAAGGAAGCCCTTTAGCGATCTCCTGGTATCGTGATAATGCCATATTTAGCACATCTGATCATCTCCTATGGTATGCGTCCCTATTTTGTGTCCTGTGGATAACTGAAACCAGAGGTGTTGGTTCCCCATGGGTTCAACTGTATTCACTTTAAACTATTCTGTGTATGTGTCCTGTTTACCTGTTGCTAGTGTTTTTTATATTGCTCAGTTGTTTGAATTATTCTTTGAAGTAAGTCATTCTAGGAGAGTATTCCAAAGGTTAATTGATGGCCATATTTTCTTGTGGGTATTCAATGGGGGAAACACATATGAATGAGGAGGAAAGAATCAAAGTCAGCAGTGGACAAGAAGAGGGCCAAAATGGAGTCACCTCTTCTCTTTCTCTGCCACTGCTTTTAATCTGCCAAATCCCAGACAGTAAAGTCTAAGGACTTTATTAGATGTGGCAAATATGGTGTCATAATGATGCCTAATTACCACGAAAGGGCACCTATACTGCATGACATCCTGCATTGGCATTTTTAAGTAGTGAATAAGGTGTTCCTTTTTATTGACAGCCCAAGCTGTTAATAATCTGCTGTGACATTTTTTTCATGGTTTTGCCAGCGTCTGAAACTGCAGACCATTGTGCTCTCATGATTCCACATCAATGGGTAGTCCCTGCCAGAACACTTCCAGGTGAGAATGCAAAAACCGGGTATGGGATGCTCTTTTCATGAACCTCCCCGGTTTACTTGGAAGTTTATAAGTGTGCTTATAAGCACTAGCATTCATGCTCCGATGATGCAGGGGTTGCTTTTTCACACTATTACAGCAGTGTGTGAAAAAAATTGTGCCAGGGGGGAAAAAACATTTCAAAATACAGCGGGAAAGAGTCCTTTTCAGAAGCTGGTCTGATAAAGTCCTATGAGGTTTCTGTGCTGGGTACTTTCAACATTTGTTTTCCTATCTCTAAAGGTTGCTTCTGCATTTATTTATTTATTTCCAACATTTATATACTGCTTTTCATTTTAAAAATCCCAAAGTGCTTCACAAGTGCAACCCCCAAACCAGTAGGCAGTATTTGAACAGACAACAAAACAGCAGTTAAAATGATAAAATGTTAAAATAATTGAAAACATCAAAATTTGTAAAACTGTTCATTAAAACCCAGGGGTAGCTGATGGAGTTAACAATTAGGAAAATGAACAGGAAAATGGCTGGGGAAGTAGATTGTTTTTCAGTCACTCAAATAACAAATATAAAGTGTGAGGAAGTATAGAACTATCCCTGATAATTAGGCAAAGGGGAATTTGTTTTGTTTATTTTATATCCTACCTTTATTTCACAAATGGGACTTAAGGTGACATACAAAAGAGTATAAAATGAAGAAAAGCATAAAACTGTAAGGCCCTCCGTTCTGTTCCAACTGCTACTGCTGAGGCCTCAGAGGAAGAGAAGAAGCAGGCACAATGTGGTTGAAAGGCTTTCCCCTTCATTGTAACTTCCACTGCTGTTGGAGAGAAGAAGAGGCAGTATCTGCCAGATTTAATCCCCTCTCCTATGGCCATTGCCTTTTCCTTATGTTTCCTATCTTATTTAGATTGTAAGCCTGAGGGCAGGGAACTGTCAAATTAATGATTTGCAAGCCACCCTGGGAGCCTTTTTGGCTGAAGAAGAAATAAGAAGTGTAAGAAGAAATTCATTCAAGTTTTGTAGCATATATGAGGTGTGTGTAAATGCACGTGGATATGTGTGCATAGAAAAATACACATTCACCTGTATTTGCCTCATATCTAATCTAAATAAATCTGAATATGAAGGATTCTATGTCTTTAGAAAACTCTTCATGAACATTTAAGTCTGTAATCCTATACTTACTTACCTGGGATTTAGCTTCATTGATTTCAGTGGGGTTCACTTCTCATAGAATCATAAAATCATAGAGTTGCAAGGGGTCCTATAGGTCATCCAGTCCAAACCCCTCATCAGTGCAGGATCCTCAGCAGGTAGCCATCCAGCCTCTTTTTGGAGACATCCAGAGAAGAAGACCCCACCACCTCTTTAGGCAATTCTCACTCTCACTGTCAAGAAGTTCCTTCTAACGTTCAATTGAAATCTACCCACTGTAACTTAAAACCAGTAGACCTAGTTCTACCCTCTAGGGCAGCAGAGAACAAAGCCTGCACCCTCCAGTTTGTGGCAGTCATGGAGGTTTAAAGCACGTGGTCATGCCACCCCCTCACTCTTCCTTTTATTAAGCTGAACATTTCCAGCTCCTTTAACTTCTCATGTGTTCTGTTTTCCGTACTTCTTATCATCCTCACTGCCTTTCTCTGAACTCACTCCAACATGTCTGTATTCTCCTTAAAAATGAGGTGCCTAGAACTGAACACAATACTCCAGGTAAGGCCTTAACAGTGCAGAATATAGGAGGACTATTACTTCCCTTAGCTTTGAAACTATGCTTCTACTAACACAGCCTGAGATAGGATTTGCCCTTTTTTTTTTTTTTTTGCTGCAGCATCACACTGCTGGCTCATGTCCAATTTATGATCAACAATAGTCCCAAGGCTCTTTTCACATATAGTACTGCTGAGTCAAGTATCCCCCATCCTATACGTGTGCATTTGGTTTTTGTGGCCTAAATGTATAATTTTGCATTTGTTTCTGTTAAGTTTCATTTTATTAATTTCAGCCCAGTTTTCTAGTTTATCAAGGTCCCTTTGAATTCTGTTCTTATCTTCCAATGTCTGAGATACCCCTCCTAGTTTTGTATAATCTGCAAATCTATTAAGGATTCCCTCCACCCCATCATCTAAACCATTGATAAAAATTGAAGAGCATCAGCCCCAGGACAGAATTCTGAGGCATTGCACTTGAGATTGCCATCCAGTTTGAAGCACAACTACTGAAGACAATTATTTGAGCTCAGTTTTCCAACCAATTATAGATCCATCTGTTGGTGTTTCCATCCATTCTATATTTAGTCAATTTGCTATTCAAAATATAATGGGAGACCTTAATAAGTGCTTTGCTGAAATCCAGATAAATAACATCCACAATATTCTTACCATCTCCTAAACTAGTGACACAATCAAAAAAGATATAAATTTAGTTTGGCAGGATTTGTTCTTGACAAACTCATGCTGGCTCCTATTAATCACTGCATTGTCATTAAGATATTTGCAGACAAGTTTTTGTATACTCTGTTCTAGTATTTTTCCTGGTATTGAGGTCAGGTTGACTAGCCTGTAGTTTCATGGATCTTCTTTTTTGCCTTTTTTTGGAAGAGGGGGCTAATCTTTTCTCATACACAGTTCTCTGGCACCTCACCTGTTCTCCAAGATTTTTTTAAAAAAATGTTGGCAAGTGGTTTTGCAAGTATGTCAGCAAGTTCCTTCTGTACTCTGGGATGCAGTTCATCTGACCCTGCAGATCGGAACTCATTTAGGTTAACTTGGTGATTCCTGACTAACTCCTGATCAGTCTTGATTGGTAATCTGGATTCTTTGCCAAGGTTTCTTTCTTTCTTTCTTTCTTTCTTTCTTTCTTTCTTTCTTTCTTCTTCTTCTTCTTCTTCTTCTTCTTCTTCTTTTTTCTTTTTTGCTTTTCCAAGATTTTATTTGGATCAATTCACGAGACAACATAAAAAATAATGTCTCACAAACAAATGAACATTCAATGACGAATATAGTCAGGATGGTTACAAATTTAGGAAAGGAAAATTTGTATAGTCCAGGGCACAGCAGGTACATGTTTTGTATTTCTTCACTTTCACAGATGAGTATAAGTAAGAGCAGTCAAAGATATGGAAGTTGCAGAGGGAACAGTAGAGTTGTGCAGCACATCCTTCCAGAACAGGAGCTGGGATCCTGGGAATCTTGGGCATTGGCTTGTATTGTTTACATATTGTATTAAAATAAACCAGTCCTCTACAAAAGTAGTAGCTGGTGCGTTACCATTATATAGCTAGGTTATATAGACCAATTTCTCAGAGAGCCAAATGGACCAAAGCCTTTCCCACCATCCCTGTATAGAAAACAATCCAGTTTTTCAGTGCTTGACTTTCTTGGTCCAAGCAGCTGCTAAGAGAAACACCAGTATTTTTCTGTATTTTAAGGTACAGTTTCCGCCAGTATAAATTGTCAAGAGCAAAAGACCAGGACAAAAGTTGATAGATTGCTGTGTGATGGAGGAGAGATAATATAACACCTTATTCCAAAAATTCTGTACTGATAGATATTCTACCCACATATGCAAGTAGGAGCCTGTTACAATGCAACTTCGCCAGCAATTAGGGGATAGTGACTTGGTTTCTACTGATGCATGGAAGTGCACGTTCCTCTTTTTGGGAGAAAACTGAAGCAAAATAGGTATTTAGTACTTTTGCCTTTTCGTTGTAATCTTTGTTAGTATTTTACCATCCTTGCTGAGTAGCAATCCCACTATTTCCTTTGTCATTCTCTTGTTTGAACATATTTGAAAACGCTGTTTTTGCTTGCCTAGCTAGTCTCAGCTGATTTTGAGCTTTAGCTTTCCTTACACTATTCCTGCAAGCTTGGGCTACACATCTGTATTATTCTGTAACAGGCCTAGCCATCCCCACCTTTTTAATACATTCATAACTGGCTACATTCTGTAATTTGGCTTGCTCTAGCCTTCCACAAGGTTGGCAGTAGACCAGGACTCCCCAAACAACAAGGTGGGAGTTATGCTTAAGGGCACACGCAACCTAAGTAAGGGCCCACTAAATTCTCCAAGAGGTCATCACCCCCAGGTGAGGATTATGTGGAAGCCCCGGAAGACTGTTAAAATTCAGATGATGATGGCCAGTTATCCCTGGGTGCCTCTGGAAGTGAGACATTAACAGATCACATCAAAGGTAGATGGATTCTCATTGCCCTGCAAGATGCTGGTTTTCCTCTTACAGATCTCCAAAACAATAGAAGGCTGCCATTAAATCAGTCCTAAAATAGTCCTTCCTTCAATTATCATTAACACATCCAGGGATCGATTGTTTAACTCTGGGAATCTTTGGTAAATATTGTCTTCCTCTCAAAATCATCCCTTCAAAGGAAATATCAATTATAAATATCACCCCAGAATTCCACCTCAATGTGCACAGAGCCTTTTCTTCTCATCTTCACAATAGCCTGTGTCACCAGTCCTCCTTTCTACCCCCCTTGTGATGCCTGGCATCCTCCTAGTGGTGCGGGGGGCTTTCCTATCCCACTGCTGCCACCACTTTGTGGAGAAGGGGGGATTTCCACCTCCTGCCCTGTCACCACTTTGAGACACCCAACCTCCATGTCACAGCCAAACTACGTCTTCCAGTGGTATAGCACAAGCACTCAGGTGTGGCTATGTATTCCTGGCAGTGTCTCCTTCCCTGAGAATCACTCACGCCAGGCTGGATGTTTCTTTCATTAACAAAAGAACATTTATTATCAACAAAATAAAACACATAACTATATAAACAAGTTATTGGCCTGCACAAACATTCACTCTCTCTCTAAGCCTCTAACATACAAGGAACTTAAACTGTCTTAAATCACTCAAAGCCTCATCTCAACTCTTCAAGACTCAAAACTCTAACTTAAATGGAAAACTTTCCTCACTCACTCCCCCTTTATCTCCTCCAGAAGCCCCTCCTCCTTCCATCTCCTCACAGAGGATTGGCTCCTGGAGTACCATGTCCTCATTGGCTCCCTGTCTGTCTGTCACACCCCTCCTTTCTGTCTGTTTGCTGCCTGAGCCTCCAAATGCATTTCTTGAGATTTATCTGCTCTTCATATTGGTATAGTATAACCTATCATCTCTCAATCTATTCCTCTATCCAAATTCTTCTTCCTTTCTTCAATAGTCTGGTATGAATGCTTGAAGCCTGAGTGTTGTTGCAAATTCTGTTAAGACTATTTTTCAATAAAGCCATTTTTAGTTTATTTTATTTTGGGCTCAAGTCCATTCACTGAGTACTGGTATACACAGGTCAAAGATCCCACAGATGCCTGACTTTTCACATGCCAATTTGAGCTAATTAAATCCCCCAACTCATGATTCGGACATGTGTGGAAATTCCATGGACCTCAACAATTCAGGTAACACTTCCTTGGTAATTTGTTCTTCTTTCCATTCTTTATACATGCTCTTTTTCTTTTTCATTTTCTCCTCAAGTTTACTGTGCAGACACATTGGCTTTTTCAGATGTTTCCCATTGTTCTTCTTCCATGGAATTGTGATTGTGCTTTTCGCAGTTATTTCTTCAGGAAATCCCACCAATGTTGTTTTTATCCTTTAGCATCTCTGTCCATGGGGTTCTGACCAGTATTTCCCTGAGCTTGATAAAATCAACTTTCCTGAAATCCAGGGTTTGACTATATTCTTCTTTGGCCTCTCCTGCAATCATGAATGCTATCATTACATGATCACTCCCCCCTAAAATATCAACTGCTTTGATTCCAGCAACCAACTCCTCTCTATTGGTTAGGATCAAGTCCATTGTTGATCCCTCTGTTCCTTCCTCCACCTTTTGAAAGAGGAAATCATCTACAAGGCATATCAAGAATTTGTTGGAGAGCCTATGCTTACCAGAGCTCATCTCCCAGAGCAGATATCAGGATAATTGAAGTCCCTCCCCCCCATAACTACCACTTCTTGCTTCTTGGAGATTTCTGAGATTTGTTTTAGAATAGCATCATCTACCACCTCATCTTTGTTTGGTGGCCTGTACTAAACTCCAAACACAATGTTGTTTTTATTTCTTTCTCCATTTGTTTTTACCCAAATGCTTTCCACTTGTCCAGTTTGATCACTTGACCAAACTTCTGATAAACTCTGTACATCTGACTACCTCACACCAGTTTTTGTTGGAAATGCTTACTCTAACAAGTGACAATCCCTCAGACAAAATATTGCCCAGACATGAATTAAGTTGTGTGTGTGTGTGTGATGTTTTTTCCCGGTGTATGCCCCCCCTCCAAATAACTAAATGATATACGTATGGAGATATTGTTTAGTTCTATAACCATAGCAATGTCGTGGGGGGGGCATTTATTGTAGTTGGTAATTCTGTGTCAGATCTGAAAGAAAGCATTGGTTGATGAAAAGTAGAAAAGTTTTGCCTATGAGAATCATATCTAGTCCTACACTCATCTTGTTCACTTACCATTGCATATGGACATTGTAACTTCCAAATAAATCAAGACAATGTCCAAATAAATATGTCTCAGTATAAAAACCTTTATATCCTATGGGATAACCTGTTGGGGGTACCAACTTTGAGTTGAATCCAGCCTTAGTCATACTTAGAGAAGACCCATAAAAATAAAAGGAATTTAAGTTATTTATAGCAATCACAACTGACTTATGATACATAGTCATGAGTACATGACAGTCATATTTTTACTTTCCTGAATATTTAGACTGTTGATTCTACCTGTAGAGGAAAAGTAGCTTTATATACTCCAGTTCCTGAAACTTGTAAAAGTTGCTAGGTACGACAACTTCCAGAATCCCTAGCCACTATAGCTGCCAGTCATAGCTCCTGGACATGTTGGCTAAGGGGTTCTTGGAGTTGTAGTAAAAAAGGAATGTTTTGAAGTTCTGGCCCAAAGACCATGTCCTCAAGAGCAAACAGGTGAACACACATTTAGGTGTAGACTTACAACTGGGACCCTTGGTAGTGGCAAGTTTCCCAGTGCGTAGATAGTTGCACATATATCGAACCTCTTCTCCTCTTACAGTCAACCTTCCGTATTTGCAGGCTTAACTTTTGTGGATTTGTTTATTCACGGATTATTTGCTGCCACCTCCATTGGTGCCCTATGCCATTTTTAATAGGGATTGCAAGCCTTGTGAGACTGAGAGAGACTGAAAACATGCAGCGAGGCTTGTAAGTCCCTAATAAAAATGGTGTAGGCCCCGCCAGCCACCTGCTTCTGCCTTGCAAAGGAACCCCACAACCTTGAAGGCATTTGCAGTGGGTTGATCCACAGATTGTACTTTTTGTGTGTAATTAATATGGTTAGGGGAGCCTAGAGATATTCACTTCTTTCCACTTTCACCAGGGCCCTGCACCCCTAATCCCCGTGAATGTTGAGGGGCCACTGTATATTAACTCCATGGATTGTATATCATAACCTACCTTGGGACATGCTGGGAGACAAGCAGGATATAAACTGAATGAATGAATGAATGAAATGGGGAATAGGAATGGAACCAGTAGATGTACTGTAGTGGTATAAGTGATTCAATTATTCAGATGTTTTATTGATATTTTAAAAGGAATTGTCTTCTGAAATAATTACAGTGAATTGTCTTCTGAAATATTCCTTAAACTTCAGTGGAATTGACTTTGTAGTGTGAAAATGTTCTGTCTAGTAATCTCACTTTAGAAAACTTTATTCTTAAAAGTTTGGGGTTGATGTGACTCTTTGTTTTTCAGTAGTACAAACCTGACCAATTCTTTCTGACCCCCTTGTAAGGGATTTTTTTTATAATGTCTTCGGGGATAACTTCATAAGATAAACAGTCTTAACAAGCAGTAGCCTGCTCTTTACTTCCATCTTTTGAAGACAGAAGATCCTTCCAGGGATTTTACTTTGTTAACGAAATATTCTTGAATTTGCTCTGCGATTCTTTAAAGCACATAAAAGGTTCTCCTTGTAAACAGGTCCCCTTGCCCTTCTTCTTCAGATCGTAGTAAGGATGTTGAAAGATTTCAGAGTAATGGCACAATGTTCTAAATTAAATATAGATTTGGGGTTCAGTGCCTGCTGAGCTGAATGCAGCAAACACTGTAGGGCCATTCAAAACAAAGTGACTGACACAGACAATCTCAGTCTACTCTCCATTTTCCATAGCTGTTGGCTGTTCATTTTAGACTAACACTGTTTTCATGCTTTGAAATGTCTCACAAGGGTGTATGCTGGTGGAAGTGTCTATTGCAATTAAAAAAATGCAAGTAGGATTAAAGGGATTCTTAGATATTTAACAAAACAGACCACCTTCCATTTTAGTGCCATTTTATAATGCAATAGGAGACAATAAATGTGAGGGGGAAATTCAAAAACATAATCTTTATGCCAAATATTTACAATGAGGCCAATAACATTTGATAATGCTACGCCAAGTGTATTAAGTAACCATGGCCAGTCTGTCTGTACTTAATTACTTCCTGTATTCACTCCCTATATTTACTTATTTGTGTACTCACAAGTCTGCACCCAATATTTACCGATTCAAACTGCTTCATGCTGATGACTTATTTCAGAAAGACCTTTAAAAAACTATATTAGTTACATTTATATCCCCTTTCACCTAATCACATTACATTGGGTAACATACTTCTCCTCCCCATATTTTTCCCAGCACAATGCTTTGAGGTAAATCAGGGAAACCACTGGGTTATAGTGAGTTGTCCAAGGCTTATACCCAATGACCAATCCCAGCTAAAGTAGACCCATTGAATAATTTGATTTGCCAACATGCTAATTAATCATTCAACAATTGAGTCACTGTGTACTTTATCAGACACAAAGAAAATGGTGTCATAGCGATCCCAAATAAATGCAAAAGGGTGCACATATCAGATGATGTCACCCTTTTGTGTTTATGTCCTGCCAATAAACTGATCTATTTTATTGATGAGACAAGCCATCAATAGATCGGCTGTGCCATTTTTTTGCTGGCATTGCTGGCATATGAAACCTAGGAGATTTTCAGATGCCTCTTGCCGCGCAAGCAGCCTCCGGAGCAGTAATGAGGCTGCTGCGTGGCAAAGGGTCCATTTTGGATGCCGCCGTTTCTCTCTCGGCTGTTGCGGCTAGCATTGAAGGCGGCTGCGCTGTTTTTTACTCATGGACAACTTCCGTGAGTGAAAAACAGCGCGGCCACCTCCAATGCTAGCCGCAACAGTCACGGACGATGCCAAGAGAGAAACGGCGTCGTCCAAAATGGTACAGTAGCCTTGTTACTGCTCTGGAGGCTGCTTGCGCGGCAAGAGGTGTCTGAAAATCTCCCTAGTGCTTTTTCCCCCTGCATACTTACCCCATCAATAGCCGAATCAGCCAGAGAACTTCCGGGTAAGACTGCGACATCCAGGTAGGTGAGACACTTTTTATGACCCTCCTCAGTATACTTGTAAGTTTTTAAGTGTGTATATGTGCTTTCTGTCACTTTTTATGTGTTATTTTTTGTTTTATTTTTGAATTTCCCATGCAATGAAGTATTGCGAGAATCCATGAGATTTCAAATGAGGAAGTGAACGGGACTCCATTCACTTCCTCTTCATTGCCAGGGAAGCCTTTGCCAAGAGACAAAAGTAAGTCTGGTGGGAGGTGTTCTTTTGTGGGCATAAAATGGTTTTAATTATGCTGGCAAAAGAATGTTTTTAGAGGCTCGTCTGATAATGTCCTGTGTCTACTCTAGATGGGACTAACCAACTAGATTCAAACCAAAGACTATTTGAAGTCACAGATCAACAACCAGTAAATCATTCAGCTGATGCTGGACTAGTGCAGATGCACCCGTGATCAAGCTGGAACTAAGGTTAAGTCCCTGGGAGTAGAGTGGATATTCACTCTTCCTTCAGACTTCCTCCAACAAGCATAATTTAAAAATATACTTAAAATAAAGTAGGATTCCAGTCAAAACCAGCATGTGAATGAAACCAGAATTAAAGCTAACTCATAAACTCTGATTGAAAGTAAATAGGCACATTGTTCTTCTAATCAAGTCTATCTTATCAAACTCTGGAAAAACCATTCTTGCACAGAATAGTCACAGAACTGTGGAGTGTGATCAGCCTACTGGCACTAGGATAGACCCATTGAATCGATGGAATGTACCAATATGTAACTCACCATTCAACAAATGAGTCAGCAAGTCTACTCTGGTTGAGGCTAACCAACTGGATGCAGGCCATAGGCATGGATCTACCCATAGTCAGAAAACTGCCATGGGATTCTCCCAGTGGCAGAAGGGAGTCTGCTGTTCATTAGTTTCATTAGTTTCCCCATCCCTCTTCAGCTCCTTGTGCCTCCGAAGGTGACTACTCTCTGAAACAGCACAGGAGCTGACATTAGTGTCTGTTTGAAAAAGAAAGCAATGGTAAATATCACCTCCTTCATTCTCCCAGTAGGAAATTTTGCTGAACTAGGTCTCTTCCAAAATGGAAGGACATTTTCTAGTATACTGTGGATCCAACCCAACAGGTATATGTGGACAAACAGACAGTTTTCTTTATCTCAGTTATGGACAGGGGAATGCCAGGGCTAAGTGAGAGACTTCTGAGTTTGAAGTATTCTCACATTCCCTAAACCTTCACAGGCACTTGTGGCAAGGAAAAAAGAAGGGATGAGGCATATATCCCAGTCCTTTCATCCCAGTTATTCTCATAGAACACATATCCCTCCCATTATGAGAAATAGGAGGAAAACCTGAGATTAACTCTTGGGCTGATCTAAATTTGCACCTGTTAGCAGCATAGTCAAGGGTTCCATGTCTATTTTGCCGCCCCTACAACACCCCCATAACAACCATGATGATGACCACCACTTCCACTGCTGTTACCACCACCACCATTGTACTTTACCCAGGGCCTGTCTATATGAGTGGGAGCAGGGGGGGATGTGGATTGGTTTGCACTAAGGCCAATTTGAAGCAGCTTCCATTGTCTTAACTTTTTTTGTCAAAATCACAGGCATTCGAAGCTATCCACTTTTGCTGTCCCAACAGGCATGCCTGAGAATCAAGACGGTAGGCATGCGTGAATTACTCACATTTTTATTGTCACCAGTTACCAAAGTGGAACAGTTTTTTTAAAAAAATAAATAAATAAAGCACATCTAAGTTGCGGAAGTGCAATATTCAGCTTATATCTCTCTGGCTTTTCTTCGCAAACGAAGATTCAGGAAGGACTCATCCCGCGCTTTCTGCAAAAAGCTGTTTTGTTGCTTCAGCACACAAATCACTAAGGTGAAAATCCAAGATGGCAGTTTTAGGTGCTTGCCTTGTTAGCAAGCTCCACCCCTCCCACACCTGACCAGCTAGCTTTCTGCTTCCACTCTTATGGGGAATACAGATGAAGGTAAATCGGATTGTCCCAACGAACTGGAATGCACATTTCCCACGGAACTTTTTAAAACATATGGGAAAAGCCATGAAGGCTTTTCCTTCAGAGTTTTTTGGTGGGTTTGGCACCCCTCCTGAATACTGCAGATTGATGTGGGATGCCATTTAGACAAATCATATTCTCCTCAAATTCTATGAGGAGTATTTTCACAATTTAGACAACTCATCACTTTATGGCATTAGCTCTCTAATATCAGAGAGAAGGGCTAAGGAAAAATCCACAGGGCAGGGGATATTGAGATCCAATTTTCCCCTCTGAGGTTGGAGCTGTGTCTTCAGCCTTGAAGAAGGAGGTTCTGATCTATTACAGACAAGGGGGTTGCACTGTTAAGTCTTCTTGAATTCTGTATTAAGAATATTCATACCATCTAAGCCTCAATAAAAACATGACTTTTATGTAAGAAATAGTAACTGATGTAGAATCAAGATTAGTCCATCCGTCCGTCATGGGATATATAAACAAATTAGAAACAATCTGTGTTAGAGGTGACTCTTGAAAAGACAAATGAAGGCGTTTGAGCAGAAAACACACCAACAGATCATAATTTGCTTGTTATTAATCACTGCTGTCTTCAGGATGTATATGTCCCTTAAAGGGAGACATAGCACATCCAGCATGTCTTGTGCTGGATAAAAGAAAACAGACTAGTTAGTTAGTGACTAAGAACACCCTGACGTTTGGTACTGCAAATTGAAAGTGAAGGTTACTTTCTTTGTAGACTTTATCTTAAAGCAGTAAAACGGGTAGCAGCAGCTACAACTGAAAGTATTGATTTTGTAATTTCAGCAAATTAAGAACAAGACAGGAAACCTATTAAACCTTTCCACTGATTGCCAGGGCACTTTTTGGTGATGCTGGTGCTGACATTAAAATTACATACACCTGTCTCTTTAAAGCAAAAATATACATCTTAGGAAAGATAGTGACAGCTAGCATGCTGAAAGAGATTTTTTCTGACTTAGTGTGATTTCACCTTTCAAATGAGAAAATATCTGAAGCAAAGATGACAAGAACATACACCATCACCTATAAAATATTCTCAATTTAGGGTTCGGCTTAGAGGTTCCTTTATTGCATTTTAATAAATTAACATTTCCATGAAGCCGGGAAAAATTTTGTAATAACAGCAAAGAGGGCAACTCTGGTAATAATATTATCTGTCAGAACTTTATGAGTAACGATTATGTAAAAAATCCATATAACAAAAGCTAACAGCAAAAAAAAAAACCATCAAATTATAGACTTCTGTATCTATGTATGAAACAAGTTATTTTATTGCTATAGAGCAAGCCTCTCTTCTGTTACAGCAATTGGGGACAAAGCTTACAATTATACTAGATATCTATTGATGTCAATTAGAGGACTTAAGATCACTTGTTTCAATAGCTATTGTTTTTAATCTCTTCCCCCCTTATAATTCTGAGTATGAATTAAAATGTGGTTGTTCTACATGCTGCACTGCTAGCAGTTCTTAGTAGTTCATTCATTAAAAATGTGTGGATGGATTAGATTTTCCTTGGTTTTTTTCTGGGCTGTGAGGCCATGTTCTGGAACAGTTTCTTTCTGATGTTTCGCTTGCATCTGTGGCTGGCATCCTCAGAGAATGGTTGGGTAGGTGTGTGTGTGGAGTTTATGTGCTGTGAACCCCTGTTGGGGAGCCCTGGTGGCACAGTGGTTAAATGCCAGTACTGCAAGTCACCATGTTGCAAGTTCGATTCCAGTGGGCTCCAAGGTTCACTCAGCCTTCCATCCTTTCCTAGGTCGGTAAAATGAGTACCCAGCTTGTGGGGGCAATTAGCTAACACACATTGGAAACTGTTTAATGCAGTGTAGATGTGTAAATAGCTATTGCTTAAAAACAATTTGTAAGCCGCTCTGATAGCCTTGTGGCTGAAGAGCGGGGTATAAATAATTAAATAAATAAAATAAAAATATATGTAAATTTGTGTAATTGAATGATTAGTTTCTGTGTATAGTGTGGATGGATTCCTTCCAAATCTCACAGTAAACACAACAGACAAAAATCATAAAAAAATTAAAATCTAGTATTTGCAGCTAAAGGTTGCATTCTCTGGACTTTTCTGGACCACTATTTGTAGCACAAGCAGGCTCGTCCCTGTTGCAAGGCTGCTGCGTGGGAGGGGGGCTGTTTCGGATGACGCTGTCCCCCTGCCGATACTGTTCTGAAAGAGCTGGGAGGCTGCAGCGCCATATTTGGCAATTTTCTAATCATGGAAGTTGACCGTGATTAGAAAATTGCCAAATATAGCGCTGCAGCCTCCGAGCTCTTCTGGAACAGTATCGGCAGGGGGACAGCATCATCCGAAATGCCCCCCCTGCTGCACAGCAGCCTTGCAACAGGGACAAGCCTGCTTGCACTATAAATAGCGATCCGAAACAGTCCTCTTGTTCTCACACATACACACAGTACAAAGTGACTGATATCTGAAGTGAAAGTTGTAAGCCAGGTGAATCTGCTAAAGAAGTTAAAAGGCCCTTCTTACCTCCCAGGAGAACTGCAGAAACCATTTTGACTTGGTCAAAAAAATACTTTGAGTATCCCACACAGTAGACCTTGTTATGATTCCAGAATCCAATCATAAGCAATCTCTTCTCCATCAGAACACTCTTGTATAAGGTCACCAGGTCTCAGGGGCTGAGTACTATTCTCCAGTCCTCAGGGCAAAGGGGAGGAATTTCAGGAAAAGAAAAGATTGGACAAAAAGGTGTGTGTGTGTGTGTGTGTGTGTTCATTCTTCATTGGTCACTTTCTGTGACTGTGGTTGATGATTAATGTATCATGCTTAATGACATTACCAGAGGCTGTCTTGTGCAACATCATCCTTGACACCACAAGGGCTCACCTCCTATGACATCACAAGGTGTTCTTAGGTCTCAGTTTATGGACCTGAAATCTTAAGACCTGAGATTAGCCCTGACCTTGCAGTCCTATTCTTGTATGAATGTGGTTTTATCATACTTTCACACCTATTGAGATCACACGTTATATTAATATGTAAAATGAACCATTAATACAGATTTTTAAGTGGGACTTTAAAAGCCACTGATATGGGAATGCTTTTTCTAAAAAGATGAATATTGCAGCTGAACTCAAACTGTTTTAAGTTGATTTAGTGAATTATAATAGTGTGCTGTTAGCCCGTGAACTGATTGCTATATTTTGTGGTTGTTTTATGTAAGCCAACTTGTAAGGGCTATGCAATAAAAGGCAGCTTTGAAATACTTCGATCAGGCATGACCAACACATGGCCTGCAGACTATTTTTGTGGGCCAGTTTGGTGGTGCTAAACAGCTTTGCAATTTTTTTTAGCTCACTTGAAAGGAGAACTCCCAGGAAGACCCCCATGTATGAATCTCCTTTAAAATGAAGAACACATTCCTCATACACCTTTAAAAAGAGTTTTGTTTTGTTTTTAAACAGAAGTGGGGTTCTGGCTATTTCTACAATTAATTTTCAATGGTAGGAAAGGACAAGGTCACCAGTAGTTTCCAGACAGAAATTGTTCCCCACCCTGAAAGATGTTGTCTATAAATAAATAACAGCAATTCTTCACTTCAAAATGTATGAAAATGCTATAATCAGTCAGCATAATCTTGATCACTCTTTATTCCCCTTTAACTTCTTAAAGAGTACTTGAATGACAACTAAAATTAAAAGCAATGAGAAAATTAATGATCAGGTTGTTACCAATAATATTTGGTTCACTATGAGCCTACTTTATGTGGAATTCATTCATTCATTCATTCATTTTTTTATTTATACCCCTCTCTTCAGCCACAAGGCTATCAGAGCGGCTTACAAATTGTTTTTAAGCAATAGCAATTTACACATCTACACTGCATTAAGCAGTTTCCAATGTGTGTTAGCTAATTGCCCCCACAAGGAATGGTAATGGGTTATAGATAATCGGTTCTCTGAATAAAACACTGGTCTCTTTGTATAGCTAAAAACTAAGTGATATCCTCAGTATTTGGACTGGGAGAGACCTGCAGCTCTGAACTCCCAAGGTATGAAGTACCCACTATTTGATCCACGTTCTTACTGTAGTAGAAGAATTAAACTCCGTAGATCTGTCATCCCAAACAAACCTACTTGAAAGTAACTATAAGAAGTAATTTTTAATGGTAATGGTAATGATAACAGAGAGGTTTCAAATTAAATGTAGTGCAGTAAGTTAATAGAATGGTTACATAATTTAAAAGGGTGGAAGGAAAAGAGTTATTGGCAATATTTTATGTATGTCTGTTTTTCTTTGTGTGTGGTTGAAGTAAATGAAATATTATTCAATAATAATAATAATAATAATAATAATAGAAAGTAACTGCATAAATATATGTATCACATAAACATTACATGTATTCCGTGTGAACGCATTTTGGATCACTTATAACCATGAATCTCCATGGGACAATTCTGGAATTGGAGGAAACGATAATCTATTTCAGATACTTGTTCAGATATTTTAATCAATGGACTAGCAAGGAGTAGGGCCACATTCCTGATGTCACACATCCTGCTAGCCTTGTCCTACATGTTTAGCATGTATTCCTGAAGAGAAAGAGCCCATGTATGTATACTTCCTTGTGAGGAGGCAGGATTGCAGACCATATGGATCCCTTACTGTTATTGTGGTCAGGGCCTGTGGGGCATTTGACATCATGGGTGAGACTGATTTTTGCATCCCTGTTCCCCTGCTCATGCATTGATTAAATCACTCAAGCGGAATATCTGAATGACTTTACCATTCCTGCCAGCCCTTGATTACTGAAGTCTTACCTAGAGATGCTACAGTGATTCTCAATTATGCTTTTTATGACTAGAGATGCTACTATGATGCATAGACATTTCTACATTTCTAATAAAGGATTAAAATGGAAGGATTAGAACTGCCATATACTTGGTACTGCTTTTTTATTTCCTTGTTTGGCAGCTTCAGCTTCATATCAGTCTTCATAATCCTAATATGATGGAAAATGTCAGTGACATCTCAAACACAATAAACACATTTGAGGAAAATGAGTCTAAAAAAATGAGCCCTGTATTCTCAAGCCTATTTTCAGTAATATCCCCACCTCCAATATCAAATGGAATTTACATTTACAGACTATTTTGAAACTGTCATAATAAACCCTATATAATGTAGTCTAGACTTTCCTTTAGCGGGATTCCTTCATTAAACCACTAACTTTTCTTCTTCTAAGATAGCTTGGAGTTATTTCCACTGATTTCCTTATCATCACTAAAGCACCTTTTGAAAACCTCATTGTAATATTTTTAGTCCATCAGTATATTCATATCTCTTATTTCAGTTGTCCTTGTTGTGATTCGAGTATTAGTCTTCCATTAGAAATATTAAAATGTCTGTTGAACTATTTTGTTTGCCAGCTACACTAATTCAGTTCTTAAGTACATAAAGTTGACTTGTTCCATATTTTAAAAGGCTGAAATTAGAGGCATAATTAGAGTCCCAGTTAAGATGGACATATCTCACTTTTGCATCTTCCCAATTTCAATTTCTTTAAATTTCATGCACCTTCCATTGCACCAATGAAAAATTTGTAGAAACTTGATCACTCTTGTATGAATGATCAAACTAAATGAGATTCCCATCTATGAATTCAACATATCCAGCTACTTTCTGGATCATATTCTACCTTCTTGAGTTTCATGTACCATAAGCTTAACTGGATGACTCCAGGTCATCCATTTCCCTCCAATGAGAGATGGAGAAAAATCTGTCCTTATCCATTTCTCTACACCATCTTTAATATTACACCCCTCTATAATGTTCCTTATTTCTCACCTTTTTTCTTACCTAAAAGCACTCAACTATTGTAACCTTTCCTTGTAGAATAGTTTCTTCTTCCTTGAGGTTTTTTTTTTTTAAATCTAACCAAACACTGGTAAGAGATGATGGGTAAATTCACATGTGTATTTTAAAATAGCTCATAAAGCTAAGATTATTTGGATACTATATAGGAAAACAGGGTAAATTCTGAAACCTCAGAATTTTTCAGCAAATTTGCAACTGACCAAAAGGTAAGAGAATTTCCTCTGAAATTTCTCTGGCCTTCCAAAGTTTTAGACCCTCTGATTCACAGACCACAACCTTGTTTTGCAAGGACCACAGATATTGAAAAGAGGATGATACTGACTGAAGTGACCAGTCCTTAGTAGGCATTCTTCCTCTCTTCTTCTTTTTTTCCCTCTCTGTTCTTTTGAATTTGTCCTCTTTGGTGAAATCTGCTCTTTCTTTTCCCCATTCTGTTATGTACGTTCTTCAGTAGACTTTGCATCAACAGTCAGCAATGTTCTTTTCCTTTCCAGCTGCTTCTCTCTTAGCTGGATCAGTTCTTCTTCATCTGTCTCTCTTGCCTGCTGTCCTTACATCTTCAATTACGTTTCTCTCTTGCATATCAAATGCTTCCTCCTTGCCATTGGTCTTATTCATAGCCCAAGTGGCTTGAAACAGCACTCCATCAGCACCTCAGGGAATAGCCTTCCATGTTCAGCCTATTCCTGAAAATTGGCTCCATGATGAAAAGTCTACAGTCAGAAAAAGGCCTCCACAAGTCGTGGTGGACTAGGAGGAAGACGCAATTGACTAGACTTAATTTTTAGAGGGACCTATGACCTGATGCAAAATTTAAGCCATTTGGAAAGAGTGACCACAGTATTATCAAATCCAACATATATGGGAAAGTAATTGCTGAGGAAGTCATATTTCCCCAGTCACATTTGCCTTCAAAAGTCATATGTATTTGACTTCAAAAGAGGGAACATTCCAGAAATTGTAAAAGGGAAAATCAAGAGGATCATTTTTTTTCTCCAGAAATCTTGGAGGGTTATTCAAAATACAACATTAGAAGTTTAGCTAAAATGTACACTGTAAAGCAGAAAAGGTATCACCAAGTCCAAGATGATGGGAACATAATTAACATGCAGTGTCAAGAAAGTGACTAGAGGCAATCCCCCCACCCGAAAAAAAAAAAACAAATCCCTTTTTGAGAATGGAATGAAAGTCTGCCAAAATGAAGATGTGGGAAAGAAGAGACACAACCCTGGAGCACAAATTCAAGCAGATAACAAAGAAAATTCCCCTCCCCCAGTGTTTACTCCTAAAAATATTTTGAACAATTATTAATAATTTAATTGTTTACATACAGTTATACATATCTATATATGTGCAGCAAGCTAGTTAGGGAAGCAGGGGGACCAGTAAAAAACAAGAGAATTGATGGAGCACTAAAGAAAATTAGGAGATTGTAGAGATGAAAATATATATACATATACCTACATATACGTACACACACACACAAAATATTGCTACAACATTGTAGAATATGTAGATATTTGTATTTTAACTAAACTTTTCCAGAAAGTGAGTCTGAAGAACTAATATAAATAGTGGTGAGAAGAGATAAAAATTTAGATTACTCTCTCTCTCTCTCTCTCTCTCTCTCTCTCTTTCTCTCTGGCTTTTCTTCACAAATGAAGATTCAGGAAGGACTCATCCTGCGCTTTCTTGCAAGTGCGCTGATGACAGAAAAGGGCAATCCGAGATAAACAAGTCCAGTTGCAGAAAGCACAGAAGAGGGTCTCCTTGGGTGATGTTTCCGGGTTGTGATTCTTTCTGCGTTGTCATTTCTCTTCAAGACTTGTTCGACGTGAATTCTCAAATAAGGCTGCAGCATTGTGTATAGTGCATCTCCATGCCTCCCGATGTGAGGCCAGGGCGGACCATTGTTGGTGATCAATTTGGCCGAGCCTGAGATGTTATTTCAGGGAGTCCTTGTATCGTTTTTTTGGAGCGCCCCTCTTACGCTGACCCATGGCGAGTTCACCGTAGAGTACTATTTTTGGGAGGCAATGGTCCTCCCTCCTAGAAATGTGTCCTGCCCAGCACAGCTGTGTTCTCAATGTCATGGCCTCCAGATGACAATCACCAGATAGGTCTTTTTTTTTTTAAGTGACTCTGTTGATTTTTACGATCAACCTCTGAACCATAGGACTAGAAAAGAGCAAATGTAACGCCTTTCAAAAAGAGAAAGAAAGCTAACATATTAACATCAAAGCTATGTATGTGTCATAGTGTAAGCCCTATAAAGGGATATCCTATGGTAAAAAAACATAAAGCAGGGGAGAGGAATAAACAAGCTCTTCTCATAATGGAGAAAAGTAAATTACTCTTAATAATTTTTTTGGGGGGGGATGTCACCCAGAGAATGATAATTAATGGTGGAAACTAACTAACTAACTAAAAGAAGTAAGAGTTCCCAAAGATCTGTATGAAGGAAGGGTCTTTCAGAAATTGCATATGCCTGGGGGAAATCACTGAGATGGCCAAGTTTGCAGATAATACCCAATTATCCACAAAAATAATAACAGCAACAAAAGGGGATAGGGAGGAGCTATAAAAGGGCATCATCAAATGCATGAATGAACAATAACATGGCTAATGCAGTTTAATCTGAACCTGTGCATACCAAGGCAGAAACAGAGCTTGGAAAGTAATTACAGTTATAGTTTTAAACCCCAAGTTAGTTAGTTACCACTATAGTTACAATTCTTGAAAAGTAACTCAATGTTTTCCTATTTTTCAAAAGTAACCATAAGAAGTATGTTATTTAAATATATATATTGGAAAGCTACATGCCGCTGTCCTGTGCTACAGAATGCTGTCCTCTTATTCAGCTCACCATTACTTCAAATTAGGAATGCAAAGCAGATCACAAGTCAGCATCTGAGCCATGTGTCATTCCTCTTCCGCGTTTCAGTGAGGCCACACCCCAAAAAACAGAAAAATAACTAAAACATTACAGTTACACTGCAAGTAGAATGTAAATTATCCCTCACTAAATTTCAGTCATAGGTCTAGAGCCTAGAGTCTCTGCCAGTGTCTTTATGCTGTTGTCTGAAGATGCAGTAGAAGGGCCCTTCCTCACTTCCTGCCTGGTGCACAAGACTAGATGGCAGCTTCCAGGCATGACTCCATTCTCCTGGCTATAGGATCAGGCATGTGGCTGGATACAGGCAGATTCTACTTCTCTTGTGCACCTGGTGGAGAAGGAGCAGCCTCTGCCCTCAGTGTAAGGCTGCTGCTTCTTCTCTTGGTGTTCCAGGGCAGTTGGAACATGCTTAGGTAAAGCTTCTTGCTGGATCACTGACCAGTAGAATTGAGTCACCCTGGGGTTCTTGTAACAACATCGAACTGGGATATATCCTTGTATAACGTCATTCAAAGTACATAGGCCAGTAATATACCCTCAGCTGAAAACTGGGAAACATGCAGCCAAGCAACATCCGAATCAAGATGGCAAAAGTTATTAATGAGGATGAACACGCAATCTAGCAGAGGCTAAAGCAGTTGCCCTGGAAGGGCAAGATTCTACCCTCTCCTCTCCTCTCTATTCTTCTGAGTTAACTGAGTGCAAACTACTTTTGCACTGTGAAGTCAGTCTGCATCAATTGAAATAAGATGAAGAATAAGGTGGAAAGTGGAAGGAGGCGAGAGAAACTAGGACATTTTAAGAGCAGCTGAAAAACTGGGATGACAGAAGATTAATTGTGACTGTCTCTACTTGGATGAGATACAGTTAGCAACTGGCTCCTGGCCACTATGTAACTTCCTTGTTGGGGGAAAATAATTAATTACAAGTAACTAGGAACTGGTTACTTCTAGAGTTCTATTAATGCCAAAGTTCCACCTGTTTTGAACCTGATCATGTTATGATCCAGTAAGGGAGCTGTCTACTTATTTTTTTTTATTTTTTTTTTTGTAATGACTAATCCACCATTGCTGCCTTTATTTAGATCTATAGTACTTGGTGAACAAAAAGCAGTGTAACTAGAAACTGTTGTTTTCTGTTTTTCATGTGTCTTAGAAGGCAAAATATGAAATGTTAAGATCATTTAAGGTTCATTGAAAGGCAAAGTATGATGTACAAAAATAGATTACAAGAACTAGTGACTGCTCAGTATTTAATTTACACTCTATGGTTTAAAAAAGAAAAAGAAAAATTATGATCTTGGTTTACATCTTGATAAAACTCCCTATAATTTCAAGAAGACCAAAGTTGAACTAAAAGAAGCAATTCCAATCCTTATGGATTCTCTAGACCAGTGTTTCTCAACAAGGGTTCCCTGGAACCCTATGGTTCTTCAAGAGGTTACTAGGGGTTCCTCAGGAAATTGTGATTGTGGGGGGAAAGCAATAGCAGTATATAGAAAAATGTTTATGTAGGGGTTCTCAAATTATTTCAAGGGTTCTTCCAGGATAAAAAGGTTGAGAAAGGCTGCTCTAGACTGAGGTTAAGAAAGGGAAGATGTACCCCTCCATCAGTGAACACTGGTTATATATCTATGAAGGGAGATAACTCTGCCCCAGAGGGGCAGCAGTGGTTCTGGATTGGCTTGATCCAACCCCCCTCCATTCCCCTTGAGCCATATCTCCAAAATAGGTTCAGCACCTTAGATAGCTCCTTTAAAGTTCAGAGTAAAACCCAGAGTGAATTTGCCAACCCATTAATATGGGAACCACCTGTTGCCATTGACTGTGCCAAATGAGTAAGCTTGGAAGATATAAAGGAAACAGGAGAGAATGGAAGAGAGAGCTGATGAAAGAAACATTTGAACCAATCAGACACTACAATACTTCTTTTCATGCACACATAACATGCATCCAGATGTTTATAAATAGCCCATTCCATATACAACACCAGTACATGAATACCGATAGGCTGTAGATAGCCATTATCACTTATTAGGATAACTTAATTAAGTAAGCTTATTAAAACCCTTTAATTCGTTAGTGACAAAATCATGATTAGTGCATTTTCCTTCTAGGTGACCTTATAATTTAATAGAAAATGAATTTTTAAATGAAGAGAAATGCCTGTGGCAGAGATTTTGTGTAAATGAATAGAGTTTGTAATACACACAGGGATATAATCGAGACTAATTAGTGAGGGTGCAAATGAATTTTTATTTCATACACTAGAAGTATCATTGATGAGCCATGGTGTGGAGTTTGAAATGCATGCAGATTGGCAGTGTGAGACTGAAGTCTGTGGGAAAATCACTAGCTAATTCATTGATTGCCCCTTGGAAATACTGCTGTTAATTGTTAGGTAATTAACATGGAGCTACAATTATGTTGGCCTTAGGGGGTGATTAATGTTTCAACATGTCACATTAGCAGCAGCTAGGTTTTAAGAGCTTGTTTTTTTCCCCATATGGATGCAAGACAGATGGCAAATTATCTCTTGAAAATTGTTTTCTTTTACTGGAGTTTAAACCAAGGTGGAACGTTACTCTCTGACCCCACCAGCATCAGGCTTATTTTCATAGGGGCTGCTATTTAAACATTTGTTTGTACTTATACATTTGAGCAAACAAGATCAGAATTGCCAAAATGATCTGCACTGCATCTTCCATGGAAATAAAAGGAAGCTTTTCCTTCCCCTAACCCTGTGAAACCAAAAGAGTACTGGATTTTAAGAAAGCAGTGCTTCTGACTCATAGCAGCTTTCCCATCATTTAGGGACTGTGAGAAATCAAGGATTGGGCATTGCCATATTTACTGTGATCGATACAATTTAAGTAGAAACCAAATAAAACCATGTTGAACAAATGCATTTAGTAACACTAATATTTAGTACATTAATGTTGGCACAGTTCAGTGCTTCATGTATTTGGAGTTGAAATCTACGTTCTTGTTGTTCAATGATTCACATTAATGTTCCTCCTGTTGGCATTTTCCTGTTGGAACTGTAGTTTGAATTAGGCTTCAGTGCTAAGTGTCCAGGAGATATGCATGGAATATTCCCCACTTTGATTTTAGAACTAACACACACACACACACACACACACACAGTGGACTTTATCAGATGTGGCAAAAACCATGGCATTAGGATGTGATGATAGCAGAAAGGGCAGAAATTATCAGACAACATCATTGCTTACTCATTCCTGCTGTGTCGCTCTGGCGTCACTTTTTATTGATAGCTTAGCCCATCAATAACAAGTGACACCTCATTCATGCCAGCGCGACACAGTGGGAACGAGTAAGTGACTAGGACGTCTGATAATTTTGCCTTTTCTACTATCATCACATCCTAAATGATGCATTTTTGCCACTATTTGATAAAGCCCACTCAGAGAGAGAGAGAGAGAGAGAGAGAGAGTCTGTGAGCCCTTAGATTTTAGACTTGTTCAGGCACATAACTCCTTTACTTTGACAGTTTTGCTGGCTACTGATCTGTTTCCAGGCACAGTTCAAAGTGCTGATTGTCACCTGCCCTATACAACTTGGATGCAGGTTCTCTGAAGGACTATATTCTCCCACACAAACCTATGTGGCTGTGAGTTCTTCAAGAGAGGCCCTTCTTTCAGTGGTGCCACTTCCTGAGATATTTCAAGTGGAGACATGAGAAAGGGCTTTCCTGGTGGATGAGCTCAAGCTCTCAACCTTCCTGCTAGGGGAAAACAGGCTTGCTGTTGTCTTTCTGCCAAGAAGCAAAGACTTCTTTTTTTAAATTAAGCCTCTAGTAGCTGACCTTCCATGTTTAAGAATGAGCTTTCAGCTGGGAGATGCTGTACTCTCTTTTACTGCACATTTTAAAAATTGGGTTTATGCTTTTATTCATGTGATGTTTTAATTGTATATGTACTATTTAATTGTAAGCCAACTTAAGTCCCTTAATAAAGAGTCCCATCCTTTAACGAAAGTTGGAATAGAAAATGAATACAAACAGAATTCATATATAAACAGAATATATTCTTTCTAGTGTGTAGTGAATCCTTATACAGCAAGGGAGAGAAATTCTGCCTCCATACTATATGTATTCCAACAAACACCGGGAGGTTGCCTGTGTGGCAGGACTGACTTCAAGACATTTTGGCACCTGAAGTAAAGAACAAGAAGGTATGGCTCATTTGCTTCTATTTTATGTAACGAGACTGGCTTTTTTAGCAGTTGAATCTTACTTCAGTCATAGTGACAGATTGCTTCTCCTGTCAGCCCTGTGGCCAACCAAGGTTGGTGAAGGGGTGCAGATAGGGTTGCCAAAATGAAAATGATAACTGGAGAGGGCTCCTGTACCTTTAATGGTTGTGTAGTAGAGGGAATTTCAGCAGGTGTTGCTTACATGCCATCAAGTAGCAAGCAACACTGGAACCATCTCTAACTTTTACCTTGGCAATCTTATCCCTAAGGCAGTTAATAAAGACGGGGGAAATCAAACAATATAATATGAAATATAATTAATTAAAGCAATGCAAACTATTTAAACATCAGAATAATCACATTTATTTTAAACAATGGTCATGTACAATTGTATTTAGCTTCCAGTTGTTCTGTAATAATCTTGTATCCTTTAAAACAGGTCAACATGTGGTTTGTGGACTACATGCATCCTCCTTATTTTTGTGCCCCCAGAGAGGCCCTGTAACATCCTTCACTGCCTCCATCAGAACAAACAAAACAAAACAAAACAAAACAAAACAAAACAAAACAAAGTAACCTAACATAAAATAGAAATGTATTCCTGGGGCCAACCAGGAAGCTCAGTTCTATATGAATTAATTGATTCTGGCCTGCTTTGTTCTTGCCAACTTCAATTTATGGCGACCCCATGAATGAGAGACCTCAACCTATCAGCAAGATCTGTGCTCCTATCCTGCAGACCCAGGGACGTGCTTCCTTGATTGAGTCTATCCATCCTTTCTTTTCCTACTGCCTTCTACCTCCTCAAGCATTATTGTATTTTCTAGTGAGGCATGTCTTCTCATAAGATGCCCAAAATACAGCAGTCTCAGTTTGGTCATCTTGGCTTCTAGGCAGAATTCAGGTTTGATTTGCTCTAGGGCCCATTTATTTGTTGTTGTTGTTGTTGTTGTTGTTGTTGTTGTTTTGAGCAGTCCATGGTATAGGTAGAAGTCTTCTGCAGCACCACATTTCAAATGAGTTTTTTCCCCTATGAGCTTTCCTCATTTCCCAGCTTTCACAACCATACATAGAAATGGGAAATATGATGGCATGAAAATCCTAAACTTTTTATTCATTGATATATCTTGACACTTCAGTATCTTGCCTAGTTTCCTCACAGCTATCCTTCCAAGTCCTAGTCTTCTGATATCTTGACTACAGTCTCCATTCTGACTAAGTCAAGGTAAGGAAAATCTTAAACTATTTCATTGCCGACCGATTCAGGGAAATAAAGAGACCAGACTCAAGAGATGGGATTAAATAAAAGGGTCTTTATTTAACCCTACCTATTTATTCCCCTCTAAAGGTCTTCAGTGGAGGAAGCAACCTAGTGATGGAGCAGCTGAGACAGTAGGTCAATCCGAGACCACACACCCCAGCTTCTCTGGATGAACACCTGGGTCCTGGAGAAGAACCCATTGGAAGGGGAAAGGCTGTGACCATGCGTGACCACAGCTGGGCGATCCCCCATCCACCACACCCTGAACCCCGCACGCCCCCAGGAAGAAGGCTGGGCAGTGAGCCGCCGGTGGAGGAGTAGGCCAGACCCACACATGCATGCACACATGTGGCAGAATCCGCAGCAACCAAACCACAGACAATTGAGGCAGCTGCCCCTGGGGAGGGGAGCTGACTTTGCTGGATGGGATGTGAGAGGAGACCTGGAAGATAGCTCTGGGATGCATGCCCTGGCACTTGGAGGGCAGGGGGTGGGGTCAGAGGCTATATAGAGCCTTCCTCCCCCTGCCTCTTCCTCTTTCCCTCAACCATTGGGTGACCAAACTACGAGGGACTTTGTCTACAGTTTGGTTGCTGTGGCTTCTGCCGCATGCGTGCATGCTGCACCGAACAGGCGGGCTAGCTGGAATATTTTCATCGACTACTTTAAAGTTATCTAAATTATCTGTGATCATTATACAGTAACACCCAGTGTCCACTGATTCGGCAACTGCAGATTCAATTATCCATGGTTGGCGATGAGGGGAAGGGAGGAGGAGGAGGGACCTTACCTCCACCGTCCCTTCCTCTGGGAGGGCTCCTGTCACTGCGGCAGTGATTGTGGGGCTGAATGGAGTGGGGAGGAGTGAACTGCTCTTGTTCCCTTCCCCCTTTGCCCTTGCAATTGCTGCTGCAGTGGGGCCATGGGCAAAGGGCAAAGGACAAAGGGAGAGGATAAGCAAACTGGGCTCATCTCCCCCACACACACAATCACTGCCGTGGTGGGGCCATGAGCGAAGGGTGAAGGGAGCAAACTTGCCCCCTTTCCCCCAGGATGCCCCCCCAGGATGGCGTTTGCTATTATCTGCAGAATTCACCATCTGCGGGTGCCCCCGGAATCAATCCCCCGCAGATGTGGGGGTGCTACTGTATTTGGTTTCTTCTTGCTTGACCTTTCTCAGTAATTGTTCCAAGTCTTCGCTATTTTCTGCTACTAGTATCGTGTCATTTGCATATCTTAAATTGTTGATGTTCCTTCCTCCAAATTTCATGCCTCCTTCTGCCCCATCTAATCCTGCTTTATTTATGATATGTTCAGCACACAAGTTAAACAGATAGGGTGATAGAATGCAGCCTTGCATTACCTTCTTGCCAATTGGAAACCATTCCGTTTCTCTGTATTCTTTCCTGATGGAATCCTCTTCTCCAGAGTACAGGTTACACTTCAGGACAATCAAATGTTGTAGCACACCCATTTCTTTAAGAGCAATCCATAATTGTTTGTGATCTACACAATCAAGCACTTAGCTACAATCTATAATGCACAGGCTGATTTTCTTTTGAAATTCCTTGGTGCGCTCCATTATCCAATGTGTATTTGCAATATGGTCCCTAATGCCACTTCCTTTCCTGAACCCAGCTTGGACAGCTGGCGTTCCTTACTCCATATATGGTAAAATATATGGCCTACTTTACTGATTTTTTTAAAAAAGAAGAAGAAGTAAATTCATACCCTCCAACACTCCCAATTTGGCATGGGTTGTCTGAGTAATCCTCTTCTATTCCACGTTTCCAGCTACTTTTAAAAGGTCCCAGTTTCTGTCCTTTTCTCACCTTCCCCCTTTTTCCTCAGCTTACTCCAATTACTGCAAACCGAGTTCAAAGTACAAACGTACTTTGCACTCAACTCAGCAGGGGGGAGAGGAGAGGAGGGGCAGAATTTTGTCCTTCTCATAAGGTTCAGGAAAAAGCAAACTGTTGCAGCATCTCCTAGCTTATGTGTTCTTTCTCAATAATAACTTTTGCCATCTTCACCATACTGTGATGTTGCTTTGCCACAAATGTCCCACTTTTCATCTGTGAAATGTTGCAGGGCATGTATATTTCCAGTCACTTCTAGTTAAAATAAATTCCACTGAACTTCAAATGAAACTTGCCTGCCCCTACCTTAGATCCCCATACCTTGAAATTTAAGGCAGCTGGTCTGTAGGAAAAGCAGCATTCAACAGGTTCCTAACTAAGCCAGACATATATACTGCTTTACATTTCAGAATCTTTAATTTTATGATGTTCTCTGAGTGAGGCTCAAGAAGCATAAAAAGGACATTGACATTGCTCATCAAAATTTAGTATCTGGTCCACTATATGAGCATCTGACAGATAGGTTACCTTTTCATATATTTCCAAATACAGTGAAAAAACGAATTTCAATTATAAGCATTTCTATGTTCATATATGCATATAAATTAGCATGTAAATGTTTTACACAAATGCATGTCCTATTTCCTGTGTGTGTGTGTGTGAGAGAGAGAGAGAGAGAGAGTGCCAGTCCACCTTTGTGCTTCATTTATGTAGTTATGGGATTGCATGCTCCATTGAGGCAAAAGGCTAGGCTAATGATAGCACTGCTACTGGTAAGGTCTCCTAAGTCAAATAGGCTTCTGCAGAGGAGCCAGACTAAATGTGCCAAAGAGGTACTTAGCAGCAGCAACATGGAAGGAAGGGGGCTGACACTAGTGGAGGATCTCTTGCTTTAGCACTTCAGGTAACTCTAAAGGAGTTAGTACTGTGCAGAAGGCAGCATTGGTAAGCTACTTCTAAATGCCTTTTGCCTCAAAAAACCTAAAACAAGGCAGTCCAAAATATTATTATTATTATTATTATTATTATTATTATTTATACCCCTCCCCTCTGCTAAAAACAATCAGGGTGGCTTCCAACAATTAAAATGCTACAATACCGACTAAAAGCACCACCCACACCCACCCTCCCCCATAAAAAGACATTAAACAGTATAAAATTAAAACCACCTAACTAAAATCACATTAAAAAAAATATATAAACAAGACTAAAAAAAAGGCCAGGAGACACAGCTCCTGAGGCCAGGATCTAATCAGGAAAGGCCTGCCGAAAGAGATCCGTCTTTAGTGCTTTTTTAAAGCTACTTAAGCTCATCATCTGATGGATCTCGTTTGGCAGGCCATTCCATAAATTGGGGGCGATTACCGAAAAGGCCCTCTAGGAGGTTACAGACAGCTTAGATTTTTGTGGCTGAAGCAAATTCCTCCCACAGGACTGGAGTCGCGGGGAGGATTGTATGGGAGGAGGCGGTTCCAAAGATAAGTTGGACCCAAGCCATTTAGGGCTTTAAAAGTAATAACCGACACCTTATACTGGGCCCGGAAAGTAGAAATTGTGCTAGAAGACAAGAATCCCAGGTTGGAGGGCACTCAACCAGCAGCAACTGGGGAAGACCAGAGGACAACATTATTCATTGATAATATGCTGGTCTATCTATCTATCTATCTATCTGTCTATCTATCTATCATTGGAAAAGATTATAATGTGGTAAAGTGAACGGCACTAGGAAAATAGGAAGACTACACTACAACACTACACTACAAGAAACCACAACCCTGAGTCTGCAAGACCTGAGCAGGTCAGTTCCCCCATTTGAACAGTTTAACATGATCTTGAGGCAATTTTTGCACAAAAACTGTACAAAAAGCCCCAAATGAGAAAAAAATGTACAAAACCACCTCTACTTTTTCCCAACTTCCCCAACTTGTCACAATGCCCGTATTCCTCTGCTGTCATCCAAGTCCCTCTCAAAATGGAAACAAAGTGACACAATGTCACTTCTGGTTGCTATTTTCAGAGGGATTGTGAAGAAAAATGAAGTATTTTGTCCTATTGGTGAGTGTGGACCTCAGTGAGGTTCAGGGAGGAAGGCGGATTCGCTCCTGAGTTGCACATCATTTAGTTGCCCATCTCTGGTATAAGCAATTCTCAGAAAGATACCGTTCTGAACAGACAAAACTGATATTAATGCCATGTCTCCTGATATATAGAATACAATTTCCCCATCTATATTAGGTTCTATTTTTAAATCATATCAAATAAATAAACAAATACTTGTGTTGAACATTATTGGAGCTGTTGTGATTAATTTTCTGGGTTTCTATTAGTTTCTATGTGTTGCATGCCATTATTCGTATCATTTGGAAATGTTCCAACAAGATTTTCTTGTTGCAATGTAACATTGCATAAAGTGTTCTAATTTTTATTATAATATTTCAGTGTGGGTTCAGCTCCATTATGAGGATATATTTAAATGTCAAATCTGAAGTAGTTTCTAAAATGCTTGCAGGATTTTCTCTCTCTGCCTCTCTTTCTCTCTCTGTCTCTCCATGTCCAATTAGGGCACATTATCCAAGAGGTGTAATGGACTCCAGGCTGTTCAAAGGATCATGTTCTATTATAAGAATGCTTCATTCCCCCCCTCTTTCCTGTGAAAACTCAAGATGTCATCTTCTTTGGTAGCACCATACTGTGGTCTTTGTTATTACTTCAGTCACCAGCTTTTATATTGATTGTTCCACTTCAGTAAATGACAGAAACCTTTCTCTGCAGCTATAGTAGCTATTAAGTTTTAATTTCCATTAAAACCATTAAATTTTAGGGGGCTGTAGTGCTTCAAATTTGACTTTTTAGAATTAAAAAATTTAAATACTTTAGACTTAAATATACAATGCTTTTGAATCTCCCTTGTTGCATTCTTCCGTGAGAAATTAATGTACAGCTATATCATCAAACTGAGGTTTTCCATACATTGACTGTTTTCCTTCCCCCCACCCTTTAAGATTTCAAAGTAGAGCTGCATTTATTCTTTCTTTAATATGTGCAAATAGCACAAATTAATTCAGGGCTTGAGTGAATTTTATTATCAAACTACCCAAACACCTGTTCAGGAAAAAAAAAAAGCTTGCTGTTTTCAGTATACTGGTTCAATTTTTTCTTGCAGGAATTGGAATTAGGGATAAGTTGTTATGTTATTATGTGATGATTGCAGGTAAATAGCTTTCACAAGCAGCTTTGGGTAACAAATAATATTCTTTTCCAAAACATTTTATTGATTATACTTGTATGCCACCTTTTAAAATCTCCCATCCCATTGTGAGGGAGAGATCAAACACTGCAGTTCTTTGACAGAATGCCAAAACCCAGACTATACCAGCAATGGGGCCCTTTCACACTACAGAATTGTAGCACTATTATTCCACTTTAACTGCTATGGATCTGCCCTATGGAATCTTGGGACTGAAAGTTTAGGAAGGGGCATTTAGAATGCTTCATTACTTCACTGAGCTACAAACCCCAGGATTCCATAGGATGGAACCATGACAGTTAAAGAGGAATAATAATGCTATAAATGTGTAGTATGAATGTGCTTGCTGTTTCTGTCTGCTGTTGCTGCCACCACCTCCATCTTTGCTGATTCCTGCCCGAGCGGTATTTTCATAAATGACACATGGAGTATTTTTACATGTGACATTCAGGTACATTATATCCCTAATAGCAGAAACCATGGGTGTAGCTGGGGGAGGAGAGGCAAATTAGGGCATTGCCTGATCAAATAAGAATCCCCCTACCATGACAATTTTCTTCATTCCTCAAATTCCATACATTGCAATAACTTAATTTCATGTGTTGATTTAGACATAGAGGTTAGGCACCCAAATAAAAGGGCCAGGTGAAATTAGCATGGGAATCTAAACACAAGAGTTCTGAGTGTGGGCAATTTTCAGTGTCTCACACTCTGAAATGCTAGAAATTTGGAGCCTGATAGAAAATTTCATTGGAGGGGAAAATTCTTACTGAGGGGAAATGCTCTCATCCACCTCCCCCCAGCAACCGATATATATATATATATATATATATATGCTCAATACTATTCAGTTCACTGGGACTAAGGACTCAGCTACATGGACCGGGACATGCTGGTTCCCCGCCAGCATACCCTGCCCTCAGATCAGGCCCATTCCTCTCCCATTACCATCTCCAAATCGGAGGAAGTCCAGACAGACTGGCACATCGCTAGGAAGCTGTTCTACAACATGTGACTAGTCTTGGGAGATTGTCAGACGACTGGCATACAAAGGCTTGCAACCTGAGCATCTTAACTAGGAGTCTCATCTTCAGTGAGGGATATGGATAGCTACTGGTGGTAGAGACAAGTGCTTTGTGAACCTCCTTCAGACACTTTGCAAATGCTCAGATGAAATGCTCACAGGAACTCCTACCCTTTTAGAGGAGGGAACTATGGGTATTTGTACATCCCTAGGATAAAGTTTGGTTCCTTTCATGAAATTTGACCTTACCTTATGAAAGCTCAAAAATTGCCTTCTTACATTATTCTTACAATAATGCTGTATTATGCTTATCTATGTGGCCCAAGAGTGGTATGGTATAACAATTTTGTGAAGGCTCCACAGTCCACTTATATGGGTTCTGATACAAAGCAAGGAACAGCAACTTGGGAGTCCTTTGGATAGAAAAGTATGTAACATTGAGTAACTAATACAATGAATCTACTGTTGTTGGGAGTAGTAATTAAAGCTAGGCTTTTGTTGTTTTGCTGCAACAGGCTAACACAGCTACACTCTGGAAATTTTTCAAACAGCAACTCTCCAAATCCTCTAACCACCAATTTGACTGATCTTACTGACTGGTACATTCTGGGAGTTGTAGTCTAAGCACTGTATTATTCTTAATACAAGCATTTATAAAAATTGCAGATGGCAAGCACCACAATCCCTTGGAAAGATGTTACCCAATTTGTGTGGGGTCTATTGGACCCACTTGTGACCTTTGAGTTATGATATTATATTGGGGAATTTTAATTAGCTTAAAACTTTGGCTGCAAGAGGCTGGGTCACTTACAGCATCTGTGCACCAGTGTATACCAGTACTAACTGAGGAGAGTCCAAGCCAAAGTAAAATAAAAATGGTTTTTATTGGGAAATAATCACAGATGAATCCACATATGCACTCACATTCAGAAGCCATCACAAAAGGGTAGTAAAAAATTAGGAAGAAATATTTGGACAGAGGAATAGATTTGGGGAATGGGCTATAGTTACCTGTCTGGAGAGCTGAGATTTGTGCAGCAGAGAAAAACTCAGATTTGGACCTGAGGAAGATTATAACAGTTGGGTAGAGTGACAGAATCCAACTGTAGCAGCACACTTTGCCTATGATTTAGGGTAATATTTATGCCCAATATTGTACCCTTAAGGGGTGTTCTGAATGAGAAACAATGCTTGGGTGAGTTTCCTGTGGGTAAACAATGGAAGCTCCGGCTTCATTGATTGCTGCTAATGGTTGAAACACCAGAAGAAGATGGAGTGACAATTTTCTCTTACAGTTGGCCCTCTGTATCCACAGATTTGGCATCCATGGATTTCATCATCCATGGCTTGAAAATATTCCCTCATCATCATTATCATCATCCAAGAAGTAAACCTTGATTTCCCATTTTATATAAGGGACACCATTTTACTATGCCATTGTATATAATGGGACTTGAGCACCCACAGATGGTTTCCAAAGGGGGGGGTCCTGGAACCAAACCCCAGTGAATACCATGGTCCCACTGTATTTTGTCTCTTTGTAATCAACAATGCTACCTCCTATGCTGTATCAGAGGGCTGATGCACACTCCAGAACAGAGCTTGGGAAGTTACACTGGATCAAAAGAGCAATGGTGGCATAAGAGAGTTAAAAAAAATTATTTGTTACATTTACAACCCATCTTTCTTCTAATGAGCTCAAAACACTGTATGTGGTTCTCCTACCTCCTTTATCATCACAAAAGGCCCACAAAGTAGATCAAACAGAGAATCTTTGGCCCATCACCCTGAGAGCTTTTTGGGTCAGTATGTACTAGAACCCAGCTCTCTCATGTCCCAATGCAGCATTCTATCCAGTGTACAACACTGCCTTTCAAGAAAAAGTTGATGTCCCACCCATTCTTCCCACAGGAAGCTGGAATGTTGTTCCTTCTTTAAATGGAAAGAGCTTCTCTCTTCTCAGAGGAGAAAGCCAAGATCCAACCTGTACCTGTCTGTCTTTTCTTTAGAACCATTGTCTTTGCTCCTATACAATTTTATGCAGAGTTAGCTGATTAGGTCAACTGATTAATGGGCTAAAATTTCTTTAACTGTTTAATAGCCTTGAATGCTAACTTTAAAAATACTAGGGTAACCAACATATTTGCCTAACTTGAAAAGGGATTTTGCTACTGATGTCAAGATGTTTTCTATCAGTATAACAGTGTTCAGTATAGTGCAGTGACTGACTTGACAACACAAAGATAATTTTACAGATTCTGTCCCTGCTGAATAGCTGTCCTTAAAACTCATAGAACACCACTCTTTAAATGCATGCATCTTTTTATTCTTCTGTGGAGACCTTTCTGGAAGAAGATGTCAGCAAAATAGTCTGGGATGACTATGAACATACAGCATGTTTTAAATGCGTATACTAACCTCCTTTAGCCTTCACATTTTTTTTTTAATTTCAATCTTTCTAGTTAATGGCATTAAGGCACATTTTTATTTTTAGATTTGCATTTCTATATTAAGTGGGACATCTGGCATTTCTCAAAATCTTTTTCACAATGCTGCACACATTTAAAATGTTGTTCTCCTAATCATTTTGTTTTTTCAGAAAGGATTTTCGTATGGTCTTGTTCTTAAAAAAATCAAAATATGTAGTAGGGATTAATACAAATGTGTATTAGAAGAGCAAAGAAATCACTGAGACAAGACTAATCATCATTTAGATTATCAGGAGAAGATGATTAAAAAACAAAGGATTGTATGACAAGTTATGTTGATGCCATATTTGTGAAGCCAAATGTTTTAGCTTTATAGATGAAAAATCCTAAGCAGCTTACAGCGAGACAAAGTAATCATTCAAATTACAAACTTAAGAATTTCAAATTACATACTTCATCAAGTTGAGTCTATTTTAACTTGGAATGCAGAGTGAATGACTCAATGCCACTGAAGTACTCCCTCTAATAATTCCACACAAATGAAATGTTATTAAAGTTAACGTAAGACTGAACATTCAAAATAACAAACATTCTTAATGAATATGTGCATTTTTTAAACAGTCCTGCTCAAATGTAGGCAGAAATATATAAATGAAAACTCTTTTAACCCATGCTTAGATTTGCATTTTTTAGGAATTTGCATAACAATTGCTATTAAAATGTAAACAGCAAAGGTTTAAGAAAGTTGAACCCTCGCTTATCCTCTTCTCCCCAACTCTCTACAACTGATCAGAAAAGAAATTATTGTTGTGCTTCATTCTGTTAACATTTTTGATTTGATAAAATGAGTGAGTTTTGGAATTAAATCCATAATCCTTGCTGTACTTGATAACTCTTTTTAAAGAGCTCAGTATTCTAAATAATATTCCATGACAAAGATTGAGTAGTGTTTTTCTCAAAAAGATACATTCCCAATAAAGACTTAACTATACCATTGTAATTACTTAGATGTATGATGCCCAGGCTCTACATATTCAAAGCACAATAGTTGATGTGTTTCAAGTTTTTTTCAGAAGGCTGGTACATATACATTTTTTGTTTTTAAAAATGATAGGGGAATTTTATTCCTCTATTTCCCAAGCAGGGCTGTTGATGATAGGGTGACTTGGAGGTCTCTCATTCATGGGGTCACCATAAGTCAAAGTTGACTTGACAGCAACATGTGATTACTCTACCAGGACCTCTAGTCTTTTGTATCAGGATCAACACTGCCCTGGTTGTGTAAAGTAGTGTGACTGCTTTAGGCAACAGATGCCTGAGAACTTCAGTGGAAGACTCTTATCTGCTGCTCATGAATTCTAGAGCTGTTTCTCTAGGTTGGACAATAGACAGCTGTTTTTTCATGCTGCATGGTGGATTCAACTATTAGTCCAGTCAGCATATGTACTTGTTCTGGGAAGGAAATGCTACCTTGTCCCTTGTCTGGCAAGCAACAAAATGTCTTGGGCTGTCTCTGTTCAGTGCATTCTGTGACACTATGTTGTGTTGGTTCCAGGACACGTGCATAATCTTAGGTGCCCCGTTTAAGGGCTAAATCTCAAATCCTTTTCAAATGTTTATCCCATGTTCCCAGTAGGGGAATGCATCATTATAGTGGCAGGTTCTCTCCTCAAATTATGCTTTGATGTGACTTGGAAATTGATGCACATCAGTTCATGAAGGCCAATGGAGCTTGTCACAGCATTCCTTCTGTCATTTAACACATGCTTTTGATGCACAAGAAAGTTTAGAAAAAAACTAGCTTCAGTGTTTTAGGAGCCTTTGCCTCACACTGTGTATGGGACCTAGAAGAAACACAATAGATTATTGTGGGATCCATTCACGGAAGTGTTTCTATGCCTTGAAACTCAGGATGTAATTTTTCAACCAGTGATGGCACTGGGTGTGTGTGGAGAGATCGAAGTGCACCAGGTGACACCATTGGGGAAGGGGTGACACCAGCCTTAGTGATATCACAGTTTTCAACTGTTTCATCGTCACATACGAAGATTAGTACTTGCCATAGTTTTTTTTCCCTTCAGTGCAGGAGAAGACAAATATTTCCACACTGTAGTCACACAATATCCAATCATCTTGAAGTGTTTTGAGAAACACTTCATATCAAAACCCCACTTTATTCTGCACAAAAAGATTTTTATTTCTGGAAACAGATTTTCCCCATTATATGTTTATTCAAAAAAATATGTGGGTGGTGTTTGTTTTTTGCACATGTCTGCCATTTTTACACAAAAACTCATATTTTTGTGCAAAATTTATAGTGGTGTGTGTGTGTGCACAATACACAATGTTTATACCAAAAAATATGAGTGTTTGGGAACAATGGGTCAGGGGTTTTTTTGCATGAAAAATGTCTTTTGCACAGTTTTGTGCAAAAAGTCTATGAGCATTTCTGTGCAGTTATTTTGGGATGTACAAATACCGGGGAAACTACTGTACATAAAATTCTCACTTCTGTGTTATTTTTCCCAATCAAGTTTTCCAAGTTCAGCCTATTTTTCAGTCAAGAAACCCTAATGGAGAATATTCTTTCCACCCCTACTCAAAAGAAAGGTCTTACTTGCTCAGAAAATGTAGTAAACATGAAAAGATATACATTGATTCAATGGCTTCCCAGGGTTTGAACACGGCAAAGGCCTTGGTGCATTGATTCAGCCATTTCCTGTTATTTCAGGGATTCTTGGGCCCTAACTTGTCTCTTGAGCCAGTCTTCGAAACTTGACAAAGGACTTTTTCAGATGGGGACAAATATAGTAGGGACTATGAATTCAGTTGAATTCAGATGGGGACTCTGTGCTTAAGTCCGTTCAGCAGTTCACCTACCTGGGAAGCATCATCTCCTCAGATGCCAAGATTGACAAAGAGATCAATCACAGATTAGCAAAGGCAGATAGCACATCTGGAAGACTTTACAAAAGAGTCTGGAGTAATAAACACCTGAGGCGAAACACAAAAATCAGTGTGTATAGAGCCATTGTACTGTCTATTCTCCTTTATGGGTCTGAAACATGGGTCACCTATCGCCACCACTTACAACTCCTCGAACGCTTCTACCAGCGTTGTTTACGCACAATCCTAAATATACACTGGACTATGTGACAAATGTTGCTGTCCATGAGCAAGCAGGGATCACCAGCCATGATATTGAGAACACAGCTGCGCTGGGCAGGGCATGTTTCTAGGATGGAGGACCATCACCTCCCCAAAATAGTATTCTACGGTGAACTCACCACGGGTCAGCGTAAGAGGGGCGCTCCAAAAAAGCGATACAAAGACTCCCTGAAACAACACCTCAGGCTCGGCCAAATTGATCACCAACAATGGTCCGCCCTGGCCTCACATCGGGAGGCATGGAGACACACTATACACAATGCTGCAGCCTTATTTGAGAACTCATGCCGAACAAGTCTTGAAGACAAACGACAAAGCAGAAAAAAATCACAACCCGGAAACATCACCCAAGGAAACCTTCTGCCGTGCTTTCTGCAACCGGACTTGTCTATCTTGGATTGGCCTTTTTAGTCATCAGCGCACTTGCACAAAGCACAGGATGAGTCCTTCCTGAATCTTCATTTGCGAAGAGAAGCCAGAGAGAGAGAGAGAGAGAGAGAGAGGGGGGGGGGGAGAAACATAACATTTTTAAAAGCCTTACTGGCTTCAAGGTTTCTCCTTGTAAGGCTCATTGACATTGGCTGTATTTGGAATAAGGTGGGATCTTTATCCAACCAGTTTATGGTTCTGGATGATCATAAATCCAGTAAAGATTGTTTCCCACTCTTAGTGGAATGGAAAATTATGAAACTAAGGTATCAGCTCACCCTGAAGAAAGAAGGAAAGGAGCAGCACACGGGTCGAATTATAAAATTATAGAGTTGGAATACACAGCAAGGGACCTCTAGTCCAACCTCCTGCCACACAGGAATACACAACTAAAACACTCACAAAGGTGGCCATCCAAACTCTGTTTAAAGACCTCCCAGGAAGGAGAGTCCACCACTTTCCAAGGCAGTCTATTTTATTGTCAAACAGTTCTTATTATCAGGAAGTTCTTTCTAATGTGTAGGTGTGCACAGGCAAAAAGGCTCTGGCATATATTGGCTTCTTAAAACGAGCTACCGAATTGGCTTTTGCTTTCTTGGGATTAGTTTAATAATCTTAAACCTATATGGTGTTGTTCCTTGCCTCATTACACTGAATCTCACTTCTGTTTACCATAGCAATATACTTATAAGGAGAATATTCAACACTCCAACATCAAGGAATGCAATTTGTTCCTGCATTCTTATGACTAGAAGCTTTTCCTGTGATCACCCAAAGAATCTGTTGCTATATATGTGTTATCTACTTGTATCCAAGAACTATTTTCTTGTGCACATGTGTACACACAGGATCCATCTACTCCATATATATTTATGCACACAATTTTTAATGGAAACAAAAGACTTTTGTATGCAAATCCAAAGGAGGATTCTCCCTGTCTCAAAATTCACACCTGTCATAGCTTGCTACTTTGCCAAAAATATAATTTCACATGGGAAGCAAAAATTTCTATTCCTCTCAAAGCAGCCACGTGCACTGGCCAATAGAAAGCTTGGGGGTGGGGGGCTGAAAAAGCTGTTGGCAAAGAGGCTGGGGAAAGGGATGGCATCATTCTAAATACAGGCACATGTATCCCACCTCTGTCGTCATGACCAATAGTCATGATGTTCTCTCCCACTGCATCATTTGTCAGAGTGATGCAAGAGCCAGTGGGTTCTGTATCTCTGCAGACTGTTCATCCATGTGGTCATGTTCTCCAGGTAGGGATGGGCAAATCTGTCAGTTAATTTAAAAAAAATAAATCACATTTTTAAAATGAATATGAAATTATGCCCATTTACATTGGTCTAATTCAATATGTTCAGCTGTTTTCAACACATTAGAGAGGATAATTTTGTATACATTTTGCTATATGGGTGTTAGAGATGTAAAAGCTCTTAGAAAAAAACTGGCCTCTCTAATTACTACTAACTCAGTTAAATATATAGGTTTTAAAACCCAGACTTTTAAAAGATAAATATCCCAAAGTCCTAAGCCTGAAAATATGCATCTGTCAGATATGGTTTCTTTCATATTCCAATTTTGTTTTGTCATTATTTTTATTTGTGTGTTTTTTTAAAAAAAATCAAGTTCTTTTTATCCTGAATTCAAAGAAATGTGTGAAATTTTGAAAATGAATGGAAATGAATTTCCCCACCTATATGGGAAGCAGGTACAATACGGTTCTTTTTATGCTGAGAATAGCTAACTAAATAAATATATATTTGGGGGAAAGGTTTTTTCAGGTCATTTTTGAAGAATTTATCAAAATTCAAACATTTCTTTATATTCAAGACAGAAAAAAAATTGAATATGGAAGAAAGTGAAACTTACACCACTGCTCTGTTTTTGAAAGCTACACATTTATTAAACTATATTTTCTACCCACCTACAGAATGCAAATATATGCCTGTTTTCTAGTATTCTTTCTACGCCCCTATTTCTAAGCAGTGATATGAAGATTTGTTTGATAGAAATAACTATCTCTTCTGTGAATAAATTACACTTTCCATTTCTTAGAGGTCATACTCTCCATTCCTCTCTGCTGACCTGTTCTTCTACTTGCACTTGAAATATTCCGATTTATCTTGGGCCATCTGCTTTTCATTTTCTACCCTTAATTTTCTTATCATTTTTTGCACTCTCTCTTAACTTCTTTCTGTAATCTTCTCCGTTTGCCTCTGTGGCTGATGTTTTATGTCTTGTATCTTTTTTCTCTCTTCCTTTGATTACTTGCTGGCCTTCCCTGCTGATCCTCATTGACTTTTTTTTTTTACTCTTCACATATTTATTGATAGAACACATAAACCATGGTCATACATTAATTCACCTCATCAACAATTTCTTTATCCCCCCCTCTTTTTCCAGTTTTCCTCTTAATACATTAGTCACATTCGTTTTACTTTCATGAAATCCTATTTAACAGCATCTTTTCCAAGCAAAAATATAGCATGCCAAGAAACTTCAAATGAGGCACCGAGGTCCCTTAGAACTTGGATGCATTTGTTGTCCAGCCAAAGCTGTGCAGAAGTTGGCCCTGTCTATCCAAATAGCAATGATAACTGACTATCCAATGGCATGCAGAAGCATGGTCAAACCTCAAGCAGGCAGGAATGGATAAGAAATTCAGTTTGTTCACATTTTAATGTGACCCTACCTAATTTGTTTTCTTAGTTTGCGAAGAAAAGCCAGAGAGAGAGAGAGAGAGACCTAATTTACACTTCCCAAGTCAATTATGTAGACTGAAACACAGTTATCTGACAATAGTTGTATGTTTCTGAAATAATAATAAATTCATATGTTATGTGATTTCAAGTCATTTCTGACTTATGATAACCCTAAGGCAAACCTACCATGGGCTTTATCTTAGCAAGATTTGTTCAGAGGGGAGTTGCCTTTGCCTTCCTCTGTGGCTCAGAGAGTGTGAATTGCCCGAGGTCACCTGGTTGGTTTCCATGGCTGAGCAGGGATTTGAACCCTGGTTTCCAGAGCTATAGTCCACCACTACACCATGCAGTTTGGGATCTAGGGATATTTATATTAAGGGAATTTGAGCCCCTAAACTTGCATCTTAGTGTAAATAATGCACAAAATTGCATGAAACAATGCCTTGCGGAAGTATTCACCCCCTTTGACTTTTCCACATGTTGTTGCATTACAACCTAAAATCACGTGGATTTAATTGCCATTGTTACTACTAGATATGCAACAATATGAGGGTGCAAAATATGTTTATTGTAACACAAACATTACAAAAACAAATTGTTACAACAGTTTATGCTGTTTGTTTAGATATGCTCTCCAACAAACTCTGGGGTGCATTGAATCTGTGTTCATGTGGCATTGGAATTCCATAAAGGTGGATACTATTCAGCTACTTGTGTGACTTCTACAGGTAGTAGGTTACACCAAGAGCTTAGTTAGAAGTGTCACAGCAAGAAGGGTGAATACTTATGCAACCAACAAGTACCAGTTATTTTTTTCTGAACTTTTATGACAGAATTAACTGAAGATTGGAAAAATTTCACTCAGGCAAATTATCCCATAACAGAAACGGAACAGGGTCACTGAAAGATTTTCCTTTCAGACACATTTACCCTGTTCCATGCCAAAAGTGTCTCTATCCTGTTTTTTCCCTGTGATATTTTATTCATGGAGAGAAGTCGTCATTAAGCACCCGGTTCCATTTCTGTAATGGAATCACGTGTGTGCAAATTGGATCCCGTCCCTGTTCTGGAATGACAGGGACAGGGGAAGAGCTCTGTGGCAGGCACTTCCTGGCACGATCAGGACATCTAGGTAAGTGCCACCCTTCCCACCCCCCTCCCTGGGTTACTTGTATTTTTTTAAAAAAATTGCTTTATATTTTTTTTTATTTGACAGCTGGGGGGGGTTAAATTTGAATTTCCCTCTTGCTCGTTCTCTTGTGAGAACGAGAGGGATTTCCCCCGGGCAGTCGTAAAAGCAGCCTTACGATGGCTGCATTTACAACCAGCTGGGCAAGGAGGGAGGACGTTCGTTCCTGCAGCAGAACGGAGGTAAGTGTGCCAACATTTACCTCCATTCCATTGCAGGAACAGGAGAGGAGGTGGTGGGACAGAACCAGGGCTTTTAGCCCCAGTGTGAAAATTTCCAATATTAGCCTTCCAGAGTTTTTCAGATTTTCAGAGGAGTGCCTTCTCTCAGTCCATCACAGACACATTCAATGAAGACATAACACAGAGTCTTCTTAGTGACTGCTCTCAAGCTATGGAATGCCTTCCCTTTGGAGGCTTGGCTTGCCCTTTCTCTGCTTACTTTTCACCAGCTGGCAAAGATGGCCTTTGGATATTAGCTGGCCTTTGGCTGTTAAGTGGTTTGTGGCAGAGTGATGTGCTATACTTTTATCTTTTTAATTACACTAGATCTTAGCCAAAAGGCAAAGAAGCAAATGAACCACTTTTAGTTAAATTACCAGATTGTTCAGATGTATTTTTATATTTCCTTCATTTTGATGAAAAATGCATCAATTACTTTTAGTGCCACTAAATTTCGTACTATTCAACAATCCTGTGTACAAGCCATCATCCTCTCACATTTGGAATGTAATCTCCCTTAATATTTGTTTATTTGTATTTTTTTAAAAAGTTTTTTTTAAAAAAATAACCTAGTTGTACATTTTCTTTTTATAATGGTTGTCATCGACTGTAATAAGGATCGATTGATTGATATTTTAAATTATGTTTTAAATGTATTTAAAGCAGTTTTAATTTAGTGTTTTTAATAGGGTTGCTTCTTACTGATATTTAAACTTTTTATTATTAGATTTTTAGTTGTACTCTGTTTTTATATGTTTTGTAAGCCATTGTGGGTCCCATGTGAGAACAGAAGAAAGATACAAATTGAATGAATGAATGAATAGTTGCACAGTTGTAATGTACCAAGAAATGGTCTTATCCCTTTTGTAGTATTAGTGTAACTGGGTTTTAGTTACTTTTTAGTTCCTGGCTTCACTACTTAGGTGTTTTGTACTGCAAGCCAGTGGCCTATAACGTTCTTTTTCTTTAAAAAGTAACTAAAAGGTAACTATTTCAGTTATTTTAAAAAGTATGTATTTTTAAATTTATTTTAAAATGTTAATTTTTTTATTATGTATTTTTAAAATTTCTGTCCTACCAATATGGGAGTCAAGGCAGTTCCCATTGGGGCTTTGCCACCCCTTAGAAGTCCCAATGGGGTTTTGTCACCCCTTAGAACCTGAGGACATTTATTGCCAAGCCAAAGCTTTGCAGATGTTGGCTGCATCTATCTAACTAGAAATGACAACTGGTCATACATAAAGGTCATGGGGGAGGTTTTTTTTTAAAAAAAAAACACCTGTTACTATAGCAGAGCATGGACCAAGAATGTACTTTGGAGAAGAAGAATGAAGATAATGGCCTCAGGAGGCACCATACTGGGGGAAATGGAAGAATTTGCATAGGCGTAGCAAGACTTTTTTTTAAAATGTTGGACTCTGTGTGCATATGTGTCATTAAGTCTCCAGCTGGCAAAATGGGCCAAAACTGCATGTACTACTAGGTATGTCATAAAAGATTATATCCTATGTGGTATAGTGCTTAGAATCCTAGGTTTTGAAGGGTTTGGGTTCAGATCCCCACTCTAGCCATGCAGTTCATTGGAACAGTCACTAACTTTGAACATGTCTTACCTCACAACATGATCATTGTGTCTAATTTTCCTTTATAGCATCACTAACGTTAGACTTTTCCTCTCTGCTTCCTCTAATAGTAATAATAATAATAATAATAATAATAATAAAATTTATTTATACCCCGCCCCTCTGTTAAAACAATCGGGGCGGCTCTGCCAAGACTTTAGTTCATGCTTTAGTCATTTCTTGTCTTGATTACTGCAATCTTCTTTTGACTGGTCTTCCATTATCTCTTCTTAGTCCTTTGGTTTCCATTCTTCACTATGCTGCTAAGATTATCTTTTTGGCCTGCTGTTTTGATCATGTTACCCCACTTTTGATATCCCTTCATTGGCTACATATTCCCTCTAGGATTCAGTATAAACTGATCATTCTGACATTCAAGGCCCTGCATAACCCAGCTCCTCCTTATCTTGCAACTCATCTCTTTTTACCAGCCTGTTAGAAATCTTCGCTCTGTGAATTCTGGGCTTCTTACGCAGCCAAGGGTTTCTTCCTCCTTGGCTTGACTTCATTCTCTTGCCTCCCCTTATTCCTGGAAGAGGGTTCCTGGTAAACTTGGAGACTGTTTCTTCCCTTGCTGTTTTTAAATCTAAATTGAAAACCTTTTTGTTCTCTCAGATTTTTGGAATTTTGGATTAATTGTTTATATCTGTATTATATTTGATTACATGTACTGGTTATTTTGTTTTATTCTGCATTATGTGTATATTTCTTCTTCTCCTATTGTATTTTAGTATTTTGTATTATTGGAATAGTTATAATTGTTTTATTCTGTAACATTTTGTAAAGTGTCATGTACATCAATGGTGCTATATAAATAAACGATGATGATGATGATCACCATCATCATCAAGATAAAGTAGGATAAGAGCTCAGTAGAGGAAAGGCAGAAGACAAATGAAATTACTATATCAATTAATAATTCTAATTATTAATATTTCTTACCTGCCTCTCCCTGTGGATCAAAGCGGGGAACAACAGATTAAAGTGCAACAATAGACATATAACACAGTTAAAAACATGAATACCAATTAAAAATACATAATCAGTTACAAGAGCGTAGCATCAGTTTAAAAAGCATACATATTAAAAACCATTAGTAATTGAAAAACTCATAATTTAAAAATGATCTGGATAGGTCTGCTGGAAGAGATTGATTTTTAATGCTGTTTTAAATGCAGACAGCATGTCCAGCTGTCTTCTGGCAGGTCATTCCACAATTTGGGGGCTGCTGATAAAAAAAAAAATATCCCCTGGTTAACAGTTACTAGCTTGGTCCTGGTTGACTGAAGTAAGTGCTCTTCAGAAGACCAGAGTGTACAAGCTGAATTATACGGGAGAAGGTGGTCCCGTAGATAGCCTAGACACAAACCATGTAGGGCTTTAAAGGCCCCTTCCACTGATTTTCTGTTAGAGGCTATTTGAATATGTGTAGGGTACGACTTCAAACACTGAGGGGACTCTGGCCCAAAAGGAGTTATGCTAAAATATGTTTATTTTAACTTATTCACAGGACTTTCTGTTACATAAAACATATAGTTTATTACATTTTGTTGTTTGTATAATTTCCTTTCTTTTCATAATCTTTTGTAAAAAAACAAACAAAAAAAAACCATGTGTGATGTATTCATCAAAGCCATCCCTGGGTAATTACAGTTATTTTTCTTGTGTGTCAGGTAGAATGCTTTAATTCTTGGCACAAGGTGTAACGTGTATTCTTGTGGAACTGAGTGCTGCTGTGCTTGTGTGCCACTTATATCTTCAGAAGTAAAAGCATGAGGTCAGACTAGACAAGTAACAAGGTTAATCAGTTTGAATTAATGACTTTTGTTTTAATCTGGTTCAAAATAAAGCTGTGGCCAGAGGCCTTTGGCTTTACCTATATGTCAGTGTCAGGATAGTTGTTTCAGGGTAGCTGGGAGAAGAGACAAGATGGCACTTGTCAGTGGATAATTGGACTGATTGCAAAGTCATACAACCCAGTGGTCACATCAAGCAGCTGTCGTGAAAGAAAACTCTAGATTGCCCATCTCTATATATTTCTTTCAATGGATTTTAGCCCAAAGTGCTTTCCTGGTTATCAATGAACTGAAGAGTTTCACATGGTATAAATAAAAGATGCATACAGCCTTAGTGTTTACAATACAAAATTTAATCCCCCAAAGCTTTGGATACCATCAGTATGCAACTGTAATATTGCAGTCAAGTAATTTGTAACGCATGAATGCACAAGGCAAACTACTCTGAGGGCAACCACACTTTGTCTACCCATTTTTTTCTATCCCACATCAATCCTTTGATGTATTTATTCAACTTTGTTTTTATTCCTGCATTCAATACTGAATTTTCAAGGAGACTTGCAAAATCTGTTTTAAAATACTGGCAAAGGAGCAACTAGTGATAATGGAGGGTGAAAAAGCATTTTCTCAGGTGTAAAATTATTGCTTCACTGAGATCAACAAAACATCACTTTAAAACTATGATGTAAAGGTAAAATGGTTGACCTGGAATCTCTAAGACCACTACCAACCAAAGTGGGTTCTGTTACCATGCTCTTTCTGTAGTTTTTAATTTTCTCAATGTAGTCTCTATAAATTTAACAACTGTAACAAAGTATCTGTAAATTTCCCAGAATGAGATTTCTCAGGTCAGGAGCTTTCTAGACCATGAAATCCCAGGGACAAAGTCTGGGACTTTGGGATGATCTATGGTGATCTCACAGCAGGTAGGCTCCAGTGATGTTAAAGGGCTGGGTCTCAAGGGGTATCATTCAGCATGATACATTAGTCATAATTGTTCAGGGTGTTGTTGTTGTTGTTGTTCTTCTTCTTCTTCTTCTTCTTCTTATTATTATTATTATTACTATTACTATATTCCACTGTTGAACAGCTCTTTCTGTCAGGATGTTCTTCCTAATGTTTAGGTGAAATCTCTTTTCTTGTAGTTTGACTCCACTGCTCCATGTCCTAGCCTCTGGAGCAGCAGAAAACAAGCTTTCTCCATCCACACTATGACATCCCTTCAAGTATTTAAACATGACTATCATGTCACCCCTTAACTGTCTCTTCCCCAGGCTAAACATACCCAGCTCCCTAAGATGCTCCTGGTTTCTAGATCTTTCACAATTTTGGTTGCCCTCCTCTGGACACTCTCCAGCTTGTCAACAACCTTCTTGAATTGTGGTGCCCAGAACCGGACACATTATTCCAGGTGAGGTCTGACCAAAGTAGAATAGAGTATTAAATAGAGCTCCTTCCTTCAATCTAGACACTATACTCCTATTGATGCAGCCCAGCATCACATTGTTGGCTTTTCTGGCTGCTGCATCACACTGCTGACTCATGCTCAGCTTGTGGCCCACTACTAGAGCTTTTTCCCATGCACTGCTATCAAGCCAGGCGTCCCACATCCTATATCTGTGCATTTCATTTTTTTTTCCTGCCTAATTGTAGTACTCTACATTTCTCCATGTTGAAATTCATTTGATTGGTCTTGAACCAGCTTTCTAATCTGTTAAGGACATTTTGAATTCTGTATCTGTCCTCTGGGGTATTAGCTACATCTCCTAATTTGGTGTCATCTGCAAACTTGATAAGCATGCCCTCTATTCCCTCATCCAAGTAGTTGATAAAGATGTTGAATAGTGCTGGGCCCAGGACAGAACCCTATGGCACCCCACTACTCACTTCTCTCCAGGAGGAACTGGAGCCATTAGTGAGAGCCCTTTTGGATTTGGTTGGTCAACCAATTAAAAATCCACCTAACAGTCACATTGTCTAGGGATGGGGAAATCAGGGAAGGGTGGCTCCATGGGTATACTGGGGCCACAGATTTGACCTTGTGTGACAAGTGGCCACATTTTGGCTTATGTATATATTTGAACCCGACAGTATTCCAACGTATCTGAGTTCTCCATAATAACAATCTGATGAACATATGGCTTTCCATTCAACCAGATGAGCAGAACATTTATTCATTTATATATTTTCATAGATAAGATTGAACATCTTCTCCTTTCAGAAACCTCAACAAGGCATCTTCACTTCATTTTTGCAATATATAAATTAGTAAGTGCAATTTTTATACTAATTAAGTAGTAATTTTTCACTGGCTCTTATTAGGGTTTCCTTCTGCTTTTACCAGCATCAAAACATTCAATATTTGTAATAGACACTCTCCATGTCTAATTATCCCATGATCAAATCTCTGGTCGTAGACCAGGCTGAACAGTTTTCAGGCTGTTTGTGGCTTACTGACTATTTCTGAAGGCTCCAGAGTTCCCCAACCTCTATCCATTGCACACCTACCATAGAGTCTTCCTAGAAAATGCCTAGAGAGGAATCCTCTCTAGAAGTTTTCTAGGTCCTTCAAGGCAAACTCTATGGTATTTTAAACTGGAAATCCCATTATTTTCAATGGCATTCACTGTTATCTGTGGTTTTTGGTATCCACGAGGGATCCTGGAATCAATCACCCATGGACATGGGGATCCTACAATACTTCCATTATAACAAAAAATTCCCAAGAGTGTGGCCTGTATTAGGTCTTCTCTCTGTGTGTATGTGTGTTGAGAACTGGACCCTAGGTCAACCAAATTTTCCCACCCCTGTGTTAGACCCTTAGGCTACATATAAAAATAGAATAGCATACATATTCTTCTCCTGACATATGTTGTCTTCATTGGTGTTACTTCTAGACTTCAGACTATTTTGTTCCTGAGAGAAGTGGTAGAATGAGCTCTAAAAGGGAAGTTGTCCTCCTCCCCAAACCCAGCCCAGAACTCCCAGTTAAATTCTTTCTCCTTTCCCTCATTTGCTTTCTCACTATCTCTGTCAGGATTGGTCCTGAACATGACCTGTTCTTGGCAAGTTTCAGTCATGTTCTATTTCTGTTCTATCAACCCTCCCCCCGGCTAATTGTGTTTGCATTCTTTGGCACTTGCTAATGAGCTTGTACTGTAGTGGAAGACAAGGGAGGATGTGTTATATGTCTACAACTGTATGATAAAGTATGCACCTGGTGGCTGTTGTGAGAATAATGGGATGTGCCCACTCTCTGTGGGAAAGGGGAGTGGGGATGATGGATAGCCAATGACTGTATAGCCCGCCAGATTTGTAGATTGTAAATACTTTTTATTCTAATGCTTTGTGAGAACGTTGTAGGATTAGCTCTTTAGATTAATGTACCAATAAAGTTAACTGTTTAACTCTGAAATTCCTGGTTAATAAGGAGATTATCAGACATGGTGGAATGTGGCAAAAAACCATGTCCCAAACCACATCAGAAGATTGCTACAAGGACAGAAACGGTGACATTAACAGACAGATGCACACATCCTCCAGCCAGTCCGAGGGTGTAGTGCAACCATGGATGAGGCTTCCCTTTTGTATTGACAGGGACAAGCCACAAATAAGCTACATTACTCACAATTGTGCAACACCCCCAGGACGTTGAGGGATGACGTTATCTGATAATGTTGCCCCTTCCTGTTCTTCTCACAATCTTCTGACATGGTTTTTGCCATGTCTGATAATCTGATGAGTCTGAAGAAGCCATTACATGACAATCTCTTACTCTCTTTCACTTTGTCCCTCACCCTCTCCTGCCTACACTTATTGTCTTCCTTTGTGCTCTTGTCTATCTTTTTCTTTCTTGTCCGCTTCCCCCTCAAAAAGCTATAGTTCTTCTAGCCAGGAGTTTTAAATCTCTTCTGGGAGCCAGCATGGTGGCTTGAGTGTTGGACTAGGGCGGTGATGGCAAACCTATGACACGTGTGTCAGCACTGACATGCATAGCCATTTGTGCTGACACACAGCCATAGGCCTCCCCCCCACCCACAACCTCACCACCCTCCCTAAAGTGGCGATCCAGGCTTCAAAGCCTCACTTTAGGGAGGGGGGGAGGAAAGTGGCAGGCGAGGCTACAAAGACCCGATCGCCACTTTAGGGAGGGGAGAGGGGGGAGGAAAGTGGCAGGTGGGGCTACGAAGCCCCGATTGCCACTTTAGGGAGGCGGGGGTGGTGCCTCCCCCCCACCTGGTCACCACCACCCCTGAGGCCTGCCATGCTTCCCTGGAGCCACCTTGGAATGGCCGGGTAAGGTGGCCGGTGGGCGGGATTCTGCCAGGGAAGGCAGCAGGCAAATGGAAGGCCGGTCGCCCGGCCTCTCCCCGGCCATCCCAAGGTGGCTCCGAAGCCTCAGAGCCACCTCAGAAAGGCCGGTCAAGATGGCGGGTGAGCAGGAGAGTGGCTGCCTGGCCTCTCCCCGGCCTTCCCGAGGGGGCTCTGTGGCTTTAAAGCCACGGAGTTGCTGAGGGGAGGCCACGGAAGGGGGTGAGTGAGTGGGAGGGTGGCCACCCAGCCTCTCCCCGGCCTTCCTGAGGTGGCTCCGAAGCCTCGGAGCTGCCTTGAAAGGTTGGGGATGGGAGAGGGGGAGGGTGGCCACCTTGCCTCTCCCTGGCCTTCCCAAGGTGACTCTGAAGCCTCAGAGCCACCTCGGAGAGGCTGGGGAAGATGGCGGGTGAGCGGGACGGTGGCCACCCAGCCTCTCCCTGGCCTTCCTGAGGTGTCTCCAAGGTTTCAAAGCCTTTGAGCCACCTCAGAAAGGCTGGGGAAGATGGCAGGCGAGGGGGAGGGTGGCCGCCCGGCCTCTCCCTGCCCTTCCCGAGGGGCTCCGTGGCTTTGAAGCCACAGAGCCACCTCGGGCAGCGGGAGAATGTGGCAGGCGAGCAGGGGGATGGCTGCTTGGCCTTCCAGAGGGGGCTCTGTGCTTTCAAAGAGGTGGAGCCGCCTCGGGGAAGCCAGGGAAGGCAATGGATGGGAGGGAGGGACTCTGTTTGGCCTCTCCCCAGCCTTCCCGAGGGTGCTCTGAGGCTTCGAAGCCTTGGAGCTGCCTCAGAAAGGCTGGGGAAGGCAGCAAGTGGGAGGGAGGAGCTGCCCAGTCTCTCACCAGCCTTACTGAGGAGGCTCCGGTGCATCGAAGCCTTGGAGCCTCCTCGGAAAGGCCAGGGAAGGTGGCAGGTGGGAGGGAGGGACTGTGCCTGGCCTCTCCCCGGCCTTACCAAGGGGCTCTGAGACTTCAAAGCCTCAGAGCCATCTCGGAAAGGCTGGGGAAGGCAGCAGGCAGGTGGGCCTCTTGTTTGAGCCCAGGGCACCGCACGCAGCTTCTCCAGTGGAGCCCTCCTAAATAGCTCCGCACAGGGGAGCTGCCAAAAGAGGGAGGGGGGAAATGTGTGTGTGTGTGTGCATGTGGTGTTGTGGTGAAGGAGAGTAAGTGCTGTGAAGGGAAGAAGCCGAGGGTCTGGGAGCCGAGGAGCTGCCCACGTAATTGCTCCGAGGCTAGCCGGCAACACATGCTCTGCTCCATGGCTAACTCAGGCTGCCTCCTCGTCTCCAACTCTGCCTTGCTCCCACACTCACTACTGTGCCCCCCCAGTCTTCCTCTACCTCCAGCAGGTAAGTCCACCTCTTTTATAACTTTCCCTGCTTCACTCGTGGGTAAGGTATCCCCCCCAAAAATAAACCCATGGGTCAGAGGGAGGCCAGGGGAGGTGGGAGGAAAGTAGCGATGGGGCCTCCGAAGGCCCCGTTGCCACTTTCAGTAGGCCAGGGTGTGGGGTGGAGGGGAAAGTAGTGACAGGGCCTCCGGAGGCCCCATCGCCACCAGAGGCCCCGTCACTACTTTCCGGAGGCCGGGAGCGGTGGGGGGAAAGTAGCAACGGGGCCTCCGAAGGCCTCTTCACCACTTTCAGGAGGCCGGGGGGGCTGTTATTATTCGTGGATTTTTCACATTCGCGGGGGTCTTTGGAACGTAACCCCCACGAATGTGAAGGGACGACTGAACATTTTGATTACCCAGTTGTCACATGAGTTGTGACATCTCAATAATTATTAATAAACACTTAATAATATTGTTGATTGAACAATAAATATCATGAAATAATGTTTTTTCCTCAAAATGACACACCACCTGAGTTATGCTCAGGTTTTTGGCGACGTTTGACACACCAAGCTCAAAAGGTTGCCCATCACTGGACTAGGGAGATTGGAGAAAGAATGGAGGAAGAATGGAGGAAGCCGTGTCATATTTTACACACTACAACTACATTATCAAAGACCCTTTATCTATGAGAAGTATTCAAAGGTCTGCTGGAAGAGGATAGCATCTGCCTTCATCTGTGTCAGAATCGGTCCCTGATGGTGCCTGCTCCTGCCATTTCCAGTTAGTTTCCTTTAACCTTGATACTAATTGTGTGGGATTTTTCCCTTGGTACTTGCTAACGAGTGTTCTTTGTGAACTGTGGGAGGGGGTGGTAACAGTTTTGGCTGGTTTGGGGAAAGATAAGAATGAAGCTGCAAAGTCAGCCTGGGAAAAAGAGGCTGGCTGGTGTAAGGGAATGTAATGTCAGGGGATAGTGTTAAAGCCTGCCAGATTTATAGATTATATTTTTTAATATAGTGTATATATTAATGTCAGTTCTCAGCAACAACCCTTGTATGGTAAGCTTCTTGGATTTGTGTAAGTAAGGTTTCTGAAGAACTCTAAAACTGTTTTTCACTGAGGAGATTATCAGATGTGGCTAATGTGGTGCCAAAACAATCCCAGCGGAAAGCAAAAGATGCCAATATCACATAACATCATCCTTTTGTGTTCTGCTATTGTTCTTGTGGTGTTTCTTTTTATTGACAGGCTGGAACTGTCAATGGATCACGTGTCCCATTTTGGTGCCGGCATTGCTGGTGGCTGAAACCTCACACCATTTTTGACTCATGAATGAGCGGTCCTGCCAGAACATGAGCGGTCCTGCCAGAACTCATAAATGAGCGGTCCTGCCAGAACATTTCCAGGTGAGGTTGTGTGGTAGGCTACCCTCTTTTTTGTACCCTCCCCAGGTTACTTGTTATTTCTTTTAGTGTGTGTATGTGCTTTTGTGAACTTTTTTGTGTGTATTTTTATTTTTGAATTTTCCGCACTTGCGTCTTCTTGCAAGAACGGGTGGGATTTCAGTCCAGGAAGTGAATGGAGTCCCGTTAGAACTCTGTTCATGCCTGGGCTGCCTTTGGACACAAGAAAGGTAAGTCTGATGGGGAGGGTTATTATGCCAGGACAGGGACAGATCTAAAGATTGTGGAGATTATCTCCTGATTCTGGGAATGCTAGTATATAACAACCTGCCTATAGAAGGATTGCAAGGAGGTGCCAATCTAACCTCTCTAGGAAAAGAGTTACAAAATCTGGGAGCAGACACCAACAAGGCCTTCTAATGTGTTCCCACCAAGTACTTGTGAGGGGAGTGGGACAGAGAGATGGGCCTCTCCAGATCTCAAAACAGAGGCAGAGTCATATGGGAGAATATTCCTCTTTAGATAACCTGGAACTGAGCTGTGCAGGGTTTTACAGGTCACAACCAGCACTTTGAATTGTGCCCAGAAATGGACCAGCAGCTAGAAACTGATGCAGTTAGTCTGCTGTAGTTGTTATTAACCAATAGCCTATATATGTAGGAAAAAAACCATTTTATAGTTCCTTTTTCAACAAATATGACCATACAGAATAGAAAGAATTAAGTAGCACAGATCAAAGGAGTCAACCTGCCATTTAATCATGGGAAGGGGGTTAATCAGGGGTTAAGATGTTATTCGGTTAACTAATGAAAGCTCTCGGTGCCAAAGGTAACTTATGGTGAGGTTTCATTCGTAGGTGAGGTGGAACTGCCCTGTGCCCTGTGCAGGAACAAGCTGCTTACTTCTCGTACTTCTTGGTGTGTCATTCAATAAGGCCCTATCAGTCAAAGGTTGGGATCATATTGCTTTCTGGCTGTCACAGATGATGACCCAAGTCAGTTGTGGCTGATCAGGGCTTACAGAATGGTGTGCTGGAGGAAAAGATACGATAAATATATTGAACTAGGAAGATCGGGAGGGGGGAATGAGGAAAGGAACAAAATGGATCCTGTAGTGTCAGCTGGCACTTGTTGAAGAGTTAGGATGAAAAAGAAGAAACCAAACTGTATTAATCGAAGTTCAATACCTCAAGGGACAAATGATTCTCATGCTTGAAGAGATTTAAGTCTCCCCAAACAGTAATCTCACTCCTGCACAGCTAATGAAAATAAGAGCAAGCTATCAGCCAAGCAAGGGCTGCTTCCATCTTCTGAGCTCTAGAGCCATTCAGAAACTCGAAACCTTATTTCTGTGGGTCTCCTGTAACTATATTATGCAAGTGTTCACATTTGGATGTTAACCTTTAAACCATAAGGGATTTTATTTTTTTAAAAAAGGGACTGTTTTCAAATGCTCCTGTTCATTGCTATTTTTCTTCCGCAGACACCGAGGCTAAATAGTCGCTTAAAGATCTTGTATGTTTTTCTTGGCATTGTTTGAATGTGTATGTATGGAACCACTTCAAAAATGAAAATCCTCTATGGAGTATCAGATGGTGCTTATTCTGATATGGAAATATCCAGGAAGCTACTTTTTAAAAGTTTTGCTATTTTAAGCAAGTATTTAACATTTTCCCCTGAATACCAACAGTCTCAAAAATCCTGCTTGAAATGAAAGACGAATAACCCAGAGAATACAAATTTCTCAGAATTAAAGTGTTGGGATGAAGCAAAAATTAATTATAAATATATATGTGTGGCATCCAAAATTAAAACAGTGGAGGCATATAAATATTTACTCAATGGAATTTCAAGTTTAGCTTTCTGTGAATGTGATCATATCTACTTTGTCAACTTAATGGTGGCTATGTAAATGTAATTAAATGTAATCCAGTTACATATAAATAAATGTAATAGAGTTACACAAAAAGACAAAAATACAGGCTGGTTTCAGAAGAATTAGTAGTCTTGAAACTGATTTGATTCCAGACTAAATTGTACTCAGACCTTTCAAGTAATGAGTGAAAAATAAATAATATTTGGTGCCATCCTGTATGACCATTATGTAGTAGATTCCAGTCAGGCACCTTCAACCCCTGTTACTTACTAAACTAGGGGCTACATAAGGGTTGTGAATATATAGCAGTTACAAATACATAACTGTATGTTCCATATTCATAACTGCCCAACAGGACTCTGGCTGTTACTTATTATCATAGAATCATAGAATCATAGAATTGCAGAGTTGGAAGAGACCACGAAGGCCATCCAGTCCAACCCCCTGCCATGCAGGAAATCATGATCAAAGCATCCTGACAGATGGCCATCCAGCCTCTGTTTAAAGACCTCTAAGGAAGGAGACTCCACCACGCTCCGAGGGAGTGTGTTCCACTGCCAAACAGATCTTACTGTCAAAAAGTTCCTCCTAATGTTGAGGTGGAATCTCTGTTCCTGGAGCTTGCATCCATTGCTCCATCCTCAACGTGAGGATGCTCCATCCTCAACGTGACACCCCTTCAAATACTTAAACAGGGATATCATATCTCCTCTTAACCATCTTTTTTCCAGGCTAAACATACCCAGCTCCCTAAGTCTCTCCTCATAAGGCATGGTTTCCAGACCTTTCACCATTTTAGTCACCCTTCTCTGGACATGCTCCAATTTGGCAATATCCTTTTTGAATTGTGGTGCCCAGAACTGGACACAGTATTCCAGGCGAGGTCTGACCAAGGCAGAATAGAGCGGCACTATTTCTTCCATTGATCTAGACACTATACTTCTGTTGATGCAGCCCAAAATCACATTGGCCTTTTTAGCTGCCGCATCACACTGTTGATTTATGTTCAACTTGTTGTCTATTAGGACTCCTAGATCCCTTTCCCATGTAGTCTCATTCAGCCAGGTCTCCCCCATCCTATAACTATGCATTTAATTTGTTCGCCCTAAGTGCAGTACCTTACATTTCTCCGTATTGAATTTCATTTTGTTAGCTTTGGCCCAACTCTCCAGTCTATCCAGGTCATTTTGAATTTTGATCCTGTCCTCTAGGGTATTAGCCACTCCTCCTAATTTGGTGTCATCTGCAAATTTGATAAGTATGCCCCTAATTCCCTCATCCAAGTCATTGATAAAGATGTTGAATAGCATTGGGCCCAGGACAGAACCCTGTGGCACCCCACTGGTCACATCTTTCCAAGACGAAGAGGAACCATTGCTGAGCACCCTTTGGGTTCGGCCGGTCAACCAATTCCAAATCCATTGAACAGTTAACTTGTCTAGCCCATATTTTATAAGCTTGTTTGCAAGAATGTCATGGCCTTACTGAAATCAAGGTATGCAATATCCACAGCGTTCCCTTCGTCTACCAAGATGGTAATTTTATCAAAAAAAGAGATCAGATTAGTCTGGCATGACTTGTTTCTCTGAAACCCATGTTGACTTTTTGTGATTATGGCATTGCCTTCTAAATGTTCACAGACTCTCTGTTTAATGATCTGCTCTAGAATCTTCCCTGGTATTGATGTCAGACTAACTGGACGATAATTGTTGGGATCCTCTTTTTTTCCCTTTTTGAAAATGGGGACAACGTTTTCCCTCCTCCAGTCTGCTGGGACTTCTCCTGTTCTCCAAGAGTTCTCAAAGATTATTGCCAATGGCTCTGAGATTACATTTGCCAGCTCTTTTAATACTCTTGGATTTAGTTCATCTGGTCCTGGGGATTTAAATTCATTTAGATTAAGAAGGTATTCCTGTACTACCTCTTTGCTTGTTCTGAGCTGGATTTCCCCTATTGTGTCCTCTGTTCCTTTATCCCCAGATTGGTCACCCTTTTCCTTTTCTGAAAACACTGAGGCAAAGAAGGTGTTGAGTAATTCTGCCTTTTCTCTGTCCCCTGTTAGCATTTTGCCATCTTCTCTGCGTAGTGGCCCTACAATTTCCATCTTCCTCCTTTTGCTGCAGACATACCCCCAAAAAACCCTTTTTATTCTTCTTAACCTCTCTAGCAAGCTTGAGCTCATTCTGCACTTTAGCTTTCCTGACTTTACTCCTACATGTGTTCGCTATCTGTTTGAATTCTTCTTTGGTGATTTCCCCTTTTTCCATTTACTATACATATTCCGTTTAAAACCTAGCTCCGTTGAAAGTTCTTTAGTCATTCATCCTGGTTTTTTGAGACACCTCCCATTTTTCTTCCTCAATGGTATTGTTTGAAATGGTGCCTTCAGTATCTCCCTTTTGAGAAAGTCCCATCCATCTTGAGGTCTCTTCTCTTTTAATATTCCTGACCATGGGATCATCCCAGTATTTCCCTGAGTTTATTGAAATCAGCTCTCCTAAAGTGAAGAATGCGTGCCTGACTATGCCTAGCTTCTCCTTTCCATTGTTTAATAAACTCCAGGAGAACATGATCACTCTCACCTAAGGATCCCACCACTTGCACCCCATTAACCAGGTCATCCCTGTCGGTTAGGATCAGATCTAAGATGGCTGACCCCCTTGTTGCCTCTTCCACCTTTTGGACCATGAAATTGTTTTCCAGGCAAGTAAGGAATTTGCTAGACCTTGAAGTTTTGGTTGAGTTAGATTGCCAGCAAATATCAGGATAGTTGAAGTCACCCATCACTACGACATCTCTTCTTTCTGCATGTGTGGTCATCTGTTCTAGAAAGGCATCATCCAATTCCTCCGTCTGACTTGGGGGTCTGTAGTAGAGTCCCACAATAACATCCCTATTGTTGCCCTCCCCTTTTATTTTTATCCAGATGCTCTCCACCTGGCTTCCAGTATTGATGTCATGGATCTCTTCAGTGGTATAAATATCCCTGACATATAATGCTATTCCTCCTCCTTTCCTGTTTGGCCTGTTTCTCTTATAAATATTCCAATCATGCAACTCATCCCACCAGGTTTCAGTAATGCCTATTATATCATATTTGTTTTGTAGTGCTAGGAGTTCGAGTTCATCTTGCTTATTTCCCATGCTCTGTGCATTAGAGGAGAGACATCTAAGACCATGTGTTCCCCTTACTTGCTACCTGTGCAAGTTTTTTTGCCTCCCACTGTTTGCCTTGTTCCCTCTATGACAGTTTGACTATTTTCTCCAGCCCTTTTGCCTTCCAGAATACTGTCTCCCTCCCCCATATGACTCAGTTTAAAGCCCTGCTGATCAAATTCTTGAGACTGTAGGCATGTTTTTGCCAACCGTCGTGAGATGCACCCCATCTCTTGCCAGAAGTCCCCCCTCATGGAAGCGCAGCCCATGATCCAAGAATCCAAATCGTTCTCGGCAACACCATCTACGGAGCCAGTTGTTTACGTTGGCTATTTTCCTCTCCCTTCCTGGACTATGCCCTTTAACTGGCAGAAGAGACGAGATGACCACCTGTACATCCATTTCTTTCAGCTTCCTCCCCAGAGCCTCATAATCTCTTCTGATCTTAGGAAAGCTGTGCCTTGCAGTATCATTGGTTCCCACATGGACCAAAAGGAAAGGGTAATGATCTGTAGGCTTGACGAGTCTTGTCAGCCTCTCTGTCACATCACGGATCTTTGCCCCAGGGAGAAAACACACCTCCCGAGACATCTTGTCAGGCCCACAAACCACTGCTTCTGTACCCCGCAGCAAGGAGTCCCCCCACCACCACCACACGCCTCCGCCGAGGCTTAGCAGCTGCTGTTCCTTGCGGTGGTCCTCTCAGGGTCCCCTGCTCTGTCCCTGAAGTCTGTCCATGCTTTTCTTCCTCGTTGTCCTCAATAAGGGAGAGGGCTTCGAATCGATTCTGTAGCTGCAAGCTGCTCGAAGAATCCCTGCATTTTCTTGTTCTGTGTGTGACATTCCTCCAGCTGTCTACCTCCTGTGTCTGTGAAGTGACCCTCTCCTCCCCAACCAGTTCCTCTGTGCGGTCCCCATCCAAGACTGTTTGTTTCGTTCTGTCCAGGAAAATCTCTTGCTCATGAATCTTTTGAAGTGTAGCTACCCATGTCTCCAGCTTCTGGACTTTCTCCTCCAACAGGGCTACCAACATGTACGTGGTGCATGTGAAGTTCCTCACGTCTGTAGACAAGAAGACAAACATTGCACAAGTGTTGCAGGTGACTGCAGCAGTCCCCTCAGTGTCCATGGTGAGAGCTTTTAGTTAATCTAAGAAGCCTTAGTTAATGATGAGAACTCTATGCTGTACTTTTGTTTGGGACTCAACAACAAGCAGCCTCTCCCAGCAGTTTTAAAAAAATTCAAACTCACAGAAGCTCCACCCCACTCAGCAACAAGCAGTCTCTCCTAACAGTTTAAATAAATTCAAACTCACCCACTCAAAGTGGCTGTCCAGAAGCTGCTCTCCTTCTTCTCCCTGGCAGGAAACTGGCCTGGAAAGCCTCTGCAAGGAGTTATATAGAGCTAGGCTCCCAGCTCCACCCCCTAGTGACTCACAGATGTGACTCACAAAAACTCCACCCCCTCAGCAACAAGCAGCCTCTCCCAACAGTTTTTTTAAAAATTGAAACTCACAGAAGCTCCACCCCACTCAGCAAGAAGCAGCCTCTCCCAACAGTTTAAAAAAATTCAAACTCACCCACTTAAAGTGGCTGTCCAGAAGCTGCTCTCCTTCTTCTCCCTGGCAGGAAACTGGCCTGGAAAGCCTCTGCAAGGAGTTATATAGAGCTATGCTCCCAGCTCCACCCCCTAGTGACTCACAGATATGACTCACAAAAGCTCCACCCCCTCAGCAACAAGCACACTCTCCCAACAGTTTTTTAAAAAATTCAAACTCACCCACTCAAAGTGGCTGTCCAGAAGCTGCTTTCCTTCTTCTCCCTGGCAGGAATACATTGCTTTTTGAGTATCGAGCATCAACATTGTTAATTTTTTTTTTACATTCTAGCAAGAACAATATAAGCATGGTTTTTTTGTATAATAAGTAACAATTAATAATTGTAGCAAAAAAATACATTTCAACAGAGCTTGCAAGGGTTTAGTTATGCAGGGTCATTTTTAGTGGGGGTAAGTTGGTTAAATGTAAATAATAATAATAATAATAATAATTTATTTATACCCCGCCCCTCTACGAAACTCAATTGGGGCGGCTTACAACAATTAAAATATACATCCAAACCCTCAATCCCACCCCCACTTAAACTACGATTAAGTAATTTAAGAATTTAAAACATACTTTAAAAATACAAAAAATAAAAATAAAAAATAAAAATAAACAATGGACAGTGGCAAATCAGGACAAGCTAGATTTCCTTTTTTGATGGCCTGGTAGCAATTCAGGAAAGGCCTGCCAGAAGAGATCCATCTTAAGAGCTTTTAAAAAGCTATTTAGGGTGGTAATATGACAGATCTCATCCGGCAGGCCGTTCCATAATCTGGGAGCAATAGCAGAAAAGGTCCTCCAGGAGGTCGAAGAAAGCCTAGTTTTTAAAGGTTGTAAAAAATTCCTCCCAGAGGACCTGAGTGCATGGGGAGGATTATATGGAAGGAGGCGGTCCCAAAGATAGGTTGGACCCAAGCCATTTAGGTCTTTAAAGGTGATAACCAACACCTTGTACTGGGCCTGGAAACTAATTGGCAGCCAGTGAACTGATCTTAAGATTGATGTTATATGGTCTCTTCTATATGTACCCAAGACCAGTCTGGCTGCCATATTCTGTACTAGCTGAAGCTTCTGGACCAAGCACGAGGATAGCCCCATGTAGAGTGCATTACAGAAATCAAGATGGGAGGTTACCAGAGCATGTATCATGGTCTCAAGATCCCCGACTTCCAGGAAAGGGCACAGCTGGCGTATCAGCCAAAGCTGATAACAAGCGCTCCTGACAGTCACATTTACCTGATTCATCATCTGGGGCAAAGGGTCCAGGAGCACCCCGAGACTGCGAACATAGACCTTGGAGGAGAGTGTGAACCCAGCCAGGACTGGAGACTGCCTGGGTTTGGGGCTGCTTCCCTCATCCAATCCATTACTGCCTTAAGACAATCATTAAGAGAAGAGATACCATCTGAAGTCAGAGCTGAAGACCGAGCTAAAGACCGAGGCATGGAGAAATATATCTGGGTATCATCAGCGTACTGATAATACCCTGACCCATGCCTCCGGATGATCTCTCCCAGCGGCTTCATGTATATATTGAATAGCATCAGGGACAGGATGGCACCTTGTGGGACACCACAATTATGCTCTTTCCTTGCATAGCAACGGTCCCTAGTATTACCCTCTGGAATCTACTCAAGAGGAAGGAGCGGAACCACTGCAACTCAGTGCCTCCAATTTCTAGCCTTCTGAGGCGATCCAAGAGGATGTCATGATCTAGTGTGCCAAAAGCCGCTGAGAGATCCAGTAGCACCAACAGGGTCACACTACCTTGTTGATGCTCAGGTGAAGGTCATCAGCCAAGGCAACCATGGCAGTCTCAACTCCAAATCCCGCCCTAAAACCAGTTTGAAAAGGATCTAAATAATCGGTTTCTTCCAAGACACCTTGGAGTTGGAGAGCAACTGCTCTCTCAATCACCTTGCTCAAAAAAGGTAGTAAGGATACTGGCCTATAGTTCTTCATACCCAGAGGGTCTTTTTAGGAGCGGTCTAACCACTGCTCCCTTCAAGCAAGATGGAACATGACCTTCCCTAAGGGATGCATTGATGATGTCCCTAAAGAACATCCTCAAGGCATCACCCCCCTGGACAGCCAGCCATGAAGAGCAAGGGTCAATAGGGCAGGTAGTCCTCCTCACTCTACCAAGGAGCTTGTCCATGTCATCAGTACTTACAAATTGAAATTGAGCCAGTATAACCTCATCAATGGAGTTACTGGACACCTCGTCAATCAAATCTGCTACAACCCTGCTGTCCAAGTCAGCTCTTATCTGAGAGATTTTATCTGCAAATAAGTTGTTAAATGTGTCACAGCAGGCTGTTGTCAGGTTTAGTAATGAGTTCTGCACAGGTGGAACCTGTGACAGTTCCCTCACCACCCTAAATAGCTCTGCTGGGCAAGACTCCGCAAAGGTAATACGTGCAGAAGAGAAGGATTTCCTTGCTGCATGTATTGCCTCTCTATAGGAACGAAGAAATTTCCTATGACGAGTCCTGTCAGACAAGAGCCGAGTTTTTCGCCAGATGCACTCTAGTCGTTGTCCAACTTTAATAGCTTTATGACAACAAATAGTGTGTTACTCATGAAAAATTAACAACTAATGAGTAATATGTTATGTTTTAAATAAATCGTCAATGGTCTGGGTTTTTTTACACTAGACCCACTGAAATGAATGGGACTTCATTTGGGGCTTGTCTACATGGGCAATTGACCCCATCTTGTCCTTGTCTTTGGAGACCTGCAATCCAGATGACACAGGGCTTTTGCCTCATTTTGCCCTTGGGCAGTCCTCGGGACCCCTGGGAAAAAGATGGGGCTAAGACAGGGGAAAGATAGGGGCCCCATAAAATGTTTTAAGACAATACCTGTTAAAAGGCCATCCAGCCAAAATAAAAAGGATTGGGCCCCGCATGACTGCTGGAGACCATTCCAGCATACCAACCCATCACTGTAGCTGCCAGCTGCCTTGCTCTTCCATGGTCAGGAAGGAGGCCCACAGCATGTGACAAAGGCTGGTCTCATGCAGAGGGCCTTGCTCACATGCTTCAGGCCTCCTGCCTGGATCCAGAGAGTGGGATGCAGGTGGCAGCAGCTGTAGGATCATGCTAGCATGCCCATCTGGACTCTGGCCCCTTTTTGTGGCAGTAACAGGGGAGGAACAGGTTTCATCTGTGGGCAGGATATCCTAGCCCATGTAGATGAGCCCTTGGTCACAACTATTCAATTCTCATAAATTTCACTGAGGCTGCTCTAAGTGTGACCCAGTGTTATTTATTTTATTCTTTATTTATATCTATTTATTTTGAAGAAGATTTAAGTTTCTATCTCTTTGGTAGCAAATAGGAATCAAAGAGTAACAATGTCATTCCTTTGTGCAATCAGTTCTGGTTAATTCTTTCTCACTCTAACCATGTTCTAATTCAAGAATATGCAGCATAGTCCTAGATATATGTAGTTAGACGTTTGAATTCATGCAATGACCTCTGATTTTAGGGAAGTAATTATTTGCTATTTTCATTGTTGGAGGATCAACAAATAATGTTAATAATTTTTGTCCTCTTGTGAGAAAGTCTCTGAAATCTATATAGTTCTCATAGTTCAGGACTTATTGGGCACAAAATTCACACATGGGGCTTTTTTTGCCCAGAAAGCAGCAATTTATGTGCAGGAAAAAGCATTTTCTGCACAGCAAGTAAAAACAAAAAAATGTAAATTTTTCACAGAATAAGTCTCAAACTGTAAAAGAGTCTCATCAGTCCAGGCTTCTCATCATCAGAATTTGTTGAAACCCAAAAAACACACATTTTTCAACCATTTTTAAAAAATCCTCTCCACCCCCCAAAAATGTCCAAGTAAAAAGGCAGGCCTTAGCTTGATATCAAAACCCAAGCCATGCATACATCTTGGGGAAGGGGATTCCAGGGTGCCACTGCAAAGGAGATACTATCTCAAATCACCTTACTGTTTCACTAATACACAAAAGCTTGCATTTATTTTTAGATGTAACTACCCTAAAACACACCTTTGCTATTGATTCACTTGGAATACCATGTCCAGTTCTGGGCACCACAATTCAAGAGGGTATTGAGAAGCTGGGAAGTGTCCAGAGGAGGGAAACCAAAATGGTGAAAGGTCTGGAAGCCATGCCCTACGAGGAGCGGCTTAGGGAGCTGGGCATGTTTAGTCTGGAGGAGAAGGTTGAGAGGTGACATGATAGCCATGTTTAAATATTTGAAGGGATGTCATACTGAGGATGGGGCAAGCTTATTTTCTGCTGCTTCAGAGACTAGGGAGATTTTCACACAGGGCCAAAATGCCGCATTACTGCCCTGCCACCCCCTCTCCTGTTCCTGCCATGGAATAACGTAAATCTTTCACACAGTTACCTTAATTCAGCAGCAGGAACGGGCTCCCCCTCCCCTCGCTGGCTGGACATAAATGCAGCCGTAGTAAGGCTGCTTTTACAACTGGGTGTCTGAAATGTTATCATGTTATCACGTGATAATAGCCGGGTGGTAAATTTTTTAAAAAAACTCTCCCAAACATAAAATCAGAAAAACACACTTTAAATCATACAATCAAAACAGGGAGGGTAAAATAAAGGGTGCCACTTACCGGGATGTCCAGATCGTACCAGGAAGTGCTCGGAACAGACCTCCCCTCTGCGGCTGTAATTTCAGAACAGGAACGGGGCTCCTGTTCGCCCACCTGTGATTGCGTGATAGCGATGGAACGGGAGGTCTATTCATGATGAAACATCATGGTTACATTGTTCTGGAACAGTCACGGGAGCAGGATGGATGCAGGACAGTAAGGGGTCAACGTTGTCCGAAAGGGAAAACCTTTCCCAACCCTGATCAGTTCCTGCCACGGGATATATAGCCTGTGTGCAAATCTCCTAGGACATGAAACAATGGTTTCAAACTACAGGAAAAGAGATTCCACCTAAACATTAGGAAGAATTTTCTGTCAGTAGGAGCTGTTCGGAAGTAGAATACACTGCCTGGGAGTGTGATGGAGTCTCCTCCTTTGGAGGTTTTTAAACAGAAGCTGGAATGATTTGATCTGTTGGGAATGATTTGATTGTGTATTCCTGTATGGCAGGGGGTGGGACTAGATGGCCCTTGAGGTCTCTTCCAACTCTATGATTCTATGGTTCTATGATTTCCCCCTAATCTATGCACTTGTGTGTGCAGGATATCCTAATACATGCCTTTGTGTATGCTATCTTTGAACCAAGAACTTCATTTCTGCTCCCCACCCCCCCAAAAAAGGGGGAAAAGGGAACATAAAAGCATGCAATCCATTGGATAAATACATTTTGATCAGGATATTGATATAGAAAGTACAACTTAGATCAGTTCACTCAAAAATGTGGGCCAAGCAAAAACCCTCCATCCCTAAGTAGCACTGTAATTTTAAAATCTGCTTTAAAACACACACAAAGGAGAGGGGGAAACAGGGGAGAGTAGAGCTCTTCTGGTCTAAACAAAACTGATGTCTGTTTAATCAAGCCACAGTGGCAAAAATGGTATGCAGTTACATGCATTTCATACATTCCATGTTCTTTTTAGCATAATGATTTTATTTTAGAAGCAAGGAAGCCATTTGCATGGTATTCAGAGCAATGCAGGTTTTGCTGTCAGAGGACAGAAATGACAAAGGCAGCTGCGGAAAAGAGTGCAGTGAGCTCTTCAAGTTTGTGTTAGGAAGCCAGTTTTCCTGGATTGTAGGAGTGGTGTGTGCTTTGCAATAATTAGTATCCTGAGCAACTCCAAGATGATTGTTGACACAGCTGTTGTTGTTTAAGGTAGCAGACACATCAATGGCCAGGCAGTAGTTATTGATTTGTGCGGTGACATCCTTCTCGTAGTGTCATCTGAGTGAAAGAAGTCCCCAAATTAACCAATAATAAAGTGTTAGAAGTTGTAGTAGCTGCCTCCTGGGATTTGTTCTGGACAAGGGTAGATGCCCTTCCTCTCCCCACAGCCATCAATCCTCCTTGAAGGGACTGAGTGTGCCTCTGAATTGACCAAAACCAATGCAAGTCCAAGGGACAGAAAGCTGTAGGTCTTTGCTTTACTGTATATTACTGAAAGATTCTGCCATCTGGATGGGGAATTCAACTTCCTGCAAGAATATCAAGAGATGTGTTTTTAATAAGTCTGAAATTCATAATATACAGTGCAGCTTATGAATATTGAATCACAACCTTGAATCATAAAATGGCAAGCTTGTCAAAATTCTGTGGCTGCTGTACTTACCACAACTTTTATTTTTGTTTTGTTTGTACAATGTCTCTTTTAGCCCCCAGCCATTGGTTTTTGTAGCAGTTATGTTTCTGTGAAGGGCAATAAAAATAGATATTGGTAATTGTAGAACAAAACCACTTGTTACTATAAAAGCTTATATTTAAAATGCTAATCAAAATATTAAAAGGAGCAAAGATTCAAACCCAAAAACTACACTATGATTATTATTTTTGGTTCTGTTTACAGTTCTTGAATTATTTTTCCTAATGTTCACCAAGAATATACGTCGTTCCTGATTCTGCCTTTAAGAGTTCTAGAAATATTACAGTAATGGAGAATTTAACGTAAAGTAATACTTTTGGGAGAGAGCTTTATAAGCAAGAATATCATCTCTATCCCCATAACATTGTGGAATAATCTATAGATAATAGAGCAAAACACATACACACAGACACCACTTACATTTAATCGCAGTATCTCCTGAACATCCACAATTATATTTGCACAAAGCCTGAAATATGCATTTATTGATATAGTAGTACAAAGGATGACTTGCATGAAGGAAATGTCAAGGAGATCTTTTTCAACATCCTCATGTAATTCTGAGTTAATGTTATAGGCTTTGGTTGTTATTTGGTTGTTATTTGTAGCACAGGGTGACATTAGAAAAGATCACAGTATTTTTAAAGGTGTGATGAACTGTTTAAGATGCAAGTAGAATTTCATTGTAAGTGTTAATGTATACTAGTATCCTTCAGTTCCATACCTGTTGTGCAAATAAAAGATAACAATGGGTCCAATAATCTGTAGATTTCTTCTGGACACTTCTATGTGGTACAGATCAGAGAAGTTTCATACCACCAGCTTTCCCTTCCTTTCAGAACTTCTCGAAATGAGTGTTGCATATAGGGAGATGCAAAAAGTCTGTACAAATTTAAATATTTATTTAAAAGAACTGAGCCATGCTATTAATACAACACGGAGGAAGTGCTTAAAATTATTACAGTCATATACTTTTTTGTTTGGAATTATTATTGCTGTCAACACCATTCTACCTCACAAATATTCAGGATGGCTAACAATTCTATAACAAACCAGGGTGTAACTACTGGGTGGGGGATGATGGCTTTGCCCCCAATAAGAATATTGCCCGCCCATGAAATTTTTCTTCATGCTTCAAATTTCTAGCATTACAGAGAGTGAGACATTGAAAATCATTTTAGGGTTCTCTGTTAAGAGATGTAAATTCTGACTTGAACTGCTGTAAACAGTCGGTATATTGTTGCTTGTCTTGGAGAAAAATTGTACATTCTACCAAGTAGCATTTGCCCAACTCTATAAATTGTGCAATATAGGACTTTTTCGGACAAAGAAAAAACAACTGTCATTGATCATTGATCATGAGTAAAAATCTGCTAAATATAACGCTCAAATGTCCCAGCGGTACTGCAACAGTACCGCTAGGGACGGGCGTCATGCGAAACGGATGCCCTGCAGCGCTGCAGCCTCGCAACGTGGTGAGGCTGCTAGCGTTGTTTTTTCTTTGTCCGAAAAAGTCCATTGAAAAAATGCAATGGCAGTTGTCATGTTTCATGAACTAGTAAAAATGGTAGCATGGGAGGAGTTCTCTATGTTGTGCTTGCTTTTTGTGTGTGTGTGTGCTTAGCTTCACAAACGGAAAAGACCCCTAGAAACAGGATAAGGTGCAAATCTGATTTTGCATGAATTGTCAGAACCATATTACTTGAGTGGAGCCAGTTCAGGTATTTGGTGTCTCAGTTTGTGCTCAGTTTCTGCAACCTGCTGAAGAGGTTGTAGAATTGCTAGGATGTATAGAGCCATTGTACTGTCTATTCTCCTTTATGGGTCTGAAACATGGGTCACCTATTGTCAACACTTACGACTCCTCAAATGCTTTCATCAGCACTGTATACGCACAATCCTAAATATACACTGGACTGAGTATGTGACGAATGTTGCTATCCTTGAGCAAGCAGGAATCACCAGCATTGAGGCCATGATATTGAGAACACAGCTGAGCTGGGCAGGGCATGTTTCTAGGATGGAGGACTATCGTCTCCCCAAAATAGTACTCTATGGTGAACTCACCACGGGTCAGTGTAAGAGGGGCGCTCCAAAAAAGCGATACAAGGACTCCCTGAAACAACATCTCAGGCTCAGCAAAATTGATCACCAACAATGGTTCGCCCTGGCCTCACATCGGGAGGCATGGAGACGCACTATCCACAATGCTGCAGCCTTATTGGAGAACTCACACCGAACAAGACTTGAAGAGAAACGACAACGCAGAAAGAATCACAACCCGGAAACATCACCCAAGGAGACCTTCTGCTGTGCTTTCTGCAACCGGACTTGTTTATCTCGGACTGACCTTTTTAGTCATCAGTGCGCTTGCAGAAAGCGCAGGATGAGTTCTTCCTGAATCTTCGTTTGCGAAGAAAAGCCAGAGAGAGAAGTGTCTTGCCATAACAAGATGGCAGTCCCAGCTAGAATCATGGTAGAATCATGGTAGTTTTTTTCCCCCATCCTGCCTTTTTTGTGCATACTGGTGCAGCTGCTTCTCTCTCTCTCTCTGTCTCCCTATTGTACTATGTCGGGTATGCAGGGGACAGTGACAAACATTAGCAAAGACTCCACATTAATATCAGACTGCAAGCTGATGTACTCTTATCCAAGAATAAATTGCATTTAATTCAATTAGGCTTACTTCTGTTAAATTAATTTTTATTAAACCCTTGCTCAAAGTACATTGAAATAAAACAAACTAGCAAAAAGGACATTAATAAAGGAAAAACAAACAAAAGCATAACAATGACATGAACATACAGTGCACCCTCCGCCCCATAAAAGACTTCCCACTTATTTTCCGAATACTTCCTTAAGTGATTAATCTTGATCCATCCTCATCCTCCTTACCATTACACTACTTACTACCTATTACATAATGTTAGCCACATATTCCTTAGTACACTCAAAATGTCTTTAAACTACAAATCCCCATTCGTGTCTACAATCTAGAAAGATTACCAAAAAAGAAGCTGTTATAGTAATAGAATATAATAAACTAAAGTAATAATATCAATAATAGTCGATTAATTAATAATGAATATATTTACATATTAATAATTAAAGCCAGCCACAAAGATATCTCCTCTTATATTTTTAAAATACACTATAAATGGTTCCCAGATTTTCATAAACTTATCTATTGATTTCCTTTTCACAAGATTTCAGCTCACTGCCCCATTTGGCACAGACGTGTGGGGGAGAGCTGCCTTTGCTGGATGGGAGGGGAGAGGAGACCCAGGGCACACACGCCGGTGCTTGGAGAGCAAGGGGCGGGGTCAGAGGGTATATAGGACCCTGCTGCCCCTTGCTCCTCCTCTTCCTCTCAGATTGTCAACCAGCCCTCCCGCCGCTGACATAGTATGATAATGGTTGCTTTGGGGCTGGGTAGGAATTTTTCTGCTACCTTATCCCAGGGTTTTTTTCACCTACAGCATACTATGGTAGGCGGCAATGGGGTGGTATCTGAATAGGTAATGTTCCTACATTTTGAGCGGAAAATGGGGGAGGTGTAGATTTTGGTGTGCACCTTGGCACCAGTTTTGGTGAAGGCAGGGTCTCTGGAAGGACCACTTAAGGCCATATGACCTAAGGGGATGAAGGAGGCCCACCTTGGGGTTGGCCTGAAGGATAATACCTCACATTAATCCATACGGCTTGGGTGAGGGACTTTAGGGTTGACTTTCCAGATATGGGGCAGCTGGCGAGCAACCCCAGCTATTAGGGTTCCTCTCCAGGACCCAGGTGTTCACCTGGGGAAGCTGAGGGGTGTGGTCTTGGATTGACCTACTGCTTCAGCTGCTCCCTCACTAGGTTGCCTCACCCCACTGAAGACCTTTAGAGGGAAATAAATAGGTAGGGTTAAATAAAGACCCTTTTATTTCATCCCATCTCTTGTGTCTGGTCTCTTTATTTCCCTGACTCGGGCGGCAATGTTTTTTTCTTCTTCGTTTTTTACATTTTCCCATGTATAAAACTTTTACATTGACTCACTTCATTGCTTCCCACTCCACATAGCACTTATTACTAAACACAATATACAAATCACAGTACACAAATCACAAATCACATTATACAATATAAATAAAACAAACTTAGAACAAACCTCCAGATTCAAGACACACTTCCACATATCCCATCTAACAAAATTACATATACTCTCACATCATCTTACCCTGACTTCCTTTCCACCCCCCACAGTTATCCTATGTGATAGCCTAAAATTCCTTTCTCCCACTTTACGTGTTTTTATATTTATTTTAATTTTCTGCTTTCCCTACAGCTCCTTTTATTATAATTATATCTCTTCATTTACTTCAGCTAGTTCCACCCACTTCTCTTTCCACAATGGATTTAATATCTGCCATTCTTGAATGTCCTTAGATGTTTTCCATTCATCAAGTATGTATGTCAATCTTTCCATTTCAAACATTTCATAAAGTTTCACTATCCATTCATCTATTGGAGGAATCTCTTTGGTTTTCCAATACCTTGCAAAAATTATATGTGCAGCTGCGACCATATAACTTAAAATTCTCCAATATTTCTTTTGGATCTGTTTGTCTATGTTATGAAACGTATTTAAAAAGTATATTTCTGGATCTCATGGGTAGTTGGTGTTTAGAATATTTAAGATCAGTTTATGTATTCTATTCCAATACTTCTTAGCTTTTATGCATTCCCACCATGAATGATAGTATGAACCTGTTGCTTTAAGACACTTCCAACATTGATCTGTTGAGTTTTTATATATTTTTGCTAATTTTTCCAGTGTCAAGTACCATCTAAACATTGTTTTATATACATTTTCCTTTATATGATTACTTCTCATGAACATCATCATTTTAGTCAATAACTTCCCCCACTGATCTAGTGTAATTGCACAGTCAATGTTTTCGGCCCACTTTACCATATAATTCTTTACCACTTCCTGTTCCAAATTCATTTCTAGTAGGATCTTGTATATTTTGGAAATAACCTTTTTCCTATCACTATACACGAGTATTGTGAACTCTGTCTGCTGGGTCCCTATCCCTCAAGTTTACTGTCTATCTTGAATTTCTCAAACAACTGTCTGTATAGAAACCGATGGCAGACCATATTTTCCTTGAAAAGTTCCTCCTGTGTCTTTATCACATAAACTCTCTCCTCTGTTCTCAATATATCCTTGTATATTAGCCATATCCATCTGTACACATTTTCTTTTTTATAGAAAGATTCATGATTTGAGAGCCATGGTGGGACTCTAGGGCATAGCTTTCTTTTATATTTTAACCAGACCCTCAATAAAGCCCTTCTTAAATAATGATGGTTAAATGATTGATTGACTTATCCAATTGTGCTATTTCTGACACTTTCTAGAACCAATCCAGACCTGTTGGAATTTGTTTGGATTTCCATTTTTTCGCAAAGAAATCACACTATAGTTACCAAGTAACTTACTAAATACCCGTGTTTCATATTTGAAACATATAAGTCAATCATATTTGATAAATATAACTCCGGTTGCATGGAAAGTTTAAAACCTATTTTTTTGTCATTTTTCTATTTATTTTGGACCAATATCTTTGAACCTTCTTACATCTCCACCAAATATGGCAAAATGTACCTATCTGAGATTCACATTTACAACAGATGTTTGAAGAATTTTTGTACATTTTGGCTAATCTATCAGGATCTAAATACAAATTATACATTATTTTATAGAAATTTTCTTTTACATTGTAAGAACAAGTAAATTTTAAACCCCTATTCCAAATATCCTC